>JAWZYV010012297.1:0-668644 GCA_038373885.1 Cheiracanthium punctorium | reverse complement strand
CAGTATTTCTGATTATAGAATTTACAGGATTATATTTTTTCCTGCAAACGGACTCATGGTGGTACCTAGAGGAACAGAATTTACAAATAATACCTGATACACAGGACCTGCTTACGTGTTTTCTTTTAAAACACAACCAGCACCTACCGTCTGATTTAAGTTTACTTATTTTTTGTTCAACATCTAATTTTTTGCAATTTACAGAATCATGAGAATTTACAGAATCACAAAATATACAATTATTTTTTACCTGTGTATGTAATGTTGCAGCGGTCGGTACATTTTTAGGCTTTGAATAATTTCTTTGAAAGGTTTGTCCGAATCCGCCTTGAAAATTTGGAAAAGTGTTACGTTTAGTTTCGTTACCTTTGTGGGAGCTCATTACAGCTTCGCAATTTTCTCTCGATTCAACTTCATTTCTCAAAAATTTCATTATTTCCGAAACCTCACAATTCACGTCCTTATCTCTATTTCTGTGGAATTCCAAGACTAAATCTGGAGGGAGTCATTTTAAAAGTAAGGGGTTTAATAAATGACCGTATGATCCCTCGGTAACATTTAACGCACGTAAGTTTCTTATGTTTACCTCTATTTCATCGTACAGTTTACGCAAGCCTTTTACGTACGAAGAATTTCTCACTGGTTCCAAATTTAGTAGTTTTGTCATATAGGAATTAATAATAAAATCAGTACGTCCATAACGCTGTTTTAAAAGTTCAAGGCATGAATCATAATTTTTCTCGTTTAATTCAAATCCAGCGACAACATTATAAGCAGGGGGAGAAAGGAGGGACTTTAAGTATTGAAATTTTTCAATTTTAGTGAGAGAATCATTTTCACCTATTGCGCAGTTGAAACAGTTAAGGAATTCAGTGAAATTGGAATCACCTGAAAAACGCGGAATCTCGAGGAGGGGAAGCTTCATGGCAGTAAAGGTATTTTCTGAAACATTGGATGTGTTATGGCTTGTGTGGGTTCTTTGCGTAGTTTCTTTATCTTGTTCCTTAATTTTATTTTTCAATTTACTTTTAGCAGCGATAATTTTATCTTCGTATTCTTCCGATGCCTTAATTTCGGTTTTGAACTTTTCAGGGTCCGTAATTAGCTTTTCGACTTCCGAATCAAAATTTTTTAAAGCCTTTTCCTTGGTTTCTAATAATTCCAGTATTTCTAATAAGGATTCATGAGTTTCATTTTGATCGTCAGCTGCCTGGACTCTTTTTACCAGTTTAGTAACGCTGCTTCGAGTAAAGCTTCGCTTTTCGATAATTTTAGCGAGATTATCCATATTCCAAATTTCAAATAAGCAATATTAAGAGACCTTACCTTTCAGGTAGAGGTATTCCGATAGATGTATCCTAGACCTTGTGGTGGCTTAAACCAATTTTTTCCGGACGAGTTGCATCATATTACGGAGAGGATGCGGTGGTCCAGTGGAGAATTTAATTCCGGTCCTTTAAACTTCTAGGATATTTATTTGCTTCTAAGTACATGACACATATATATATTTACATATTTACACAAAATGATTTCCAATATTAGGCCTTAGCCTTCCGTTTAACATTTGTAAGGCTCGCGGCCTCCGTCCGTCCGTTCAGTCCAAAGGAACCTGCCACGCTCAGTGCGTAGTTACAATTACAAATTAATCGCCGCTATAGGCGGCGCCCTCTGCAGGAGGGGAAGATCTGTTACATACGTATTTATATCAATTTAATTTATTTATTCAGAAAGGTTGGCAGATTCTTGCCATCTGCAAAAAAAAAAAACCGTCGTAAAAGCCATTGCTGGTAAAAAAAAAAAAAAAAAAAAAAAAAAAAAAAAGAAAACTCGTGCCAGTATGGATGGTGGATATCTTTGCAGTTGGGGAAGGATGGTCCTTTGTATAATCCGAAACGATTGCCATGTGGTATACTTTCTGTTTAAATGTGTTAGTTTACGCTTACTTTTAATATTTCTTTCTTTTTTTTCTTTTGTCCTGTTATCAAAAAGTATATTGGTCAAGAAATAGCGACACCAAGAATTCCAAAAAAAATGAAGCGTCGAAGTCAACAGATTTTTCTAATCAGTCCAAAATTTAAGATTATCGAGCGCTTCAAAGTTTCTGGAGTAACTATTGTACTACACAGTTACATCATGAGGAAATGTAATGAGTATTGTTGGAATTTGAAGTCGTGCAATGTTCCAAAAGTAAAACTTTCCTAAATAGGTCAAACATGATCGTTTGGGATATTCTCATAATTTTACTAACAGGGATGCGAGAGGAACAAAGTGCCCGTTAGTGCCAAAAAATCCACATTCGGAGATGGGTGAAGAAATCCCATTTTTGGGGAGAAACTCGAAAAAATAGAAGTCTGCTTTCGAAGAATTATCTAACGATGAAAAATTTTTTGACGTAACATTCAATTAATAATGAGGTATGAGCATTAGAACACATCCTTTTTATTTCATCTGTAGCTATCTAGCGCTGCTAACTTAGGCCTCTAGAAATAATTTTCTAACCAAAGTATAGAGCGCATATGGGCAATAGAGATGAGTTCGGGCTCATTTTTTGAAGCCCGAGCCCGCCCGAGCCCGAGGACTTTTAATCCGAGCCCGCCCGAGCCCGAGCAATATTATTAAAGTTGGAGCCCGAGCCCGAAATTTCAGCTAAAGACAAATAAAATTAACTACTTCATTAATAGGATACAATAAATTTTGGAGCTTCACACACCTTCTAGTCCCCCGTGCCGCTATTTTTTTAAATAAGTACGTCTATTTATCCCATGAATCACTTTTTAAAATCTGTTTCAAGGAGTATGTTCAACAAAGAAGAAAATTTTCACGAGCCCGAGCCCGCCCGATCCCGAACGCAATCGTGAATTACAGAGCCCGAGCCCGAGTCGGGCCCGGGCTCGGGCTTTCGGGCTCGGGCTGAGCCCGTCTCATCTCTAATGGGCAACATCCGGTCCGCCACGGCTTTTGATCCCGCCCGTGGAACACATGAAAAACCCATATAAACCATTCAAAATCCCATATAAATCCCAGTTATACGGCCCGCGACTTCGCTAACATCCTGAGGTTTGGCCAGCGACTTTGCCAACATTCCAAAGTTTGGCCGGCAACTTTTCAAAGATTGCCCATACCTGGTGTAAAGGATAATAAATGCACTTAAAAACCATTTTTTGAAATATTTAATACGAATCTTGTAAAATAACACCCAAAAATAAAAAATATTACAAAATAATTCTCTCGATTAGTAAGAAAGGTCTACACTTCTTCAGCTGCAAAAAAATTCTTCCAGCCACACTGGCAGGATGAGTTAGATGAAAAATACCACAGAACAATAAATCTAAGGAATTTTTTATTTGTGTGAACTGCTGCTCCTATGATTGTGAATTCTTCCTTTGTGTTGTTCTATGAAAAGTTGAAATACGTTTGAAACAAAGTGCATCTTAGTATCCAATTTTCGAATAACCCCAACTTCTTTAGAACGGGCCAATAGTAATTAATCATTATTACTGAATCGAGGAGTTTACTTGAATGACCCCCTTACTAATCAATCCCGATTTCTGAACTCGTATGAATAGATTCAAGCAGAGGCGTAGCCACGGGGGGGGGTTAGGGGGGTCATAACCCCCCCCCCCCCATGAGGAATTTTTTCCCATACAAAATGTATATTCTTCACTCCCTTATCACACACATGTATGCATATATGTGAGTTGCAGTATAGTCGTAACCCCCCCCCATGAAAAATTTCTGGTTACGCCCCTGGATTCAAGAATTATATGCTTATTGAGATTGAAATTTTCTCTTTAAAAACTTGGTTTGGATCTCTTTTAGGATCGACAGAGAATTAATTCATAAGCGCTATTCAGTTCTGCTGCTCTTAGATGAAGAATAATAAATGTGAGTGAGTAACAAAGTAAAACCGCGAATGTGTGTTTTCATTTTCTTCAGAATTTTGTTTAAAATGTTATCATCTGTGTAAACGATTAACGTTTATGATTTACTTATCAGTGACGTAAAAAACGAAGAAAATCTGAAACACTTTCAGATTTTAAATAGCTATTTTTCTTCCTTATTCCATCTCTTCTCTACTTATTATAAAAGAAGGTGTCTGTGTGTGTGTGTGTGTGTGTCTGTCTGCAGCGTTACGGACAAACGGCTACACCTAGAAACACCAAATTTGGTATTCGGGAAGATGTAAATATGTAGTTGTGCACCTCGAAGCGATTTTTTCAAAATTCGACCTAGATTTTTTTTTATTTTATGTTTTATGCGATTTTTGGCATTTTTTCTCACCTAATTCGTAATAACGGCGGAAATTACGCTCGCAGCAAAACGGCATTTGTATCATCGGATAGAGGAGAAAATTTTCTTTTAAAAACAGTTTGTTCTGAATACTTAACCTGATTTACCGATTTTTAGGAATTTTTTTACTAAACATCTGCTTCGCGATTTTTTTTCGTAAAATAATTTTAAAACTGTCGCATCTTGAATTCTATCCGTCATAACTTTTAGATATTTTGACAAATCGTGAAACATTCTTTTCTCCCTCTTTTAAAATAAAAACGAAAAAAATTATGTAAATTAGATGATTTTTTACGAATTTTAATGCAGCCTAATGTTTAGAATTTAATAGCATCAACGCGATCTTACGCCATTCATTACATTGCGATCACGGCACGAGAATTTATGTTAGGCTGTTGCCACAGAAAGGATTAGAAAAAAGGGTTTTTTCAACCAATCGAGTTTTTAACTGGGATATCAGAATTTCAATTCGCAAGTGAGGATCTATGACGTCAAATGCTTTAAGATACCTAAACATTACGCCATAATTTTAACTCATTTATTCCAGCTCTATTTTCAACACAGGGAGACGATATTTTGATTAAAATTTACTGTAGAAATAAACTAATAAATTCACGATTATTATTATTAGAAGTGGTATTTTAATCCGGTGCTTATTTAAAAATTGAAATGTTTTCACGGCGCTGAAAATGTTCATTTTAAAAGTTACAAAGTTCGTTTCAAAGCGCGATATATTAAAATTTTTCTATTTAATATTTTTATTTTTGGCATTTAATTTAGCGCAGGCGTTGCCTAACATACGCATGCATGTTGCGAGTATAATTTTATTTTAACGTTGAATTACGTTCCTCCATAAAGGTCACACAAAGTTTTAATGATACCGTTTGAAAACAATTATGCGAAATATCGAAAGTAACTCCGAAATTAATCTACCGGGGTATCCTTTACGGCAGTCAAACAGTGACGTCATAAATTTAAAAAAATGTGTGAAATTTGTAAACTCTGCAACTCTAACGCCCTGTCACAATTAAAATGGGAATAAGTAGCTCCTCGAGATTACACAGTTTGATGTTTTTCAGGAGACAGGACTATGGAGGATATAAAAGATATCGCTATTGGATATTTAAAATGGCACCCCTTGGATATTTTCTCCCCACAGTAAGATGAAATGGTTTACGGCGCTAAATACGCCAATCTTATAAAACTATGTATAAATTAAATATATATGGAGAGTTTCCTTAATGGCAACCATTATGTGAAATGATTATTATTTATGCTAATGCGTAAATTGCAAAGAATCGCCACAGAATCAAAAGATCCCATTGAGGCCAAATAATCTAAGCTGTTTCTTTTAAGGGAGCCTTGAAGAGGGAGAAGCGAGTATAGATAGTATTAATGTCCGTAATAGGTAGTATTATTAGATTTGTAAAGATAGTATGAATAAATCGCAATGTACCACGTTAATAAATATTTCATGAAATTAAAAGTGTTTATCCTTTTTCAACGGTTGTCTTACAACCAACTAAACGAAAAGTAATTCTAATTTGCGTTAATATATCCCGCAGTCATTTCAACAGAGGGGATTACTTGAACTTTTTTAAAAATGAAATTCTTTTTTGTCACATGCAGATATGATTTTAGTAGTAAAATATTCCCTTCTTCCCGTATGAAGAGCCGGTGCGCAGCTATTTTTAAAACATCTCTTGAAAATAGCATAAATGAATTCAGAAGACCACCTCAAAACGTGTAAATACACCAAAATCTCGAAGTCGAATTTTTTTTCATGATTGCAATACTTTCCTTATATGGTACATTTTCGGAAAGAAATAAATGGTGCTCCATTTCATGTAGTGTCTTAGGTATTTAATGCTACAACTTGAGCCTAAAAAACAGTATGATGTAGAAATAAGACATTTTGAAAGCCAGGAGTTCTCTGCAAACCATTAAGCTTTCCACTTTTTTGATAGTGAATGACACTGACGTAGTTTTTTGAGTCATTATACTGCAATGATCAGGTTAGTACGCATTACAGAAACTTTACATTAAGAGTCAAATAATTTTGCACTTTTTTTTTTTAAATTCCACATCACGAATAATTTCGAATTACACATGTAAGGAAAATTTTCGTTTCCTACCGTGCGAAGAACGGGCACGCAGCTAGTTTAGTTATAAAGTGTATCATTATTCATGAGTGTGCCTTATTTTTCTTTCTTGTTTCATAAAACCCATCTTTGGAATCGAAATCTATCTTGAAATCGCCTACTAAAACAATTTTACAATCTTCGCCCAGTATATTACAACTACTAAACCGTTTTAAATAGTGTTTCGAATGGGCATCCTAATCCATGAGTGTGCCGTGCTTGTCTTTCTTGGATGGATTCCTATTTGTTAACGCCCCGACTCCTCGCCAAGGTTGTGATCATTAAACATATGCCGTTACCATGACATTTTTTTCTATATATGAGGCAATCGCAATTTAGAATTAAAATGGCGATTTGGAACAACATTAAGTACACCATTCCGTTACATTTTTATTTATTTTGGGTTACCAATGAATGTAGTTTCAGTAATTAACTGTCTTCTAATTTCTTAACGGGTGCGTTGATCGCTCCTTTGTTCACTTTAGTTTTCATATACTAGTTCTTTTAGAAGCATTGAATCTTGTGCATTACTCCTAGAGACCCATGACTGCAAAGCTTGCCTAAGTACGGGGATTTTTTGGGTTGGCGAGATTGGGGGCGTTAAACTGGAATCAATTCTTTTTGTACCATAAAACAGATCTTTGGAATCAAAATCTATCTTAAAATCGCCTATACTGAAACTGTTTTACAATCTTCGCCGGGCATATTCCACCTATATCGCATAGATATTTTAAAAACTGTTTGGAATGGGCATCCTAATCCATGAGTGTACCGTGTTTTCTTTCCTTGTTCCATAAAACACTTCTTCGGAACAGAAATCTATATTAAAATCGCCTACCAAAACTGTTTAACCATTTTCGCCAGGTATGGTCAAACTATACTTCGCCTTTATAAATATCATTTGGAAAGTGTATCATAATCTATGAGTGTACCGCATTTGTCTTCTCTGTTCTATAAAAAACTTCTTCGGAATTCAAATCTATATTAAAATCGCCTACTAAAACTATTTTTCAATATTCGCCAGGCGTTTTCTAACTATACTCGAAATATATTTATTATAAATTGTCGTGTTTTGGCACCCAATTGAGCGATCCATTATCAAAAATGTCAAACCTTGTGCGACTTTCAACATTTTATTAACGGTTCCGCCCCCCCTCTCCGCGTTATCTGGCAAAGACATTTGAAAATAGCTTTATCGTGACAGTTCATATTTGCAAAACTGGTCGACAAGATCGCGTAGACAAAAATGCGTAGACAAAATAGCGTAGACAAAAATGTCAATTCTTGTACTGAGCAAAATAGTACCCTAGTGCTAAAAAAAACTGGAAAATAGAATGGTCATTACAGGCACTCATCGTGAACAACAAGGATTATAGGTATTAAAATATCCTAATTAAAATACCCTTCTCGTAATAAGTTCAATAGGCAATGAATCTCTAAAATTTATGAGCTCTGGTACACGTCTCGGGCGTCCAATTAAAGACTGCCAAAATGATCGCATTTGAAAGGACACACGAAAACGGGGCGAACTTTTGCATCTAACCCAGTATTTAACTTTTTTTTTTCTTTTAAATTTCATGGCGTACACATACATGCGTGAACATGCAGCCCATTAGCATTATTTTCTCAGATTACCATTTCATTTGAATGCCTCCAAGTTCATTTTATTCACAAAAAAGCATCCAGTCCCTCCAAGACAACTCCAGAAGCGTTGCGAGTTTTTAAAAAAAAAATCCAACCCCTCTCTTAAAAAGCCATCCATCTCGGCTGGTTGTTGAAAAGTTCCAAAATGATGATAACAGAAATCAGAACGAGACTCGGCAATCATCTCGGTCTATCAATGCCTCTTATCTGGTGGACGCAGTTTTTCAATTACCTTCGCAATACACCTTTTTAACTACCATCTCCGTGAGGTACTTAGCCGAGGCGTTCTTGTGCGGCCCGTCGGAAAATTAAAATAATAGCAATAATAAGCACGAAGCTAAACATCATCTTGCGGTGGAATAATGCATGTCTTTTCGTTCTGGGGATTCTGTGGCGAATGGCGGGAGGAGCTGTCTGCCCTCCCCTTGTTTTCCCTAAGCAACTTCGAAGGTCATTTTAGTGGTATGAAAGACGTCTTTTCGCACAATCTTCGCTTCCAATTCTTTTTTTTTAGTAGTTTCTTTTGTTTTATTCGCACTGAGCCTCTTGACTAGCATATCAATTAGGTTTAGAATTTCGGTACAAAAATTGTCGTTTAGTTTTTCTATTATTTGCTTTTGAACTTTCTGAACGGTTTCATAACCTTCCATTTTCACATCGATGTCGGAGACCCATTGGATAGACTGCCCAACACTGAGAAAGTGAAACCGTTGCCATCGATTGATTTAGCTACCAAACACCATGGCCGAAGAGCCGGCTGTGTCAGAAAACTTCTTGAGCTTTGCGTGGCGCCAGATAAGCGATTCGATCGATTATGGTTTGGTAGTTCAACGGATCGATGGCAATGTCTGCACTAGTTCAGCGATGGGAACATTTAACTATACTTTTCTGCGGTTTAGCAGTGAAATTTATGAAATAAGGTTGTTTCAAGGCGCAACCATGGCGTCAAAGGGTTAAACGCATACATAGTCTCAATTTTAGTGCTTGATTTTTTTTTATTTTTTCTTTCTTTCGTTTTTTACTTTCCGAAAATGTACCCTGTAAGGAAAGTATTGTCAGCATGAAAAAATTCGAATTCGAGATTTGGGTGTATGGACACGTTTTGAAGTCTTCTGAATTCATTTATGTTATTTTTACGAGATGTATGCGTGTGTATGTGTGTGTGTATGTGAGTGAACACGATAGCTCCTGAACGAGGCATTCGATGGAGCTCAAATTCGGTCTATATGTTATAAACCATCGTCGCAAGACCGGTATTGATTTGGGTGTGTCTAGGACTTATAGTTTTACTACAGGGGTACGACTAAGATTTCGTTTACATTATGGCCTATGGGAGAAAATTTTTGAAAGTGCGCTAGCGTTTAAACGGTCCATTCGATTGAGCTCCAATTGGGTATACATGTTATAAACCACCATTATAAGACCGGTATTAATTTTAATGTGTATAAGAGTTATAGTTTTTCTACAGGGCTACGATAAAGATTTCTTTTACATTATGGCCTATGGGGAGAAATTCTTGAAAGTGCGCTAGCGTTTAAACGGTATATTCGATTGAGCTCAAATTGGGTATATATGTTCCCGTATTGATTTTGGTGTGTATAGGACTTATAGTTTTTCTACAGGGCTACGACCAAGATTTCTTTTACATTATGGCCTGTGGGGAGACATTCTTGAAAGTGCGCTAGCGTTTAAACGGTACATTCGATTGAGCTTCCATTGGGTATATATGTTTGAATGATTCATCGATTCAAATTTATTTAAATGCTTGGTCATGATCTTAATCGCAAGTGTTCGGAAAGTCGAGTGGAGTCACTCCAGATTTTTTTTTTTTCATTTTAAATTTATAAACTGAAAATAATGACGCCAGAACGTGCAGCTGATAAAAAGTTCCGTTTCCTCTATGATGCACTTTCGGAACGTTTCATCATTTCTTAATCCCAATACTTAGAATAATTAAAAAAATCAAACTTTTAAAATAACTATTTTCGTATTTTTAAAGAGTTAATGTTATTTTTTTCTTTGCACATATTTGCAATAGGCTCATTCCAGTCGGTAACGTGGCAGTCATTCCAGTAATGTGACTGGCAGTCATTCCAGTAATGTGACCAGTAATGTGACTAAAGCTGAAAAATACAAAAAAAATTCATGAAACTGGAGAACAGGCTTATTTTTAAATCATCAAAAATTGCAAAAAAGCATTTTCGCTATTTTCCTACATATCCACGAAAATTTTTAAATCAATGGGTCTACCTCTGATGAGGAAAATCCTCTTCAGAGCCAAAATAATGTGAAATATCGCTATAAATTAGGGAACTCTTAGATTTTAAAAATTTATGAAATTTCTTTCGCTCGTTCTCTAACCCCCCCCCCCTTTTTTTTTAAAGCCAATTACTCTAACGCTGTCAGTGACACATTTTTACCGCTGAAAAATGTATAAAATCGCTCGAAATAAGGCAACAGACGGATTTAGATTTAAAAAAAAAAGTAATTAAGGATTTTAAATTCCAATATTACTCCGTTAGAAAGCTAACTGGGTGAACTCACTAAACAAACCAGCGCGAGGGTGATAAAATGTGTTGCAAAATGGATGCCTTGCTGGTAGTTAAGTCGAGCGATGGCAACGGCTGCCCTTTTCTCAGCATTGGGAAAGGGTTGCGCCTCAATGGGTTAAAGGCTTGTTCTGCTACATCCATCAGCAATGGAAATTTGCGCCCCAATTAGAGTGTCGTCCAACGCACTTGCCCTATCTGCCGTACCCTAGATACGCTACTTGATAAAAATATGGATATTTTTTGTAGAGCGTTCGTGCCTTCCATGTGTCTTTCCGGAGGAGACTGATTTTCGTAACAGGCAAAATTTAAATTTCCTGCTCATAAAATTTTGTACTTTTTTCTACACCAGCTGTGGTGGGAGAGTACCTTACAGTACTTTTGAATCCTAAAAATCGCCTCCCAGGTGGTGTAGGGGCTAAAGAAGATCCTATCGATTCCTGGCTTGGGTGTTAACTAGTCCGTCCTTTCATAGGGGTTCATGTTGGCTGCCCATTGGGTGACCCCATAATAGAAAGACTAATGAATTGGGGCTCAGTAGTAGTAAAATGTTTAATGAGCAAATTGTGCCCACCTATAGGACAAAAAATTATAAAATCGGTATTCGAGCCATGATTCGTTTCATAAAGTAATATTAGTCAAGTCAAAAGCCAATGAAACGAAATAAAGCATAATACTCATTTTGAACGTTTCCGTCATTTCTGACAGGCTCCTTCCCTGAAGCGTACGATTTATTTAGATTTTTGCTTAGAATGATTCATTGGATAATTAAAGAAAAAGATATTGCAAAATACATAAAAGAAGGAAAGCAAAAGTGCCTGACAAGAAACTGAAAAGGAAACTTGAATGGCTGATTTTATCAATTTGGGCAAACTGACCTTTTTTTGTGTGTGTGTGCGTGCTTCTGAAATGTGACCTTGCAGTCTTCTATCACCACGAAGAATATGCTGAAAAGAAAGAATAAAAAAGAAAATACATTGAGAAATCATTCACATTTAGAAGAATATGGTTTGATGAGAAGTATGCGAATTACGATTGGAAAAAGCTGGCAGAAGTTTTATAGTTTTGTAAACAGTAAATTATACAAAATTAAGCTTTTTGCATGGAGTTTTTCCTTCCGTTAAAAACCCGACTTAACTAAGTTGATTCCGTCAAATCGCAAGTATTTAAAATAAAAATTAAATGTATTTGTCATTTTACCTGCATTCATTATTATTATTATAATTATTTTTTGTCTTTGAATATATTCAATTCAGTAAGAAATTATGTTTGATGCACTCTTATAAATGAGTGATGAATATTATTAAGATTAAGGAAAAATTTACCAGTAGTTTTTCAAATTGCAATCAGTCGGATTTCAAGAACTGAAATTTGAAATTTTATGTTCGAATAAATTTTAGCATACATACTTATCTAAGAAAATCTTTCTTATTAAATGTTTAATAAATAGCTTGTTATCAAATTTAATAAATTTAAACATATTATTCAGAAATAAATTAATTTTAGTAAATTTAATATTTAGTAAACAATTGCATGCTGTATATCAGTCTTTAAATCAATATATTGTATGCAATTTAATTATAATTTATATTAAAACTTATTGAAAGTAAACTTTTCCTTGATAAGTTAGTGAATTTTCAGATCAATTTCTCATCTAAAAAATACTGCTGTTTTTCTCATTTTCAGTTAAGTATTTACAAGTAATTGCATTTTCAATTCTGGTTTAGTCAATTCGTCGTGTTTTCTCAACATTAGGCGTTTGTTACTTGTACTTTTTAACACTCTCCAAGTTTCTACGGTCAACGTCTTAAGCGTCCATTTAGGTGCACAAAACAATTAAATTGTGAAATAAAATGAATAAGTAGATAACATGAAAGACGGCATCATAAATTGGAAAATACTTAAAAAGTAATCCATTCTGCTTAAAGTAGTTAATTTTGGTTATTATAACTTTTACATGTGCGTACTTATTGTATGTTTGTTAATCAGACTTATCCTCGTTATACTTTAATTGTTCATGTAAGTAAAATCGTAAATATAAAGTATATGCTACACCATAGATACTCCGTTGGGGTTCTGTGAGCCCCACCGGCATAGTATGTAAAAATAAGCGATGAATGAATAAATTCTTCCCTGGAGGAATTTTATGCCGTAAACCTTCGGGTCGTCCCCTCCAGTGGGTGTCTCACATCTCACACCATAGATACTTAAAATGTTTTTTATTGTCATTCGTATATCACTCCTTAAATAAAGCAGTTACACTTTTAAATTTAATATACTTTATAGTCTCGTAAAAATATAGTCTGGATTAAGTCTTGTTTAAAAATATTTTCGTACAAAAATTCATAACTAAAATACATTTTGTAAATGAAATAGTAGAGACCTATTTGAAATCATAATATCATGTTTACTCGCGTAATAGTCTCTATGTTTTGCCATGGTGAAAGTCTAGGTGCGACTATTATGCGGGGAAAATGTACTACATAATATTGTACACTTTAAAGCTATTTTTCTGCTTCAAAACGGAGGTGCGACTATTATGTGAGGGCGACATACGCGAGTAAACACGGCATCTAGTGAAAAAAATACAGCATGTTTTCTTTATAAGTTGGGAAAATTATGTATAAAATTTAAATAATTGTAACTTGTAAAAGAACGAATGAGAGAAGAGGGAGAGAACGAATTTTAGAAAAAATTTGAAATATACAATTTTTATTTCAAAAGGTAAGTGCAACAGAGAAAGAACCATAAAATCTGCAAATCGAAGTGAAAAATAATTTTTTTTTTTTTTTTTTTTTTGGTAGGTTTAGTATGAAATTACCCATAGTAAAAGTAAGCGCAGTAATGAATCGTCTTGCCCTAGTCGGTTTTCTTTACAGTTATTACGCTTATGAGAAAAAGTTCTTCGGTTGCATATTAAATGGCGAAGTCGAGAAATGTATGTATATATATATATATATATATTAATACCCTTTACCAGGTTCTTTGGGTGCACGGCATTGGATAGCTTTTCTACTTTATCGCAGAATCTTTTTCTTTTGAACAATGACTTAATATGAACTTGGAGTAACCCGCATGTTTAGCTCATCCGAAACCCTGCCTCGTAGCTGTCAGCCAGGTAAGAGATTTAGGAAGGCTGTCCGCTACTGCTAGCTTAATGGAGGGCCATAAACGTCGTGTTTAACAACTTTTATCTCAAGGTGGGTTCGTTCGCTCTCTTCTCCTCTAACGATGGCATAAGCTGGTGACTTTAGTTCTTTTAACCTTCTTAGTTACTCGCTGACCCCTATGTTACACACGCAAACACCTAAGTGTACGTAGGTAAAGGGTATCTATATAAAAAATGAAACCTCAATTCAACGTTTTTCTCCATATAACAACATTTCCTCTTGTTCCTAAATAATTCCTCATGCTTGTGTAATGTTAAAAAACTAATTTAATCGTGTTGTATTCCTGGAATTTAAAGTTTTTTTAGACGAAAGAACGTAATTCATATTTTTTTAACTTGGTTTCTGGCGTGAAATCTCTGGAAGACAACCTCTGTAAGTTCACTGTCTCTCTCAAGGTACCATTTATTTCTGATTAATTTTTGGGTGTTGGATAAAAATCGATTTTTAATTGACTATGGCTAAATATTGATTTCCATAAGGGACCACTGATTTCCTCCTTTGTCGGATTGTCAAGAGTGTACTGTATTTCCTTTGAAGTTTTTAAGAGAAGGGCAGTCGTAATCACTACCGAATATAAGTGTGGGGCGGACATTTTCAGGTGGTACGTATTTAAACAGATTATGTCAAATGAAAACTGACGGAAATATTCTAAAAGCTTATCTTTAACTCATTAGCTGCCACGATTTCCATTTGGGGATTTTGGAATTTTACTTACACCACTGGGCGCCGAAAATATATAGGGTACTCCTGGCAGATTGGTTTTATTTTTTATAGGGGAAAGTGGCCCAAAATGATACTAGCGGGCAAAACGATCCACATATGTTTTCTTAGATACAGGTCGTTCTATCTACCGGATAACACATAAATATTAGCTGTGACAAAAGGAGAAGAAGCAATAGCAGTACTAAAGCGGTCACAGTATTATACGCCTAGATAGAATTCTTCAAAAAATTGGATTTTACAGCAACATCTGTAATAAGGTAAACACTACCTTTCTTATTTATTCAGATATACAGTTTGTCATGTAAAGAAATATGACTTGGTTTACTGAATGTAGTTTGATATTAGATGGGTGCCAAGTTATTTGTTATGTTTCTCGGCGGCAGTTATGGAATTTCGTTCGGATTCCATAACTGATTTGGGCGTTGTTTTTGACAGGAAACTTGAATTTTCAATCCATATCAATAGCATTATCTCTAAAGCTTACAAAAAACTTGGTTTTCTTAAGTGCAAAACTAAAGAATTTTCTAACCTTCATGCATTAAAAATCTTATACTTTAGTTTGATACGCTCTAATCTTGAATATTGTAGTCTTGTTTGGGATCCGTATTATAAAAATAAAATGAAAATTCTTGAGCGGGTGCAGACTCAGTTTACTCGTTATTTATATTACAAAATTAATCCTATTTACATTCCGAATATTTCTTCATCTTACTTGAGAAGTATTTTTGGTCTTCCTAGTTTAAGTTCTCGTCGTGATCTATTTTGTTTATTATTTTTTTATAAAGTTGTCAATAATATGGTAGACTGCAGTGATATTCTTCAAAGTATTTGTGTCAATGTACCGAACAGGTCTCTTCGTAATAGCCATTTATTTGTGGATCCAATTATAAAAAATAATTACATATACTTTTCGTTATATAAATTTTATAAAATTTATAATAAGTTTTCTTTGGATTTGGATATTTTTGACATGTCTTTTAAAGTCTTTAGAGTTAAGTGTTTTGAACTTTTGCAGTCATGACTGGTATTTATTTTATCTCTGTATTTTATCTTTTTTAATTTTGTCTTTTGTAATTTGTCCTTTTATGCGTCACTGTAAATGGATTTCAATCTGTAGTGTGCATTTCTTTTATGAAAATAAATAAATAAAATAAATAAATAAATTTGATCCAAAGAAGACAGCCATACTGCCAGGTAAAATAATCCATCGACTGAAGAAACACCTGTACCGGGGTCGTAGCCATCATGGCACGCCTTCAATCGTTTTCAAAATGCGTGACTCCCCATTTCATTATTTCTTTTTCGTTTATTGCAGGCCATAATTTTTTTAATATTTTATTTTATTGTTTGTGACACTTTTTAATTAAAAAATTTTCATAAAAATAAATTATGCATACTAAATGATTTTAAAACTTCTTGTTTATCTATAGAAACAATTCAAAATTATTATAAAATGAAGGATCATTTTGTCCTTGGGTTGAGGGTAATATGATCCTTCGGGTACTTTATAAAATTCTATTTTTTCATTATTCAGTGTGCTTTCAAAATATTTTTAAAATAGGTTAATGACGCAAAATATAGTCTAAAACAGGGTAGCAAGGGGCCGAACATTTATTTAAACGTTTATGTTATTTTATGCAAGTTTTCCTCTTACGGGGATCATTTTAGGCTACCTTCCCCTACATCAGCATATATTGTATGTAGCAGATAGTGTGTATTCTGTGCTTAGTTTCTATACAACAAACGAACAAATTTGTATATTCGTGTGTAAATTGAATTTAAAAAAAATGACAGTTAATGGGTTAAAAAATTGTGTGTGTATTGAGCTTTTTTAATGTATTTTAAAAGTATCGACTATTTATCGGTGCATTTAAAAAAAAAATGTTTCTCTTCTTCTGACCAATCTGACGAATGATAGGAAAGGACGCAAACATGTCAGAAGAATAAATTGAACTTCCCTGTATAGAGCGGTATCTGGACCTAAGTAACCGATGTACGCTGCCACAACGCGTCGTCTGCATTCAGAATACTAAAACAGGTGACGCAAATTTGTTCGATCTTCATTCATCAGTGGAAAAACAGAAGACAGAGATGGGATTCCACGATGGAATAATAAATTTCGTCTCAAACATGACTGATAAAAGGTTACAAATTTTACAGCAACAGAACAAGGTTGTTGTTGAAGTCAAGCCATTTCTGAATGGAATAATGTTTTGTTAGTTATAACCCTTTAACGCGCAGTGTGTCCGCTCCGCGAACGCCAAACTCTGACGTTTTGACTGTTGCCAGTCACGAAGAATATATTTTTTTTCTCTGTTGCTTTTCCAGAAATCCAAAGTTCCAAACTTTCGACGTAAGTGCAGTTGCTTATGATAAGAAAATCGTTCACGAATCTTAATTTTTGTCCTGGTAGGAAGCATCTTTATTTATATTTTAGAAAATCACAATTTTGGTAATGTCAATACATGCACTAAATTATACAAGTGCTGGCTGTGCCCGGGCACAGCCAGCTGTCGTCAAAAAAAGGGTCTCTGGATCTGTGGCACGCGATGAACGTTTCGATCATCCGCCATCTTGCTGGTCGTTAGGTCGAGCGATGGCAACGCCTGCCCTTTTTTCAGCATTAGGAAAGGGTTGCGCCTAAAAGGGTTAAGTAAGCAAATTCACCGAAGAACTATATTGACATTACTACTGACGAATTTAGTACATGTATAATTTAGTGCATGTATTGACATTACCAAAATTGTGATTTTCTGAAATATAAATAAAGATGCTTCCTACAAGGACAAAAATTAAGATTCATGTAAGATTTTCTTATCATAAGCAACTGCACTTACGTCGAAAGTTTGGAACTTCTTTTTTTTTCTCTCTGTTGCTTTTCTGCTGTGATAAAATTTTAAGTAATTTACGTAAGAAATATTTTTTCGATAAATAAACCTTTTATGCGAAAACAATCCGTATAATCTCATAAAAATATTTAATTTCTTTTGAAAAAAATAATCAACTGTAGACATTTATGTGGAAATGTATTAAAAATTTATATTTTTCGTGTATAAATGAATAATAGAAATATATAAATCGTTCTTTGAGGAAAAAACATAAATTATCCAAATTATTTTGGAAGTGAAATTTTTTATCGATACATCAATCAAAATGTTGAAGAGGGAAGAATCATAACTATTAGCAAACATGCATTGAAAATTGAGAACATGAATCATACCATTTGAAAGCACCAATTAAGTTTTTTGAACTAAAACAAACTATTAAAATAATAAGTATGAGTGATTTTTGACTTAAAATATTTAAATAAGTGTATGCATATATCTGAATTTTAATATTTCCTACAACTATCATGATGCATCTTCGGTGATAATGAAACTGACAGAAATGACATTTAATAGATTTAAAAATAAAAGCTGTTTTACTGGTAAGCATTCCTCAAAAAAAAAAAAAAATAATAAATAAATAAATAAATAAATAATCACTAGCACTAAACTTATTATTAAGAGTAAGTACACTGTATCCAGATTTTTAATAGGGAAATTGGAGAAAATATGTATACTAGGCATTGAGCGGAATCCAGTAATACATTTGCGTACCACATTCGATGTTTTAAGCCAAGGATCACACAGAAGAACCGTACAGAAAGAGTATATAAAATATTGCATTTCATCGCTACTTTTGGCGAACAATTTTCTTGTTAATAACAGAATATTGCGTTTAAGTATTTTAAAATAGTACCTGATAACCCAGGAGTGCAATACAGCGATTATCAATGAAAACTGAGAGGTTATAGTCGTAGCAATCTCTCCTGAGAAAAAATATGAAAAGCATGGGACTTCATACTTTCGTTTTATATTTAAAAATAGGAAAAATAAAAAGGACTGCGGCTAGATTTTACCTACTTATATGCAATGTTAATATGAGATATGCGTATTATGCTCAAAATTTTAGATATACTTGAAAAACAATAGACATCAAAGCAACAGACCTATTTATTCAAACTTCACTAGCCGAATTTCTATCAAATTTGGAAATAGGGATACTCTTAATATAAAGAAAAATGTAAAATTTCTTATGAAATTTTAGGGTAGAAAAATTATAAACTATTTAAAAACTAGCCACTGCGGAATATAGCACAGATTTTGAGAACACTTAAGTTGCAAAAAAGGAATTGGAAGACTGTTTCCAGCAAACAGGGATTAAAGAATTAGCGAACTTTTAATGTCACAGCCTGTAAGCCTGATTGGGTTCCTTATGCACTTATAAACTCATGACGTAAACATGCGATTTATCACCTGTACTGGGTCTATGGGGAATTACGGGTCACTCTGTTTCCTGGGCAAATAAGGGTCACTCACAATATGGCATTAAAGTTCGTTTTCACGAAACAGCTAAATTATGCCAAGTCATGCTTAAACATTCTATTTTCGTATATCAAGTTCAAAAACAATGTAACTCTAAATTAAATAACAGAAAAAAATAGATTTTTTACACTACTACAAAAACATCTTCAAAAGAGATTGTCTCTGAAATTCATGATTTTTTTTAAAGACTCGTGTCAGTGAAACATTTTTGATGAAGCAATTTTTTTGTGGCTGTTTTTTACTTGCAGAGGGTCTAAGTTTTTCCTACAAAAATATATTTTTCCTTCATTATTCTTAAAATTAGTTTTAAAGTTACCGATTTATACCGTAATTTACTGGGGTATTTCATGGTCAATGGGGTAATGCTTGGTCAGGGATATTTTAGATGTTTTTTTTTAAATTTATTTTTGTATAAATAATATTATTATTTACTATAGCTATTATACTTGGCTCTAATATTGTAGTATACTTTAACTGGGAGATATAGACAGTCCCCCAAATGCAAAACGAGCTCATTTGAAACTTTTTAATGATAAAGGACTGTCGAATGACAATGAAAATAAGATTGAAGAAGCTGCAATAAAGAAGTTCCTCCTTAGAAGATTCTGAGAAGGTAATACAAAGAAATCATATTGTACGTGAAGAACAGAAATACTTTTCTGTGGATTCTGATTAAGATGACCAACGTCCCCAATTTCAGAACCTTTTTCCAGTTTGTCCCCAAAATGTAAAACAAAAACTGGGGACAAAATTTTAGTTAAAAAACTATTTCTTCCCAATTAAAAAAGAAATCAATCCAGTTTCCTTTACTTTATGAATGTTAGTAATGCTCTAGTTGAATTAATTGAATCTATTTTGGAAGGAGCACTGAATTTATAAAATGTTCCCAATTTTTGTTTCGGAATTGGGGACACAACGCTTATTTGTCTCCAATTCTTTCTTAAAAAGCAATCTTTTTATTTAAATCATTTTTTTCCTACAACACATTAGATAATTTCAAAACCTGTTTGCTTGCTAAATAATCTCGAATATTATTTGCTTTTGATATGCATTACAATAAAAAAGGGGTGACCCCTATTTACCCCATATCTAACCCTTAATTGCCCAAATTTGACCATCATTTCCCAACTCATAATTTAAATAAAATTAACAATAATTCCATTTCAGGTAAAGTGATAATTTGAATAACTTCTAAATTATTTAAGCTTACTTCATGCCAAATTATATCATTTTACCTTTCATACTTTAGAAAATATTAAGATGTTGTTTTTTGTTCCATAATTCCTGCATACGACCCTACTAGGAATAACATCAATATCTACGGTGAGTTTAGCTTTGTTTTATATTAAAGTGCAAATAGAGTGTGGTGAACAGCGTAGAAGATATGAATTGCAAGTACGGAATACAGAAAAAGTGGTGAAATATTAAAACGTCAACAGAACTCTCGTCGGCAGTCAATATACACTTTGCAGCTAAAAACTGTTAGTTATGGTTCTACTAAATTTAAGCAAGTAGATGTGGATTGTACGAAATTGAAAGGTATTGCATGGCATCAAAAATTAATGATGAAAGCTTGCCAAAAAATGCAGCCTAACTGTTTAGAGTAAAAAGGAGAAGCAAAAATTACAACAATTAGAGATTTCTAATTGTCAGCACAATACAAACAAGACTGATAATTAGAGATTTCTAACTGTCAGCAGGAGAAGCAAAAATTACAACAATTAGAGATACCTAATTGTCGGCACAATACGAACATGGTTGATGATTAGAGATTTCTGACTGAAGGAAATCTGTATTTAGAACTGATACGACTCTGGCGGATGTTAAGTTATTACATGCGTTAAAAATAAATGAATAAATGAAAAGTACAAGTGAAGGGAAAGTGGGAACCAAAAGTGACAGTGACTATTTTAAAACTAATTAAATTTAACAAAGCCGGGGAAAAAATGTACACTAAAATGTGTGATCTGCATCATGGATATATTTATTGGTTTTGAAAAAAATAGTTTTGCCAAGTTGCTAACAATTTCGAAAATTTTTGGTAATACCTATTCATAGTAAAAATTCGTGGGAATTCAAACATACAACTTATACTTTTGAATCTGCCATAACAGTTACACGTGTCCTTTTTAGGGTTTTTATCTTTCCTTATGGAATAATCACTCCAACAAACGTTTTGCTCACTATTCGCTTAAAAAACAATGATAAAAAGCTCAATCATACAAATACAAATTTACGGCAATGGCGAAAACCACTATAGGCCCATAAACGTTGTGCTTGTCACGTAAACTCCTTTGCTAAGCTTTATTTTAACTCGTCAACAGACAAAAACCTAATACGAGCCTTGCTGAAATCACCTGGAAATCAGCCAGAAACTCGAAATCTAACAATTCTCATTCTATTCTTACCTTAAAAGACAGAGATTATGGCAAGGCACTTCATGTCGTAACTAGATATATCTCACACAGTTGTTTCGGTTATTCCATCGTATAATATGTTTCGAATCACCTGTGGAAAGAGAAAGAAACGCTTAGAATATATACACGTCAAGAGCGGCATCTTGGAAAAAAACAAAAAAACAAACCGTTGTTCTTTCCGCAGGGAGTCAGCGCGGCGAGGCTCATTTGAATAGGGGGGCTGGGAAGAGGGGGGAACAAGCGTTCGTAAATCTTGATTAATATTCGAGTCTCGTTTACGAGAGACGAAGATTGTGCGCTACAGAATAAAGAATTCAGTCAGGGTAAAATAAGTACTTCAGTGATTTAGAGCCAGGCGCTGCCTGTCTTCTGACTAAAGCGTTATCAAGAAAAATAGTATTCACTAGCTTTACTTTTAGTAAAAATTACACATGCTTTTTTTCTTTTCTTTCTTTCTTTTTTTCCTCGGACTATGCTGGAAAAGACATGCTAAAAAGCTTTAAAGTCAGCAAAAATAAAGTGACCATCTTTCTTAAGTGCAAATACGAGACACTCACGTAAGCTGAAGGGTTTGTTTAAATTTATGAAAATAACTATGTTTAAATTTCGACTTAATTTTATGCGCCAATCTATATTCAGTAGACTACAGCATTGCCAATCACACAGACACATATTTCACTCTCACAGATTTCGTTTTTCGTGGTTCTTTGCAAACTAAAAAAAGTAAATTGAAATCTGAAACACTTTCTGATTTTAAATACACACTAAAGTGCTATATATTAAATGCGTATCATAATTCGTGCGTCATCCTTGTTTTTCTTCCTTATTTCATTAAGTTAGAAAGTGTATCATTATTCATGAATGTGCCGTATTTTTCTTCCTTGTTCCATAATCACTTGAAATCGAAGTCTGCACGCTTAAATCTATTGAGTAAAATAATAATCAAACGGAGTCTATTTTTACTCAATTTTTCACGTCAAACAGCCATTCTCCCGATTGAGTAAAATTTGCTCAATTCATCGACAAAAATCAATGGAGCGAAAAATTCTCCATTTTTGAGCATTCTACAACAGCTCCATTTAGGCTAAATAATCATCAAAAATGAGGAGTGTCTGTCCGTTTTTGATTCATATAACTCTACTCAATTATGATTATTATTGAAGCTATAGAATGAGCGTTTTTGCAAAATAAGCCCTTTTTTAATTAACATATCTGTACTCCATTAAGATTATTATTTTAAGCTAGAAAAAGGGTGTTTTATTAAAATTTGTTGTTTTTGATTAATATATAGAATGATTCGTTTTCTTCATTTTTTATTATCAGAGCTGTAATCTATTATTATAAGCCCGAGAAAATAAATTTTAAATCAAGGCAAATACATTTCATATATCTTAATACACTATAAAAAAGTATTTTTTTAATAAATAGAATATAATTTCACTGTAGTCTCTCGTTATAAAACGAATTCACAGTACAGTCAAAATACAGAAATGCAATCATGGTTAAACCAGCTGTGAGATTTAATGAAAGAAGCAACCCAATTTATTGACATGAAAAAGGTAAAATACTACTGACTCACTTTGGGTGGAGATATCCTAACTTCATTTGTTTTACAACAGCTTTTTATAATCCAGTCGTAAGAAACTATGTCATTAAAGCGAAATCTTTACCTAAAGCATCTCCTCCCTATCTAGGCTGAATTTATTTCACAACTCTCAATATGAAAAAGATGCATTTGGTATTCGGATATAACATAAAACTATCACCAGCGGAATACACACACAACTATGGCCTGGCCGCGTTTTTTACTATGAACCGTTATCCGTTAAGAGAGCTTGGTCACGTGATAGTAATAGGATATGGGTCGTGGGGGAGAAGAGACTGACAGAATACTCAAATAGACAAGATTTTTGCGGAAAATGAGTTAAATAGAATATAGCGGATGGGGAGTGCTGGGGCGAATTGAGGCATTCAGAAATTATTGTCTTGAATGAGTATTTTTTGGCGTAAAAGGATTTAAATTGGCCGATAAGAAATTTGATCAATAAATGAGTGTTAGTTTTAATCAATAGATTTAAGCGTGTGTATTAAAATCGCCTACGAGAACTGTTTTACAATCTTCACCAAGTAAATTCTATCCACACTTCACCCAAATAAATACTGTTTGGAATGGGCATCCTAATCCATGAGTGTTCCGTGTTTGTTTTTCTTGTTCCATAAAACACTTCTTCAGAACTGAAATCTATATTAAAATCACCTACCATAACTGTTTAACAATCTTCGTCAGGCAAATTCTAACTATACTTCACCTTTGTGTTTGGAAGATATATTCTAATCCACGAATGTACCGTGTTTTTCTTTTTGTTCCATAAAAACACTTCTTCGGAATTTGCCAGTTTCTAGCCCAATTTAGATGATATCGTCGAGCTCGGTTCAGTTTTGAGGACTTATTTTTTGGCGCCAAACTTGGAGATAAATCATCAAAAATTGCAAACCTTGGCTATTTTCAGACGCGCTTTCAGACCCTTGATTCTCTCTGAAACATTTGAAAAGTGCCTCGCCCTGATAAATCGTGTACAAAAGTTACGTCGACGCTAAAAAAACGCGATTGATTTTAACAGAACTCAAATGCTTTAAAAAAAAAAAAAAAGGAAAGAAATTTGGTGTCTCTAAAAATCGAACTTTTAACATAGAATGGCGGTGATCACAGGGATAAAAATACGGGACTACTCATAAATACGAGACAAACCTCAAAATATGGGGCTGCTCCTACAGGACGGTTGGTCACTTTAACTAAAAATATTCTATAGTGTCGATAGATTTCATTTGAAAATAATAATCTAATTTGAAAAAACACTCAAAATACTGGTGTTAAACGATAAAGTAATTAAAAAACTTTGTAAAAAACACACATAAGAAGTAAAAGGAAAAAGGATTCCTTTTTCCTTTTACTTCTTATGTGTGTTTTTTACAAAGTTTTTTAATTACTTTATCAATAATCTAATTTCTAATATAAAATAGGATATCATGAAATAAAAAAAAAAATCAGATATCATAATAGATATAGAAAATATCTGGGGTAATCTGGGGGACTCTTTCTAGGTCAAGGATATTTCTCGAGCTTGCGCCTTTTGCGTGCATCTTGCTTGTTCATTATACAGCAATTTTGCGTTTCTTCAAGATCAATCTTCTCTGTCAAGAATCAATGATCTTCATTCGTATTCACGAAATCAACGTTCTTACATAAAAATGTCGAACTCATTTTTTAGTTTTCGTTTAAAGGCAGGTCACATCACAGGTTTCAGTAAGTCTGAAGTATAACGCCAACCAAAAAAATGTCGGAATGGATGCAAAACGATTTTTTGCGAGACGAGATAGAGATTTACAACTTTTTTCGGAGACGAGACAGAACTTTTAGGCTGTTTTGCGAGACGCCTATTTTTCATCTCTAGTCCATCCCTAAAAGCAAAAAAGAGCTGACCCACCGAATTTTCGTTCTCGTTAGTGTAAAATCAGGTATTTTCATAACGTGATGGCGGTTTTAAAGAGCTTTAATGGCTTTTTCAAAAGCAGCGGTCAGAGGGACACTTTTTACCATCCTTCGGATCATACGAGCAAAGCTTTAAAAATTGAAAATTCTTACTCATGAATTAAAGTATTTTATTTTTGAAAACTCTCTTGAAATTATTTCTAACATTTTTTTTTACCCCCCACCCAAAAACCACTGGTTTTTAAATAAATACTTACAGCTAGTGTATGAAGCACAGTTTAACCCTTTGAGGCGCAACCCTTTCCCAATGCTGAAAAAAAGGCAGCCGTTGCCATCGCTCGACTGAACTACCAGCAAGAGACGACCGATACGTTCATCGCGTGCCACAGATCTAGAGACCCTTTTTTGACGACAGCTGGCTGTGCAGCGCTACATCGGTGGCACGCGATGAACGTTTCGATCGTCCGCCCTCTTGCTGGTAGCTCAGTCGAGCGATGGCAACGGCTGCCCTTTTTTCAGCATAAGGCCATCTATCCAGCTTTTCTCGCATTCTTCCATTTTTCAGCAGATGTCAGTGCTGTTCAAAAGAATCGTGACCATTTTTATACGTGCTAAAAAGTAAAGGATTCTCGTGCAGCTATGTCACCCGCATCTATTTTTATGAAAATCCAATCTATTCTTCGTGACTGGCAACAGTCAAAACGTCAGAGTTGGGTGTTCCCAGAGCGGGAACACTGCGCGTTAAAGGGTTAACCCAATTACAACGTCGCTGAAAAGATCAGATAATTTTTTATAATTCTATAAGAAGCTACACTGATAGTGAGCTTCTGTTCTATGGGCAAGTCAAGTGGTTCAGAATATTTTGACGTTATAAGAGAGTTGCCAGTATAATAGAGGTCACTATAGAGGAATACTAGCTGAAGTACCCGTCCTTAACGGGTTAGTGAATGCAAATTTCCAAAAAGCAAGAACTTTCGTCAGCATTGTAGGAGTACACAGAATGGATGGAGTATGTTGCCAAAGTAAAGAAAGCGAAGTTATAATTTTTATGTGTTGTTAAAATATGACAGGTTAAGAGAGTCACTAAGTAATATCATTTCATTCGCTTTAGTCGTCATTATGTGATGCGCGAACGAATATTTACGAATATAGAAATAATTTTCGCAAAATCACAAAATCTAATCAACATCTTTAAAAAATTGGAAGCCTAGAATTTAAGTTGAGTGACACCCTATCCTGTCATCCAATTTCGTTTCATTCCCTGCAGTCTTTATTTCGTGATGCTGGAACAAAATTTCAGCATTTTAAAACGATTTTCGCAAAATCTCCAAATGTAATCAAAATATTTTAAAAATTCAACGCCTATAAATTAAGATTAGCAACTACCTATCCTATCACTCAATTTCGTATCATTCGTATTAGTTGTTATTACGTGATGTTTGAAGAAATATAAACGTATTTTGAGAGAATTTTCACAAAATCTCAAAATCTAATGAAAATGTTTAAAAAATTGGATACCTATAGTTTATGTTGAGCAACCATCTATCGTGTGACCCAATTTCATACCATTCGCTTTAGTCGTTATTACGTAATGCGGGAACAAAGATTCACTCAGTTTTAAACGATTTTCGCAAAATCTCGAAATCGGATCGATTTTTTAAAATTAGATGCTTATAGTTTAAGGTGAGTGACCACCTATCATTTCACCCAATATCATTTTTTCACCTTTGCAGTTATTACGTGATGTGCGAACACAAATTTACGCAGTTTGAAAGGATTTTCGCAAAATCTGAAAATCTAATGAAAATTTTAAAAAATTCGATGCCTATGTTTTAAGTTGAGTGACCACCTATCATGACACCCAATTTCATATCATTCGCTTCAGTCGTTTTTACGTGATGCTCGAACACAAATTTACGCAGTTTGACAGGATTTTCGCAAAATCTCAAAATCCAATCAAGATTTTTTAAAAATTGGACGCCCATGTTTTAAGTTGAGTGACCACCTATCATGACACCCAATTTCGTATCATTCGCTTCAGTCGTTTTTACGTGATGCTTGAACACAAATTTACGCAGTTTGAAACGATTTTCGCAAAATCTCAAAATCCAATCAAGATTTTTTTTAAATTCCACGCCTATGTTTTTAGTTGAGTGACAACCTATGATGACACCCAATTTCATATCATTCGCTTCAGCCGTTTTTACGTGATGCTTAAACAGAAAAACCGTCACAGACAGAACGACAGAATGACAGACAGACAAACTTTTTTTTGAGGGTCGGATCGGATTCCCGGGTGCTTGAAACGGATAGAAATCGCAAAATTTTTGAATTCCAAGAAATGTACAGACAAAAGCCTAATTTTATTTATATAGATTTGTAGCCCAGCCCCCCCTTAAACTAAAATCCTGGGTGCGATAAGGCTTCGGAATAAATTCGCTTTTCAGATGACAAATTGTAACACCTACGACAAGTGAGAGATCACGCTTTAATTTTAAAATAGGAATGCTCTGGATGTTGTTACATGGAAAATTTTTGGTGTGTTACAATATCTTTATTATAACCTTAATAAAGATATTGTAACAATTTACGCCTATGAGTAAGATTGCTCCCCTGAGAGAAATATCGAAATTACTTTTCTTTTTCAAAGGCTAGTTGTTATAAAAAGAGCTGTTATACTTTTACATGGAATTGTCCGCACGGGTGTCTTTTTCCAAGTAAAGGAAAAAAGTTGTGAAGATTCCGTTTTATTTCAAATTGGATGATTTTCTTTAAAAGAGGTAGACACTTGTCTAGATGTTGGAAAATCTTTCATTAAAGCTTTGCACACCCATTACTTATGATAAATTAACTCAATAAGAAGTTTTTGGTAGAACTCAATTAGAAGTTTTGGGAGTATATTGCATAAAAGTCTGTTTTTCCGATTACGTCTATTCAGATATCATCTCTCTGAAAGACCAATTTTCTGTAGTGCAGAGGCTTCGTCTCTTTAGGATATTTCACTGTATATTGAGTGAAATAAAAACAGTAAAAAAATATTTTCTCTACGCGATTGCAGCCCAACATTTGTAAATGTTATGACTTAGAAAATGAACTATGTGCATTTTATATTTCATAACTACAATGTTTGCATTAACATGCTGAGTTAGTTTTGTATACACTGATAAACCTTTAGCTGCCAACCTTTAGCTCCTTTCCAATAATCAATTCGAAAATTAAGGAAATTATAAAAATTACTTAAAGAATACCCGAATCTTTTCATCTTTTAGATATTTAGAATCTTTTATTGTTATTATTATTTATTTATTTATTTTTATGAGAAAATATATTTTGAAATCTTGGAAAATTATATCCATATATGTTAAAACAAAGTTAAGTCAGTATTTATATATTTTTTGTGAATCTTAAATAAATATATTAGTAATTAATAAATTCAAAGGGTGTTTTAAACTACATTTGTCAGTTTCTTAAAGATCTACTGTCGAGAACAGCATCTTTAAGAACTATTCCTGAAAACTAAAAAGGAAAAAAAAAGTGTTTTCATTTCTATGTCTAGGAAAGGAAACGGGCTTACAACTAAGTGAAAAACTAAAGAAACAATATAAAATTGTAAAAATTTGTTAAACTACACTTTTAAACTTTTCAACTCTACCGCAGAACATAACGGCTTCATTGTTTTACCGGCAAATTCACAAAGAGGGTCTTAATTTTTAACGTCCAGAATATGATTGCTATGCTAGGTGTGTCCAGTTACAAGCACACTTAAAGAATAACAAGTATTGCTTCGGTCAGAGACACCCATAAATATGGTTTTCTCCGAATGCCCGTTCCAGTCTTTTAGTTACTACTTTGAACCAGTTTCGCAAGGTAACGAATTTTTCGAAATCTGTATAACAACCCATTGTAAATACGGGCAATAAAAAAGTCATTCTCATATTTTGAAAAATGTCTAAGCACGTTGTATACACAAACACAAGTTGGGATGCGTGCAATGCGAAAGTATAGAATCATTCTTTAGAATGCGATTTTTAAATAATAAACTTTATATTTTGCAGATGCATTTCTTAGTTTTTAAAATTTTGTGTGATGCTGACGTCAGATTTTCCAAAAATAATAATGCCGTACACCGAAAGACATAGTTATAACTTCTGCCCAATGCCTTTAGTCTTAGCCCGTTTCGGCAAGCAGTGTTAATTTTGTGTAAAGACATTTTCCTGGATAATTATTGTTTGTAATTTATGCTCATACATGTACTTAATTATCCATTTTTTTTATGCCATTTGACACATTTTTCATTCTTGTATGAATTAAAGGAAGTGCAGTGGAGTCTTGACTAGTGAGAAGGGTGCGTTCCAAGTTTTCACACTCAAGTTAAAATTTCGCTTTGTAAAACGGGGTATATATAAGACTTTTTTAAGCATACACGCAGTTACTTTTGATGCTAATAAACACCTCTCAAACCATTTCAAACAATCCTTTGACTTATATTACCAATTCCCACATAAATTAATAAGTAATGCTAGGTTTAGTTTTGGACGGTTTGGGTGCTTCCGCCTTCAGTCGTGCTACGAGAGATGAAATATCGTTCGCTGATTAACTCTTTTTTTCAGTAGGAAATGACGAAGACGATATTTACCCTTCTTACTTTCGGCGAAAAATCTCGTGTTCCGGACGAAAAGTCCGCGTTAGATCTGAGACACGTTTTTACTCGTGGAAAACTTGCGTTATATACCATTCGCGTATGGGAAATAAAGCAACTACAACGCCATCTATCGATGGCGTTGTAGTGCCAGTCCACTGTATAGCAATAACAAAAATTTCGGTACTCTTATTTTGACCGAAATTTCCATTTTAACGATTTCCGATTTCATTTTGACAAATTTCTGCTTACTGTTTGTACGTACGTATATCTTAATGCACGCACCTATGTATGTACTACTTATTTTAACTAGTTTCAGACTGACGTCTGTAAGTATATACGTTGCACTGAACATATCTCGCGTAACTCCAAAACGATTAATCGCAAAATTGTGAAATTTCGTGTTTAGTACTGCTGTAACACCTAATGGTGAGTCTTCCTTTTGGATTTCAAATGACTGGGTAGCTTATTTATTGGGTCACCTAAAACGAGTTCAGTACATTGAAGTCTGGACAGTCATTGTCCCAAATCTTGCCAAATGTCGCAAAGACTGGATTTTGCGGCTAAATATCGGCAAAATTGCCCTAAAAAATAAGCTTTTGAAACTGGCAAGGCGATATCGCCTACATTTGGCAAGAAATCGCCAAACCATTGTACTATTGATGTATCTTATTCCATTTTAACATGTAAAAAAGAAGTTTAAATGAAGTACATCAAAAATGCGTGTATTTTAATAAAAATATAAGGCAATTATACGGTGTTCACATCAGATCAGATTTGTTTCCTTCATGAACGCGAATCAAATTTGCTTAGCTCGAAAAGAAATAATTTCGAATTCGCATTCAAATAGCGAAACGAACAATTGATATCATTTTTTCCGAATTCAAATGAATAAATAAAAGAAAGAGTTATATATTTTTTTAGAAAACGACGTCTAAATGGACCCAAGAAGGGTTTAAGTAATAATTAGTTTCCCATTGTTTCGTGAAAAGTAAATTGATTGATTACAGATAGCACTTGACTAAAATGAATAGTTTAGCAATTTAGTTAAATCCGAATACATCTTCAAAACACCATCACCATCGACACAGAAGTACAAATAACAAAATTAAAAAAAAGTACAAGAAACATTATTAATTTTATTCTTGTTGTTACTATTTTCAAAATAAATTGAAAATACCTATGAATCACTTAAAATTAGGTACATAAGTATAATTTTCAATCATATATGCACGTGTTCAAAACCTTTCGGATTCGGTTAAAAAATAAGTAGCTCTAATAATTGTTTTTATTAAATATAATTCAGAAGTATTAAGAAAAATTTACTCATAGAAGTTTGATAAACCACCGGTTTCTGAAACTTTTTTTTTTTTTTTTTTACGCTAGTAAATTAAAATTCTAAACACTATCAATTGTTTTGTTGCGTTTTACTGATGAAATTTGCTGCACTGATATTAAATCATATGTATAGCATCATGAGAATTTCAACTGCAAAATAATGTGCAGTTAATGTACGGAATACAAAATAAAAAGGGAAATAGGGTCAAGATATGAATCAGTTACTTAAAGTATCAGTCAGAATAGTAAAATGGAAAAAAGAAAAATAATAGTAAGTTTGAATAGAGATTTGCCCTATTCACACATTTATTTAATTCTACATGCTGCATTCAGAGAATTTTGTTTTTTGAATACATACGTATATTTATTTTTCTTTAACCAAATTTATAAAGTTGTGATTTTCCTATCACCACACAGATTACCAAGTGTCAATGGCATCAGATTAATTAGATTAATAACAAATGTATGAAGAATGGAAAACTCAAAATATCGTAAAATGGATGTTGCTTATAATGAAAACTTCGTAAAATAGCACACGTAAGAAGTACATATCAAAGTGTACACGTGTTTTGATCGAAAAAAAATTCGATCTTCATCAGCACCAGTGCAAGTCTTTGGAAGTTTGCTGGTATTCTCGTGAGATGTTGCAATGGACAGCATCTTTGTTCCAAATTAAGAGACATTGACACTAGAGATAATTATCTCTTTGTTTTATCACATCTGTACTGGACAGCAAGACAAGCGCATGGCGGATTGGCTCGTGCTGGGCGTAAGATTAAAAAAAAAAAAAAAAAAAAATGTATTCTCAGTACCAGAGAGAAACTAATGTATCTGTGCAGTGAATTTTGGAATTTATACATATGAACTTTCAGATGTTTTATATACTCCAAAAATTTTGCGTATTTATCTTTCTGTAACGTTAATATATTTTTTTTACATACGTCTCTTTAACGTAACGCAACGTTCTATAGATGAACGCCCTAGTAAAACATTTTTGTAGGCTGATTCAACTAATTACTTGAAGAAAGAGGGGCAGTATCACTAGGCCTTCATTTTTAGGTACTAGACATAAGGATATACAAAGAAACAAACGCCGCAAGCATACACTGAAGTGATGAATCCATAGTTATCGTTCTTGTAGAAGCTAATAAATAAAAAATAAATGATTATTTTTTTATTAGTTTCTACAATAATTCGATATGTTAAAAAAATTAATTAAAATAAATATAATGGAAAAATATATGTAGGCTAGAAGAACCAGCTCAAAAAAAAATATTTTTTTTCTAATTTAATTTAATGTTTATGTATTTATTCTTTGCGTGTGTGTGTGTGCAGGGGGGGGGGGGGCATGTGATTTTAAGCCAATTTCCTCTCTGAAGAGTTTTAGTTTCACAGATTTGTTCTTCATGAGTTTGTTTTTGTAAAGTTTGACAAGACTAAAACAAGATATATTTTTTTCAATATTTTGATATAAAATCATGCTTTATATTGAGCTGCATCTATCTGTACTGCTCTCCACAATTAGATAAAAGATTTTTAAATTTTATTTCGATGTTTTAAGATTATTTTCATATACGTACTTTGAATATGTCACATACACTTAAAAATTTATGCAATTATAATATTTGCTTTGCCTATATGCACATATTTATTTTTCTTTAACTATATTTACATAGTTCCAGTGTAAACATATTTAAATGTGTTAACAAAAGAACAGATATATAAGAAGTGACGATTTATCAATCGCCCTAATGCGCAATACAAATAAACTCTATTCAACTGTATTCATAATATAAATGAATTGTACTTAATATTCATACTGTTTTGTACTCCATAAAAAGCTAGTAAACGCAAAAAAGTTCTAGAAAACTTCTTTTTTTAATTTTCTTATTTTTTATATTCTAATATACTTTTACAAATAAAAGTAACAAGCAAACAAAAAAATAGTAAAAAAGTACACTATATCTTTTGATGTTTATAAAGCTTTCATATCTTTAAACGAAAAATAGAAAGTTTTTAAAACTGTCCTCTGGAGATTTTGCTTTGTCCGATCATAAAAGAGATTGAACTAACCACATTTCTTTATTTTTAGCTTTTTTTGTGGTAAATGTGTAAAAAAAATTAAAGTGCCTTTTTTTTATTCAGACATACGTTTAATGAAATTAATAAAAATCGGAGCTTATGATTCCCAATGCTACTATTTCAAAGTGGAAAATAAAAACACTTCCAAGCCGTGATTTGAAATGGAGGAACCAGTGGAAAAAGGTTTAAAATCAGAAAAAAAAAGACAAGTAATCTGATTTCATTGCCTCCCCCCCCCCCTATACTGATGTTTATGAAGCTTCCTATTTTGATGGCGATTATAACCTTTTTTCTTTCAAAAGATTTTCTAGTGTTGTAAAGAAAGTAATATAATTATTGAAGAATGGAAACAGCTTTCGTATTCTTTTAAATAATATATTTTTTAAGCACAAAATTCAGAAATAGAAGACTCTTTCATTAAATAATAAAATAATTTTTGCCATTTGAATTTTAAAATAGGTTCTAATTTATCTTAAACGGAAATGGTTTTGGAACACAAAATTAGAAAAAAAAAAATAAATACTGTGCTTTTTTAGACAAGGCTTATTTTTCGATTGTTGCTCTTTAAAAATAGTAGTGCTTGTACATTTACATGATTTTGAAATCGCAGATAAATTAAAAAAAAAACTTACAAGTAGTCAAGAGTAGATTTAATAATTTTTAGCATTTTACTATTACCATTAGATGTATAAAAAAAAGAGAGAGATGATACTGATCGACGGTTTTCCTTACATTAATGTGGAGTTTTCGCAGAGCGAAAAGAAATATTCGGGAAACAAAGTAATTTTCAGTAAACTTTATATGCTTACAAAACATAACTAATTTGATTTTCTTCTTTTAACGTTGTAGTTACTGTAGTAACAGAATTCATTTTTGCCTATTATATTGTTAAATTCAATAATCAGACAAGAACTGAAATAATCTGCTGAGTTTTTCGACTCGAAAAGTAAGTAATAAATAAATAAATACATAGAAATGAAACAAATAGATTACTAACTAACTTACCGCTGTTTTAAAATTCTTGGGATGTAATTGATGTTTTAGCGATTTTACGCCCCCCCCCTTTTCAAATACGGGGCAATATATCTTTAAAAGCTGCATATGTTCACTATACGCATACCCCTAACTCTTACACACATACCCACAAATGCATAGATAGGTACCTGTTGTTGCCGGGCAAATATTTGGAAATTTTAGCCTCTTGAATAATTTATAACCTCCCATCTTAATCCACGCTAGCAACGGTTGCAATCATTTAATAGCAGAATAAAGATGTGCAGTTACGTGCTTAGGGTTTCAGCGTCCCTGAATTTCCCCCTCTTACTAAATTGTGGATTTGATTCCCACCAACGCTAATTAAATGAGTTAGATTAAGATTTAACTGCAGTACGTTTCCATAATGTAAAAGCTGCATTCTAGCTAATTAACGTGATGTCCACTTGAAACAGAAACCTATACACGATATTACAAATTCTCCGCATTTAAAAAAATTAATTTATTCAACTTAAATAAATGAGCGAACAATGTGAAAAATGTGCTCCTTTGACTAGCATCTTTCCCCCTCGCCTCCCCTATTGCACATGAGAATGGCTTTGACTTTCAATCTCGCCAGGAATTCATTTATAGATAACATTTATTTTATAGAGTTACCGCAGCTTTTGTTAGGAGTGTTGGAGGCAGCGGAATGTGCTGGATTGTTCACTCATTGTCACACTTTTTTCTTGAATTGTAAAGAACAATATGTACTCAGGATGAATGCGCAGTTTTCAGTTCTGGGTCAGGATGTTTATTGGACTACTTGATATCGGCGAACAATTTTTTAGCGGCCCTAAATTTAAGCCGCCCTGGGAGATTTCCCAGTTTCACACCCCCTAAGCACAGCTCTGATAGATGCATTTTGATTATTCGAGACAGACACGTATCCAGTAAAAAAATTTGGAGCGGGGTTCAAAAATTTCGGAAGATGCCCAAACGGTAAAAAAGGCAGAATTTTCCACTAAAAGACTATATCATTATCATTTTAGTAACAATAATCAAAATTTTTGCTAATAAAAATGATATAGTCCCCCTTGATTTGAGAGATGATTGAATACTTCCTTGATTTGAGAAACGAAATATTTTCGTGTTAAATAATTTTTCTTCGTGTTTAAAAGACAGTATGAAAAAAAAAAAAACATATTTAATAGAAAAACATATAATAGAGACTATTACAGTAGAGTCTCGATTGTTCGAGTTTCCCATCAATCCGACCGCGAGAGTAAAAAAATCAGTTTAACTCCCGAATAATGACCAACACATACAAAAATCTTGTGAAAGAATTTCTTCGCACCCCGAAATTCAAATACTTGGCGACCACAATTATTTTGTATGAACCGATTTTTCTTGTTAAACCTTTTCACTCTTAGTAGAAAGTAATTCTGTAAAATTATTTTCTTTTTTTTTTAACCCGACCATTAATTTCAATCATTGTACTTTTCACCGGCTATTACATATTTAATGGTAATGGCCACGGGTCGAAATTTGCGGTTACCCGCTTGCCCGGGACAATCAGATTTTTAAATGGGCAAGTAAAGCAAAAAATTCAGTTGCCCCTCGGGCAACCAAGAAAATCATTCCCTTTTTAATTCCTTCGCTTGAAAATGCAGTTTCCCATTCCTATTTTCATTCTGCTTTCATTTCGTACTAATGGCAATTTTATGAATAAACGCTTGACAGCTTATTTTCATTGTAAGGCCGCATGTTCTGAAAAATTTTGTGTAGCGAAAATTTTAAGGGCAAGAAACTTTTTCGGGCAACCAAAATAATTTCAGCGATTGTCCAGTGGGCAACCGAAAAAAATCACAAGATTCTACCCCTGATAATGACCGAAATTGCTTCTTGTGATAGCACATGATTGATTTGTGAAATTTATCCATCACTCTTAAAAATTTGGCGGAAGATTTCACCAAAACTTGGCAAAACATGGTACTAGAAAAGTTGTCTCCATAAGAAGGTAAAGCCTATTGAAGCTTTTGGTACTTCATAAAAGTGTGGTTATACCTTAGCACCCAATGTTGGAACAAGGTTTCACCATCTTATGCATAGCGAACTTTTCAAGTACCATGTTTTACCATGTTTTAATGAAATGTTGCGCCAAATTTTTAAGAGTGTAGATATAGGCATTCAAAGAACATTTAGAAAAAAGCATGTTTTGTAGAATTATATAGACTTTTAAATTTAAGCTTTAAACTGTGAAAAGTTGGTGAGAATTAACATCTCGAAACAAAGCTGACTACTATATGTTGCCATTTAGAACATAATCGCATAACTCTTATAGTCATATATTCAGAATATACACAATAGTCACAATCACCTCAAAAAATGCTTACAGAGAATTCATGAATTATGTAAACAATTCAGTTTCAATTTTGTCTTGTATTTTTAGCTTAACTGAGTAGACTTTCACACGAATTCTCTCTGAGTATGTAAAGCGTAAGAACTGAATGGAATAAAGCAACGATGAAATAAAATTAGTTTTACAGTACTTTTATTTAAAAATAACAGAAATGAATTCAGAAGAACTTAAAACGTGTCAATACATCAAAATGTCAAAGCTGAAATCTTTCATGATTACAATACTTTCCTTACATGCTGCATCTTCGGAAAATAATAAATTGCAGGATTAGCATTCATTTACTGAATGGTTTATTTTTTCCACATTGGGGATATAAGGCATCTGTCCATATTACAGATAATTGATCCATTCCTTGATTATTCGTTATAGAATTTCATACGAAGGTCGCTAATTTTCAATTCGAAGGTTTTCAAGATTACTTAAAACATTTTAAAGAGTATTAGAATTTCTATTCATTCGAAATAGTTAGTCTAGTTTGTAGATTCAGTCTTCTGAAAATTTGCTTTATGTTTCTGTTTTTAAGGCTAAGTTGAATATTTTTGTGTTTGCCTGAATGAATTCAAATACGCTTAACACACAAAGAAAATCTAACTTTCAAAAATTTAACACTTTACATTGATACCTCATTTTTCTATCTATCACTCTGACATCTTAATTGAAATTTGACTGCTGTTTCTATTGAAAGCAAACAAACGCATTCACTTGTTTAATATTTTTAGTTTCGGTACTAATCCATTTAAAAACTTGTGATCTATACACCAATAACATAACCACTTAACTTTTTCCCACATGCCCTTATCATTTAATTCACTTATAGCAAAGCATTAAAACTTGTTCAATACATAGAAAAGCAATTAGTCTGGCAAGCTGCGTTTTACTTTTTTAGGGTTGGCAACATTCAAAAACCCACAAGCAGGGATCTATCATTAAAATACTTCGCAGAATCACTTCTTAAAGCGTGATACTAGATTTTGAATTCGAAAAAGAAAAATATTTTACTGAATCATATATTCATTAATTTAAATAAATAACACACACATATACACTTTATGCAAGATTATTATGATCCCACTTTAACATGCAAATAATTTTATGTAACGTATGCAACTATGATTAAAATGCATTTTTTCAAATATATTTTAATTGCACACTTGTTTAGTTAAGTATAGGATCTCAAAATAATTAGAGATGGACTGCGAGACAGAAATGTGCGAGACGAGGCAGAGATTTGCAGTTATTTTGCGAGACGAGACAGGCACATTTTACATTGTGATATACGGATTTTGCGAGACGAAACAGCCTGTTTTCATCTCACGTCCATCCCCAAAAATAACATAGGTATCCAGTGCTAGGAAGTCCTAAATGTATAAACAATTTTTTAGGTGAAAAAAAAAAGGGTAAATATTTTATAATTTGGTGTCGAATAGCAAAAATTACTCGTTATTTAAAATTTAAAATTAATGTCATTCCTCGTCCGAATTATTTTCAGATTCACTGATAATATTGAAAGTAAAAGAAAACGATCCTAGCGATGAAAATAAAAATGATAATTTTACTAACTCTTAGATTGTTTGTCTAACTGTTTACACTGCTAAAAGACGGTTCAACGGTTCACGCTGTGCCGGCACAGCCAGCTGCGTCAAGAAAGGGTCTCTCCATCTGTGGCACGCGATGAACGTTTCGATCGTCCGCCCTCTTGCTGGTCGTTCAGTCGAGCGGTGGCAACGGCTGCCCTCGTTGCATGGGTCAATCTATCCAGCTGTTCTCGCATTCTTCCATTTTTCAGCAGATGTCAGTGCTGTTCAAAAGAATCGTGACCCTTTTTTGACGGGAAAGGACGTGCTCAAAAGTAAAGAATTCTCGTGGAGCTCTGTCACCCGCCACTATTCTTTTATAGAAATCCAATCGATTCTTCGTGACTGGCAACAGTCCAAACGTCCGAGTTGGGTGTTCCCAGAGCGGGAACACTCCGCGTTAAAAGGTTAACAAAAGCAGGGTACTTTTGAATGGGAACTATGAGCCGAAAATCGCTGTTGACTTTGGACGATTCCATATTCCATTCTGAATGCAATATCACGGGCTAAAAGCGACAGCACCTGTTGACAACTGAATGAACTGTACACTATTTCCATAAAAGGGATTCATCGTGTTTATTTTATTTAACAACTACTTCTAGAACCATACATGCGGTCCATTATGTTTGATTTACTTAATGAACATTCAGTAATTGAATCGGTGAGTGCAGAAACCACCTCAGTCACAAAAAGGAAATTTTTCAGGAGAGAGAAAAAACTTCACAAAACTTCATAAAACTTCATAAATTTGGTAATATTTGCATGACAGAAACATAAATGCATGTTATGACAGAGGAAAAAAAAAAGTTTAAATATTTGAAAATTTGGAGGAGTTATGAAGTTTTTTCTCTCTCCTGAAAAATTTCCTTTTTGTGACAGGCGGTTTCTGCACTCACCGATTCTAATTGTGTAAAATTCTATGTTCTAGTCTTGTATGGTTTTATCGGTTTGAGTGAACTTCGGCTAGAGTGAACGAAACTGGCCGGTCCTCAGAGGTTCACAGCCTCACCATGGCACAGTGGTTATGCCACCGAAAATGGTAGAGGGCCGAAGTGTGAAGGTCCCGGGTTCGGGTCCCATCGCGCGGCTGTCGATCTAATGGTCTGGCGTTTTGGTAGGTTTTCTCCAGATGTAACGCGAATACGCGTTAGAACCCCTTAGAAAGTCCTCTTACCAAGGCACCCCCCCCCCTTGGCAGATCGCCCTAGTGTAGCGTTGCCATAATCATACACAACAACAACCTGAGAGGTTCCCTATAACCGGAGTTGACTGTACATTTATGAACAGCGTACTCCTTAAAAAAAAATCTGTTCTCTTAGTGTTATTTTTAATTTCGTTTCTGTTTGTACATGGACAGGCTTGATTCTACAAAGTACTATGAACAAGACCTAAAAGAGTTAGCATGTAGCTCATTTTTCTTCTTGTTTCAGATGCCCTCCTGGATGTCGGCTCAACGATTCGACCGCTTGTCGCCACGGTAGGACTAAGGCCGTGCTCCATCCCAGGGGGTTCCGATGCCGACAGAAGGACCCTCGTCCTCTCGGGGTTAGGGAACTTTGCACCCTTATCGGCTCCCCCCGGCGGAAGACTGAGCCATGCTGGTTGTGTGTGGGGGAAGTGCCGGCGACGCATGTTGCGAAAGCTCGAAGGGATCCTTGGAGAACGGCGGTGCCCCGGTGCCCGTCCGCTGTGCGGGCTGCGGGGGCGGCATATCCGACCGGTACTACCTGCTGGCGGTGGACAGGCAGTGGCACGTTACGTGCTTGACATGCTGCCAGTGTAAAGTGCAACTGGATTCCGAGCTTACTTGCTTTGCAAGAGATGGACAAATCTACTGCAAAGAAGACTACTACAGGTAGGTGCTGAGTTACTTTGTTTTTGTAGTAAACACTAGAAGTCAGCTCACTATTTTAAATCCCGAGCCCGAGCGATATTATTTAACCCTTTGAGGCGCAACCCTTTCCCAATGCTTGAAAAAAGGGCAGCCGTTGCCATCGCTCGACTTACCTACCAGCAAGTTAATCACTACAGCTGGCTGTGCGCGGCACAGCCAGCTGTCGTCAAAAAAGGGGTCTCTCGCTCTGTGGCACGCGATGAACGTTTCGATCGTCCGCCATCTTGCTGGTAGTTAGCTGGTCGAGCGATGGCAACGGCTGACCTTTCTTCAAGCATTGGGCAACCTATCCATCTGTTCTCGCATTCTTCCATTTTTTTCAGCCGATGTCAGTGCCGTTAAAAATAATCGTGACAGTTTTTTTTTACGGGAAATGATGTGCTAAAAAGTAAAGGATTCTCGTGGAGTTATGTCACCCGCAGCTATTTTTATAGAAATAAAATCTATTATTCGCGACTGGCAGCAGTCAAATTGTCAGAGTTGGGTGTTCCCAAAGCGGGAACACTGCGCGTTAAAGGGTTAAGTCGGAGCTCAAGCCCGAAATTTCAGCTAATAGATCAATAAAATCAATGTCTTCATTGACAGATTATCATACATTTTACCGTTTGTGCCAATTAAAGACAACTATAGTAGCAAACTGTTAATGCACTTTCTAATTCTTTATACATTCAAGTTTATCCAATAATAATAAGAAGAATATTTCAATTTTTATCAAAAATTCCGTTGAGGGGTCGCATCAGCGCCAAACATTGGATGTTTTAGATACAGAAAAATGCGAGTCATAAATCTCATAATAGTGACATTCAAAATGCCATATTTATAACACGTCCAGAAACGAAATCTTGCCTAATAACTAAGAAATTAGGAGAAATTTTTCACGAGGCTGAGCCCGAACAGAATCCTGAATGACAGAGCACGAGCCCGGTTCGGGCCCGGATTCTGGCTGAGCCTGTCTCGTATCTAATGGACACCCGCTGACGATAAAGTAGACAGTTGGACCTGAAACCCTAACTTCACATTTTGCTACAAACCATCGCTAAAGTATTAGTGAAAAAGAGAAAAACTATATACAGAGAAGAACTGAAGTAAAGGGTAAAATATGTTTTAATTAGTTGATGTGTGTAGTGATTAACTTTATGACGACTAAACTAATGGTAAAAACCGTTTTTTGTCCTATCGACTTTGTAGACAGGTTTTGTAGACATGAACTGTCACGGTGCAGATCTCTTCAAATTAGATAACGCAGAGGTGGGAGAGAATAAAATGTTGAAAGTCGTACAAGGTTATAGATTTCACTTCCAATGTGTTTTATGGAACAAGGGAGGAAAACACGACAAACTCATGGATTTTGATGCACACTCCAAACAGTATTTAAAATGGTGAAGTAGAGTTGGAATATGCCTGGCGAAGATTGTAAAACAGTTTCAGAAGACAATTTTAAGATAGATCTGGATTCCAAAGATGTGCTTTATAGAACAAGAAAGAGTGAATTCCTATTTTAACTCCCCATTCCTGCCAACCTAAAAAATCGCCGACTTTGGAGAGCTCTGCAGTCATGGGCCTCTAGGAGTTATGCACAAGTTTCAACGCTTCAAAAAAGAACTAGATGGAAACTAACGTGGATTAGCGATAAACGCATCCTTTAAGGAATTTCAAGACACCTAATTATTAAAACTACATTCATTGCCAACCCAAAATAAATAAAAATGTAACGGTATGCTGTACTTGTATGTTGCTTCAATTCGCAGTTTTAATTCTAAACTACGGTTGCCACATAAATACAAAAAATCGTCGTAGTAACTGCATGTGTTTAATGATCGCCACCTTGGCGAGAGTCGGGGCGTTTAAGTAGAAATCAGCCCAAGAAAGACAAACACGGCACACTCGTGGATTAGGATGCCCATTCCAAATATTTTTAAAATGGTGAAGTATAGTTCGAATGGGCTTGTCGAAGATTGTAAAATAGTTTCAGTAGGCGAGATTTAGATAGATGTCGATTCCAAAGATGTGCTTTATGGAACAAGGGAGAAACATACGGCATGCTCATGAACAATGATGCACTTTCCAAGTTAATGAAATAAGAAAAGAAAATAGGAAAGACGCATGGACTATGATACGCTTTTAATATATAGCACTTGAGTGCGTAATTAAAATCGGAGAGTGTTTTAGATTTTCTTCCTTTTCTTTCGGGTTCTGTAAGGGAAGCCGAATGTTTAAGTTTTAGTAAAGGGTGTCTTAAAATGATGTGATGTTTTACTTTATTAATAAAACGAATCATTCATATAAAAAGTACGATTTTTTTATTTTATGATAGAGTGGCGAAATTAAAATGTCATTTATAGTAGAAATATATTGATCGTACACTTTGCGTTTTATTCGCAATTAACCTGGAACGTGGAACTTGAAATGTATTAAAAATCAGGATAGATTTTAAAGTACTTTATTTAAAGTTAAAAAAAACAATTAAAATGGTGATTGGTAACACAGAAAAAAAAAGCTTGATTTCTCACCGGAGGAAAAAAAATTAGGTGACTAAAAAGGCATAGGAACACAGTAATCCAACTTGCGTTAGCAGAAAGGGCTGCAAAGAGTGGTCACCCATTAAATCACCAAATTGCAAAATGTCTAGTCGGCAGTTAGATATAATGTAACTGTAATATATTTCAAATTCAAACTCGCTAACAGGGGATGATTAAATAGAGCTTGCAATCCTTGAAAATTTATTGCAGCTCTGTGGGTAAAAGCATTACATAAACACCTGTTCTTACAAAGAGTATAATGAAATGAAAGTTCCAATACTAAGAGCATTTTAGAAAAAAATACAGATATTTCACTTTTGCAAACGATGAAAATTTTTGAATTTTCAAATTATTTTTAAAAGTATTAGAGACCAATGTTTTCGCCCTTAGCTTTTGTGTAAGTACTCCTTAAAACCCTAAACTTCAAACGTCTGGAATATTTTATAAAATATATGGAATATGAAGAGATGTGTACCAACTACAGGTACGAAAATCTTAATGCCTTTCGATCTCTTCACGACTCCCCGAAAAAATGAGGAATCTTAGCAACTCAGCTAAGTTTTACTGTGAACATTTTTAACGTAGAACAAAATAACAAAAACTAAACGTAACAAATGAGCTTGAACCATTTTCGATTCCTAGGATTCTTATGCAGCCGGATGTATTTCTTTTGATGTTGGACAGCGACGCAGATTTCCTTTTCCTTGGTCTGGGAAACTCACAGTGAAGAAACTATCTGGAAGATGGCAACAAGAACCACGGACACGTCATCAGGAAATTGGCACGGATAGAAGCACGATCGTAGCTGGCTGTGGAAGTGCACACCACCAGTGGCGGATCCAGAAATTTTTTTTTTGGGAGGGGCAACATTTTTTAAAAAGCTTATTTCACTCAATTAAAATGTACTATAAATCAAAATTTTAGTATAAACCAATGTATTAGGCTTTTGGGAGGGGCTAAGTGATAAAATAGGATCATTTTAGCTATTTAAAGTGTATAATAAAGATAATAAAGCAGAATGTTACCCTTCAGCAATCTCTTTTGGGGGGGTCTGAAGCCCCCTAGCCCCTCCCCTGGATCCGCTACTGCACACCACTAATCTCGGCTGTTGGCCACTGAATTGCTAAACTGAACTGCCAGCAGGGTTTTTAACCCTTTAAGGCGCAGTGTTCCCTCTCTGGGAACACCCAACTCGACGTTTTGACAGTTGCCAGTCACGAAGAATAGATTATATTTCTATAAAAAGTAGTTGTGGGTGACCTAGCTCTACGAGAATCCTTTACTTTTTAGCACGTCCTTTCCCGTCAAAAAAGGGTCACTATATTTTTGAACAGCACTGACATTTGCTGAAAAATGGAAGAATGCGAGAACAGCTGGATAGATTACCCAATGCTGACACAGCCAGCTGTCGTCAAAAAAAAGGGTCTCTAGATCTGTGGTACGTGATGAACATTTCGATCGTCCACCCTCTTGCGGGTCGTTAAGTCGAGCGATGGCAACGGCTGCCCTTTTTATCAGAATTGGGAAAGGGTTGCATCTCTAAGGGTTAAGGCCGCTTTAAAGATAGAGAGGGAGACGCTGGGCGCTTGGCCAACTATCACTTGTAAGCAATCCATTTTTCGCACCGCAGAGAAAGAGGGAGAGACTCCGGACAATTGGTCATTGGGGACCGTGGATAATTTTTTGGTTTCACATCCCATCTATTGTTCGGTAGAGGTCAGCCCATGCGTCGCCGGCGTGAGACGCAGCCAAGTCTCCCCATTCAAATACATTGTAGCCGCGGCAGACTCTCGATCTATAAAGTGGCCTTTATAGTGATAACTGCTGCGAGTGTGCAGGCACGGTGTGGGATATCAGCATACGGCGAAGAAACTTAAAGCTCGGCAAAAATTTTTTGAATTTTGTTTCGGGTATTCAGTAGTAACAATTTGCGATGGCATTTTGCATCAAGGACTCCAAGCCACCGGCCGTCCTTTAGATGGTGCACAAACAAGCTATTTTGATGAACTTATAAAAAAGTGGCATAGTCGCCACAAATATTAAAAATTTCTATCGCAAAAGTAAAATATCTGTGTTCTTTAAAATTTTCTTAGTGAAGACAATTTCACTTCTTCATAGCATGTCTTTGCAAGCATACATTTCTATTTTATACTTTTTACTCCACAATAGAAGCTTGTACTGTTAATTTTTTTTAACTTAAAATTTTACTTGGTTTTTCAGTTACAAATAAACATATTTTATTCGTGAATAAAAGAGCACAGCCTGATTTGTTTTTTAATGTGACGCCAAGACACAAAGACAAGGTGATGAAAATTTAATTTCAATAAAAAGCTTCTAAAATTCAGATCTTTGAAATCAATGGCTTTACAAATACTTATAGAAAACCAAATGAAACCTGCGCATCAAAGCATTCGAGACCACATTTGGTTTCGAATTCTATTTCAAATATTTTGAATATGTAAAAATTTTTCATCTCTTGCAAAAATGAAGTATCACCATTTTTCTCTAAAATTTTTAAGTGTTGAAACTTTCATTTCTTTATATCATGCTTGTCTTTGCAAGAGCAAATGTTTATTTTATGCTTTTCAGGGTTTCACAATAAAAAGCTTGAACTGTTAAAAAAATTCGTGCTTACTTAAACTTTTATTTACAACTTCATCATTTAAAATTACTTAATAACTATTTACTTAAAATTACGAAAATAAATTCATTTATTTCCGTAATGTTCCATTATTACTTGTTAATCTTTTATACCATGCTTATTGCAGTGAAAAAGAATCTCCTCCTCCAATTCTGCACTAAAAGAAAAAAAAAAAAAAAAAAGACTGAAAGATGATTAAATATAGTGCGCAATACAGGAATTAATAATATTCTTGACAACATGAAAAAGCCTCTTAAAAGTAAACTTTGCTGCACTTCTTGAAATCTAATAATTTAGATCTGTCCATTGCTTCCACCAAGAAGTCAGCTGACTCCACAAGATACTCTACACCCCGATAAAGATCAGGAACTTTGATTAATGCTTAGGCGGTCGAGAGTATCATCTAACTGGCGACATTTTCCAGATTTTTTTTTCCTTCTATTTATTTACTCATTTCATAACTTCGTCCTTTCCCCCTTCTTATATGGGGTCGCCACGAAAAAATTAATTTCAGTATATTAATCACTGCATTAAGTACGACAGCTTTGAGTGATATACGTGACACCAGCCGGCTCGGCCACGTACCGATTTTGTTTTATTAGAAATGCTGGTGTGATTTGTTTGGTAGCTGCATGAAATAAATTTTCCAGGAGTTTATAAGGATTATTAATTTCTTTTTTTGCTGTTTCTTGCTCGTACGTACCCCGTCGTCTTGTCATTCATTTCCATTAAGAACATGATTTGCAGTGGTTGTACTGTTCAGGTGATTCCATTTTTTATTTTTATTTTTTATTCCTCGTCTCTCTAAAGCCTTATAATGGCTTCTAGTTTTAGTCAATAAAGACAAAGAGAATTCAGAGAAACGAGCCGTAATTTATACTGTGGCAGATCGGAAGAAAAGGCAGACCTCGTTCGATTTTAATGCTAAACGGGATTGGGAGTTGTTTAGTAAGAATATTTACACTAAGTCCTTACAAATTCTTTAGAGATGATTTAATGGTTTACAAAATATAGGCAAGTGTATTTATCGGAGTTACATCTTCGTGGATTATAAATAAATGTACAGTCACGCTTTTGGATTTGCTTGTAAGTGAATGCATTATAATAGGACAGTCTTGATTTAGTAGGCAACCCTGTGAGAGGAAAGGAAGATAAATCGTGATAAATTACCTGATCATAAAGCAGTGTTGAAGTAATTTGTGTTTAGGTTATAAGTAGTAGAGCATATTATTCAAGCTGTTATAGTTTGAAAAATTATTTGTGGTTGCAGAAATACATTTTGTGGCACAAATAGGAAATCTTTGAAGCTTTTCTGTCGCTTAAAATATGGATGATTTTGTAGTTCTATTACGTGATTAATTGCTTAACAATTGTTTTATCGGTACATACGCTTCAAAGCTTTAAAATTCGTGCTACGAGATGCTATTTCAGTTACTATAACTAATTCTGGAATAGTATTTCTGAACATATTACAGTTTTAACTTTTTCTTAATTTTATTAAGGATTAAGCTTTATATTAACTCAGTGCCCAAACGACTTGTCACCTACCACTCTTTATGATTCTTTATTTTCCTTAAATTTTAATTATAGAAAACATTCATTAATGCCTCTCAATTTTTTTTCAAAGGAAATGACTCAAATATTCAAATTTACGATAGTTTGAAATTTGTGAAACGGGTTATTTTTGTTTTCAGATGTCACCAACGAAAGCTATTAATGAGTTTAAAAGAGGGCAGATTGTGTCTGTGTTACAAAACGGCGTAAAAATATATGACATTTCAAATCTACTTAAAATATCAAACAGACGCGCAAAAAGGAAACAAAGTATATTTAACTGAAATTAGCACAAAATCTTCAACAAGCGACATAAAGCGAAGAAAATGACCAAGCTGATGAAAAAATATTGAAGTGAATTGTGAAAAAAAGTTAATGAAGCAGACGATTAGGAACTCTACAAATTGTTTCTGAGTTCAAATTGAATTCTTTCGCAAAGATATCTCTAAGAACAATGTGAAGAGAACTGAAATGTCTTGGACTTGACAGTCGACTGACATGAAAACAATTTTTGGTCAGTTGCAAATAGGAAAAATCGTTTTGCATGGGATAAAGAATACAAAATCTGAGACTTAGAAATGTGAAAAAATGTTCTGTGGACCGATGAGAGCCGTTAGGGTTTATTTGATTATCTGAAATGACTGTCAAAAAGTCTAGACATCAGTGTGACCGAAAGCCATTGGGGTGGATTGAAAAGACATTTAAAACGTTCGAATGCTAAATGTCAAAAAACTAGATGTGTTACTTCATAAAGCATGGTCTTAAATCCCTTTAGAAATATGCCAGAAGCTTGTTGCATCTATTCTACGTCGAGTAAATGTTGTATATAGGACAAAAGGTGGAAGCACTCAATTTTAAATGAAGTGGCAAGTCATTTGCCCACTATGTTCAAGTCTACCGTGGAACTATTATGGACATAAGGATGCACGAAGAAAATATAATGCACGAAGAAAAAATAATGTTCGATTGTCCATTATTTTTTTAATTACGATTAATAGTGCTTACCTACGGATATTTTGTATCATTATTGGATTTAGATTGCAAGTAGGTTTAAGCATATAGCGCATAATTTTTTTAGGTACATTTTAAGTTTTTGCTGGGTTTTATTTTACTTTATACGCTCTTTCATTTGGATTGTTTGATGGATGGATATATAATAGATGTAACAATGATGGCCTTAGTCATTTTGAGGCTTTGGCTTATTTGCTGCAAATCTATGTTCGCGCGTTGCTCCAATTCGCATTCACACGACTTCTCACGGAATTGGTAATCACGCACTTTACGTGTAACTGTCTTGATTTGTAAGGGCAGAAGTTAAGATGTATCTCAAAGCGTTTGCTTGAGAGCAATATCCTAATCAGCGCAGCTTTTAAAACATGAGACCACTCACCGAACTTGGCGCCCATATTACTGTTTGTACAGGGGTGATGCTGAGGAAATATACAATATTTTAGGGTTGCACCGCGTCTACGTTATACTAGTACGTAAATCATTACGGTAATATATATTTTTCCTGAGACTTGGGGGGAGGGCCCCCCCCTCCATAGGTATGGGCACCCACGAAGACGCACCATGTACAAGGTGTACAAAAAGTCCCCGACACATTTCAAAGTTAAATATAAATCAACTAATTGGGTTAGGAGATTGCGGTTTGTACCAAAATGCTTCCTATGATGAAAAGTTTGGTTTATGCAAATAAAAAAATAGTTCCAAATTTCACCCTTAGATGGCGCTGTAGAAGCAGTAAAAACAAAACTCACCATTAAATATTCCGCCTTTTTATTTTGTGAAGCAGATACAAGCATAATCAGCTACCCTACTTCAATATGTGCACCTGATGTAGCTCTAACCACATCCAAACAGTACTCGATTTCACTCCACGCATTTGGTAGCATTGCTTGCGGTTTTGATGGAATGACCTGTGTGATTCGCGTCTTCGTTTCTTCGATATCAGCCACGGGAGAGGAGTCAAATTTATCCTTCACATACCCCCCCCCCACAGGAAGAAATCAAGAGGGGTTAAGTCTCAAATGAAATACGCATTTCAACTTAATGCAAGGTCAAGCAGCGCCATCTATGGGTGAAATTTGGAACTATTTTTTTATTTGCTTAAACAAAACTTTTCATCATAGGAAGCATTTTGGTACAAACCGCAATCTCGTAACCCAATCAGTTGATTTTATATTTCATTTTGAAATGCGTCCGGGACTTTTTGTACACCCTGTATATTATTGAGAAACATATTTCTTTTATCCCATCTTGGTTCACTTATCAACTTCAATTTTTATTTTAATAACAGCTGCTATCAAACACTTAATTATCTATTTTTTTTTTCGTTCCCAGAATGTTCTCCGTAAAGCGGTGCACGCGCTGCCACCTGTCCATTTCTCCCAGCGAGTTGGTGATGCGAGCCCGCGAGCACGTCTACCACCTCCACTGCTTCACTTGCGCCACTTGCAACAAGCCCCTCACCAAGGGAGAGTACTTCGGCCTGAAGGACGACGTCATCTACTGCCGGCAGCACTACGAGATGCTGCTGCAGTACGAGAGGCCGTACATGCAGCAGTGCCTCAAGGGCGAGGACGAGGACGGCGAGGAACCCTGCGAGAAGCAGGAGGACGCCGAGTCCAGGTGTGCCTCCTCCGAATTCGGCGCTCACTTGCAGATGAGCTGCGGTGGGCTCGACCTGCTGCAAGGGTTCCAGCAGCAGCAGCAGCAGAGGGTGAATGGCAGCAACGATTCTGCAGTGAGGACGCTGGCAGCCATCGTGAAGACCCCCGGTCAGAAGGGAAGGCCCAGGAAACAGAAGAGTTTCCTGGCGTCGTCGCTTCTGCTGCCGCACAGGGGTGAGTACTTTTCACTCATAGACAGCGCCATACAGCTACTAGCGATGAGACGGCCTCAGCTCGAACCAGGCTCGGGCTCGTGAGAAATTTCTCCTTTATTCAACACATTCCTTGATCTTAAAAAGGGATTCATGGGAGACTAATTATTATATTATTCGAGAAAGTTATTGAATAAAAAGGATTAGAGAGAGAGAGAGAGAGAGAGAGAAAGTACATTAAGAGTTTGCTGTTATATTTGCCTTTAATTTTCACAAACGGCCAAATTTTGGATATTCTATCCATGAAGGCATCGACTTTCATTTATCTATTAGCTGAAACTTCGGGCTCCCCCTTTGGCTTAAATAATATCGTTCGGGCTGGGGCGGACTCGAATTTTATGTCCTCGGGCTCGAGCTTTAAAAAATGAGCCCGAACTTATCTCTAGCACCGGGTAGCCCCCAGGCGCTCCAAGCACAGCAAGGGCCCCGAGTGAGGAGGGGTTTTTTGTATGCAAAACTGGCTAAAAATTATTTTGAATCAAACTCATTTTGTTTCATACATTAAAGATATCATTTCAAATCCGTTTAAGTTAATTAACATTGTATTACAATTGCCCGTCTTTCACTGTTAATTTAAGAGCTGAAGGACCACCGATAACGAACAAATTGAGAGTGGTGAATTGTCATTTAAATGCACCTTCTTTTCATTAACACGAAAAAAACCCAGACAGCAACTCTATTAAAAAAACTATGATAAAATGAAAGTGGTTTAGAGGTAAGAGGCAGATAAAAGGGGACTTTTCAGGATCGCTTTTTTCTCCAGATTCCCCCAAGCCTTCAGCTACGACCCTGTTCATGTCGTACAATGAATTCAGTGGCGAAGTGTCATTTATTTCGGTAAGATCACACATTCAAACAAATGTTCATTTGCAAACCATCTTGCAGGGCTTCTACTTGGCTTACCTTTAAATGAAATAACCCTTTTTATAACAAGATTTACCTTCTAAGTTAATATTTTGAACGCATGAAAAATGAACCATTTTTGTATTGCTGATAATTTTGAATTAAATAGAATAATTTAATCGTAGAATATTGTCTTTAAAAAACAGTATAAAATTATTCTTAATTTTGTTATAAACATTTTCAGAGTGGATTTTCTTATTCTACGTGTTCAACTTTTAGTATCTCTTAGTATATAATAGAGAAAGAATGGTTATGAAAGAGAAGAGTGACTATATAATAAAATAAAACGTAATGGACTGCTTTAAATGTAACTTCACCAGCAATTCAAGTGATTAACACCTTTGACGCTGCATACTGATTAAGACAGCTAGTGGCCTAAGAGCTACAAACAAAGATTATCAAGAAAATTATTATTATTATTTTTTTAAATCTCATCCCTAAGCTAACTCTCATCCCTACCCCAAGCTAACTCTCATCCCTAACCTAAGCTAACTCTCATCCCTAACCCTAACCTAATCTCATCCCTAACCTAAGCTTGCGTTCCGTAATTGGGTCTGGAACGTACCATGTTCCATGATATTGTCGTGCATTTTTTTACGAAGCCATGATTTACGAAGAGAGAATATGCGAATTTTTAGAAATGCAATTATGTATCTACATATTGTCTAATGTCGTGTTTCTTAAACTATGGTATGTGTACTTTTACAAAGACAAAATTTATTGTCAAATGAGAATCATATAACGTTCTACGGCTGAAAATTTCAGAGAGTGAAAATTATAAACGACTTTCATCTTTCATTGTTTTTCTTTCTGAGCTGACATTATTTGTGTAATTTCTGCAGTGCAAATAACCGATCTTAATGGTTTACGGCATTACCATAAATTTCTATCCTTTGCCGTTTACCATTTTACTTCCACCGTTAATTGTTAATTCTGTATTTTAAGATATCTAAAATTTCAAAAAAAGCTCTTCGCTGCTACAAATAAGATAATGTTTGCCTATCAAATAGTGAGTATTTTGTCAGTTGGAAGTGAGATTTCTCTTTTAAATTCCACTAGACTCTTTCTAAATCATGAAGATATGGTGAGGCAAAACTTTCAGCTCTGCCAAAAGTGCTCCCTCTAGGGCATTCTCAAAACACCAAAATATCTCCTAAAAACACATTATTTGCCATAGAATATCTTAACAATGCTTTTATCCCCTGCTGCACATCACATCAGCAAACACACAAGTCCTAAATCAGCTTATTGAAAATGCTACCAATGCCTTTCGATTTCAGGACTAGTCAATCCTAATTTCGATAAACTTAACGGAGCCAACAGCATCCAATTGTCCAGAAAATATTCTTTTTCCACCAAGTGAAAGGGAAAATGTTCTGCCCCCCCTCAACTTTCACCCTTTTTTTTTTTTTTTCTTTCTTGGTCGTCTCCAATCTTTCTGAGAGCACCCTTAACAACGATGTGTACACCAATCCCCGTCGTCAGGCCCGAAGCACTGGAGCTTCAGCTGAAGATCCATATGACAAATTAGCGTGCTGGCTCAAGAATCAGAAGTGGAGGAAGGGGGGGGCTGTGTTGGCAAATCCGGAGTACCCTCTTCCGAATTAGTTGTCATCTTTTCCGGGAGAACTCGAATCCGATTACTGCCTCCAGGAATTAAATTTTATCTCAGCTCCTAAACCTGCCCAATCCAGGGAACAGCGTTCCGTAATTGGGTCTGGAACGTACCATGTTCCATGATATTGCCGTGCATTTTTTCCCCTTTCTTTTGACATGTTCTTTTATTTATTTATTTTTTTATCTTTTCTACTTTTTTTGAGTTGTTTTACTTCTCCCTTTCACTGAGTATTATATTCTTTCGGCGATACTTTCTGTATTAGAGGCGGGAGATGAGAAATGCTAAAAGAAAGGATACTGTTGAAAATACGTCCATGGTATGAGATAGTGCTACGCGTCTCCTCAGAATTCGCTTTGTGACGCAGACAGCATTTTTTATGTTTTTGCGAAGGAAAAGGATTAACGTGTCTCGTAAGATCCTGCTATGAATTTTTTTTTTTTTTTTTTTTTACATGGATCATCCTATGTAGGTATGAGGCTCTGGAAATGTACATGGAATTCTGAACGTGTTATGTCAAGTACTCTTTTCGATTTTCATAACAAATGCTAATCTGGCATTCAAGTTTTGATTCAAAGATAGTTTACATTTAACTGAATGCTTGAAAAGACTGGTTATTTATACGCGTGATATCGGCAAAGAATTCTATTCTTTTCAATTCGTGGTATCGCACACAGTTCAGAGGTGTTTTATTTCTGTACTCCATGTCTACGGCGTTCAGATTGTTTTGGAAAGATTAATTTTTGTAGAAGCCGGATGGACTAAAATATGTTTACGAGAAATTTTTTGATATCGTAGCGCAAAAATTGACGAATGGAACTTTTGGGAAATATTTGTAGTCCAAATTTGCTACTAGCATTTTCAATTAAATACAAATTGAGTGCGATTTTTCGGCAACTAGTTTTGACTGCAGATGAGTAACATTTTATTTATTAAGTTAAAATTTCTTGAGAGATATAACCTGAAGGTGCGAAACAATTGGGGAGGGGTGGAGGAACAGAACCTCCCATCCACCTGAAATATTTTGAGTAAGAGCTCTACTTTTTGGCAATGAACACAAATTTTCCCGACTGCCAAATTTCACTTGGAAAAGAAAGAAATGTGTGGCTCACTTTTACACTTAAAGGGCCCAGTAAATTTGGATTGCAGTACAACATGTGGTTAACATCCTATACATTAAAGTGTTTCGGACGCGAGGAAAAAAATTTTGAATCTTTCGCTAATAGGTGAAGCTCTAACGCAGGCAATAATTTTAATACTTTTTGGGGGTTTAGTAAATGGTGCGCACAGCATGACATTCATAGCACCTATGCTGTATCTACAAAGACACTTTGTGAAAAGATTAATTTGTGTTTCTGCTAGTCTTGCAGGACCACAAATCCTTGTTTTATTTGCTCACTTGACAATTTGTACTGCCGAAAAGTTTCAAAATAATAATGTAGAGTTTTATGAATCGACTACACGCTTAAATCTATTGATTAAAACTAACACTCCTTTATTGATTAAATTTCTTATCAGCTGATTTAAATCCTTTTACGCTAAAAAATACTCATTAAAGACAATTTGTTATCTCCTCAATTCCCCTCAATGCTCAGGATTAGCTAGATTCTATTATACTCCATTTTCCACTAAAATCTTGTCTATTTGAGAATTCTGTCTCTCGTATCGTTATCAAAATATGAATTAAAAGAGTTTCTGAAGATTATACCCGATGATACTTTAGAACGGTGATAATTTTATTTTATATCCGAATACCAAATGCATCTTTTTCATATTCAGAGTTGTGAAATAAATTCAACCTAAATATGGAGAGGATGCTTTCGGTAAAAATTTTGTTTTAATGGAGACAGTTTCTTACGATTGGATTATAAAAATCTCGTCGCTCTTGTAAAACAAATGAAGTTATGATATCTTCAGTCAAGTGAGTAAGTACTATTTTACCTTTTTCATGTCAATAAATTGGGTTGCTGCTTTAATTCAATCTCACAGCTGGTTTAACCATGATTGCATTTCTGTATTCTGACTGTACTGTGAATTCGTTTTATAACGAGAGACTATAGTGAAATTCTATTCTATTTATTAAAAAAATACTTTTTTATAGTGTATTAAGAAATATGTAATGTATTTGCCTTGATTTAAAATTTATTTTCTCGGGCTTATAATCATAGATGACAGCTCTGATAATAAAACATGAAGAAAACGAATCATTCAATATATAAATCAAAAACAGCAAATTTTCACAAGACACCCTTTCTCTAGCTTAAAATAATAATCTTAATTGAGTACAGATATATTAATTAAAAAAGGGCTGATTTTGTGAAAACGCTCATTCTATAGCTGAAATAATAATCATAATTGAGTACAGTTATATTAATCAAAAACGGACAGACACTCCTCATTTTTGATTATTATTGAGCCTAAATGGAGCTGCTGTATAATGCTCAAAAATTGAGAATTTTTCGCTCGATTGATTTTTGTTGATTAGTGGAGCCCATTTTACTCAATCGGGAGAATGGCTGTTTGAAGTCAATGATTGAGTAAAAATGGACTCCGTTTGATTATTATTTTACTCAATAGATTTAAGCGTGTATATATGGCAGGATAACCGGTTCCTTTGGTATTGCTAAATTGATGCTAGGGATGGACGCGAGACCATGAGACGAGATGAGACTTCTCGCGGTCTCACAATTTTGCGAGACGATACTTCGAATCAGCTCTCGAGCGAAATGGTTCTAGTGAGTACCTCAAGTATATAAGACATTGCTTACAAGCCGGTACTCCAAGGAAACAGGAATTTTAAAATCAACGTTCAAATGGACATTTTAATTATTATTCTTATATTAAAAATGTATTTTGCAAAAGTTAACCAGTAATTTTTTTTACAAGTCTTTAAGTGGATTATTGAAGCTTTTCCCACTGGTATTGTGTCGAGTGTAGGTAAAATACATTTATTAAGGAAGTGACTCCTGCAACTGGAGCATTCAAAGAATAATGCCGGGAAACAACGATGAATATAGAAGAACTACCGCATTTGCGTCTTTGCAGCGATGAGAAGCGAAGCAAACAATAATTTTTGGGGGCAAGTTATGCTCTAAGACACTCGGGTAACGCCGAGCTACGCAGCTAGTATAGCCTAGGGTAGGGCTTCTCTGACCATTTATTTGGCATAGCTGTGCAAAATTTCAAGCCCATCTCTTTAACACTGTAGAATTGTATACCGGACAAACAAACAAACTTAATGTAATATTATATATGACTAAATTAGAATATAGTTACATGTGGGAACCATTGTTCAAAGATATATCCGCTTGCACATTTTGATTCTACAGCGACCTTGCTGGTCGCTGTAGAATCTAGAGCCACGCGAGGCTGTCCTTGGCTCGAAACTAGAGCTTCCCGAGGACAGCCCTTTGCGGGCCACCGGCCCATCCGGCTTTCACCGGACCGCCCGATGCCCCAGTCCGTCCCTGTTCTCAAGAACGTCTAGCAACCATCCCTAGTTCGTGTTAAAAGTAATTTGCAAGGAGATTCCATTGCATGCAATTACATTTTGATACTTCGTACCCGGAAGTAAGTATGAAGCAAGGGCTCATTCAAGGAGAGGGCGCAGAAATCGCGCGTCTCCTCCGAGATAGATAGATAGATAGATATTTACATTAGATAAAATGGTTTTCTTACCCGACAATCTCATACTTCATGCAATTTTGATGGTATTCAAGTTTTGCTCCTCTCGCCCCCCTCCAAAAATAAATAAATAAATAAATAAAATTCGAGATCCGTTATCGATACGAAGACAATATGCAAAACCGCGATAAACCTCAGGCGACTGTACATTATTTATTTCATAGAAGAAAGTAAAAGCAGAGGCGCTTGGGCGTCAGACAATGCGCGAGACGAGACCGCGAGACGATACCGATACCCGAGGATGGGAGACGAGACCGCAAGACGATCCCCCAAGTACGAGACGAGACAGCGAGACGATACTTCGATGTGAAACTGCGAGACGATACGAGACCTCGGCTATTTCTCGTCTCGTTTGGTCTCGCGTCCATCCCCTAATTAATACGGTGGATTTAGGCAATTTCTCGTACCCTAAACCGTCCAAATCGATAGCCCACTCCTCGAAAATTGAAACTAAAACTGTTCTCCGATGAAATAGTACAAGTCAAATGACCACTTTGGTTATTTGCTTTGTAGTGGACATAGGTAACTGCTCGTGAAACTCACGCTGAAAATCCTCCCAGTTTATCGGAATAAAACATGAAGTAAACTGTGTGTGTGACTGATTTTTTGTTCATCACAGAGACGGGTAGCTCCTGGCCTTCCAAATTTTAGAATGCGGAATTCGCCATAACAGGCACGGAAACAAATCTGTTTGAAATTTTTTTAAATTTTGAAATGCCTTTTTTTTTAAATACCGTATGCAATTTTCGGTAATTTTTCGCAATTATCGCCTACTTTGGCGAAAAGTCATCTTGCTGTAATGAGATCAGATGGGAATTTTAAAGATTCATATCGCATTCTTGGACGATTTAGATGCAAATTAATATAAACTTTGATATACTTCTGAATAACCATATCTGAAATCTTATCCATGTATCGGGGATGAATGTTTTCATGACCACCCCGTATATTCAGCACCCAATAATTCAGCTCATGGAATGATCAGCCCTTGAATCTCATCACCGAGCTTGAATCCAATCGACGAGTGTTTCTAAGATATGTTACACTTTTTCATGGGACTGCTTCCTCACACTCATGCCACACTTACAACAGTTTCGCGAAATCTGTAGCTCATATCTCCCATCGAACTTATCGATCCCATATCTGACAGTACCAACCATAGCTGCTCATTTCTAAAACACTGTTGTTGCTTGCTATTTTTCTTGTGTTACTTTATATCTTTCTACGTTTTGAATACCGTGGCCAGTATCACTCAATTCTAGATGTAACTTTTCGAGTAATCACTATTTTTAATACTTTCCTACAAGATTAAAAAGTAATTATGTTTTATATTGGTCTGTCCGTCCTCGCACAGTTCCTTTTAAAAATGGTAGCACACAGTAGGAAAAATAGTTTTTATATGACATCAACATTTTGATCCAAATTTTAAAAGTTTTCTAAATTAACATGACATGCACTTGACGTATATAGTCTATATATGTATATAGTCTATTCTATGGCAATATCAGTCTATATAAATAAAACAAGGCGTTGAACAATCTACCTGTCGCGTGTACACGGGGGGGTCCTAGATCTACCAAATTTTCAACAGGGGTTCAATACGACAGATCCTAGCACAACTCGAAGAGATTTGAATTAGATTTTTTTTTTTGTATATTACGCAATTTTTGGCATTTCTCACATAATACGTAATAACGGCAGTAACTACTCTGGCAGTAAAACAGTCATTGCATCATCGAATTTCCTTTTAAATACTCTTTGTTCTGAGTATTAAGTGATTTTCTTAATATTCAGAATCTGTAAATCACAATTTACAGATTTTTAAGAGTTTTTACAAAAAAAAAAATGACTTTTAACGAAAATTTTCGCAAAATTATTTTAAAACGGTTGCATCTGTGATTCTTTCAGTCATAACTTTTTGACATTTCGACAAAGGCTGAAACATTCGTTTCGCTCTCTTAAAAAAAAATAAATAAATAAAAATAAAATATTATATATATATATATATATATATATGAAATCAAAAACTAAAACACTATGAATATTACTGCAAAAATGACATACCCCAAGTGGGAAAAAAAGGGTAAGGAACAGAGTCAAAGAAAATGATAAAAGAATGAATGGAATGAAAATTATAACCTCTGGGACCCTCCTCAGGAGCCATACCTAGAAAATTATAATTAAAGACAAACAAAGTAGTAGGATTTCGGTTGTGTGGCATATCAAAAGAGATATTCACTCCACATATTTTAGGCTCGATCCTACTACTAAAAAAAAAGAAATAAAGCAATAAGAAAAATAGAAAAAGCACTGAAAATTCGACATACCATTCTGGATTGGTAGCAAGCACATGGAAGGCAAGCATAAAGTGTTGCCAAAAGTAAATTGAGCTGAAGGATTATATATTATGATTTGCGTGTCGTCTTGGTAATTGCAAGACACTTTATAAAACTGTACATTTGAAAAAGAGAAAAATACTTTTAAAATGGCTCCGAAATTTAAATAGTAAATGAGATTGACGTCATTTTGATGGCACCAGTTTAAAAACGCATTCAAAATCCATTCACATTAATAGATACTAACCTTGAAATTCACGCCATGATTGAATTCAGCGAATTTTCAGATTTCCGATAGATTAATGAGCCATTGATTAAAATTTAATGTTAGATGCCATTGACGAATTTTCAAATTGTCAAATCGTGATATCCATAAGTTAAGTAATACACATTCAGGCTTTCATTAAAAACTAAACAATAGAGGAATACAAATGAAAAAATTCTTTTACGAATTTTAAAGCAAAACAATATTATGAATTTAATTAGCTGATTTGAGATATCTTACTGAGGGTTTTTTGTTCGTGTTGCTATGACAAAGAAAGCATTGAACAATTCTTCATTAAAAGAAACAACAGATTAAAATTTAATGATAAGTATCCTGAAGGAGGCTAAAACTGTTTCTATGGATAAAAACATAGAATGCATGTGCAGTGCAGTTCCCGATAAGTCTGTTACCACACATATAAAGGAAAAAACTGAAAAACAATTACAATAGCATTAAAAATCCGATAATTTTTAAAACGGCTGTACATTAATGCTCGATTTGGTCCAGACTATGCATTTACATATTTTTTAAACTAAGAACTCTCAAAGTTTCTTTAGTTTTCATTTGATAATTGAATTTAACAGCTTAAATGGTAGTAATCGATTTTGATACTTTGGTAACACTTTTGATAAATTGACTATGAAATTATTATTGTTTTAATTTTAAGCTTTATCGTAAGTGTTTTTGATAGCGTTTGATGTTCCGAATATGAAATAGCGTCAGAAAGTCAGTGTTTGTAACACCTTTAACGGAATAATAACGAAACTAATGTTTATTTTTACGACAGCCATGATAGCAAAAACGTATACAAAAAATTGAATGCTCCAAGTAGCTATCTATAATATCAACAATATTTTTAGACTTCTTTTGTTAAGTAAAATTTTAATAAGGTGTACTACAGAATGAATGTCACTATGCATCGTTCCCGCTTACCGGAATTATGACAAAATGAGACATTTGTCCACACCGTGTGGCGTTATTTTAGAAGTTCAAAGTAAAAGGCAAAATTTTATTTTGAAGAAATAAAGCATTTTGAAAGTAAATAGATTTTTTTGCAGAACGCTTTTTCGTTCGTTTCAATCGCAAGTAACACTGATATATAGTTTTTATATCATTTTGCATTTTCACGTTATATTATCTCAATTTAGTATCAGTAAACAAATATTTACGTGACGAGTCAATAATTTGGTATTTTTTGGAAGTCCGCATCGATGGAAACAATTTAATTTATATAAAAATATCTGATTCGATCCGTCAGAAGAACAATTTTGCAACAATTATTTATTTATCTATAAATAAAATAAAAATAGTTACTATAATGTCTCTTTCGACTGTATTGTCTATCAAAATGTTGGAACTAATGCTTTAACCCTTTGACACGCAACCCTTTCCCAATGCTGAAAAAAGGGCAGGCGTTGCCATCGCTCGACTGAACGACCCGCAAGAGGGTGGGCGATCGAAACGTTCATCGCGTGCCACAGATCTAGAGACCCTTTTTTGACGCAGCTGGCTGTGCGCGGGTACAGCCAGCTGTCGTCAAAGCTGTCATCTCGATCTGTGGTACGCGATGAACGTTTCGGTCGTCCGCCCTCTTGCGGGTCATTCAGTCGAGCAATGGCCACGCCTGCCCTTTATTCAGCATGGGGCCCTCTATGCAGCTGTTCTCGCATTCTTCCATTTTTCGCCAGATGTCGGTGCCGTTCAACAGAATCGTGACCCTTTTTTGACGGGAAAGGACGTGCTCAAAAATAAAGGATTCTCGTGGAGCTCTGTCACCCGCCACTCTTTTTACAGAAATCCAATCTATTCTTCGTGACTGGCAACCGCCGAAACGTCCGAGTTGGGTGTTCCCAGAGCGGGAACACTGCGCGTTAAAGGGTTAAAAAACATAGAAACTTCCTCCAAATAAATTCTATTAAGATCTGCACTTTACTAGACCCAATATTATTGTGCGAAGGAGATTTCTTTTTTCATTGCAAGTTTTTTTTTTCTCGAATTAAAATATATTTACGAAGGTACAGGCTGTTTTAAAGCATTCATAAATCAAAGTCATACGCTTATGCATTAAAATGACATTTGCATTTTCCCTGCCTCGCCGAAAATCAAGCTTCACAGCTATAAAAAAAAAATAATAATAACGTACATATGTCTTTTTTTTTTATTCTCCGGAAACATTTTGAAAGATGGAACCCAATTTGCCTCAAGCTTCTCACAGAACAGCGCATGTTTGCTCTCGCATTCCATATCGAACGGATCCATCGCATCCAAAAGAGAAAACATGCTTTTTCATTGGTTGGAAGAGGTCTGGTATTATCGTTTATTTCCCTTTTTATCATTTTTTTTCTCCGAAAGAAGAATTCTGCAGCATAACTTTGCGTTCCGTGGAATATTTTGTCGTTCCAAAATCTGGGCGAGGGAGGAGACTTAGAAATCTCTGCGATCAATGATTCAGAAGAGGATGCGGGGAGTCAAAAGGGAGACTTAGAGAAGGACGTCTCGCGTTTTGTCCTCTCGTGAAAATGAAATGCCTTCAATAAAGAAATGGAATGAAAATAAGTTTTCATGCGCTGTACATTGTGTTAGGTTTCGTGAATGCATTTTATATATATTACAGCAACTCTCTTCTGTCATCTTAATTCTCCTGGATGATTTGTTTTAATGACAAATTTATTCTTCTCATTCTTCAGTGAAAAGATGTGGCTTGACTTGCAGTTGCTCTCTTTTACTATCGGTGAAAGAATTTGTTTCTAAAACTTAATAATTCATTGAATGATGCATTTAACATTCTTTTAAAAATACCCGATTTATACGTTAATGACTCTTTGAGTATCCAGAAGGGAAAAATTGTCTGTATAGATGAATAGCTAGATAGAATGGATGGGTGCTAAAAGCGATCCTTTAACCCTTTAACGCGCAGTGTTCCCGATCTGGGAACACCCAACTCCGACGTTTTGACTATTGCCAGTCACGAAGAACAGATTGGATTTCTATAAAAATAGTTCAGGGTGACACAGCTCCACGAGAATCCTTTACTTGTCATTTCGCGTAAAAAATGGTCACGATTCTTTTGAACAGCACTGACATCTGCTGAAAAATGGAAGAATGCGAGAACAGCTGGATAGATAGCTGAGGCTGAAAAAGGGCAGCCGTTGCCATCGCTCGACATAACGACCAGCTAGAGGGCGGACGATAAAAACGTTCATCGCGTGCCACAGATCTAGAGACCCTTTTTTGACGACAGCTGGCTCAAACTGCTCCCAGCTGCGTCAAAAAAAGGGTCTCTCGATCTGTGGCACGCGATGAACGTTTCGATCGTCCGCCCTCTTGCTGGTCGTTATGTCGAGCGATGCCCTTTTTTCAGCATTGGGAAAGGGTTACACCTCAAAATGTTAAACAGACACTTATCATCAGTCTCGAACTGGCGAAAGTCCGTGCGAAAAGTTATTGAATACATAAAAAAAAGATTTTTTAAAATAGTTTCATTAAAAAATAAAATTACTGAAAAATGACATAAATGCACTTCTGTCATCTCCTCATTTTTTTCAGCCAATCTCCTTTTTTAATTTACACTGGAAGGGGGGAGGGGGTGGCGGGGGAGTGAGCAACTGCCAGGAATGCACTGTCTCACATGCATGATACAGACCACCGAAATAAAAAATTGCGATTAAATAGTATGTTCAGTTATCACAATCTGTATACTTATTACTTTACTGAAAACACTAGTAACTTTTCCGATACATGCTCCTATGGAGGTACGTTTTAGCAAGTTTCACTGTTCGATTTACATCAAATTCTATGTATGTGTGAGCTTGTAGAAATAAAAAAGTATGAACGAAAAGTAGACTTCCTAGACTAAAATTTAATTATTGCAGTAATTGTAAGCGTAAACGAAAAATGAGAGAGAATTTTGTAAATTCATAAACACGTCGGTGACGATAAATTTCCAAATTTTCTTACTCTGAATACATTTAACCCCATAAGACTCGCTCTCGTCATAATCACGGGCTAAACTTTTTCCCTCTATTTCTCGTGACCGTGATATTTCCGGCCAATAGCGTTCAAATGTTATACGTCAGCAAGATAAGAGCATTTCATTTCTTATACATCGATTTTTTTAACCCTTTGAGTCGCAACCCTCTCCCAATGCTGGAAAAAGGGCAGCCGTTGCCATCGCTCGACTTAACTACCAGCAAGATGGCGGACGATCGAAACGTTCATCGCGTGCCACAAATCTAGAGACCCTTTTTTGACGCAGCTGGCTGTGCGCGAGCACTGCCGGCTGTCGTCAAAAAAGGGTCTCTAGATTTGTGGCACCCGATGAACGTTTCGATCGTCCGCCATCTTGCTGGTAGTTAAGTCGAGCGATGGCAACGGCTGCCCTTTTTCCAGCATTGGGCAATCGATCCAGCTGTTCTCGCGTTCTTCCATTTTTCAGCAGATGTCAGTGCTGTTAAAAAGAATCGTGACAATTTTTACGAGAAATGACGTGCTAAAAAGTAAAGGATTCTCTTGGAGCTATGTCACCCGCAACTATTTTTATAGAAATCAAATCTATTCTTCGTGACTGGCAACAGTCAAAACGTCAGAGTTTGGTGTTCCCAGAGCGGGATCACTGCGCCTTAAAGGGTTAATATCTCATTTTACACAACAGATGACTATACCAGCCTATTTTTAACGTAATTCGGCAATAGTTCATTTTTAAAATGGGGGGTAGCAGTACTCCAATACGCTGTGTAATTTGCGATAGGCATCGTGCTATCTTAGCTCACTCTTTTTTACTCATGGTCTAAGAAAACTTTACAAATATTTATTTATTTTACGAAGTGAGTTAAATAAAATTTTTCTTCAGTGTTTAAAACATAATATTTTGGAATGATTCCCTGCTGAGTACAAAGCACACATTCAGTCACAATAACCCTGAAGGTTGGCTTTTCCTAGAAATTTAACTTTTTATTTTTCTTTCTTTCTAAAAAAAATGTCCAAAACCTTATAAAATGAATGCATATATCATAAATGCACTTATTTTTATACAATTTTCTGGAATTAAAAAAAAAGGGCACTTTTATGACCGTTTTCTTGAAAATAATACGACCGTTAAGGGGTTAATATTTCACATACACATTATCTTATAAAAAACTTTTCTTTTTATACTACTTTTTTTCCTATAGATATATTTTTCAAAAAATTACTTTTTCGTATCCGAATATTTGTCTTCGTTTAATGAATTTAAATATTTGTTCTTAATTAACTTGCACGTAAAAGAATAAAAAAAAATTCTTTTTGATTAGAATCTTTAATTCCAGATTCAATAGCTAAAACTATTATTACGAAATTTTGATGTGATTTGCCCTTTGATTGTTTAATTTACGTTGTCTACGCGTCCAATAACTAAATTTTGCATTTTGTTGCATAAAAATCGGTTTAGTAGAACGTGAGATATGGAGTTTTGGGTTTCCCATTGTTTACCATAGTGTTTGGCAATTTCTAGCCAAATATGGACGATATCGCCTGACTTCAGTTTTGGGAACTTATTTGTAACGCCAAATTTGGCGATATTTCCCTCAAAAGTCGCAAAGGTTAGCGACATTTCGGGCGATTTTATTAATGGGGCCTGTAATCGTCGTTTTATAAGTTTCTTTTTTATCAACGAAATAAAGCTAGAAACCCATCTCTTTGATTACCACATTTGTAAATAAGCCACAAGCTTGTATGATGTAAAAATGCAATATAGTAGCTTTAATCTTGAAATATGGAATTATCTTGTTTCAGTTAAAAATAAAACACCATATTCTAAATAAACTTGCTGAAAATTAAAATTGTACAATAAACCAAAAGTCTGACAGAGTAGCACGGGTTTTTAAACTATAGCTCTTTTAGAATCTGTGTGTGTACACGCAAATGAAAAATAAAAAGAGGTAATGTACACTGAAGTAATAGCCTTAACTTTTCTGAATCGGCTAACAAATGCGACATGGGATTAGTCTTTTATACTAACTATACACACACGCCTTCCAAAAGTTTATAGCGTTTGGCCATTTCAGGATAAACATTGAACACCCTATCATCGTGTACAACATTCATTGTTCAATTTTTGTCTACCTATATTCGCTCTATATTTTTGATATGACAAAGTCTCCTGTTCAATACTCGCTAAATTAATGCCGAAGAGCATCAGCGATGTGAAAACTTACGAAATGGTCAGCGAAAATTGAAACTGCAGTTTTAGATTGAAAGGGAAGCGTTAGAGCCAATGATCCCTTTGTCGGAGATTAAATTAACCTCGCAGTGTGCCTATTTAGTTTAAATATTCCATCCATTTCACTTTCAGCTAAACTAGACCCCGTACCTCGTCCTTTCCCCCCAAATAGTTTTTTATTTTTAACTAAAGTTAACAAGAGCGATGCCAATACAAAATTTCAAAAACAAATGTCGCCATCACATATGTAACGGAGGTGGGGGTGGGGGATATTATAAAACTGCAGCAAGAACCATGTAATATTAAAATGATAAATCATAAATTAAATATAAATATGAAATAAATACAAAGTAAAGCAATAATAATAATAATAATAAACTTAACAGCCGGTTAACTTAATAGTCGGTTTAATCCTTTGAAATACAGCGCCTCACCATGGCACAGTGGTTATGCCACTAAAAATGGTAGATGGCTGAAGTGTGAAGGTCCTGGGTTCGGGTCCGATCGCGCGGCTGTTGATCTAACGGTCTGGCGTTTTGGTAGGTTTTCTCCAGATGCAACGTGAATACGCGTTAGAACTCCTTAGAAAGTCCTCCTACCAAGGTACCCCCCCTTGGCAGATCGCCCTAGTAATCACACACACACAAACAACTTTGAAACACAAGCATTTTCACATCAATCCATTTAACTATCAAAAACAGGTCTGCCGATCGAATAACCCATCTTGGTACCACAGAGCTGAAGATTTTTGACACAGCTGGCTGTGTGACCGGTCACCCACCTGTGTCAGAAAACTTCTTTTGTTCTGTGGCGTCAGATTGGCAATTCCATTGACCGTTCACGTTGTCGGTAGTTAAATCGATGGATGGCAACGGCTGCTCTTTTTCAGCGTTGGGGCCATTTAACCCTATTTTTTTTAGACTGGCAGTGTAAGTGATGAGATAAGGTGGTTTCACGGCGCAGCCAGCGCGCGTCAAAGGGTTAAACTAACTTGAGTACTGATTCCGCTTCAAGCGTATCTTTACAAACTATATTTCTTGTCTTTCTAGATAGTAACTTCACTTGGCAGCTACAAAATGTACCTTCATCCTTATTATTAAAGTCTTCTGGTGACAAGATTCTTACTGAGGTATCCAAACATTGCTCACAATTAATCCGCTTGGATGATTGTAATAGAAGTTTTACATGCATCCTCCCATCGTAGCAAGAGCTTTAATCGCATCACTGACGAGTGGTCATCTCTCTCTCTTATTTAATCTGATTTTCGAAACATCTTCGTGAACGCCCACTGTGCCACGCAAAATTGCTGGACGTTCATGAAATTGTGCTGATCCAGGAAGAACGAAGATTAAAATCTTTCAACTAGTGCTCAATACATTCTCACCAAACTTGGGCTACGTAGGATAGGTCATGTAAATAAAAAGTTTTTAAAATGTTTCACGTCCTATTAGACATTACAGAAAATTTCGATTGGCGAATTTCTAATTTCATGTATTTCGCAATTATTGTTTATACGTGCATTATTATTGTTTCTAATTTATATTTAAGCATTTATTTACAAAAATCTTAATCACACTGCAAAATCTTATGAACCCAAATTAAAAAAAAAAAAAAAATACCGTACAGCTGAAATGTGCTCACAGTTTAAATCAGAGATTGCCGAATTTTTTGCTACTTTGGAACTGTTAAAATATCTTTTTTACCCATTAGACCTCCTAATTTTTTAGTGCATAAGAAGCAAGCATCCAATTGTTGTTGAAGGATAATTTTATGTAACTAAACAAAAATACATATTTTACTAAATAATTTTTTTTTTAATTTTACAGAATTTTAAGTAATAAATCGCTAGCACCACACCGAAAACGCTAATCTACGAACTATTACTTCTTACACGAACAAAAAACGCGAATCTGCAAATTTGGCCATTTTTACTTGGCATGCATTTTTGGAATCTCAAAGCCATACTGTATACTATGTCAAAGCTCCAAATCTCAATTCACAATAGTTTACGTGAAAAATGGACAATGTGTTTCGCATGCATTTACGTAAAGATACTGAAACAACGAAAGTTTTCTCAAAACTAGGAAAATGCAAATTCGCGTTTTTGTACAAGGTATACACATAAATTAATGAGATATTTGTAGTTAATGCTTTCAAATAATACTCTTTTTTTATTCGTTGGGGGGGAGGGCGTGCAAAATTATTCAATAATCACTGTAAATCGCAAAGTTTGGAAATAGTTAACATTTTTATCAAGAAAATCGACTAACATAATTAAATCCTGCCTTGACAGAATAAAAAGCAAGAAAAGCTAAAATTAACGGTTAGGTGATACAGATTAAGTTGACATATGTCTTACGAATATGTTTCTGATTTTAAAATTTGGCATAACCACTTGTTTGAAAATTCATTTTATCTTCCAAATTCTCTGTCAATTAGTATTTCTTGTAGCCAATAATCAACATTAGTTATTGATGGCGCAAAAATGCGAAAATTCAATTCTTTAGGTTTAATTATGGTAATTGTTTTAACAGTGTATATTTTTAAAGAAATCGTGTTATTTAGTGCACAAATAAGAAAGTCTAATTATGTCAAGCAATTCAAAATTTTAGAATATCTCTCTATAAGTGACAACACTGAAATAAATGATAAATCTGTATCAGTCAGGAAACTATCATTTAGGATCTATCGATAGTTAGCACTGCCTGGATTGTGGTCATTACTGTCTCCAGCACACACCGATATATTGTTTTACTATTTTATTGGATATTAACATACCTAATCTTTTTTTTGAAGTGCAGGAGCAAAGAAGAGTTTAACTCTATGAATCCTAATAAAAATGTCACCAAGCAAAACAGTAACATCCTTTTACGTTTCCTGGGTAGATACTTCCGAAATTGCACTGCAGCCTTTTTCCCATTATCAAAAATTCAAATTATATTGGTTAATACACCGTAAGAGTAACGTGAAACAGTTTAACTTTTCAGTTGAAGTTAGCTTTCCTGCTCAATGTGTACCTTGATCAAAAAACAACCTTGCCGGCATAGTAAAGCTGTGCGGTCGAAGGATATGGGTGTATGAGAAAAAAAGAACTCTGTTTTTAGTCTTGAAATAAACTAATAGCACCAGGGTCTCCAAAACATTCCAGGGGGCTCTTCATAAACTGCTTTACACACTGCAATAAGCGAAAAAGCTGTGGCTTTTGTGAAATTTTCAGAAAAAATTCTTAAACATCGATCTGAGCTGCAAGATTTTTCGAAGAGTGACACGCTTTGCGGAGACCCTTTTTTAGAGACCTTTTAGAGACCCCTTTTTGACAACAGCTGGCTGTGCGGTACAGCCAGCTGTCGTCAAAAAAGGGGTCTCTAGATCTGTGGCACGCGATGAACGTTTCGATCGTCCGCCATCTTGCTGGTAGTTAAGTCGGGCGTTTGCAACGGTCCCTTTTTCCAGCATGGAAAAAGGGTTGTGTCTGAAAGGGTTAAAAGTCCCTCTCTTTAAGAACAACCCCACCGTAAGGCAGATGCCTCTTGCGTAGGCTTGCCACAACACAAACGCAAATCAAAAGCGGTTTAAAAGTCTGTGTCGCTGATGAAAATGTTTTGTCATTCTCTTCGTTCTTTCTTATCAGATTACTTTCTTTTCTTCAGGTTCATCGGTAGCCAGTTCCGATGAGCATTGCTCACTCGCCGGTGATCACCCATCGACTCCCCTCCACCACCACAGTTCCAGCAACTTAGCAGCTGTAGGCAGTGACAGCAGCACGTCCAGCGAGCATCTTGCACGTCCGAAGCGCATGCGCACTTCCTTCAAGCACCACCAGCTGCGTGCCATGAAGTCATACTTTGCCATTAATCACAATCCTGATGCCAAAGATCTCAAGCAGCTCTCACAAAAGACAGGACTCTCTAAGAGAGTGTTGCAGGTAGGTACTGACCGATGCACATCCCTTGTAAAATCAGAAAACAATACAATAATCATTGGTAATTGGCTGGGAGATGATAGATTCAGAAGAGATAAAAGATTTAAAAAGCAACAGCTTAACTTATAAATGCATAAACTATAATACAGTATATTCGTACACTGTAAAGGTATCAAACTTTTTTTTAAGAAGAAAAAACAAAACATATTTATATGTTAAAATTCATATAACCCCAGTAAATGTAATAAAAACTATGAAACACCTGCATAATAATGTATCTTAAATAGCACTATAAAAAGTTAGATAACCTTCTTTTATATTAAAATTTAAAAAAAATAAGAGTATATAAATTAAAACTAATACGAAAATATAGATATTCTCATATTAGTTCAAGTCAAAGCAGCACTTGTTACTTTCGTGTCAAGGTTGTTGTTTTTATACACTTGGTTGATCTCATGTATGCGCATATTATTTTGATATTACTTTTAATAGCAGGATGGAATGAAATTTTACACGAAAATTCTTTAAAGTTACCAAAAAGAAATACATTATTAAAATATGCAGCAGTAAATTAATAAGATGATAATAACATGTATTAATAAATAAATCTACTAGGAAAGTCCTTTTTAACTTTTTAAATGAAAATTCAAATGGACAATGGCTTTTAGTGAACTACTCTAGCAAGTTGCCTTTCAACTAATTCCAATTACATATAAGATAGTAAATCCTAGAACATGAGAAAATCTCCCATTAAATGAGTTATTGGATAAAAGTGTTGATGAAACAAATGTAAGAGCTATTTAATTTCTATATTTGTAGGTTTTCTGTTGTGCGAAAAAATAATTTTCGTTCCAAACCGATAACAGCATTTTTCTTCAACAGCCCCTATACATTGGAATTTAAAAGATCCCATACAGCAATGTGACGTTGCAGCATTAATGCATACTTGTTGGTCACGAGAGTGGAGCGAAACCCCCCCCCCTTTTTTTTTTTCCGAAATTCACATTGCCTGAGTCATTAAAGGGTGCGAAACTGATAAGAACAAATTGTCTCCGAATTTCAGCTCAAAATATTGCCATCTTCAGGTTCCACACCTCAAGCGAATATATTCCCAGTGTCTTTTTTAGTCTTTTATGAATTTCTATTGAAATAATTACGTTTAATTAATAAATTGAATAATTAATACTCCGATACACCTGCTCTATCAAGAACAACGGCTAGTTCGGGCATTGAGTCTGTCTTAGAGATGTAGGGAACACCTCATCGTCAGTCGTTTTCCGACATTGGGCTTCCCGACTAACGAAATCCCCATCATTTTCTGAGGTATATTCCATTTCTGAATCGGATAAGTAGGCGTTTGCTTCTCAATCTACGATTTCCAGCACTGACATGTGACAAACTCATTATTCAATTAATTATTTAAACATTATTATTTTAATAAAAATAAGCTAGAAACATATTCGCTTGACTTGTGGAACCTGAAGATGACACTATTTTGAGCCGAGATTTGGAAACAATTTGTTCTTATCAGGTTCGCACCCTTTAATGACTCAGGCGATGTGAAATTTGAAATAAAATGTTTTTCGCGCGCCCTTCTGGTTACACTGTGACTATTTGACTTTATGTTATGTGTCGGTCGCACAGAGTTTCTGGTGACGAACAAAGGGTCGCCTGGGACAGTTGTTGGGACGACCATCCACTTGGCGAAAAATGACACTATGTCGTCACTCAAAGGCGTCAAATGTTCGTCCCACAGTGAGGATATCTTATTATGTTACCCATTACACTGCAAATATCACATGCTTGACACGAAGGGACGTCACAAAGACGGGACTGGGCATCACTTTTAACCCTTTCGCGACGGGAAGCGCAAACGCGCGCTTATCGCTGAGGCCGGCAGTCTCTTTCGCAAATGTCTGTCCAGGGCTGGAGAGTTTTTCGCGATTAAGCCTAAATCCATGAACAGAACAATCAGAATATATTACAGTGTCACTATCACTACTATCCGAATCTGCTTCAGAATCAATATCTCATAATTTCAAATAATTTGCTCCATTTCTGCTATTTCAAGCCAAGGGCGGCTCCAGTGAGGGGGCCATAGGGGCCATGGCCCCCCTCCGAAATTTTGTTTTACAACTTTAGATTCGCATACTTCACGATTTCACACGTTCAATTTGCATTTTGAACAATTTATAGACCTAAGTAAAAAGTTCGATGGCCCCCACCGAGAATTCAGTCTGGAGCCGCCATTGTTTCAAGCTCTAACACTTTCGAAGCTTCGACATTCTAACTGTAAAATGAGAAAAAATCCACGTCTACTAGATCTAATTATCCACTAAAAACTGGACTGCAAACCGTAATACCCAACGCTGTAGCGAAAATAAAACTCCCTGCTTACTATAAAGAAATACCACGTACGAATTTATAGAGCCGTCATAAAGTATACCATTCAGAAACATTCCTTTCAACTTACGTTTATATTATCAAAAACCACGTGTATGTGAGTCATGCTACTCCCATTCTGAGTAGAAGGTCAAATCTACACGTATCTGTAACCGCATGGACATACAATGCCATCTTGTGCCAAAAGTTATAGTTTTTAAAACGTTCCAGGACACTGGCACAACTGTGTGACGGCCGGGAGTGAACGAGGAAACGCTCTGGCACGCCAGCGTGTCGGCCGGGAACTGAGTGCGTTTCTTACTGGCACGTATACGTGACAGTCGGCGCGAAAAGGTTAAGAAGTGGTGAAATGTAACGTCACTGCCAACATGATTCCTTTATGTGGGAGGATAAGAACAATTCTTTTATTATTTTTTTTTAATCTGCAATATTCAAGTTTTAATGCAATATTCACCTCGATTTTGCTGTTTGCGATGTACAATCTTGCTTTCGCCCCCCTCCAGGTTTGGTTCCAGAACGCACGTGCAAAATGGCGACGAAACCTGCTGCGGCAGCAGAGTCAGGGCCCCGAAATCGCACAAGACTGCAAACCCCTGTCTGAGTTGGCCGCATCGCAGCCGCAGTTCTGTGATCCTTTCCGGCTAGGTTCCTCGCTGGTTGACGTACAGCCGACTCCTATCACCCAAGAAGAACAGAATATACAGACGTTCACAAATCTGCTGTAGTCGATAACGAGACTGGACTTCTCCAGTCACTATCGAAATGAATGCAGAAAAAATCGCATTGTCCCATTCCATCTCGAATCTTCAAAAAATTAATTTTTACGATCATTTGTGATGCGTATTTTCATGAAGCTAGATCCTTTAATGCAGATTTGAACAGGGATTATTTCCAACTAATTATGTGCATGGGAATAAGAATACAAATCGTGACATCAGTGCATACTATCCAAGCATACATTATCTTAAGCCATGAGAAATATTTTATTCCATTTTATTGCACGATATTTTATTTTCTGCCTCAGCGTCATAGTTCAGACTAAATTACAGCCATAGGTTAAAAATAAATTGCAAAAGAACTCCTAACTTCCAAAAATACTTTTTAAAATTTAAAGCGTGATTTTTAAAAATTACTTTTTGTCAATAAATAACGGAATATATATAGTATATAAATTTAAAATAAATCCATTCTTCTATAAATTGTTAGTATAAAAATTTAATACTTGTCTAATCTCTCGTAAAAGAAACAGAAAATACTAAATTTTTATTTACTGAAAAAAAAAATAATAATCAGTTTACAGCAATTAATACCATCATTGCTTCTAACTGGTCTAAATATTTTGATGGCGTTTTATAAGGAAATAAGCGTAGTATCCATTCTGTCTAAGCTTGTATTGCTTTCTCCAGGAAGTATGTTTCAATGAAAGGAATTGATTTTAGATAGTACAGTAGATTTAACCCTCTGAGCGTGTCTTGGAAATGAGCAAATAATAAAAAGTTGTTTTCATAATAAAATTTTTATGCAGCTTTAATATGATTAGAAATAATAGTAAAATTTTGATAGGAAAATTTGTAAGCATTATAAAAATGATGAGCTCCTAAATTATTGACAAGCTTTAATATCAAAACATATTTAATAATATCTGTCTGAGTGTTGTAAATAATTTAAATTATAGATGCATTGCAGTGAAAATTGGAACGAAGTGGACTGGATTTTAAGTCAAAACCGCTTGGAAGGTTGGCAATAAATAAATTCTTTCAAATGAATGGTGAGATTAAAATACTATGTTCGTTATGTATGCAAATTTTCTCTTTAGAGTCATTCTTTGGTCATTTTGGATACTACTGAGTATGAAAAAGCAACAATCTTTTTTTTTTAATTAATGCAATTAATTTTAGATATTTAGTGAAAATAGTTCTCTAAAACACTTATTGAACTCAGCCAACTTAAAGTACTTACTAGCAGATTATTGTCTCGTACAATCGGCTCTCGAGTGATGTCCGACGATTTCTCAGATTTCGAACGATACGTTGAAACATTTGTAGAAGTTCAGAAGCTTTCATCGATGCAGAGATATTAGCCCATTTAAAAATTCTCTTACTGTGTGGTTTTTTTATGACATTAGCTAACTCAGTAAGATTTCAATTTTATTCTATTCTACTCTATTCTAGCCGAATTTTTTTTACTGTTATTAACAAAAACGAATTTAAAATCATGAAACACACCCTTAATGAATAAAAATTAGTCGCTGAAAAGAAAAGTCACTTAAGAAGGGGGGGGGGAGAGAAAATTTATGTATTTCCTGTACCTAAACAAAGAGATTATAAAAGTTTTATTTAGGGGATGCAATATGCAATTTAAAAATTAAGTATGCAAATAATTCTCTATATTACCAGATTTCATATGCATTATATTTTGATTCGAGATGGAAAGTCCCATGCTTTTTCTGCATAATTTGTTTCAGTGATTATTTTTTCAATTGTTAAGTTTTGATACATCTTTTATTATTATTATTACTTAATAACGCTAATTTAACAAGAAAATCATCTTTAGCTGTTGCATTTTAATTTAAAATAATATTTTTGTATGAGTTTCCAATTTAAAATACTTATATAAAAATATCTGAACGTTTTATTAAATTATTCGATTTAAATTATTCGCATTGAAAAATTTATTAATAATATTTTTTGAGTTATTAACAAATAACTCATGTGTTCCGTTATAAATATCAATGTCATGTTTTATTAAACATTTTTATACATAAAAAAGAAAATTCTTTTAAAATTTTGGATTTGCAAATCTGATAATTATTAACTTTAGTTTTTATTCTAACTTTTACATTGTACTATCAGTACAATTTTTGCTTAACATATTCACAAGGAAAATTTCTAAGACAATTTATAAGTACATTTCTCCATCACTGTATGCCTTTGGATGATTGCAATAATATCCATATATAATTTGGAGAATTTTCTTTTACTATATAGGTCTATTACTATACAGAGGATTGAATGTAAAAAAGAAAACAGTAATATATCTATGAGCAAACAAAAGCAATATATTCAGCATTTTATAAATAAGTATATTTATATAGTAGTTGGAATAACACTAAGTATTTAAAAATTTATTTAAGAAGTAATATAATGTGAAAGACCATGAAATTATCTTTTAAGGATTTTTTTTTCGTTTAAATTTCAGGGGTTTTAATTTAATGTGTATGCTAAAGACATTTATAAAAATAAAATGACATTATTTAACTTCTTTTTATTTTGATTAAAATGCATAAACGTAATGTAAATATCAATGTGTATTTAAACAATCAGTATTTTATATACAAAATATTTGTCACAATTATAAAATGTATTTAAAACTTAAAGAGTGTAAATTGAAATGCAGAAAAATGTGATGCAAATACATAATTGCTATGTTCAGGTTTTTATCGGGTCACTGATGAAGATTACAGTTTCAAGGACACGTCTTAAAATTTGATTGAAAAAAAATTAAGTAAATCAGAAATTTTAAGTACCGTTAAGTTTTTTCAGCTGAGTTTGGCTTAATTCAAAAAATTAAGACCATGACGTGTGATGTCATCTTAAATTTAAGTGCATATGGAGCTAATTTTGTTAAAGATAAAATGTGCTTGTAAAACAATTTAAAGGAGAAAATAATGTTCATTAAAAAGCACAAAGTATAACATTTTTCTATTTGAAACGCTGAAAGAATTAAAGAACGTTAACGATTCTATGCATTTAATTATACAATAATTAAGAAAATCAGTAAACAGAAATTTGACATTGATCGAAAGCATTTTACAGTCATCAGAAGAAACAAGTTCAATTTTGGAAAAGTCATTTTTTCCCCAGCGTGCTTGTAGTTAACAAATAAAAGAGATATGACACACAAACATTGTGATGTTGCTAATAATCATCTTACTGACCAACTTCACGTTTTGGGTATTTAGGGGTTTTAAAAAAAAAAAAAAAAAAATCTTAAATTTTCTTGATTCAAAATGATATTCTTATCTTCATAAGAAAAGTATAAAATACCAAAAACGATTCATTTATAGAGGAATGTACAATATAACACTTCAATAGCTGAACATAAATAAGAGTCAAAAATCAGGTTATAAAACGCTGGAAATATAAATGGAGAGCGTTGTGGGATGTTAATGTTTTTAGACTATCAAACTTAATAAAGTAATTAAAAACTTTGTAAAAAACACACATAAGAAGTAAAAGGAAAAAGGATACGCGTTTCGTTCAAAAATTGTCTTGAACTTCTTCAGTCCAAGCTCCTCGACGTAAAGAACACATCTTATTGCTAATACTATCTCTTCAAATAATATGCATGCCAAATCTAACCTCTCTCGTTCTCAAAAAACTGGTCTCAAAGAACTTAATTCTAACCCTAATTAGCTTTCAGTTCCCTGTGTTCTTTACGTCGAGGAGCTTGGACTGAAGAAGTTCAAAACAATTTTTGAACGAAACGCGTATCCTTTTTCCTTTTACTTCTTATGTGTGTTTTTTACAAAGTTTTTTAATTACTTTATCGTTTAACACCAGTATTTTGAGTGTTTTTTCAGTTATCAAACTTAATATTTGATAGGGTGGGGAGGGGGGTGTGTGGAGTGTTAATGCAAATTACTAAATTAGTGTTGATGTAAATTACCTCACTTTAGATTGTACTGCCCGCAATCTGCGTACTAGGAAAAAAGAGAATATGGAGAATTTTCGAGATTTGCTACTCTAAGTTTTACTTCGTCAAAAATTAACGTCCGATTGTCATATAATGTCGAATGGGTGTGTGTGTGGGGGGGGGGGGTTGAAAATTTCCTTTAAACTGCTTTTAGAGTAGCATGGATGCATTTTAAGGAGCAACTGCCGACCGAAATACATTATGATGTTAAAATAGTATTTGTAAACATTCCTTTTATTTTAGATGCTTTTTCGTCATCACATTACTCATCAAATGACTCACGCAAGTTTCTGCGAGAGCTAAGTAAAAAAAAAAAAAAAAAAAAAAAAAAAATTAGCGACCCCTGTTCACCTCCCCCCCACCCGAAAAAAAAAGAGAGACCTATTAAACAGGTTTAAAATAAAATCTTGTCTTAATATGATCCGTACGATCTACAACCAAAGTAACTTCATAAAGAAATTTATTTATTTTTTACCTTCCGTCCATATTTATTTACTTAAAATAGTTAATATTTGACAAAATCTTTCACTATTTTGCTGAGAGTTGTCATTAGCGTATTTTAAAAAGAGGAAAATATTATGGTTTTAAAATAATAGAATTATAGGAAAAAATAAGCACTCCAGAAATCATATTTTGCACTTTTTTCGGTTATATTTGAGTTTAAAAAATAAGCATGAATTTGATTTTTATCTAATCTAATAAAATAATTAATTTTAAACAAAAAAATTAATTAATTATCATTACAATTCTGCAATACGTCCGAAAATAAAATTTAACAATAGTATTCGACACATTTTATTCGTAACACATTTTAAATGACATGAGCATAAATTAATATAAATAAGAAATAAGAAAAATAAATATTAATTATCCGATTTCATAAAAACGGCTATTTAAATATTTTCTCAATGTTTTAGTATGTTTAAAATAATGCTAAACATATTTTTAATTTTTCTTTCTCTGTCTCCCTCTTTTTTTTAAACAAAATATAACTTAGCTCTTTTACCTTCAGAGCATTTATCTTGAAAGTGACTCTAATTTATTTTATTTTATTTTTATATTTAGAATTATCTGGTTTCTTAAAACTTAAAATATTTTTCTATTAAATTTCTTTTTGTTCCTATCTGAAACATAAAAATGAATAAATAAGTAGATTAAACTGAAAGACATAAATAAATAAAAGAATGATGTTTATACAACAATTTACCTTCTTGTCACCGAATTATGAAAAATCAGTGAAAAAAATCTGTCTAGCATTTAATGCATCTGAAATACTATTAAATCATGCGAAAATATTTTTTCTAATGTCGATTAATATTAGATTTTTCTAATATTAATTTCTGCATTTTCGAAGCATTTTGTTATGCTAAAATTAATTTAAAAGGATGCACCTATTAGGTAAAGGTTGAGGAATAAGAAAAAACTATGCTTACCTTAAAAAGAAAAAAAAAACGGTAAAAAAGCAGCGTCCATGTTTTCTTAATTTTTCTCCTGAAACAATGAAGCTAAAACTGTGAAAAATTATCTCAATGGACTAGTACTACAATCTAGGCACGATTTATGCATCTTGTTAAGAGCCTCATGTACATTCTACATGAATTAACGATATGGATATCACTGAAAGAAAAAAATACTCAATTCAATTGTTTTCTCTCTAAAAATTGCTATTGGAAGTAGGAGCCTCCTATGAGGTTCAGGGTGACGAGAGGGTTAAGATTGTAAATCTAGCAAGCTAGGTATTAAACATAAACTTCAAGCGTACACATATGTGAAGACTATGATTTAAAGCGACATATACAATTCATGGGTGGAAACAACATATCATTTTCTACTTCACAGTACATTTTCTCAAAATGGTTAATAGTCCTCGAGAGAAAATAATATTGTTTTGCATTTCTTGAAAGGTGCAATGAGGGTTATAGGACATTTGTACATTTAACAATGGGATGTCCAATGTGAATATGTTATAATGGGCTTTCTTGTGTTATTATAATTTCAACAACAATTTTAAGTTTTGACAATCTGCTCTTTTTGAAAAAAAGCAGAGCTATTCTATGTACATATTGTTAAAATAAATGTTTCGGTTTCTAAAACCATTGTTTTTATACGTGCCATACATTGACGGTGCGTCTCATAATGGGCGCTAATTTCTCGTAACTGTCTTCCTTATTATACCTCTGTTATGTAGTGTCTGTATAAGACTATATTTTGTTATAGAACTTCCCCCTTTTTTTTCCGTTTTATTGTGTATACCTTAACTGACTGTGTTATATTGTATTCATTCAGTTGTTGAAAATAAATGACAATAAAAATCAAAAGTTCTGTTGTGTATTTCTCCAATATACATGCATACATGACAAGTTTGGCTGTTTATTTTACATACACGCGCGCGTACACACACACACACACACACACATTGGTTCAATACCATGTAAATGGTCCATTGTTAGATTAGAGTTTCTCAAACTGTGGGTCGCGACCCTAATTAAATTAGACTCAATCAGGGCCGTGGTAGCCCAGTGGTTAACCCTTTAACGAGCTGTTTTCCCGCTCTGGGAATACCCAACTCTGACGTTTTGACTGTTGCCAGTCACGAAGAATAGATTGGATTTCTATAAAAATAGTGGCGGGTGATATAGCTCCACGAGAATCCTTTACTTTTTAGCACGTCCTTTCCCGTCAAAAAAGGGTCACGATTCTTATTAACAGCACTGGCATCTGCTGAAAAATGGAAGAATGCGAGAACAGCTGGATAGATGGCCCTATGCTGAAAAAAGGGCAGCCGTTGCCATCGCTCGACTTAATGACCAGCAAGATGGCGGACGATCGAAACGTTCATCGCGTGCCTCAGATCGAGAGACCCTTTTTTGACGACAGCTGGCTGTGCCGATGGCAACGGCTGCCCTTTTTTCAGCATTGGGAAGGCCTCAGAGGATTAAAGCGTTGGACTCGTAACCGGAAGGTTGCGGGTTCGATACCGGCGTACACTCAAGACCACCGTGTACATGCGGTGTACGTGCACGTTAAATCCGTGGTTCCGAAAGTCCTCTTGGTGGTCGCTAGCAGTTTCCGAGGGGTACCAATATTCAGAAGTCCCGCACCTTCTGATGAGGTTCCAAACTCTAGCGGAAAATTCCGGGAAGGACGTATATGTAGCTCTAAGCGACACATTCAATGACGCGAGCTGTCCTCTCCTGGTAAATAAATAAATTATTTAAACTCAATCCTCAAGAATCAGACTTAATGACCAAAAACTGCAACAGTATATTACAGTCCATGTGAAGAAACTGACACTTTCACTGGCACGTTTATCGAATTGGAGCAACGCTTATGGGGCCCCACCAAATTCTCGTAAGTATTATGGAGTCCCCACACCCAAAAGTTTGAGAAACCTTGGTCTAGAGGATCCCTGGCGGTATGATGGATACACATACGTACACACACGCACATACTATAAACGCAGGTTGTCCCAAAACAGTGGCAACAGGCTTTCATTCCTTCGAGATAATGGGCAGTGCCAGTTGCAAAGAACGTTCAAAATAAATTAGGAAGGAAATACCACCAGAAAAATGTCCTCTCTTTCATTTTCAAAAAGTTACACTTTTTTGAAATGTGTATACATACAGCCTCCGTACGAATAAATTCCCAGTTAGTAAAATGGATCCCATACACTCGTGAGGTGATGGAACAAAATTTCAACCTTTCATCCTAAAACGCCCCAAAGATAACCTTAAAAAATGAGGATCAAGGCCTATACATGAATTTGAATGTGAACATTTAATGCAAGAATGGAACAGGTGATTTTCTTTCGTAATTTATCCACGACCCCTGAAACGAGATCATCCGACTTGATTTTTTTAACCTTCGAAAGCCATTGAAAAGGGAGTTTAATTAGCCTATATTTATAAGCATACCTCTGATACGTTTTATGATAAAAGGCTGATATTTTATACATCACCTAATTAGCGAACTGGATCTATTTTATTGAATGGAAATTTTTTTGTACAGAACTCATATACAAATTTAAAAAGTGTCATTTTTAAAAAAATATGCTAGAGATTTTTTTCCTTGATGTAGTCTTTTATCCCTAGCTTATTCCGAACAGTTTTTCAATTGACATTGTCCACCCACCTGTAATAGATAAAGAATTAGACCGCGTTACCACCTTTTTGATACACCCTGTCTATGTCTTTATATGTACAGCACTAACAATTGTAAATAACAGTCAAATATATCATTTTATAATAAATTGATAAATGCCAGAACGTCCCCTTATCATTATCAAAATACCCTAAATGTACAAAATGAAAACAAACAAAGCGAAGCCTTTTGATATACAGAATAGACAAATACTCAATTGTAAGGGTTTTATAGCAGCTCATTATTAGAGTTTCCGTTTTGTGCATTTTATGTATTTTGAAAATCACATGGTAAAGATTTATCATCTATATGGTTAACATACATTTCTGCCAGTGTATTTCAATTGGTTTGATCACAGTGCTATTTTTAAGCTATTATTATTGGCATTATTCTTCTAATTACGAAATGTTCCTTAATGGCATACAACTACTCTTCATGCCATAACATTTATAAGACGAACTTTTTTTAACCCTTTGAGGCGCAACCCTTTCCCAAAGCTGAAAAAGGGTAGCCGTTGCCATCGCTCGACTTAACGACCCGCAAGAGGGCGGGCGATCGAAACGTTCATCTCGTGCCACATATCTAGAGACCCTTTTTTGACGACTGTGCCGGGCACAGCCAGCTGTCGTCAAAAAAAAAGGTCTCTAGATCTGTGGCACGCGATGAACGTTTCTATCGTCCGCCCTCTTGCTGGTCGTTAAGTCGAGCGATGGCAACGGCTACCCTTTTTTCAGCATTGGGCAATCTTTCCAGCTGTTCTCGCGTTCTTCCATTTTTCAGCAGATGTCAGGGCTGTTAAAAATAATCGTGATAATTTTCTCACGGGCAATGAACGTGCTAAAAAGTAAAGGATTCTCGTTGAGCTATGTCACCCGCCACTATTTTTATAGAAATCCAATCTATTCTTCGACTGGCAACAGTCAAAACGTCAGAGTTTGGTGTCCTCATGGCGAGGACACCGCGCGTTAAAGGGCTAAAACAGACGAAAAAAAGGACAAATGAAGTCCTATCTTTGAAAAGTCATTCACAGAAGCTTTTATTTTTTAAGCACAATATTTAACGATAAATCAAAAACTGAAAATATCTTTTTGATAAAAAATAAATAAAAAATAGAGTAAATTCTCAAAATAAGAGCATATGCAAAACTTATTACATTTTATTAATTAAATATATTAAATATTAAATATACTTTCCATCGGCTCGAATTTAAGTACCCAAAGCGTCGATGAAAGGGAAAAAAATTCCATGTAAAACCAAACAATTATATTTGTCATCGATTTTGCAAATTCTGATGATTTTTTGAAGGCTTCTTACTTTCCTTTGAGATAAAAATATTGGAGTTTCAAGTTTTTTCTAAAATTCGTTCAAAAGTTATAAATTTTTTAAATTCGGAAAAAATGTCAGAAATTTTGCATGATATAGTAGTCTTAGGCACTGCTCATTTGAAGACATATACAAGGTGTATCAAAAAGTCTTTAAATCAAGAGCTATTTGACATAGCGAGTTGAAATGTATGTCATTTACTTCATTGTGTTGAGGTACTTCATAAAATTTTGAACATGGCTATGTTTATTAAAGTTTTTCCTTTAAATTTAAAAATTTCAATTTTTTATAATATAAAATCGGAATTATTTATCTTTTGAATATATATATGCTCTTTAGTATTTTTTTTAAATTAATATGTATGCCAAATTTGAGCATGGTGTTTCTATGGTATGATTAAAAAAAAAATTATTACCAAGACGCAAATTTATTTTTCGGGGGAGGAGGGATTTTATTGATTCTGTTTTTAAAAAAGAGCTATCGTAAGAGGCCAATTATATTTAAAATATTCCTTTTTTTCCTCTTCCTTGGCAATCAAGCTCAATATTTCTGTAATATCTGCCTTCCAATTTGTTTTCAAGTAACAAATAATTTCTAAGAATGTTTTTATAAAATTCTGTATTGAAAAGACTAATAATTATTATTTTACATCGAATGTTGTTCAAATTTAATTGCAGTGTTCCTATAGTGTCGCGGAGACGGGAGGGAGGCAACTCTCAATCTAGAATTTCCCATTTACTTTATCTAATTACGATCAACATTCTGTTTACTGAATTTAAAAGTAACTTGCTTAATTATGGGGGAAATAGTAAATTGTGTACATTGAAATAATTACTGTGTTTCAAATTTATTCTCAGAAATTTATACGCGAGCTGAAATGAACATTTAATTTTTAAAGACAATAATCATTGTTAATAAGATAAAATGTACTACCTAGATGATTACCTCTATTTTTATTGTTAGTAATCGACAAAAGAAGATACTACCAACTTTTTAAAAATAACCAAACTTTTTAAAAATAACTAAACATTGTAATACCCTACTATTTACACGGTCAGTAAAATACCTCCCCCTTCTGGAAATAAATTTGCCTTGAGGTAATTCCCACCATGATGCCATAGAAACGTCATCTTCAAATTTGGCATATCTAATATATAAATGGAAAAGTATCTTTGTCTGTATTTTTTTTTTTTTTTTTTGTCCAGTATGTGAATCCGCACCGTTTGATCGATCAGGTTAAAATTTTTCACAAACGTGTAAAATATAAGGGAGGCCGTAAGCGATTTTAATATTCTGAAAATCAACCCATTCCCTGAGTTTTTGCAATTTTTAGTACAGAAAGCTACTCAAATATGCAACTAGAGCTTATTAGTGAGTATAGTTTGCAAGATGATATTTATTTATTTGTTCATCGGTTTTAATAATTCCAACTCTGAAATAAATTGTTCAAAAAACCTGAAAGTTCGTATTTTCATCGATTGTACTAGTACTACATATAAGCAAAAAATATTAGGTATCTGAAGCCATAATGTCTTGAATATTGGTTTGTTTTACAGGGAATTACAAAAACGTTACAGCTCAATTCGACACTCCTTCACGCTAACACTACAAAACTAATGAAAGCGGAAAATACACTAGAAATATATTTTCTTTGTATCCGACATGTGTCATTTATATTTTCATAATTTGAAAACTGTCTCAGTCATCGTTGATGAATATTCAAAATTTTAAAATCGGATCACCCAGTAAATATTATATTTAAACATGTCCATTTTTTTGTAAATGACTTTTCAGAGATAGGACTCTATTTACTGGTTTGAATGTTTTATTACAGTATCACCATAGAAAGAACTCTTCTGAAATTATTAAATGTACGTCGTAAAGTGCCGTCATAGAAAGTAACTCTTTAGATAAAAATCTAGTACTAATGCCAACAGTTTAAAAGGCAGCCCACAAATTAAACAAATTGAAAGACCCGCTATACATATAGACAGGGTATCCCAGAATTAATGGGGCAAACTGTATGGGGAGGTAGGGCACATAATAAGGATTCGGAAATCACCTAGCAATGTGGGGTCAAAAACCCCGTTTTCCATTACCTGTTAATAAATACTTTGGAATAAAGAGCCGAAGTGTTTGTTGAATTTCTTAACCAAGTTTCAGAGAAAACGGGCTTTGATTCAAACATTTCATCCATGAAATGAAAGAGAATCTTTAAACAATTCATTTTAGTCACGTGTTTTCTACGAAAGATACATCAGTTTTGTATGAACAAGGGTCAAAAAGTTCACTATTATTTCAGCACTTGTTCCAAAGTGATTATGAACAGCTACAAAAATACGTTTCCGACCCCACATTCCTATGCGATTCTGAATCCTCAACACGTGCCCTACCTCCCCTTAAAATTTGCCCCAATCATTCTGGGACACCCTGTATTGACAAGACTTACTACACTAGATATTCAAGAGGCAAAATATACACACGTCCGCTCGCTTCAGATTTCTGATCTCCGCATCATTGACTAGCGGAAGGTTTGCGTCCGTCCTGGGAGTCTGCGTTGAAAGTCTTAACCCTTTGAGGCGCAACCCTTACCCAATGCTGGAAAAAGGGCAGCCGTTGCCATCGCTCGACTGAACGACCCGCAAGAGGGCGGACGATCGAAACGTTCATCGCGTGCCACAGATAGAGAGACCCTTTTTGACGCAGCTGGCTGTGCCGGCACAGCCAGGTGTCGTCAAAAAAGGGTCTAGCGATCTGTGGCACGCGATGAACGTTTAGATCGTCCGCCCTCTTGCGGGTCGTTCAGTCGAGCGATGGCAACGGCTGCCCTTTTTTCAGCATTGGGCAATCTATCCAGCTGTTCTCGCATTCTTCCATTTTTCAGCAGATATCAGTGCTGTTCAAAAGAATCGTGACCCTTTTTTGACGGGAAATGACGTGCTAACAAGTAAAGGATTCTCGTGGAGCTCTGTCCCCCGCCACTATTTTGATAGAAATCCAATCTATTCTTCGTGACTGGCAACAGTCCAAACGTCAGAGTTAGGTGTTCCCAGAGCGGGAACACTGCGCGTTAAAGGGTTAAAATCGTAGGTTCGAATCCTACAGACTAAACGAGTAGAATACTTTCGCCGGTATTTCGCGTACATCGTTACTATCGCCATGAAAACTGGTTTTTCTTTAACTCTTTTTTTTTGTTTGTTTTTGAATTTTTTTATTACCTTTTCCCGTAAAAGCAAGCAGCTCAAAATATGCTTTCGAATTTTCAGCCAATTTCTGATTTTTGACCGAACCGAGACAAGTTTAAAATGAAAATAAACACTGAAAAAAACTGGTGTTAAAAGATAAAATGAATAAAAACTTTGTGAAAAAAACACACATAAAAGGTTACTTCAAGGCTGAAATTGTGTGTGATTAAGGCAAACCTGCGCCAGGGGTATCTGCCTAAGATGAGGGATGCCTTGGTAGGAGGACTTTCTAAGGGGTTCTAACGCGCATTCACTTACATCTGGAGAAAACTACCAAAAATCCAGACCGTTAGATCGACGCCGCTGTTGTTCAGCGCTGTTCAAAATAATCGTGACATTTTCTTGACGGAAAATGACGTGCTTAAAAAGTAAAGGATTCTCGTGGAGCCCTGTCACCCGCCACTCTTTTTATAGAAATCCAATCTATTCTTCGTGACTGGCAGCAGTCGAAACGTCAGAGTTTGGTGTTCGCAGAGCGGGAACACTGCGCGTTAACCCTTTGAGACGCAACCCGTTCCCAATGCTGAAAAAAGGGCAGCCGTTGCCATCGCTCGACTTAACTACCAGCAAGAGGGCGGACGATCGAAACGTTCATCGCGTGTCACAGATCTAGAGACCCTTTTTTGACAGCTGGCTGTGCGCGCACAGCCAGCTGTCGTCAAAAAAGGGTCTCTAGATCTATGGCACGCGATGAACGTTTCGATCGTCCGCCCTCTTGCTGGTAGTTAAGTCGAGCGATGGCAACGGCTGCCCTTTTTTCAGCATTGGGCAAGCTCTGCAGCTGTTCTCGCATTCTTCCATTTTTCAGCAGATGTCAGTGCTGTTCAAAAGAATCGCGACCATTTTTTTACGGGAAATGGCGTGCTAAAATGTAAAGGATTCTCGTGGAGTTATGTCACCCGCAACTATTTTTTATAGAAATCCAATCTATTCTTCGTGACTGGCAACAGTCAAAACGTCAGAGTTGGGTGTTCCCAGAGCGGGATCACTGCGTGTTAAAGGGTTAAGTGATAAAGAATTAAACCGCGCGATGGGACCCGAACCCGGGACCCTCACACTTCGGTCGTCTACCATTTTCAGTGATATAACCACTGTGCCACTGTGCCACTTGTTACACCCTTGTGCCATGGTGAGGCCCCAAGGCAGAAAAGGAAAAGCAAACCCACACCCGAACCGCCGCACAATTTTGTAAGCACACGCACTCCCATCATGCACATGTGTGAGTCGGAATTTCCTTTTCTCGGTTTCTGGTGTACCGAACTATTGTGCGGTGGTTAAAAATTTATCCCCGAGGGTGAAAAAAGAAAAAAAAAACTTCAAACACCCTTTCCTTGGGTGTTAGAAAAGTATCTCCGGTTTCAGACATTCCTGCAAAGACAAAAGTAACCTTTGTTGCCGACGTTTCGTATCCTCATGCGAAAATAGCGGGAATAGGATACTTTAAGAACGTGTGAAGCTCCGTTTAAAATCAGTGACTGGAAACGACTTGGGTGGTGAACAGGAATGTAGGGGAACGTGCTGCTGAGCGAGGAGTCAAAAAATAAAAATATATACTGAAATAAAGAGCGGGGAATTTGCAAACTTTCGGAAATTCCGTTGGATTTTTTTTTTTTTTTTTTTTTTTTTTTTTTTTGTTAATAAAAAAAAAATGTGAAAATAGGGGTCGTAAAGCATCGTTAAAGTGAGGTCTTTGATATTTAGATGAATCCTTCCATAACACGACAGCTACGTTTGCTTATAAAACACAAAATTGTGAAAGCACTGTTAAAATAACACATTTTAAGGTTTAAAAATTCGAAAAAATAAAATCTCCCTCACGGTCTAATTACACACATCAGAATAAGCTAATTGCACCAGGAGCTCGAAAAAAATCAGGATGATTCTTTCTAAGCTGTATTGCATACCGCAATGAATAAAACAACGGTGCCTTTTATAAAACTTATGCGAAAAAAACTTCAAAATGGAATGGCACGGCAAAAAAGTTTGGAAAAGTGGCATGTCCTGCTCAATTTTCGATTTTTAAGAATTTTTTTCTGAAAGTTTCGCTATGGATACAGGTTTATCGTTTATTACAGTGTATAATACAGCTTGTAAAGAGACATTCTAAAAAGTTTGAAGTGCATGACATAATGAGTTTATTTGTATTTGTGTACCAAAATCACATGGTTTTTTTTCGAACTACACCGCTAAAGTGTTACAGTTAGTTTTCATTTTATATATTTTACTTTGCAGCTTTAAAATTTTTATTTAATCAAAAGTACTTCCATTTTTATAAGTATGTACAAATCGCTTACTCTTTTAAGTTTTAATATTTTTAAAAACTGTCTTACTTATCCATTTTTTTAACTTTCTAAAAACGTGTATTAGGTTGGAAGACCTAGTATTTTTCAAATATGAAATTTACATTCCTTTCTTGTGTATCGGTAATCTAATGGTACATTCATCATCTCGTTTGATTAAATATGAAAAAGCTTATAAGTAAGAAAAGCGCCTTTATTTCAACCAACATTGCTGTAACTTACTTGCTCACTTCAATTGAAAAAAAAAGAACCTAGATTTAATAGCACTTACTTAATTTTCAATCACCCTCATTTTACTGATCAATCAGTATTATGATACAGAAAACAAAAGTAAAATGTGTACTTTTTTTATACAAGATTTTCTCCCTTCAATAAAAATCATTGTTATTGTAATCATTAATGTTTCGTAAACGAACCGACATATTTAACAGAAAATGCAGTATCTTCCAAAAAGAATTTTGGTTTTAGCTTATTGATAGTGACTCTCATATTATATCTCTTCGTAATGATTGTTTAGATCACATTTCTCAAAAAGAAAAAAATAATAAAATGGCTTGGAGAATCTTCGATGCAGATGAATAAAAGCTAAGAAAAAGAAATAAATAAATGCTTGTTAAAATTCGATCAATACGACTTAAGAAAATTTTTATTTGAAAAAATGATACATTAACGTAAAAAGATTTTTGCGATAAGGAAGCTAAAATGTTTTTCTTCACGCTCGTTTTCTCGATTTATGCATTACATTATGCAAGATTTATGCATTTCATAATTTGGAAACTTTTTGTGATACCTGTAAACACGCGCATACATCTATTATCTATCTCTGTCTACTTATGTATATGTATTTATATCTATCTGCATACCTGCTATGTAAAATTTGTAAAGTGGGAATGCTTGTTGAAGTCGTTAAGGGGGAAAAAAAAAAAAAAAAAAAAAAACGGATTTACATGCGAAATTAATGAAAGAAAAAGCTTGTATTTCTCAGCAAATAGTGAGAACTTAAAACATATTTCAAAACGTTTTAATAAATACAAAAGACCAAAATACTTGTAAATAACTAACATATGCGGAAATAATTATATTATCTAACAAATAAGCCTCAAACCTCACATTTCTCCATTTACTATCTAATTTTACGAAGTTATTTAAAGTTATTCAAGGAGAAAGGATGCTTTTAAGCAATCCTGCTATCTTTTCACTTTGAATGTTGAGCTCAAATAGAGTTTTGTTTAATAAATCTGAAATGGTATTTAAAAAGAATGATAAAATCGATCGCTGTGATTCGTTCACAGCTAAGACTCTCATTGCTGGCTGAGTAATTTTGTCTCTTTTGAGACTTGCTATGAGCTAACAGCTCTCGAAATCCATTTAAGTTTTGGTAACTGCTCAAAATTCAAACGCACTGATAAAATTTATATATACTTTTCAAACTGGATTTTAAATCTCTTTAAAGTACTTTCGCGTGTTTTCTTGAATAATTGCGAATAAAGTATTAAATGTTATCGAGAGGTAACTAAGTGTCCAAAGCGTATTATGCCAATAGGAAGCTTTGGAAAATATAATGATAATTCATCACTATGCAAGCAATTTTAAAAGAGGAAAAGGAAATATCAATTGATTTTCTTTTTCTTTCTTTCTTTTTTTTTTTTTTCCTTTTGCAGGGCTTCTGCACTGTTTTCAAGGACATATATTTACGCATCATTATTGTGTTGCTTGTTTAGTTATTTAGTACAGTAATACCCCGAACTTAAGTGATAGGTGGGACCGAGCAATAACCGTTGAAGTCGAATTCGCGTAAGTTGGGGGTATGATTTCGCACGTAAAAATAACTTATATGTACATACTTAATTGGGACCAGAGACTAAATAAAACAAATTTTAGAGAAAAATGCATAATAAGATCTCTGATAACACAATCTTTAACAAATTGCATGATTAAAATCGTAAACTAAAATTATTTTAGAAATAAACAAAGACGAGATTAAATCGCGTAACTCCGGGTTCGCGTAGGTCGGAGTAGCGTAAGTCGAGGTACTACTATAGTACTTTTAATCTTTAATTAATCAAATTTTTTTTGGTTACATTTTCTTTTTGGTATAAGTTCAACCACAACATTTCAATTCCAATCTCCATTTCAAGGAAGCAAAAGTTGAATTTTTTCTGTACGCGTTTTTCTTTCTGCTGGATCAGTTATTATTATTATTACTACTACTACTATTATCAGGTTCTTTTCATTAAAATATATCTATTTTATTTCAGTTCTTGTTTATTTGTTGATTAAATACTTTACTGTCATAGCAGCTCAAAATCAAGCATGCGTTTTAAAAGCATGCAAACAGAATCCTGTGCCCTGCATTAATGAAATCCTATAAAACGCTATCCTGATAGTTATAGTGGCTTTATTTTGATCATAAAAAGATAATTTTGATAAAACTTAAGTTCAAAATAAGTCTTTTGTCTGTGAAACTACGAAAAAATATTCATAAAACAAAAATTTCCCTCCATTCATCATCTTGTCATCCCAGGTATCGACATATTTCAAAATTGTACTTACGTTAGTCATTGGTAATGGTAGTTTCAAAAAATTAAATTTATTGCTAAAAGCTTGAGACATCTTGTCTATTTTTGGTGCTTAGTATATGTATGTTAGAAAAAGCACTTAACTCAATAAAATTCTACTGTTAAAATAACAATGATTAAGTCTGTGAATCATAAAAAGTAGAAACGGCAACCAAAAATCCAAACATATAAAAGAAAAGAGTAGCAAAATCAATAGTATCCTAAAACAGGAAACATGTAGGATCTTTTTTATATAATAGTGTATCGCATTTTGAAAGGCAAAAATACCTTAAAGCATTTTATGGTACAAACTGCCTCGTTCATCTATTACAGAGAAAAAAATATTTAAAAGCTGCAATACAAAATTCTAAAAAATAATAGGTCGGAAATGCTTTGCAACATTCATGCGACGACTAGCCATACATGCAAAAATCTAAAATTTAAAAAAATGAGCCAACTAAATCTGGGACTCTAAAAAATGGCAAAAAATGAAATTCAAGTTGAAATTTTGCTATTTAGTGATGCAATTTACTATAATGTTTTTCAAGGAACGTAGAATTTCCAAGCTTACTTTTATTTTAATACATAGAAAAAAGAAATCTGGAATATCTGGAAGAGGAAAAAGGGTTTCCTTTAAAGTTATATGAATATTAATTAAAGAATACTCTCTTATAAGTATATAGATATACTTTCCTCTAAAAAATGCAGATAAATGAATTTTGTTTAATACTCGGAAACACTTTAATAAGTATAATAAAAGAAATCATCGTGTCTGATCCACATGGGAATCACTGGATATACCTCCCACAGGGATTTTACGGGTGCCCCCAATTCATTAGGTGGCAGATACACCTCGGGGGCATAAAGATGATAAAGATAGGGGAGAGAGGGGGTTGATACACGAGCTCTCCTCATCTAAATATCCGCCGGAAATCCGAACGTCCCTAGAAAAGCAGGTCCACACGGTCAAACTGCCCCCTTACAGGCCATATGCCGCGGCACGTGGCACCGGCATATGCCAAAAAATGACGTCACAGAACCTCAGGAGGTGTCATCCATAAAGCTAGTTGTGAAAGGCTTCTCCTTTTTTTTTTTTTTTTTTTTTTTTTTTTTTCTTTTGCAAAGACTTCATATGCGTCCCATTGTATTTAATATATTTTACCGGTAATAAAAAAAAAGTAAAAAATGACATTATTGAATGACTTTAAGAAAATATTGGGTAGTATCAGTATAATCAGTGTACATTTTTAGTGGAATACATAATATCAAATACTGCGCAGTAAATCTCTAATTCGAAATTCATCGTCTGGCGTTTAACAAAATAATTGAATATTTACTCGCAGTTATCATAACTGTTCATTAAAATTTTTTTTATGTTACTTGTTCAAATATTGGACAAAAAAAAAAATGACTCTGAAAAGTGTCTTTTTCTCAAGTTTTAAAAAAGTAAGAAAATCTGAAACATTTTCAGATTTTAGTGCTAAAGTGCTTATATTAAAAGCGTATCATAATCCGTGCGTCTTCCCTATTTTCTTTCCTTATTCTGTTAAGTTGGAAAGTGTATCATTATTCAGATGTGCCAAATTTTTCTCCCTTGTTCCATAAAACACATCTTTGGAATCGAAATCTATCTTGAAATCGCCTACTGGAACCGTTTTACAACCTTCGCCAAGCATATTCCAATTGTACTTCACCGTTTTAAATACTTGGAATGGGCATCCTAATCCATGAATGTACCAAGGCAAATTTGCCAATTAAAATAGTTTTAATAATTAAGTGTCTTCCAATTCCTTAACGGGTACGTTTATCGCTCATTTGTTCACTTTCGTTTTCATCTAGTTCTTTTGGGAGCGTTGAAACTTGTGAATAACTCCTACAGACCCCTGACTGCAAAGCTCACTAAAATAAGACGATTTTTTAGGATGGAGAGAGTGTGGGCGGTAAAATAGGAATCAACACTTTCTTGTTCCATAAAACACATCTTTGCGATCGAAATCTATATTAAAATCGCCTACTCACACTATTTTGCAATCTTCGCCAAGCATATTCTAATAAATAAACTGTCGCGTTTGCAGTTTCTGGCCAAAGACATCGCCAAGCTTGGTTCGGTTTCGAAGTTATTTTTTGGTTGGAACCTTAGCGATCCACTATCAAAAATTGAAAACCTTGTGCGCCTTTCAAAATTTTATTAATGACCCTTTTCACGCTATCTGGCAAGCACATTTGAAAATATCTTCACCGTGACAGCTCATGTCTACAAAACCTGTCTGCAAATCATGTCTAGAGAATCGCGTAGACAAAAATCTGGGCTTGAACAAATAGCACCCTAGTGTTTATATAAAATTTAAAAAAAGTGCTTCATAAAATAAGTTACATTTAAAATTAGGATTTAGTGACTGATTTTCCATTTGCATATGCACATCACTTCTTTTCTTTTTTCCTGATGGAGGTAAGGGAAGAAATCTGGTTAGGAATTGGGTGGGCAACTAAAAGTTCTGACTTTTATTTATTTTTTTTTTTAATTCGAGTGAAGATGCTTCTGTATAGCAGTCTGGGAGCATACCATTGTCTCTTCCAGTTTCCTTGTCGTTTGACTCGAATTCTTTTCGCTAAAGTTATTTTAATCGTTCTTCATCGAACTGAACAGCCAAAACGAGGGACGCTTTGGGAACTCAACTTTTTGAACTTCGCATACCAACCAGGATCGTTTTTTCAGCTGTGGCACCCTCTCAACGCACAGCACACAAATGTCACAAGCAGCTTTTGCGGCCTCAAAACCTTGAATTTTTCTCAACTTGAGATTCCATTTTAATGTTTTGAAAACCTAATATAAGTTAACTCGAAGGGGGGGGGGGGAAGAAAAACATATTCCGGTGGGGAGGTAACTTCCACTTTCGAATGACTTAAAAGACAGTGCCAAAAACGCTTAAAGAAACGATAATGTTAAAATTAAAAACAGATGCCGCAGTCACTTTGCTGACAACCGAAAATAAAACTGAACTTGGATTAAAGAAGAATTAAATTTTCAATATTGTTACTATTGACGCAGTTGGGGAGCTATTAAACAAATTTCACTATGAGATATTATTTGTTGCATTGTCAAATGACACCATTTTTATTTTTACGTAGTCAAAAAGTAAAATTTCAACGTTTTCCTTTATTTGTCTGTGTGTGCGTGTATGTGAAATGGGGAGGGGGGGGGGTAAAAAAAAGAAACTATTGTAGGGATAAATGCGCGAAACGATTTTTGGAGAGGCGAGACGGAGATTTACAGCTTTGCGCGAGCGGGACCAACATTTTTAACAGTACAACGTAGGGATTTTGCGAGACGAGGAAAATCTTTTCGGCTGTTTTTCGAGACGCCTATTTTTCGTCTCGCGTCCATCCTTGAGATTTTGAGTATTTTTATTTCAAACGTGGAAAAGCTCCCTGCCTCGAAAATAGTAAGGTGGAATTTCAAAATGACACTCCTCCATTGTGCTACTGCGCGAGTAAACACGGTATAAACTTAAAGTTATGAAATATATACACAGTCGAACCTCAATTCAACGTACTTTGATTTAACGGATTCTTCGATTTAACGAATGCTTTTTCTGTCCCGACAAAAAGGGTGCTAAAGTGCTCCGATTTAGCGAATTTTTAGCATTCATTTAACGAACAACGATCGCCGAAAAAAAATTCGCACATAAAACTAAAACTTTGAATTTACGAAGACAGCGATACAGAAACAGTCATTTACAATGACGCCGTGGATAACGATGATCCAATACCTGGATGGAAAGATATTCCTAGTACTGGAAAAGTTACAGAATATGTGTCTTGCTATGTACAGCTAAGTACCTGCGACAGTGAACAGAAGAGAATGAAGATTCTGAAAGCTGCGAAGATGAAATTGAATTTAAAAAGGTGGCATTCCAAGAAGCAGTTTGCAGCTTGAACACTTTAAAGAAATTTTTTTGTCTCACGAAGTTGATGATGTTTTTCTATTAGAACAGCTTCATCAACTCGACTTTAGAATTACAAACTATTGACGCGTCATCAACTCGACTTTAGAATTACAACTCAACTTTCTATTAGAACGCGTCATCAACTCGAACAGCGTCGGAATTCGACTTTCGATATTTTCTAACCCTAAAAACTTTGGAAAGTCAAAACAAAGCCACAAAAACAAAGCACTATCAAGGATTTCTTTCCAAAGTGCCAATAAGTATGTATCTATTATGTATTAAGTTTTAAGAGCAAGTAACATTAAAGAATTGAGATCATTTTAAAGTGGATCACCTGAGGTATAACTTATCATTTTTAAGCTCGTAGTCAACAATAATCATGCTTTTTTTCATATCTTAGGGTATTTTGCATTGATATTTTTATACCATATACTCTCTGCAAAAATTTATATTCGATTGAACGAACGGATTTGTGGATCCAAATCCATTCGATAAATCGAGGTTCGACTGTATATATTTTTTTCATTTCGGATTTTTTTAAAGTTATTCATCAAAATAAAATTTCAAACTATATATTACTTTACTGAGAATCATTGCTCGTATTAAAAACAAAAATCTTATATTTTATGACATGGCCACCGTTGTATCATGACTGAGTCTAAAGCTACTGCGCCTATATTTCACATTTATATCCGTGGAGCAGGTGAAAAACAGCGATTCCCCTAAGAGATGATGAATCCACATGTATTGGGGGACCGGCGAACAATGTGTTTCAATTATGTGGCTTTTAAGACCCACCTTCTGCCGCAGCTATTGACTCCATAACCTACCGTGGAATACGAGACAGTATCGGCTATTATTCCTCCGTAACACAACTAATTAAATCCCAAGCGGGTGTAGAGGTGTTGAATTACTCGGCCTCATTAGGTGCAGGGGGCCGGGGCTCTACAGCGCATTTTATTCCGCCGAATCAGGGGTTCCCCCCCGCTTTACCAAACTCCTTCGTTATTCCGCTTGATTAAAGGATATGAATCCGCCAGATTCGGATTTCGGAACGCAGTAAACTTGTTCAATTAGTGAATTTTTCCAGTAACGAATGTAGATGAAGAATAACCGTCCAGCGGAAAAAAAAGAAATCATAATGATAAGCGAAAAACTTACAGGATAAGCAAAATAGGGATGAAAATAAGAGATGGTGAATGGGATATTTGCTTTCGATTTTTCTGGCGTAATTAGCAGAAAAGGTAAATGAATGGTATTAATTAAAATTTTCCGGCTATTTTAGAAATAGATGAAGAGTTTGGGGATTCATTATTTTTGGGGTATTGTTATTTTTGAATGTGTGTGTGTGTGTTTGTATGGCTGAAGCTTCGTATAACCTAAATGTTTGATAACCAAACAAGTTCAATAAAATAAAAGAGAAAAGAGCGTTTATTTTCCAGTCAGTTCTTTTAATCCGTTTAAATTTTGCTTCTCTCGAAGATCTTTTTTTAATTTTTTTTTCCCTGGGTAGCGCTTGTTATCAAGATTTTTTAGAGAAAAGAGAAAAAAAGAAAATGTGGGTTATGGCCAATTTATCTACGCTAGGGATCTGGACTAGGGTGGGATTTCCCTTCGTGGGGGACTTTCTAAGGGGTCTTAACACGTATTTACGCAAAGTTTCGGAGAAAACCACGGAAAACTCCGAACGGTCGGCGGACGCGACGTGGTTTCGAAGCAGGCACCTTCCGCATAGGCGTAATCTGGGGGGGGCGAGGGGGGCAATTGCCCCTGCAGTTGTAAAAATTGCCCCCCTAGTCTAAAAAGTCAGGGGGCAAAGTTATGATTTTGAACCCAAATCATGCATTTATAACCCAAATATACTATCAGATAAAAAAAAAAAAAATTCCCCTGCAAAAATCAACAAAAGAATAGAATCACAGAAGCTTTTCAACCCAACAGGAACGATGGCAGATTCTACCAAATGGCCAAGCTAGATAATTTCTCAGGAAAGCAAAAATTAGGGGTAGCGATTTTAAACTTGTCTGAAATCAATTGTTCAGCGTTAGAAAAAAAGACCTGCTGCTGTAAATAGTGAGCAAAAAGAGGTCATTTTCACAGGCAATGCCGCAATTAGAGTTTATGTCATCCGGGGCAAACCATAATTAGTGTCGTGTGCATAGGCGCCCATAGTAATTTTCATAGGGGGGGGGGGGAAACTTAAAAAAAAGTTTCTAGAGGGGGGCAAATTTCAAACTTTTAACAAATTTAGTTCTGTTTTTGCCATTTGTTAACATAATGAGACATTAACTTAAAACTTTAGGGGGTGGCAAGTTCCCTACCTTGCCCCCCCCCTTATGGGTGCCCATGGTCGTGTGCCCCCTCGCATGGAGCCGCGCCCCATCCCAAGAAGCTATAACTGATTTTGGCGTTCCATTTAGAATGTCTCCCGGTGCTTGTCCCGTGCCCGCTTGCCCCCTTTATTTGCCGCCCTGTCACAGGTTGGGGCCAGTTTCTCATTTATATTTTAATGAACCTAATTTTGGTGTTTGAAGGTCAGTAGCAGAGAGACAACACACTTTTATGATCGGGCACAACTTACTTGACTTGACAGACGACTAATTGCGAATTCAAATGCGACGCAGTTTAAGAGAATAAGAAACGGTCTGCGATTTTATGATTTATATCTGCTGCCAGGGGCACCTAGGGACACGTGCCCCAGACTTGGTAGGGGGCTCCAAAATAAGTTATGGTTCCATGGGAGGGGGCCGTTCTAGTTGGTTCGTCGTGAGAGATAAACTCTAGTTGCAGTACTATCTAAGTCAGTATTTCGATACCTTTAACCCTTTTAGAATTTCATGCATTAGAAAAATATAGCAACAAATCACCTCATTACTTCCTACTAACAGCGTTGCTCCCAGCAATAGGGAGAAGCAACGTTCGACACAGAAGGGGAACCTTCACTGCTATTGTTTATAACGATCTGCTGATGTGCATACATGGGCGCCCATAGTAATTTTCCAAGGGGGGGGGGGAATTTCAAAAAATTTTTCTAGAGGGGGGCAAATTTCAAACTTTTAACAAATTTAGTTCTGTTTTTGCCATTGCTAACATCATGAGACATAAACCTAAAACTTTAGGGCGGGGAGGCAAGTTCCATACCTTGCCCCCCCTTATGGGCACCCATGTGTGCATATAATTCTATTTTCTAGCATTTCAAAAAAATCGTTTATAAGTCTAGCTAAGATAATATCTCAGAATATTAGTTTTCTTTAGAGTATATGTACATTCACCTAATTTATATACATTCACCTAATTTATACCTCCCCCTTTTTTTTTCGTGAATACGTCTTCAACTCAATAACATACATAATTTATCAGGGGTCAATCCAGGAATATTTTCCAGGGCCCATTTTTGTAGAAACTGCCTATTTTTGTGAATTTTAATGCTTAATTTTGTGAATTTCAGAACTTTTTGTTAATTTTCAAACCAAATTTTAATAAAAGTCACTTTTTTGTTAATTGATGAAACACATTAAAATGTAGGGTAAAATGCCAATGAAGGGCAGTTTTAATCGACTGTATTTTTGTGAAGGGGTTCCGTTAAAATCGATTGTAATTTTGTTATAGGGCCACAAAACGAACCCAATGTTTGTTTGTATCGACGCCTGTTCCCCGCTTATGCCAAACTTTTGATTAATGAAGTCACGCTAAAAGTCGTTCCACCTCTTCAAATTATTAAATATCTTTTTCCACATTATTTTTCTAAAAATATTTACAATATCAACCTCCCCCCCCCTCCCAAAAATAAATAAATAAAAAATAAAATAAATATAAATAAATAAAAATAACGTACTGGACTCTCTTAAAAATTTAAAATTTTCTGTCCAAGTCAAGGAAAAACATGAACATTGAGCTTAGAATGCTGTAAATTTAGCAGGTCGCTAACATTAAAGAAAGTACCGCGGGAACAGAGGTTACAGAAAATAGAAAATGTGCAGTGCAATGAGTTTCATTGTAATGTATTTCAAACCCCGCAAGAAAAGCGGCTTTTTAACAAGGCATAAAATGATCGTTTTTCTGGACCTACAAACAAAACATAAGAACATGTCATCACTAAATGACCATTAAGATTCTGTGAAAAATTGGAGTGATTTAAATGTCGAACGCGGCCCTTTTATCTCCCGTTAACGCAAAAATCAGTCACATCTGTGTTCACTTAAATAGAATAGGACCAGTTTTTCCCGCAAGCATATTGACTCGATGTTAGGACACAGGAGATGTACAAGAGGGTTGAATGAGCTGCAAAGAATGGATTACAAAGAGCTAATCTAAATAAATGATGCCTGTGTGTCAAGTTTGGTTAAGTTAAATGAATTTTACCAGCCGAATATCTGTATCCTGCAGTGAAATATTAACTTGCTTTGTGCATGAGTACAGGTAAGTAGTTTTCGTAATTTTCTTGTCAAATCGGTAAATTTTAAAGAAAGATAAACTATTAGTCTGGAGAAAAGACTCCAATGTACTGATGAACATCATCTGGGTTTGTTTCTCAGGAATTCCTTAAATAGAAGACGTCCATTATAGTTGCGCTTTGAGGGGGAAAATGTAGTTTTGTTTAAATTAAAAATGATGCCTCTCCTTACTTATTGGAAAGAGCGTTTGAAAATCAAAGTCGGCCGCTTCAGTTTTTGACCGTCAAATGTTTCTTGACAGTCAAGCCCTGCTCATGTCCAGTGGCTGTGGAGTTTTTTTTTTTTTTTATAGTGAACACATATTGCAATTTCCAATCCTTCCAATGAACTGATATGCCTATATATCCTCCATGGTCCTGTCTCCTGAAAAACATCAAACTGTGTAATCTCGAGGAACTATTTATTCCCGCTTTAATTGTGACAGGGCGTTAGAATTGCAGAGCTTAAGCATTTTTTTTAAATTTATGATGTCACTGTTTAACTGCCGTAAAGGATACCCCGGTTGGCTGAGGGAGTTAATTTCGATATTTTGCATAGTAGTTTTCAAACGGTATCATTAAAATCTTTGTTTTATGTAGGACCACTATGGAGGAACGTAATTCAACGTTAAAATAAAGCTATACTCGCAGCATGCATGATATGTTAGGCAACGCCCGCTGCCCATAATTAAATGCCAAAAATAAAAAAAAGTAAATAGAAAAGTTTAATATATCGCGCTTTAAAACGAACTTTGTAATTTTTAAAATGAACATTTTCAGCTGTGTTAAGACATTTCAATTTTTATATAAGCACCGGATTAAAATACCACTTCCGATAATAATAATCGTGAATTTCTTAGTTTATTTCTACCAGTAAATTTTAATCAAAATATCGTCTCCCTGTGTTGAAAAAAGAGCTGGAATAAATGCCACCTTCGCTCCCAGCTCAAAAGCGCTAGCACTATTGCCACTGGTGGGGGTGTAAAAAAGAAAGAAAAAATTATTGTTCCTTATTAATAAAAAGAAAAAAAAATAGTCTAGTGTAGCTTAAAACACGATTAGATGAAGGGTTACAGATAAAATTAGACCATGAAACTGTTACATGAATAAGTTATCAAATCACATGAAGAAATCTGTAGTTTCTGGAAAAAAAAAATGATTCGTTAATAAAATAACAAGAAAGCTAATTCCGAATTTGCAACGTCAGTGGTGAGCAAAATGAATTTTAGAAAAGCATTATACTAATATGTATGGAATTTCCTTTTTACGAAATACATGCGAATTTATGCGAAATTTTAGTATAATTCCGAGTAGATGCGAAATATAATTAAGATGCGAAAGTAATTTGTGAATAGACGCGAATTTATGTGAAAATATCTTATTTTTAACATTGAACGCTTAATTGCTCTGAACAAACCACGTTCCACTATTTGACTTTTTCTTTTATTAAGGCAAAGTGCATTAGGGCTATCTGCCAAAGGGAAAATTATCCTCGGCGGAGGGTCTTTTACACTGTTAATAGAAGTAGTTCAACATTTCACCATAAAATGGTGCGAAATTAGCTGCAACCTTTCCATGGAGAAACTCTGCACCATAAATCGGTGCTTATTACTGATCGATGCATCCAAATTATGGTGAAACTTTTCTCAATAGGAAGGTTGCAACTAATTTAGTGTCATTTTATGGTGAGCTGTTGAACTGCTTGTTTACTATTAACAGTGTAACGGGGGCGCATTCACATGACATTTGAAGAAAAACGCCTAAAACTTCAGAAAGTTAGATAGAGAAACTCACGAGAGTTCGACAGCCGTGCGATAGGCCAGAATCCTAAACCTTTACACTTCAACCATGTACCAATGTTCAAACATTGTCTCGTACATTGTTGCGTATTCGTTGTCATCTTAATATGTCCCTTTTCTTATGAGAGATTGTTTTCAATAATTTCTCCATAATTTTTTAAAGGTTTCTAGTACATTTTCGTTCCAATAAGTAAGCTTTATTATAGACAAAATAAAGTTTATGTGAAACCATTTTGCTATTAATCATTTAATATTTAGAAAATGATTTTCACGGTTTAAGTTTAAAAATACATGTCGCTCATTTGGAAGAAAGCCGTCACAACTGAAAAAGATCAAGTTTTGTGAAGCAGGGGGCGTAGACAGAAATTTTTCATTGGGGGGGGGGAGGGGGGGTTACGACTACTACAACTCATATATATGTATACATGTGTGTGATAATGTAGTAAAGAATATACATTTTGTGTGGCAAAAGATTCCTTATGAGGGGGGGTTATGACCCCCCTAACCCCCTCCCTCCTTGGCTACACCCCTGCTGTGAAGACATCTTTGAATGATTTCATGAATTCTATAATGGAAACTTTTAGTTTATATAGCCAATCTCAAGAATTATTTCCCATATTATATTTGAGGTAACCTGCAGTTTATACGTATTTTTTACTCTCTCTCCTAATAGTCACTCCTATAAAGGCCTTGAGTTCTGACAGCTTTGCTTATGAGCCATAAGAAATTTTGCTCCAATTAGTCTTGACTTGTGTCATTCTAGCAGGTAAAGACAATGGCTAAACACAGTTTAAAATGATGATAAGTAATAAAATTGTTCTATTAACCAAGTACAAAAAGATTATGTAAGAAATTTGTTATACTACAACTAGCAATAACTTACAAATTGACATAATAGTCTTTGCAGTAAGCTGGTGTTTTTCTTTCTCTGTTAGCTGTATCAACGTTTTTGTCATGCGATTATTTATTAATTTTATTATTATCTGTATTACCTATCTTCACACTGCAGGGCTTTTTTGCAGTTGTAATTTGTAGTTGTAAGAAGATCATGGAATATTTTTGCGATTACTAATTTTGAACTCTTTTTTTAAAATTTTGGCTAAGTTTGTTTTTAAGCCACAACTTAGCCAAGTTGGCAAACTTGACAACATCACTTGGCAAACTTAGCCAAGAAAAGTCACAAAATCTTCACATTGTCGAAATGTGACGTTGTTGGGGAAAAAAAAATAAATCTGGAATACAAACGGGCACAATTCTAAAGGTTGACTGTATCGCACAGAAGATCACATCCAGTACGTCTAAAGCCTGAAGAACGACGAAACAAAGACGATGTGACAGTTTTGTAAAAAATGCTGGAACGATTCTAACGAGCTCAAAGGTGACATAAGTCCCCCCCCCCCCCCTACTGGTTGAAAAAGAAAGTTTGTGATATTCTTCCACATAAAAATATACCACTTTTGCAAGGATTTAAAAAAAAGCAGCAAATTTTTAAGTTCTTTTCAACAGTTGTTTTTAAAGTTGTTTAATTTTTAAGTTTTCAAATGTTTTCAACAGTTGTTTTTAACAGTTTTCTTCCAAACGAAGCAGTGTTTTTAAAAACAAATGTGAGCTTGCGTACTTTTAAGAAGTACCCTTGCGCAAACATTATACACAGATTCTTAAATTTGCTGACTATATTCAGGGTAAGATCAAATTAAATATCAATAAATATGTATGGATTTTTTTTATTTTTACTCTTTTTTAAGGAGCAGGCACTTCTTCATCAAGCATTTACCACTACCAGAACCCGATCCAGGCAACTTTTGGTCCTGGGCAAATAGAAAAAATTGGGCCCCTCGTGCAGGTGTTATGAGAAACTAAAATATTAACAAACGTATAAAGGTTAGTTCTTGGGGGGGAAAATACAACTCAATGTGTTCAGATTAGAAAAAATCTTTGTAAAGTTTGTAAACTTGTTTGTTAGAGAGTCTCGTATAAAGGACATTTTGGCACGATCTTTATTGCAGCGAACTGTCGATAAATAGAAGTCACAAAAGTTGAATTTACATTTATATCAAAGTTTTCCTGAAATAAAGAAACAATATAATTTTTTTAAACAGAAAATCAACTCTCTATCTGGAAATCGCCCCCTTTAAGTCGAAGCTTTTGTGAAAGTTACACGCTTAAACCCAAAGAGCGAAAAAAAGATACATTGCGGAACGATCCGTTTCCATGGAAACCAACCGGTATTTCCGCAAAATGCTCTTTAAGTAGTCTTTTTTTCTGAGAATTCCCCTACTCGCTAATTTTTATATTTCGCCGTAGAATCGCCTCGCTAAGAATAGTAATCTTTGCCCCCCCCCCCTGGGAAATATTCTTCCGGCGCCCATGGAAATAGGGAATTCACATCTTGATAAACTGAATATTGACTCTTTGTAAAATGATTTTGTTTGACTTTTTACTTCAATGATTGACTCATTTTGGAACTCTTTAAACTTGTATGCTTTGATTGTCATTTCATTCCAAAGAAGTGACTATTCACTGCTTTTGTTTTAGATTACAGGTACCTAAACTGTTATTTAGAATAACTTAAAAAACGAAATAAAATTGTCAGAACTTTTTAACATGCAACTTTATTTTGTAGTCGAAAATGTCGGAGAAGAAAAAAAGAGATTATATACATATAGCTGTTGCGAATTTCTCAAAAGTTCAATTAGGAACATAGCAGTCTCATTTTCTTAATCATCAAAATCATTTTCTAGAATTTCGTATTTGCTTCTTCGTCTGAAGACATTGTTCATTTTCTTCATAAACCACTTTTTAATTCTACCGGGTGATCCGATTTTTGTAACTGGTTTTTGCTTTTTCGCATCGCTAGGATGCAGCAGCTTCCTTTTCAAACTGTCATCTTCATTGTAAATGTTGAATGCCGTTGCATCTTCAACTGCATTCAAGTTTCCATTGGCGTCGATGCGTTTCATTTCATAACTTCCTGGAGCTTTATGCTTTTTGTCCTTGTCTTTTCTTCCATCCGCAAAGACACGTTTTTCATTCTGTGATGGGATTGTTTTTTCGATGCCACTTTCTGTAATATCTTTCGCTGTTACGCAGAATATTTTTTCTCCCATACTTTTTCCTTGCTTCAAAGCATTTCCATGGGAATAATCTTCGCAATATTTGCCACTTTCGTTTGCGTTGAGGAAAGGATGACTCGACGCTTCCTCTGCCGTTAGTCGTATTTGCGGTTGATACCTCAGGAAACCTTTTACAAATTTCAGGCCAAGTTCGCAGTCATCCTGAGCCAGTCGAGCCCCTGGCATGGCTGTTGCCATCAGATTAGTAAATATCGATACCTCAAGAATTTGTTTTAGATTGCCTTTAATTTCCTGGTCCCACGACCATTCGCTTCTGTGCAACGCATGTATCTCGAAAAAGCATGGTTCGTCAGGGCGTTCAACACCAGTAGCCCGAAGGTCCACATATCGTACGTTGTACCTTCAGTTTCGTTGCCGTAGAAATATTCAGGCGCTCTAAACTCCATGGGTGAACAGAATCTTTTTATGGGCACTCCGGTAGAGTGGATTCCGGAAAAATCGCATAGTATAGCAGAGTCCTTTTGAGAAATGAGGATATTGTCTGCTTTCAGGTCCAAGTAACAGAGTTCACGGAAATGCAAGTACTGAAGTGCGCTAATAGTTTCCAGAAACCATCTTTTCATTCTTAGAAGAGCGCAGCTGTCATATCTGAACGAAGAACTTTGCACCATTTCATGTAAGCAATTTGGATGAAAGGGCATGACGTACAATTTGCAGTCCATTTCTACAGCATCCATGCATTCTAGCAGTGGCAAAATAAAAGGATGGTTTAATGTGGGCCACAATTTTTCTTCCAAGTTCCAAGAGAATTCTTCCGGTATGACCTTGATGGCAACTTTTCCTTTCTTGGAAGATACGGCCGACAGAACTTGACCAAATGAACCTTGCCCCAAAATTTCGATGGAGCTGTACTGTTTTTCTTGCAAGTATGCCTTCACTCGTTCCTGAGCTACGGTGAATTCGTTCATCTTTACGTAAATACTCAGTTTCGAAAAATCTGCGCTGTATATTTGTCAGGTGGAAACAATTTATGCTTTCCAGTTACAATCCGAAGCAAAATAAGACTAATTATACTATTATTTGCAGTGTTTCAACTTATTACCCTGTGATATTAATATAAGAACGTCAACGTCAGGTTAAGTGATAATCATGTGATAGGCAGTCTTAAATAACTTTTTATTTCAAAAATTAGCTTTAATAAGACACATACTTTATTTCGATGAACCTTTCATTGTTAATATTTCATCAGCATTGTTGACTATATTTCTACTTTTTAACAGTTCTCTCCACCATTGTTGTGGTAATCGAAAAATAAAAATACTGCCCAGTACTGTTGAATTCATTGTTGCTAATGAATTTAGGCATTAGAGAGATTTTGAAAATTTCAATCATAATTACCCAGACAGCACAGCAAATTTGTAATAATCTTGATTTATCAAGTCAATAAACTTGCATTAAGGTTGATATTTCAAGCGTGTAAGCTTATTGCAAGTCTACGTCAAGTGTTCCAGTTTGCACTTGGACAACATGCATTAAGCTTGACATAGCAATCTTTAATTAAGCTTCACATAGCAAGCTTGATTCTAATTTACTACACTCTAAAAAAATTTCCTAAATACAAGGTCGACGAACATATATTTTATTTTTTTTACACATTTTTCCCTCTTCTCTGAAACCTCAAGTTATTTTGAATCTGCTTCCGTCTAGCGTCCGTCGCTGGGATCGATCTCGGGACCTAAGGTCTCGGAAGTCAGCCTCCTAACCACCATGTAAATCTGACTCGAGGTGAAATGACTTAAGTTAGAAGTGACTGTTGTGGTTGTCACGCCGTTTTTTGGCGAGATTGATCAGTATTGTCCGATGCCGATCTACATCTTTTATTTTTCCATGGGAGGAATCAAATTAAAATAATGTTGTATGTGATTTATAGACTCTACTAATAGGGAAATAAGCATAATATAAACTTAAAAGCAGCACGTTTTAAAACTTTCAATATCGCAACACCCATGTAGGGCAATATTGGCCAAAATCGAGACAAACGATCGATTATCGCCACGTCTGACGAGGTTGACCCACATCGAGGCAATATTGGCCGAAATTCCTATGCAACTGCGGTAGATTTGGGGAGAGGGTAGATTTCCATAAGTGGGAAATTTCAAGAAAATAGTTCGTGAGATTTTTTCACTTAGCACGCATTCTCAAAATTCCGTTTTTGTAATTTTAACAGCAATATACGAGAGTCATACGCTCAGATTGCAACAATTGAATTGAGAAATTAACACATGCTCTGGTCAAGACAACAAGAATATAGTACGTCTAGAATGTTCATTTGAAGGGCATGAATGCCAGACAGCACAGAAAATTTACATCAAACATGATTTATCAACTCAATAAACTTGCATTAAGCTTGCTATTTCAAGCGTGTAAGCTTAATGCAAGTCAACATCAAGTGTTCAAGTTTACACTTTCCCAACTTGCATTAAGCTTGACATAGCAAGTTCGATTCAAACTTACTGTACTCTGTTTCTGCGTGGAATCCAGAATGCGTGCACAACTTCCTGCTTCGCTTTCCAAATCGAGCAGTAATCAAGTTGTATTCAAGCTTGACAGTTCAAATGTCTTAAATTCGGCGGTAAAATATTTGCCGACTCATTTCTTTGTAATCTCCAAGCTTGCTGCAAGCTTAAAATGAATTGAACTGTCAAGCTTGCATTAATACTGTTCGAATTTTCGGGGCAACCCGCTGCTCTGGGGCTTAAAATGGTTTAAAATTCGTATTCTGCGCTTCAAATAGATACATTTTGTGTTGCATCAAAATCGGCCAATTAGAACCGGAGATACGGAGGTTTCGCTTTCCCGTATGTTTTTCTATGGGGCTTCTAGAAATGTCGAGTTAGTCCTAGGGCTTCGATCTCTTCACATTTGGGGACTTATTTTTGGCGCCCAATTTGGCGATATTTCGCGAAAAGTCGCCAAGCTTGGCGACTTTTTGGTCATTGGGCGCGATTTTTCCAATGGGGCCTGGAAGTTGTTTTTCCTGCATGAAAAACGCATCATAACCTAACATTTCTCTTCTATGTCGTCATCAAAATTCACGCTTTATGTAGAATCCTCGAGAAATAGACTTCTGGAAGTTGCTCGCAGCTTCTGCCTCGGATATATATAGAACCGCGCGCTGCCCCGAGAGTTCAGTGCGAGTTGAAAGTTCAGAGTGAGAGAACGCCCGTATTGTGAAAGCTCTCTGAGCGAGTACGCTTGCTTTGTGACTTGATAGTGCTATAGAAGCTGCGTTTTGGCTTGTTTTTTGAAGCTTTGAATTTAAGTGCTGTGTGTAAATTCTTCACTGCTGAGTCTTGAGGGATTGTGTACGATATCCCTCGAATATTTCCACTGAAGTTTTACCTATGGATGTGTTTTATTTTATGTGAGATTTACAGCATTTGTGAAAACTTCTGATCTTAGCGGATTGTTAAAAGCACGTTACTGTTAGATTGTGCTTGTGAATTGTGTACAGCTGATTGTTCTACGAAGTTCTAGAAGCAATAAAGTTTGTGTTCCATCCTGACAAGTGACTTTTTACTAGAACTTTTTACACCCACTGGACTTTAGAACGACGAACCCCAGAAACAAGCAGAGTAGTTCTGCAACATTACGCCAAAATTCAAAGAAATGTCAAGCTTGATTTAAGCCTATGTACTGTCTGGGTATGATAAATGTCCTTGTGGCAACATGTTAATAGAAACAAAATAATCAGTGGATAAGATGTTATACGAGTCTTGAGCTGTGATGATTTTTTTTTTATTTTAGCTATTTTAAGTATTCTGAAATAAACGAATCTTGTATACAGGCATTTTTTTCCTTTTTTTTTTAATAACAACTCATTTCCACATTTAATTAAATTTAGCTATTTCTAACCTTAAAAATACTGTATACAAAATGTGGCTAATTATATACTTTGCATGCTGGCAGCGATGTTCTATTGAATACAGAACATTTTGACGAAAATGGGAAGAAGTTTAAATTAATCTATACAAATGTAAATTTGAATTATTTTCATTGTGTGTACTTTATAATTAAAAAACATAACTTTTGAGATTTGTCCCTCCTTTGTTATTTTATTGCTAAATTATAAAAGCGTAAAATATAATAATTTTTGTCTCCCTAAAATATGTGGGCCCTGGGCAGTTGCTCCGTTTGCCCTGACGATAGTAGGACACTGACTACTAACATAGTCCATTCCATCAGAATAGACGGCTGAAGGTCACCCATCTTTTGCCTCCTTTCTCTTGTAATTACGGTTATGGCAGACGGTAGGAATAGATTCACTTTTCCGCCACTCTGTTTCGTTTACGAGCAATTTACAACTTCATATGTGGATAACGTGACCATTTATTTTTCTCCTTCAAAACGGGATATCTACTACTTTTTTGGCAATAGTGGGTTTATTTTCTTCCTCAAAACGGGACATCTACTGTTTTTAAGGCAATAGTGTAAGGGAGACTGAACTTCAGGTCTGGGTATCTTTGAGTTGTTAAGAAAGCGCGCAAAAAAGCTTGGGCTAATATTAATTTCAAAATAAAATGAAAAAAAAAACCTTTTCTAAAACACATATACTATAAAAAATAGTGCAAGACGTACGTTTCGGGTGGTACAAGGGGTAGTCCCTTCTTCTACTTCTAAAACACCATCCGACACAAGGCAGGAAGGTAGGAAAGAGAGAAATGTAAACAAAAGGACATACAGAGAAAAGGAAGTTGACATTCGGAAAGAAAAAAATTCTTAAAAAACTAGAGTGAAAAATTGAAAATAAAGTGGAGATCGGGGGGAGGGGGGGGATGAATAAGCAAAATATAAACATGACTTTAAAAAAAGAAATAAAAGTTTAAAAAATCGTAATAGTTGACAAAAAAGAACATTAAAAGAACAAACACAAAAATAATACATCCCCCCGGTGTTTTCTTTGCGTCTCGAGTGGGGAGGGAGGGAGGGAGGTTAGGTTTTTTTTTTTTTTTTACAGACAATGCCTTTGGATGATTTTAGAGATTTTTAGTGGCGTTTATTGAAATCGTTACCGTGTGTTGCTCTCTTTCTAAAAACGGGACATTGCAGGGGACATTTTCTAAAAACGGGACATTACGGTGTCACGAAGCCGTGCTTGGGGACAACGGGGCAAGTCACCTAGAAACGGGACCGTCCGGTTCGAAACGGGACGTATGGTCACCTTATATTTCGACAAGCACATACATACATGGGCAAACGGGATTCGAACCGGAGACCAAACCGCTCGCACATCGGCCAACAGCGAAAGGTACGCAGACCCGCACAGCCACCAGGTTCCCATTCTGTTTCTATTCTGTAAAATCTGGCTCATGTTACAGTGTGAAAAAAAATACTGTTAAATTACGGGCAATTCTCGGCAGCAAAAAAATCCAAGAGAATCTCGCCAAACTACGTGCGCCCGTAAAATCACAGTACCAATAAGTTATCGAGTGTTGACCGTAATTTGATTGTGTCAGATATTCATAGGTTATCGAGATTTGACCGTAATTTGACAATGCATTACAACATAGATTGTCGAGTATTGACCATAATTTGACAATGGTTTATGACATAGGATGTCGAGTATTGACCGTAATTTTATGAATGTCTCACACTAGTTTGTCGAGTACTGATCGTAATTTTATGAATGCCTTACACTATACGTTGTTGAGGATTGACCGTAATTTTATGAAGGTTTCACAGTATAGGCTGTCGGGTATTTTTTATAAAAATGTACTCCAGTACAGTCAAGAAAATGTTAGCCAGAGATCGATTTCGGAATTCAGACTTTCAAGTTAAGTGAAAACAGTTAGCTTGAACAGGCGTACCCAAATAACCCCAATTCCTTTCCAGAAGCTATTTCAGTTTTAATAATAGTATAGTAGTAATGCACGAGTAAGTAAGCAGAAGTATCTACTCACAATAAAAAATTTAAAAAGACATGTAAACTCTAATTAAAAGTGGAATGAAGTGTAAGATTTTACCATACTTTTAAGTATACAGCAGAGTATACTTTTCCACCAAAGTATAATTTTTTTTTCTAAAATTTATACTTTGTCCGTAAAATCAGGCAACAATCTGCAACTATTATACAGAATGTCCCGAAAAGATGGGGACAAGCTTTAATTTCTTCGTCAAAATAAGACATTAAAACAGATTATGTTTAAAAAAAAGTAACGTGAGGATTTTTTTTAAGTTGCACTTTTTAAATTTGTATACATCCCCTGTAAAAAAAATTCCCAATTAGTGAAATTTGTCTCCTAATGTAGTAATATACAAAATTTCAGCCTTTCGTCATAAAATGTGTCAGATATATCTTTAAACAAAAATGATCAGGGTCGATTTGAATAGGAACGTTCATTGCTAGAGTGCATAAAATGATTTTCTTTGGTCTTTTCTGCAGGACCTCCAAAACTCAATCATCCAACGGGATTTTTCTCTTCGAGAGCCATTGAAAAGTGGTTTAAGTCAGCCTATATTCATCTTCGTATCTCTGACAGTTATAATTCTCGAAGTTTGTACATCATCTCATGAGTGTATACGGGACACGTTTTATTAACTGGGAATTTTTTGTGCGGGGATCGTTTAATTTAAAAAGCGCAACTTTTTGAAAATTTACGAGAAGAATTGTTTCTTAAGATAGTCTTTCTGCTTTATTTTCTACCCTACGCCTTTCTACCTTATTTTGAACAGTTTTTCAGTTGACATTGAACACTTTTCTTAACCCTTTGAGACGCAACCCTTTCCCAATGCTGAAGAAAGGGCAGGCGTTACCATCGCTCGACTTAACTACCAGCAAGAGGGCGGAAGATCGAAACGTTCATCGCGTGCAACAGATCTGGAGACTCTTTTTTGACGACAGCTGGCTGTGCCGCACAGCCAGACCCTGTACATGCCTTTAAATGTACAGGGCAAACAAATGTTGTAGCTATCAGTCAAATATATCATTTTACTATAATAAATTTATAAATTCGAGGACGTCCCCCATCATTATCAAAATACCTAAAATATACAAAACAAAACAAACACTGCAGCCTTTTGAGAAGCAGAGTAGAAGTTCATACCTTACTATTCATACCTTACTATTCATTAGTGTTGGCAAAATTATTGGGTTCATTTCAACGAAAATCATGTTTTTTGTTTTAATAGTATGTGTCATGAATTTATTTAGGTTTGAGTTGCTACAAATTTCGGGAGTGTCGTGATAAAAGCCGGTGGTGGCAATGCCAAGTACTAACATTTGAGAATGTGCGTAGGGATGGACGCGAGACGACATTTTGCGAGACGAGACAGAGATTGACAGCTTTTTTGCGAGACGAGGCACACATTTTTAACATTACGGTTTAGGGATTTTGCGAGACGAGACAAAGCCTTTAGGCTGTTTTGTGAGATGCCAATTTTCCCTCTCGCGTCCATCCCTAAATCTATGAAAAGATTTGCCAATCAATTTATTTAGGTTAGGGTTGCTACACATTTTGGGTATCATCCTAAAAGCCGATGTTGAAACAAGAAAGTTCAATGCAGGGTGACCATTTTTAAGTGGGCGATCCATGCCCCCAGTATTGTCCATTAGATATTTTGTACACAAGCACAAGCTGTGAAAACGTGTGAAGGATCTTGCATTTTTGTGTATCCTATTTTGTAATCTAGATATTGCGTGGCACGTGCTTGCTCCATTGGGCGTCACTGAACTGTTCATTTGGATTTCCGCGTTATTGTTATATTGCACTCATGCTTACATCGAGCTGTTGCCGTTCGCAGCGTGGAAACACCGTCGATTTTGGTACTGCATACGTTAGCGTATTATAGAAGTAGATAATATCAGGTTGTAACGAAAGTTTTCCGCCATATCTGCCTGAAAAACTAACTTCTAACTCTTTAGATAACTGATTTTGAACTTTCGGTACCAAACCTGCACAGTGTCACATGATACAACAATAGTACTTAAAGCTGTACTCATAATTCGTTGATATTCTAGAGCTGACTTTCTGCAACACAACTGGAAGTTAATGATGGTTCTAATCCTCTAGAGCTATAGTTCCATTTGGAGACACCTTGTACTTAATGATAACTATATATTTAAGAGATTTCACAACACAGTGTTATAAAGTAAGCCTCTTTCTTTCAAATGTCAAAAATAGTTCGACAAAATATGAGCCAATACGCCAATGCGAACTGTGTGCTAACGATGTTTGCGGTGGCGGGAAACTTTCGTTACAACCTAATAGTTTCTAGCAGTGCACTATTAGTTTTTCTTTTGCATACAAATTTTTATTTTGCATATTCTACGCTGCCTTATTTTGAACAGTTTTTCTATTGACACTGCCCTCTGTCTCTACAAAAACCTCTTAACGGATAAAAAATTAAAGAGTGTTACCACCTTTTTTGCGGCACCCCGTATAATGACGCCCACTTTCTCGGTACCTTAAACCACAATCCATAGAGACATGAACGTAGTCGCTCATTAAAAGTCGGGCAAAATGTAAAACTTTGAGCCTAACTTCCACAAGAGTAGGTCAGAAGCAATAAAAATCTGATTTACAAGACCCGACCATGACGGCACACTCCTTTCAAAATGCGTGCCCTCAGTTCGGCATTCCTCTTCCCGCAAGTGTATCCCACGCCCTACAAAACCCACTTTTTTTTACGAGAGGATAAAACCGTCGCGAGCACAAACTCTTCAAAAAGCGAGAGGTTTGCAGCGGCTTTTCGAGTGTACTCATTTGTCACTAAATAGTCACTCTATTATTGTGAAACCTCACATCACAGCGAAGACTGCGCTACATAAAAAAAAAAAAATTTACATCCCGATTCCACGATTGTATCGAAAACTTTCATCCTCGTTCCTCCCCCCCCCCCCTCTTTTCGAAATTTTTGCGAGGGAGGGGGGGAGGGGGGAGCCGAAATTACCATGGGAGAGCAGCCCCTGCCATGAAAAGCGGCCCTGTGCTGCGGCCGGTGGGTGATTTTCCACTCGAGCGGTGTTTCGCACCTAGGAACTCCTGTAGGTTCCCCCCCTTCCCCCTATTTTATATCTTCTTTTTACTGGTTTGATATTGTTAGCGATGTCTGGCGGAAAAGCCGATTGTAGAGATTATACTTGACTGCGTCTCTCGGTTGAATGGGGTAGAGTTCACAGATTTGTAAACTTTTCTCATTGAGTGAGTTATCCTAGGAGCTAACTTGACAGGGTAATTCTCCCTCTCAGGCAGGTTTTATTTGTTTATTTCTTGCCGTGGGATTGCTGAAAAGGACAGACAGCATAGACGCCAATTTCGATTCGAACGGGTAAATAACGAATTGGTAAATAACAGTCGAACCTCCAATGAACGAATGGATTGGGACCCACAATTCCGTTCGTTCAATCGAATATCAGCTTTTGTAAAAGAGTATGGTATAAAAATATCCATGCAAAATACCCTTAGATATGGATGTGAAAAAAAGAATGATTATTGTTGACTGCGAGCTTAAAAATGATAAGTTATACGTTAGGAGATCCACTTTAAAATGATCTCCATTCTTTCATGTTACTTGTTCTTAAAACTGAATACATACACAATTATTGGCACTTTGAAAAGAAATCCTGGATAGTGCTTTGTTTTTGTGCCTTTATTTTGACTTTCCAAAGGTTTTTGCCGATCTTAATTTTGTGTGCGAAAAATTCAAGTTTTAGTTTTATGTGCGAATTTTATTTCAGCGATGGTTGTTCGTTCAATCCAAGCTGAAAATTCGTTCAAATCAGAGCATTTTAGCACCCATTTTGTCGGGACAGAAAAAGTATTCGTTCAATCGGAGATTTCGCTAAACCAAAGTACGTTAAATCGAGGTTCGACTGTAACTTAAAAAAATCAAAAATCCTGATTTTTTAATTTTCGACGAAAATTGGCTTTTTTTATGTGCACAAAAGTAGGCCATCCATCCTGCACGATAATACAGGTGACTGTTGCGCCTTCAGCTGTGGAAGCAAAGTAAGGGTTGGTGTATCTTGAAACCAATCTTTTGCTTTTGAGATTTTATAGTGGTTGCGGTTCATAAAGGGCCAAAACCAAAATTATTTACACGGTTTTACATTTTTATCTAGTTTCAGAAATTTCATCGTACCTATATCGTTCTGCTACATACTGCAGTAAAAAGTTGTTCCGTGTATAACGCGCGCCCAGAGTTTTCGCCTTGAAGTTTTGAAAAGCAAGTCCGCGGTATATACGAGCCAATAGGGTATTGTTTTGAATGCGTTTCTACAGTTTAAAATGGTTTGTTTTATCGTTCGCCTTAGTTTTTAAGTTTTATGAGTTGATTTTACTCAGTGTTATGAGTCTCTTTCCTGTTAAACGAAACTATTGTTGCGAATGTTATGAAATTTTGCGTAGGACATAAAGAAGGTATGGGAATTTGTTTGAGAGAGAATGAGTTCAAATAATCGCCACCAGGGGGGCGGGGGGCTTTCCATGGTTTCTCCAGGCCTCCATTAATGCGACTTTTGGCTTTGGGGGAGTTTGAAACATTGGGTAAGTCGTGATCGTCCAAGAAATTTGCCTGATCTTAAAAGACAGCATTTCACAACATGTTCGTAACATCTCGCCTTCAGCTGAGGAACATGATCTCTTACGATTCCAGAAATTAGCTGACAAGGATGTTCGTCATGTCGAGTAGGTTTTGTTGTAATAATATTTGTAAACTATTATAAAAGCAAGCTAGATGTATCATTCATTTTTTGCCTCCTGGTGGTGAATATTTGAACTCCTTAATTCGCACAAACAAATTCCCATACCTTCATGATGCCCTGCACAAAATTTCATAACTTTCTCTACAATAATTTCGTCTGTTAACAACTTGAAAATATAGGATCGCTTAATTTCGAACACTCTGTATTTACCAACGAAAAGATTCTCTTTTCACCCCCCCCCCCCTCCGTCTTAGTGGGTATGTAGGATCTTACTTATCCTTTTAGCTCTAAAATATTTACCTCGCTCAGTGTTTATCTCTCGACATCCCAAGAATGTGACACACATCGGATCGCTTGGTTTAAGGTTTTCGGGGGGCACTGACCACTGCACAACTGACTTAAAAGTTGTCAAAAACTGTTCGCCGATTTCTCTCTCCTACCCTCCTTTGACCCTCGGTCCCTGATCAGTAAGGTCTCGAACTGAGGCAGTAATAGATCTCCTTTTAGCGTCAGTTCCGCTCTTTTTTTTTTAGGTCGACCGACCGCCGTAGCACAAGTTTTCCACGAACACCTTGGCGCCTCGAACCCCGAGAAGACCCTATTATTTATTTGTTTATTCATCCGAGTCTCACAGAACAGATTCATGAACTAACCTTCCATATTTTGTTACATGTGTGTTTGTGCATATACTGCCTAAGTGTGACAACTGCTTTCACATAAATATTGCAATTTGCTTCCACGACCACAGTAAAAAAAAAAAAGGAAAAGTGATAAATCAGCCACGTAAAAGAGACTTATCGGCGACAAAAAAAAGTATTCTAATGCTAACGATACTAACACTAAAAATCTTATTCGCATTTAGAAAATTTTAAATGTATTTCTCCCGCATTAAGTGCATTTCGTCATAAAAAAATAGACTTAAACATGAAATTATTATCAATTATTATTATTATCACCCTATCAAATAAGTATTCGAGCGTAAGTCAAATTACACAAATAAAATTCACATAACACACAAATAAAATGCGGATCTTTTATAATAATAAAAAATAATAATAATCAAATAGTTATAATTACAATTTCTCGTATTTCTTTCGATTTATGTGTTTTTCGGAAGACTGATTTACTAATAACACAATTAAATTAGGAAATACAGCTTTACTCGAAGGCTTTCTAGAGAGGGCGTATAGTTTAATATTTATCAGGAGTAAGTTACATCTGAAAGGAACAAATACGGCATCGATTCTCCATAATACCATTTATAATAATTCAATTCTACATACAAACAATTAGCCCTACTCTACACAATTGCGTAGCTGATCTACATCCTCTCAAAAAGTGTAAGTCCTATTTCCTAAGTCGATTTCATACATATACAACCTTATTCTTCATAACAAGTGAATCAGGTATAAAATAATAATTTCTCATTATTTCTTTTGAGTTGTGTATTAAACTGAATGCGTTATTCATAGAACTAAAATAAGAAATTTATCTTACACTCAAATACATTTTTGTAGCAAAAATAGTCCAGGTCTTAAAAGAAACCGCTGAATTCTGGCGTTTTTACCACTGGTCGCAAAAATACGCAAGCATTAGTCAAAATTGTTGCACAGATAATAGTTATATAGTTAACGCAATTTGCTTACAGATAACAAAAAGACGTTTGAATCTTTCACTATTTTATGGGCATATGTAGAAAAAAACTTTAAATTATTTATAATTTCAATGTTATAAATTTACCGACTCGTCAATCTCCAATGCTAACATGCTAATGCTAAAATTTAAAAGAACAGTATGAAAATGCTTCGCCTTCAAAGGTTTAAGTACAGAAGGTGGAATTTAGTCCATACTAAAGAATGTTTACGAATAGATAAATAGGTGGAGAAAGAGGTGGGAGAGAGAGAAAAAGTAGCAGGGTTTGCAAACGTCCTTCACTTGCTAAAATTCCGAACTTTATTAAAATTGCCTTAAAATGCCCTACTGTTTGAGATATTCGAGAGAACTTCTTTCCCCATTTAATAACAAACAGGAGCACTTTTGGAATATCTGATCATTTTAGTACACCGTTTCAAAAGTTCGGAAATTTAGCTAATGCAGGATCCGTACAGACCCTGAAATAGATTAAGTACATGCTTAAACCCAAAGAGCGAAAAAAACGATACATTACGGAGCGATCCGTTTCCATGGAAACCTACCGGTATTTCCGCGAAAGTGCTCTTTAAGTAGTCTTTTTTCTGAGAACTCCTCTCCTCGCTTCCTCTTTTTTGCGAGAATTTCTCTCCTCGCTTATTGTTATATTCCGCTCAGCTCTTGTGATCAAAAAGAGCTCCTAAAGGAGAAGCTCACTTTTGAAAACTGGCCCAAAAATCGCTCCGACTGATCGAATTTCGCTCGTTTGTTTTAAGCATGCACTAAAAATAATGAACTGAGAAAAGTAATAATAGTGTATAAAGAACGCAAAAACAGCCCTATATGTATTACAAGACGAAAAGAGCAAAGGCACAGAAAACAATGAAAATATTAAGAACATTGGATCTCATTTATAAAAATGCTGTGTTGACATTTAGACCGAAATTAAATACTAAACGCACTCGGAAAGAAGCAGGAACGCAAAACAACCATACATAAACTCGAAAGACAATAAAAATAGCAAAGAAAAAAATATTGGATATTACATACATGTCGGCGTTTGCACCAACAGAGAGGCTTAGTCAGCTTTTATTGACCACCTTCAGCAATAAACGATATAAAAGCAAGCTATGAAGTTAAAAGGCAATAAAAGCATAACTCAGGCAAAGATGAGAAGTCTGAATATGTTAAAAAAAAAAAAAACCATCCATGGTCAAAAATCTTGAAGTAAAATACAAAAAAATCTATAAATTTTTTCAAATAATAAATCCAAGGCTAACCATTATAATCTCATAAATAAAAGCGAAAATCTGTTTGTTTGTTCATGTCACGTACAAATTTACACAGTTGGATCTATCGGATTAAAATTTTGCACAAATACGTAAAAATGTACAGGGCAGATTCTGCTCTACTTTATAAATATCTGAAAATCCACTCGTTCCAAAATTTCTAGCGATTTTTTGGCTTTTTTCAGCTCTTTTCCTTAAACCGAGAGTCAATAATTTTAATCATTTGAGTGACCCCATTCGGTATCGTAAGTGATACGGACGTCATTTTGATGTTCCGGTTATCAGATTTTGAAGATGAAACAGCAATTCCAATTCGCTTGAAGTAATTTTTCGAGATGACCAAGTTTGCCGTTTCTTCCTTTGCAAATCGAGCGATTTCCTCTTCATGAAATATTGATAAAAGAACTGCTGTTCTCTACGACGTTAAAAGGGTCCCCAACCTTTTAACGTCGCCCCCCCTCCCTCGAAATCTTTTAAATGCGAAAAATTTCCGCAAGCATAGGCGTAGAGTTACATGGGCCCGTGGGGCTCGAGCCCCCCCAATAAATTGTGAATAGGGGCTGAGCCCACCCAATAATTTACTACTCAATACAGAAAACTCATTTATACTAACATAAAAAAAAGGATTTCACACCATTTACAAACGTTTAAAAAAAACTTTACTTTTAAAAATGTTCTTCTTTTGATTTCAATCAAGATTTAGTATTCATTGTGACGCCACGTAACACACAATGTTACTATAAGCTGCCCTCGCCAGGCTTTGGTTCATTAAAATCAGATTATACAATGTAAAGTATGAAATGAAAAAAAAGTTCAGATGGGTCTAAAATGCACTATGTCATCGAAATTGTTTTTTTTTTTTCTCCTTTGGATTTTTCACTTTGTTTCTATTTTTAACTTATAACATGGCAAGAAGATACTAACGTGGATATTTACCTTACGTAGGTGTAGCATTCTATGGACCCATAGAGCTCGAGCGCCTCCAATAATTTACACTTATATATAGTAAGTCATAGCTGCCAACTACTACGGAATAAAATTAACCACTTTTTGTAAACAGTATAATTTTTTTCAAAATAGTAACCAGCTCGCGCGCAGAACAAAAATTTTGCTATTATCTTAAGCCGAAAAATCATGTAGAAAAAGTGGTTAATTATATTCCGTAGTAGTTGGCAGGTATGAGTAAGTTATATGTACGTGAATAAGTGGCGTAGCCAGAAATTTTTCATGGGGGGGGTTATGGCCCCCTAACCCCCCCTGGCTACGCCACTGATGTGAATATATGTGGTTGAGGGGCCCGGCCCCCCCAATAATTTTGAAAACTTTACGCTTATGTCCGCAAACATACTAAATTCCACACATTTTTAAAGAGTGTGCCGTTCTGATAACAGGAAATGCGCATTCTGAAAATGCATGGATTTTCTACATGTGGGAATTTTTCGCATCGGAAAGATTGAGATTTGGTAAAAATATTCCATAAGGATTAATATATGAAGAATTTCAATCTTTTAGTTTTAGTTTTGAAATGATTGAAGCACTGGCTTGCAAATGAAATTTGGCATTCTGATGAAAGCGTGATTGGGATAAAAGCAAATGAAATTCGGTATCGTCATATTAGCTGTAACCACGGAGTTCAATTTTAGGAGGTTTCATCCCACTAACGGCTGCATTCACCAAGTATTTGACACATAGGCGTAGAGTTATATGGGCCCGTGGGGCTCGAGCCCCCCCAATAAATTGTGAATAGGGGCTAAGCCCACCCCATAATTTATCACTCAATACAGAAAACTAATTTATACTAACATAAAAAAAGTATTCACGCCATTTACAAATGTTTTTAAAAAAAACCTTTACTTGTACTTTTAAAAATTTTCTTCTTTTGATTTCAATCATGATTTAGTATTTATTGTGACGCCCTGTAACACACAATGTTACTATAAGCTGCCCTCGCCAGGCTCTGGTTCATTAAAATCAGTTTATGCAATGTAAAGTATGAAATGAAGAAAAGTTCAGATGTGTCTAAAATGCACCATCTCATCGAATATGATTTTTTTTTTTCGTCCTTTGGATTTTTTACTTTGCTTCTATTTTTAACTTATAACATGGTAGGAAGATACTAACATGGATACTTACCTTACATTGGTATAGAATTCTATGGACCCATAGAGATCGAGCGCCTCCAATAATTGACACTTATATATAGTAAGTCATAGCTGCCAACTACTACGGAATATAACTAACCACTTTTTGTAAACAGTCTATTTTTTAATTATTTTTTTCAAAATAGTAACCAGCTCGCGCGCGCATCACAAAAATTTTGCTATATTTCAAGCCGAAAAATAATGTAGAAAAAGTGGTTAATTCTATTCCGTAGTAGTTGGCAACTATGAGTAAGTTATATGTACGTGAATCAGTGGCGTAGCCATAAATGTTTCATGGAGGGAGGTTATGACTTCTGCAACTCACATATATGTATACGGGTGTATGATAAGGGAGTGAAGAATATACATTTTGTATGGCAAAAAATTCCTTATGGGGGTTATGACCCCCAACCCCCTCCCCCCTTTGGCTACGCCACTGACGTGAATATAAGTGGTTGAGGGGCCCGGCCCCCCCAATAATTTTGAAAACTTTACGCTTATGATTTGACACCCGTGTTAACCCACTAAAACGAGGGTCAGATTTAGAATGGATGTATATTGGATATCCAACGTCTGAAGGGATTAGCACGGGTGTCAAATTGGTAAATACGGCCGTAAGAGAACTGAATAACAGGAGTTGTTCAAACAGATGGCTTAACATGTCTCTCGATAACTGTTGTCCGGTCACGATATAGGCATCGAATCAGAAGACAATATTCGCAAAATGAAGGCATAGTATTCACATTTCATTTCATGCGGCGATAAACTTTAACACAGTTTTAAATTTATGCTGAACTCAAACTTTATTATTATTAATTAAACTGTTGGCCACTTTTTTACGAATTGAAAATTCAAATTTGACAAGCTGAACAGCATCGTCGGCGATTCAGTTTAAGGGTGTATGTCGAAGAAAAAAACTGTTTTTAGTCTTGGTACACAAATTGAAATAAACTAATAGCACCATGTTCTCCAAAAACATTCCAGTTGGTTCTTCATAAGCTGCTGTACACACTGCAATAAGCGAAAAAGCTGTGGGTTTTGTGAAGTTTTCTGTAAAAATTCTTAAACAGGGATCTGAGCTGCAAGATTTTTTGAAGAGTGACACGTTTTGCGAACATTTCCGATTGTTAAGAATTTTTTCTAAAAGTTTTGAAACGGATACAGATGGATCGTTTATTGCAGTCTGTAGTACAGCTTGTAGAGAGACAGTTTCAAAATTTTGAAGTGCCTCGCATCATTAGTTTATTTGTACTTATGTGCCAAAATCGCATGTTTTTTAGAACTACGCCGTTAACAAACTTCTAAATCATCGTAACAGCAGTAAGAGAGGCCCCAATAAAAATTGAATGGAACGGACAACGAAAGATTAAACATGACGAGGGGGAAATAACAGGATGATTTCCGATTATTTCCATCCAAATGATTATTTATTTATATAAATCTTTTATTTTCATCACCGCATTTTCTCATTTTTTTCAGAATGAGTCTTTTTATTCCTTACACTTTGTTTCCTTTCAATAAGCACTTTTATTGCCATTTTTTATTACATCAAATACTCCCTTTTAATTAAATTGGTCAATTAAAAGAAAGGGCATTTCAAGTTTGGATAGTAAATCTTATGCTTTATATAAAGTATCAAATTTTTAATATTTAATACAAAGCTCATTCCAATTTTGAAAATTTTCTTAAATTTTTACACATTGTTATTGTTAGTTTGAGGGATCACTACCAAAGATCTTTTATATTTTTAAACCAGCGGTCCCCAACCTTTTAACGTCGCCCCCCCCTCCCTCAAATTTTCTAGCATATATTCAGTTTTTTATTCATCAACAATGAACATTTAGCCGAATTTTCTACAAAATAATGTTATCAGTCAAGTTTGAATGAACATTTTAAGCGAAAGTAGATATGTGTATAAAAATAAAAATAAGTCAGATGATTTTTAAAAACACGCATCACTACTTGCTCTTTTGGTTTTTCTAGCGCCTCCCCCCCATAAACTCTCCGCGCCCCCTAGGGGAGCCAAGGGCAGATTAAAGGAGGGGGCGACCACCCTCCCCCTCCCGAGACACAAGAAATTAATGTAAAAGATCCTATTTTACTTCTATAAAATGGAAGTATATGTCAATCTTCTAACTAACCGCCCCCCCCGAGAAACTTGCATTAATCCGCTACTGAGGGGAGCGCGCCTAACCGATTGGGAAACGCCATTTTAAGAAATGCGTGTTATATGTAAATGTATGTATTTCTATACTGTTATATTAAGCATTTATTATCGATTTTTAATTTAAATTTGTATACATTTATTACGAACTTTTTTTTGTCAAATGTGCAGGAACCTTCTCTTTTTACGCTACTATTAACACTCTAATCTAAAAGTGTATAAATGAGAAACGCAACTCTTTTTCATAAATTTTACTGAGTATAATATATTGTAAATATATATTCTTTATTCAATTATGGATTTTTTAGGATGTAGGTATATTGCTTCGCTTTATACTTGGCAACTCTAAAAAACTTATCCATCATAGGTTCACTTCATCGTATATATTGATATTTCATAATTTCTCATTCATAAAATAGGGTACTTTTATTTACATGAATCAAAAATGTATATGTATCATTTGAATGTGTGTTATTTTATATGTATCAAAAATTTTAAAGCGAGTCTCATTAAGTCGTCATTCCATGTTGTGTCATTTGTGTCTTGCTGGTATTACAACTGAACATTTCGACAGAAAAAGACGTAACCTCTTCTTTAACCACCCTCTTACCGACATGACAGACCGGGGTGGGCCACAACTTTTTTCTAGAAGTCCAACCCCACCCACAAAACACTACTGGTTGCACTACGGATAACGTAACCCAAGTATTTTAGACTAGGCGTGGATCAGCATCCCATCTCCATAACTTATTTTATTAAGAAGTACGCATCCTCAATTTTTTTTTTTACTGTTTTATAGGTTAGACACTTCCCGGAGGCCTTGCCAACGCTTTCTTGTGAACCTCATTATAGAGACTTGTCCCTACCCCTCAGGAGACTTCCGAATCTTTTTCCAATAAATCACGTGACACTTAGTTTCTTCCCTTTATGACTATACATATTTATTTTATTTTATTTCATTTTTTTTTTATTTTTTTCGTATCGTGAGGCACGCACGCACGGGCTCTATTCACACGCTCCCGCGGTCGATCTGAAAATTTGAAGGCGCCAGAGGCTCTGGCATCGCGACTAATTTACGAGCCGGGCCCCCATTAAAAGATCTAAAATACGATCTCTGAGTGACATACCCCTAAAACATAACTCGTCTGCTTCGTATACAGAGAGAACGGTATCTGCGGAGTCTCTCCGAGCACGCCCCCCCCCAACATTAAAAGAGGGGGCATAAAGGGGGGTAAGTGCCGAGTGATGGAGTGCCGTAGCAACGTGAGGAAGGTCTTGTTTGGACTGCGGGACCTCGCAACAGGAGGCCAGGGCTTTTGCTTTGAAGTGGCCCTAGCCGCCTTTTGTTGTGTGTGTCTCGCATTCTGTAACTAAATTCTAAATCAGTCATTTCTCGTGTGCTCTCTGCTACAGAGCGGAACCTCGATGATCAGAGGTAACTGGGACCGACAGCCCTCGGCAAAATCAAAGATCTCGGATAATCCAAAGTGTTTTAAATTTGAGGTTACGCACCCTTACATAGGCTATAGCGGGGTGTCGTCCAGCGTCCAGTATGCTACTGGGACTCGTTAACCCTTTACAGACCGAATTCGGATACAGGCATGTTTTAACCCATTTATGCCTAGCGTCCCTTTTTTGGGACGGCATTTTCGCTATGAGTCGAAAACGTTATTTATTTTTCCTAGCCTTTATTTATGAGTATTGAGCCTCAACTCCGCACAATATTTTAACATGACCCAGTAGGATGTTGATATTTCGATTTTTATGCAAAATGATTTTAAAATAAATAATTCCTTATTCAAGAAGTTGACATCAGAAATATATCTATTATTTCTGTTATCAGTAAAAATCGAAGAAAGTCGCAAAAATATCCAGGCACAAATGGGTTAAATTAGGTTTTTGCACATTTCTTCACCTCATTTATCCCGTAAGTTTAACAATTTATTGAGCTGAGCGATGCTCTCACGCTGCGCTCAGGCATTTCAATGGAATGGCTTCTCCTCCTAAACCGCTTCACCGATTTCGTTCAAATTGGGAATGGTTATAGGTATGCATGGTGGCAAGGTATCCATCTGAAGTCAAACCGCAATCGGGTTGACCACGGTGGAATCATCGCCGAAAAACCTGCTGCCAGTCACTTTCAGTGGAGATATTAGAAGAATTCTATTTCTCAATGACTCGCTCCGCACACCCATTGAACCCATGACTTTGGTCAAGGTTACGATGCCGATCACTTAAAAAAAAAGAAAAAAAAAAGGAAATCCGAAATCGGACATATCTTCGAGGAATCATCGAATAAAAAAATTCAACTTTCAGGTAGAGATAACTGCACGAAAGTCGCTCAGATCAACATTGCACTCGCGATGTGCCACGCGGACCTAGTTTCAACTGTGTTCCTAACTGGGAACATGGGTCATTTCTGACTGTTTAACATTGGTTTCAAAAACGGAATAGAGTGATGGGTAGTTTAAATAATAAGTGAAATATTAAGAATGAATGAAACTTTATTTTTAAATTTAAATGAAGGCATGAATTAAATTTGAAAGGGATGGCTGTGCGTGTATAAGATAGCCTTGTAAAAACTTATGAAAAATCTTATTTTTGTGGTTTTCTGTCCCATTTCCCACTCATGATAGAAATGCGACTTCTATTTCAAAAAATCAAATCATCTTTTAACTACAGCTTCTAATTTTTTCCAGTCGACATTGATAAAATTCAATTTTTCAATACATTTTTAATTGGATGCTCCCATTTGGGAACATTGGCCGTAAAAGGTTAAATACCTTAAATGTTTGCTTTAAAAGCATTTTTTGAAGTTCATGACCAAGAGGGAAAAAAAAAAAACTTGAAAAATACCATGAACTCTCTCTATCTGAACACTGTCTCATGCTACTTACTTGCCATTAAAAAGTGAAATGTTTGCAAAATGTTTAACTGGATGTAATTTTGTTGTACATTTTAAAGAACTTCTATAATAAATAAAGAAATTGATGGTGGGGTACAGGTCTGATTGAATTTAGTTTGACATTGCACTAGTCACCCAATCTAAATTCAATACCACCATCTGGGTAACTGGCATGGGCAGCCAGGCTGACTATTTTATTCAATCTATAAACTTACTCTGTACTTGCATTTCCCAATCTCCCTCTATAACGAACACCCCCCACACACACACACACTTATAAATGGCACATATAAACACCACACACCGCACGGGAAGGTGGCTAGGTTCGGGAAATAATTAATTATCAAAACTCTTTCACATAAATAAATCAACAAGATTTACAGTGGGGCACTCACCCCTCAAGAACTTTTTTAGAATCCATTACAGTTAGCGGTATCTTACACTTTTCTGGTCTAATGAAGTACACAGTTCTTTTTTCGAATCACTCAAAACATTTTAATTCCCCTTGTTTCTCCTCGCTCGTGTTGGAACATGTATTCGGATTTGTGTGCTTGTTCACGAGGAACAAGCACACAAATTATATAAATCCTATGTGATCCACGTCAATATATATCCACGTGCCTATAATCCACGTGGCCTATAAATCCACGTCAAAGAAAGGACAAACACAGGGGGGAAATGCCTTGGGAAAGGACTTTTCTGGATATCTAGCGCGTATTCACGTTACATCAGGAGAAAACCGCCCAAAACTCCACATCGCTAAACCGACGGCCCCGCGAGAGGACAGAACCCTGTTCCTCCACTTGAGCCATCTCCCAATGTCAGTGGCTTTAACCACTGTGCTGCACATTGGTACCTTGCTCGTTTTTATCACAACTTCGCAATCCGAGGAAGCTTCCCGTTGCCATCTTTTGTGAAGAAGGCAAATTAAATCCCTAGTCTCTGGATTTCACACCCATAATCTGAACAATTTTAGGTAGCATTCGTAAACGATAAACCAGTTACACTCGTGCAACGAGTTTCCATCTAAGGTGTTCGTAAACGAAACTGGGTGCATTCCGTTTATAAACTAGACCGCTCATATACAAAACTGAAGACGGTTAGTTTCCAACTAAAGACCAACGCGCATACGAGTCCGTTTTTCATACGCTCCAGGCGATGAGGGGAGTTTTTTAATGGTCAATATGCACGTGCAGGCTGTGTGGGTCGAATTATTTGTGGGATTTTAATGACCAGTCGGGATCCAGGACAAAAGCTCATCCGTGAAACCACAGAACCAAGCCCAAAACACAAAGGGGACACTTTTCTCCGCAATCGGCCTTACATGCATTGAACTGACATTCTAGCGTATGACAACACACTGAAATCAGAGTTGGCCTTAAGCAAACTCAGCACGGAGCAGGTTTATCTTGTTTGTTGAGAAGATTTATTTGCTGCACGTTGTTCTTGTTATATAAAATGACATCGTTTCAAGTAGTTTACGTTTACTGAAGCTGCAAATATTTTTTCGAGGAGGAAATTCACGCCCACGTTAGAAAATGCAAAGAAAATACACAATTTTTCAAAGGTAATCATTTTTTTGTATTTTTCATTTTAGTCAATTCAAAAATGCATATTTTTAGTGTTGAGATTGTAGTCGATTAACCCATTCGTGCCTGGATATTTTTGCGACTTTCTTCGATTTTTGCTAACACCAGCAGTAGTTGATAAATTTCTGATGTCAACTTTTTGAACAAGGGATGATTTCATTTAAAATCGTTATGTATAAAAATTGAAATGTCAACATCCTACTTCGCCATATTAAAATATTTTTTGGAATTGAGGTTCAATACTCGCGAATAAAGGCTAGGAAAAATAAATAACGTTTTCGAATGATAGCGATATTGCCGTCCCAAAAAAGGGACGCTAGGCATAAATGGGTTAAAGCTGTTATTAACAAAATTTGAACTTCTCTTGCTAACTAAGTTGAAATTTCTAAATTTTTATAATAAAACGATATTAATACTAAATAAACAATTTACTGAAAAATCAGATTTATATTGAGTATGTACTAAAAACTCTCATCGACCAAAATAACAACAGACGCGAATTGTAAACAAACACATCTCCTAGGCGACGAAACTAAATAAACTGAGGTTGTTCGTAAAGTCAAATGAAACGGATGGCACTAAACAAACGCATTCCAGTTTTCTAACGAAAACTCGTGCAACGAGTTTGCCGTTTACGAATGAAGCCTTTGTCTGTCCCATGAGTGTTTGGAATAGATTCCAAACATCTCATCTCCCCTTCCGGATTGCCTTTCTCCGGACGGTCATCTTCCAACGAAACCAAAGGAACTCTCGGGGAAAAAGCTTTGCCGCCATACCTTCTAAAGGACAGCACGCTTGTTGCTTGTAGATATTTTATTTTTAATCCATTATTTTTACATTCTATTTTTAAGACAACATTAATAAAGCTTTAATGTTTTCTTCTTATTGTTTCAAAATACTAGATACACCTAGTGATAGTTTTCTGCCGAATAACTTGTTAGAAGGAGGATTGGTAAATTAAGACGACAAATCTGTTTTATTTTCTTCTATTTCTTAAACATGTGTATAGCTTATGTAAGAAAAACAAAATTAATTGTTTTCAAAAGAATAATATAGCAATAATAGTCGCGTATAGTTTTCAAAATACAAAAATTTCCTTCTACATAAAATATACTTCAAGAAAAGCAAAAAGTTACCAAGATTTTTGTATGGAAATAAAAATTGAATGTATGTATAGCTTATGTAAGAAAAACAAAATTAATTGTTTTCAAAAGCATAACATAGCAATAATAGACGCGCATAATTTTCAAAATACCAAAATTTTCTTCTACATAAAATATATTTCAAGAAAAACAAAAAGTTACCAAGATTTTTGTATGGAAATAAAAATTGAATTTCTAGATTTATAAAAGCACTAAAACACAAATGTTAATTTTGATGAATGGATAAATTATTGAGTTCCACCTCTAAAACTTTAAACCAACTGTTTGTGGGTTAAAAAATATAACAATAAAATAAACAAAATAATTTTGTTTAATGAGCCTGCACACACACACACACAACACATGTTAACAAAGAAATTTTGTTAATTTAAACAAATAATTTGATAGATGAAGATATATTACTTTAATTCTTTCAAGTGCAAGCATTGAAGCCACATAGCTGCCTGTGTGACCACAAATGCTGTTGGTAGTTAAATGGATCGATGGCAACTACCGTGCGTCAAAGGATTAACACGTTCACTGCCAGACCAAAAAGTAATAGAATGCAAGCCAAAGTTCTTATGTCAATGTCCTATAAAACATAGTTTTTTTAATGATAAGTTATTCATATCGTGGTGCATAATAAAATTTCACACATTTCTCTTGAACTGCGTGTCTTTTGAAAAATTAATTAGCTATTCACAGGACTAAAATAGGAAATTTAGTTTACGCTTCTGACTATCATGCACTGGCGCGTGATCCGCAGCGAATGTGTTAATAACTTAACTAAACTGTTAATTTTGTGATAGTCAACAGAAGGGAAATATAAGAGACAAAATACTGCAAAAGTTAAAAAAAAATAAATAAGTAAAAACTACTGCAGGATATACAGTTTGTCAATTATATAGCCAAATGCCGGAGTCCTTCACTCAAAATACAGTTGTAGAGACTTTTTCAGAATTACGAGATTAATTAGTCACGAGATTAAATTAGATTAGTAGATATTTGCGAGTAGGGGCGTAGCCAGAAATTTTTCATGGGGGGGGGGGGGTTATGACTACTGAAACTCACATATATGCATACATGTGTGTGATAAGGGAGTGAAGAATATACATTTTGTATTGCAAAAAATTCGTCATGGGGGGGGGTTATGACCCCCCTAACCCCCCCCCTTGGCTACGCCCCTGTTTGCGAGATTAGATTAACGAGTCAATTGACAAGAAAACTTTGTCACTTTTGGAATTGTGATGATGCCACCGCTGCCGAGAAAGAAAAAAAAGAATTTCTCGATAGGATAATAATTGATATGAAGAAGTTTTAATACTTGGAAAGATAAAGTTTAATATTTAAAAAAAAAACAGTTCTTCTATAATAATAATTAATTTCTCCCATCAATCCCGTTTTAAAATCTGTCTACAAGGAGCATGTTTACAAGGAGAAATTTCTTACAAGCCTGAGCCTGAGCACAATCATGAATTACAGATCTCGGGCTCGCGCTCGGGCTGAGCCCTTCTCATCTCTAATGTCTACTAGCTGAAGTACCCGTCCTCGACGGGTTAGTGAATGCAAATTTCCAAAAAGCAAGAACTTTCGTCAGCATTGTAGGAGTACACAGAATGAATGTAGTATGTTGACAAAGTAAAGAAAGCGAAGTTATCATTTTTATGTATTGTTAAAATATTACAGGTTAGAGAGTCACTAAGTAATACCATTTGATTCGCTTTAGTCGTAATTATGGGATGCGCAAATGAATATTTACACATATTGAAATAATTTTCGCAAAATCTCAAAATTTAATCAACATTTTGAAAAATTGGAAGCCTAGAATTTAAGTTGAGTGACAACCTATCATGTCACTCAAATTCGTTTCATTCCCTGCAGTCTTTATTTCGTGATGCTGGAACAATTTTCAGCATTTTAAAACGATTTTCGCAAAATCTCAAAATGTAATCAAAATAGTTTTAAAATTCAACGCCTATAAATTAAGATTAGCAACTACCTATCCTATCACTCAATTTCGTATCATTCGTATTAGTCGTTATTACGTGAAGTTTGAAGAAATCATCATTGAACGTATTTTGAGAGAATTTTCACAAAATCTCAAAATCTTATAAAAATGTTTAAAAAATTGGACTCCTATAGTTTATGTTGAGCGACCACCTATCACGACACCCAATTTCATATCATTCGCTTCTGTCGTTTTTGCGTGATGCTTGAACACAAATTTACCCAGTTTGAAACGATTTTCGCAAAATCTGAAAATCTAATCAAGATTTCTTAAAAATTCGACGCCTATGTTTTAAGTTGAGTGACCACCTATCATGACACCCAATTTCATATCATTCGCTTCAGTCGTTTTTACGTGATGCTTAAACAAAAAAAAGCGTCACGGACAGAATGACAGAATGACAGACAGACAAACTTTTTTTTGAGGGTCGCATCGGATTCCCGGGTGCTTGAAACGGATAGAAATCGCAAAATTTTTGAATTCCAAGAAATGTACAGACAAAAGTCTAATTTTATTTATATAGATAGATGGGGGGATTTCTTTGGAGTATTTTCCCTGTCATTTTTGTTTGTGCACCTATTCTAAAAAGTATTCATTCGGAGCCATGAGCGGTGATTTTTCCTGACATCCAGATCTCTCAGAGGCAAATATACGGGCAGGATAAATCGGATGTTAAGCAGGAAAATCCGTAACTCCCATTCCCCATTTCCTTTCAGCTCAGGTGGAGAATGACGACGCTGCTTGTGCCAGCGTTTGTAACAACGTACGCGCTTTTCAATCAGACTCGCGTGCCTCGGTGGTCGTCAACGGCACTTCTCGCTCGCAACGATTACTTCTCTTAATGAGGGCGGCCCTGCGCCCCAACCCTACTTGACAGGCTCGCCCCCCCTAAGCCCCCACTCCCTTTGATGTGCTGGCAGCACTTGTCGCAACCGTTTTCTCCGGGTGAAAATCAAGATGTGCTCGCGGATTCAGGTTGCTGCTCGCTTTGCATGAACAAATCAGAATGCGATGAGATTGGAGGAAATGCGACGGATGATTTAGAGTGGTGATGTGCAGCGATTAACTTCTGAAAGCTGTGATGAATGGCTCGTACAGACTGCGTTGTTTGTTTAAATTGAAAAGCGGAGTATGTACTTTATCGTGCATGCTTTTAAAAGGATGCAATTAACTGTTTCAGTCAATGAATTCTGTAATGTACCATTATGCATAAGCGTAAAGTTTTCAAAATTATTGGGGGGATTGGGCCCCACAACCAAATATATTCACATCAGTGGCGTAGCCAAGGGGGGGGGTTAGGGGGTCATAACCACCCCCCATGAGGAATTTTTTGCCACACAAAATGTATATTCTTCACTCCCTTATCATACACCCGTATACATATATGTGAGTTGCAGAAGTCGTAACCCCCCCCCTATGAAAAATTTCTGGCTACGCCACCGATTCACGTACATATAACTTACTCATAGCTGCCAACTACTACGGAATATAATTAACCACTTTTTCTACATGATTTTTCGGCTTAAAATATAGCAAAAATTTTGTGCTGCGCGCGCGAGCTGGTTACTATTTAGTAAAAAATATACTCTTAACAAAAAGTGGTTAATTATATTCCGTTGTAGTTGGCAGCTATGACTTATATATAGTAAGTGTAAATTATTGGAGGCGCTCGAGCTCTATGGATCCATAGAATTCTGCACCTATGTAAGGTAAGTATCCATGTTAGTATCTTCCTACCATGTTATAAGTTAAAAATAGTAGCAAAGTAAAAAATCCAAACGAGGAAAAAAACATTTTCGGTGAGATAGTGCATTTTAGACACATCTGAACTTTTCTTCATTTCATAATTTACATTGCATAATCTGATTTTAATGAACCAGACCCTAGCGAGGGCTGCTTATAGTAGCATTGCGTGTTACGTGGCGGCTCAATGAATACTAAATCATGATTGAAATCAAAAGAAGATAATTTTTTAAAGTACAAGGTTAGGATTTTTTTAAACGTTTGTAAATGGCGTGAACTTTTTTTAGGTTAGTATAAATGAGTTTTCTGTATTGAGTGGTAAATTATTGGGTGGGCTGGGCTCGGCCCCTATTCACAATTTATTGGGGGGGCTCGAGCCCCACGGGCCCATATAACTCTACGCCTATGCCATTATGTGGGAAGAATTAGGTTGCTGATCTATCTCTACTGTGGTGCTATTATTTTGACAATATTAATTTATTTATAAGTCCTGATTTTTTATTACATTAGAAAGCTTAGAAACTGGTTATATTTCTAAATTTTGAAAGCAGCTCTTAAAAAAATGCAGTTTTTTTCTGATTAAGGCACTAGCAAGTTACAAAAATATTGAAAACAAAAATTTTGCGTGAAAATATTTCTAAAATGCATATTATCATAAGATACATATCAATTTTTAGAGACTGTAAAAAAATTACAACTTCCAAATTTTGAATAAATTGATTGTTGACACCATTCAATATTCGAACTTAATTTTAGTAATTTAACCTTTGTAATTGCATTTTTAATAATTAAATAAAACTATAAGGTGAAATTAAAAACAATTTGCAAGTTTGTCATTCTTGAGATTTTTCATCTATGTATGATAATGTAAATATATTTACTTAAAAACAAAAACAAATGAGTTTTACTTCCGGTTATGCGATACATCATTTTAATAAAGAAAAATTTTTATCTTAATGACGAAATAAATTTTTAATAAAACAGTTAAATTTTCATCGAACAAATTGAAACAAAGATCATTGTCTCGTCTCGTAAAACAGCTGCACAGCATTGTCTCGTCTCGCAAAATCGCCATAGTTATAATAAAAAGTTTGTCTCGTCCCGCATCCATCCCTAAATTGATAAAAAATGCTGTCGTAATCAGTTAAAATTTTCAATTAGTTTTTACTTCTAAAAATAACGTTACATGTATGTGCAATATATATATATATGTGTGTGTGTGTGTGCGTGCATATTAGAAAAAAGCAAAATTATAAAAAAAGAGATAAGAACGAACCAAAAGTCAAGGAAGAAGCTAGGGGGCTTCAGCTACCCCCAAAAAGACATTACATAAGGACAATATTTTGTTTCGTTTTTGTGCAATTAAAATGAGATTTCTTTATAAATTAGATAAAAAAAGAAAGAAAAAAGAAGGCATCCCTTTAGCGTAACATTAGCCCCTTTTCCACCCCAACCCCCCAATTAAAAAAAAACTGTATCTGACATTAGAAAAGCCATACATGCAAATGGCAACAAGATACTGTAGAAATCTCACAAAGCTAGACTACGAAGGGACCGCCTTTAGGTAGGCTGGATGTCGCCTATTCGGACAATCTCCCCAAAGGAACACCCCTCACAAGGAAAAATCCAGAATAAAATCTGTTAACTAAATCATCTCTTACCACCATATGCTTGCAAGCCTCGAGTGAAGTAAATACAGTGAAAATATTACTAAAAAAATCAAAATTCCAAATAAAACTATATAATACGATAATCAGCATTAGCTAATGATAAAAAATAATTCTTGAATACAAAATTAAGATTTGAAAAGATTGAAAACACACCTAGCAACTAATTTGAGGGGGGGGGGGATGAAAACTAAAGAGAACAGTACATCATCGTGATAATCCTAAAAACCTAAATAAGCAAACTGGCACAATTTATCAGACATAAAGTAAATCATTAAACCAGTTAACCCCCCCCCCCAAAAAAAAAAAATTACCTAACATACCTTATACCTAAAATACCTTACGTATCCCAAACATTCGTATTAAAGTCTTACATGCAATTGTAAAGTAAATTAAAAATATGTTTTCAAATAAATTAATTAAATTAACCTAGCTTTACGGGTACTTTTAAATAACCATACGCATAAGATACATAAAGCAATGACTAACGCTTAATAGTAATTGGCAATTGTGAAATAGGTAAGAAATAGTAGGAATCGCTGATAATCTACCAATATTTTTTATTATTAGCTCACAGATACTGGTACTACTATTTCCCTTATGGTATAACAATCGAGTTATTTTCAGACAATATAATTATCATGTATCTGACATATATTTTTTAACTTATTGTGAATATTATAGACAATCCTTGATGGTCAATTATATTTCAAACTAGTTTTTAATAATAAATTACAATTATTTGATTTCAGTGAATTGGAAACAAGATTTTTAATTCCATTCTACTTTGGTAACAACATGTAATCAAATATAGACTTATGTAAACAACTTTTAAAATTAGCATACTTAATTACAAAAAATTAAAATCATTTTTTCTCGTATCAGTTATTGGATATATTATTTTCTATATCAATATTTGGAAACAAAAATTTAACATTGATTATGCAAATTATTTATCATTTAAGGAACGCTCAACAGATAAAACTAAAATTACAGTTATTTTTCAGCTTATTAAATGAGACAGAAATAGCATCTACGTACCAAATCATAATTGTTTTTGTCGAGACATCTGCAATTATTTAATTCATAATTTAATAAACAGGACTTAGGAAAAAATGCAAGAACAAACTTCTTAAATTATTCTTACATTTTTTAAGTATAAATTAAATAATTCTGGTATAAGTAATTATTAGGAATTACTAATTTTAATAGATAGTTGAAATTATATTATTTTATAAAATCTGTATAGTTTATTAGCTGTATTAAGTGAGCTCTTTTATTAGTGCTGTTAGAAAGATAATTAAAATACAGCTCTTAACTGCACTGTATAATTAATACCTTTTAAACACTTCAATAAATCATAAAACGCTTCGGGGATATCTTTAAACATAGATGGTATGGGGTTATACATGAATATGAATGTAATCATTGCTTGAGTGTAAAAAAAAAAAAAAAAAAAAAAATGTATCGTAATTTCTGTACGATCCCTGAAACACTCTGATCCGACGCAATTTTTCACCTTCTAGAGCCACTGAAAAATGCTTTAAATCAGCATATATTTATCTTCCTATTTCTGACACTTTTTAGGATTTAATTTTCAAATTTTGTGCATCACCTCATTAGTGTATTTAGCACATATTACTAATTGGGATTTTTTTGTACGATGGTCGTATAAAAATTGTATATAAACGTGTAATTTATTAAAAATTAACAGCAGAAATTTTTTCATAATGTAATCTGTTTACCTATCTTATTCGTAACATTTTTTTAATTGACATTAATCACTTATCTCTAATAGATAAAGAATTAAAGCGTGTTACCACCTTTTGGAACACACTGTATATATTATAAGCAACGCAATAGAAAATCATTAAAATACAAAATAATGTGAAAATTATGAAAGACTAAAAATAAACGAGAAAAAAGTTTTTGAGTGATGCATGTATATAATAAATTGGGTGTATCCAAATGCAGAAAATCAACTAAAAATCATTACGAGGAAGATATTCAAATGATATAAACTTCTCCATTATTAATATAAAAAGAAAACGTTCTATTTTTAAATTCTTCGAAAGTGTCAATAAATTCACTACATGCGTAAATATATATTACGTAAACAATTAATACTAGAAAATTCGAGTGAATCATTCATCCTTGACAATCCATCATAGTAAAAAATTTTATTAAATTAAAGCAGTAGTTATAGAGCGCTTAACCATTCATTCTTAAATTATGTATGGTCAGGATTAGACAGCCCATTTCTTTAATAAAAGGTTTAAATGATGGATCAGCCATTTATGCATATGTGCACACGATATCACCGATGAAAGATGTATTATCGGTACCATCCGGCCAGAAGCAGCACGTAAAAAAGTGATCAGCTCATCTCTTCACGTGACTTCGGTGGAAGAATATCGAATTACATCCTGATGGAAGCGATAGGAAGGTATAAAGACTTACCTACTCTATTTAGCGTGGGTATATAACAGAAATTTCCCATAGGAATTGTTAAGATTAAGCAGGATGAACCAATGACTAAACATTAAAAAGAAACTTTCGTTCATATTTTTTTTCTCCTTTCTTACCATAATTTTGACGTTAAAAGCTACACTACTGGCCAAAAGTATTGCAAGTTTCAGAAATCTAACCCTTTTCAAGATTAAGCCCATCTGCCCTGTCAAAATTAAAAATCCATATAATGGATATTTTTAATGTCAACATGTTAAATGAATAACTTCGAAGACAAGATGGCATTCAGTTAAAGAAGAAAAATAATTATTTAATTGATTGAAAAAATAGCATAAAAAATATATAGGTTTTTATAGAAATCATAATTCATTTTGGCTGGCCAGAATAAAATTAAATAAAGAATTAATTTTACGGTTATTCTGCAAAAAGAGGATAATAAATAAATGCAATTGTACTCAAGATCCTTTATTATGTTGCTGAGCAGCCTTGAATTGGATCACAGCAGCCACTCTTAAAGATATTGAATTTTCAGATGTTTTCTTTCCGATTATACTCCATAAGTTCTCAAAAATATTAAATCTGGCCAATTTCCTGTTCATTTTTTCAGGGCTTCTTCTTGAAACGATGGTTAGATTTCTCAAACTTGCAATACTTTTGACCAGTAGTGTAACTTCTAGTACTTTTGGTCTAATGAAAAGATTTTTAGAGTAGTTAATGTCCTTTCATTTGTTTTGAAAACATTTGCGTATTTAACTATGGGAGGGGGGAAGAAACACGTAAATTTTCCCTTCACATTGCGTTGAATTATTTGTACCTAATGCGTAACATGACTGTTAATTAAATTAGAGCGTTATGCTGTAGATACAAATTAACTAAAACATCGTGTGGGTAAAGTGAAGCAATTTTTTTTGTGAGTATTACTCAAAACGTAGCGACATATTTATCTTTTTTTCAGTAATACAAAGCTTAAACGAATGTTACTGAAATACAATGATTACATTTTCTTATGTTTAACGCCTATTTTAAATAGCGCTTTTCAACACATTCCGACAAGGTTAGATAAGTGTGTATAATTTCGGTTAGTCCGTCTTGTCTGTGTGGTCTACCTGCCGTAAATATGCATTGATTGCTTCTAGTCAATAAGCCTTAAAAATTAAGATATAGGCTGATAATAAATCTACTGTAGAATGCACAAAATATCGCTCTCTAAGCACAAAAGCCATTCAAAATAATATGAATGAATTGAAAATAATGATTAAAAACGATAAAATTAATGTGGATAAATGCCCACACTGGATATGAAAGAAAACGAGCGAACTGATTGGTTAGCTGAGAGAATTTCCTTTATTAACTAATTCCTCTCGTGTAAACGACAATACACGCATACCAATCTCAAAAATAAATGACAACATAAATAAACGAATTTTTGGAAAAATTGGATGTTACACTTACAACTTCCCACCGAAGTTTAACCACATGCTTGAGGTAAATAAAACAATCCCAATACATTGTTTTAATGGGGATGAAGGGGGGGGGACGTGATCTCTATATTCCTGAGAAGGGTGGGATTCAAGAAAGAAGAGTGAAGCAATTGTGGAAAAATATAAAATCAACTACGTTATGTTTTCCAGCCTCGAACAGTTATACAAAATCAAGTTAAGGGAAGTGCCAATATAAATTTACACGATAATTTCATTAAAAATTCTCAGAAGCCTTGGAAATTATCAGTACTCATAAAATGATGAAGCAGATATATAACAAATTAATAAAGACTCATTAAACAGTAAAATTTTAGTTTTATTAAAGAAAAGTAATATAATTTCATTTTTTAACATACAGGGTGACCCATAATTAGAGGAAATAACTTAGTAGAGGTGTAGGCTGAGAGGTGTAGGCGAGAGGTGTAGGCTACAAGGCTGTTCAAAATCCCTTAACGATGTAAGATCGGAAGCATTGTCCTCGTGTACCTATTAACCCTTTAACGCGCAGTGTTCCCGCTCTGGGGACACCCAACTCTGGCGTTTTGACTGTTGCCAGTCACGAAGAATAGATTGGATTTCTATATAAATAGTTGCGGATGACAGAGCTCCACGAGAAACATTTCTTTTTAGCACGTCATTTCCCGTCAAAAATGGGTCACGATTCTTTTGAACAGTACTGGCATAGGCTGAAAAATGGAAGAATGCGAGAGCAACTGGATAGATGGTCCCATGTTGAAAAAAGGGCAGCCGTTGCCATCGCCCGACTTCGCCCGGACCAGCAAGAGGGCGGACGATTGAAACGTTCATCGCGTGTCACAGATCGAGAGACCCTTTTTTGACGCAGCTGGCTGTGCGGCACAGCCAGCTGTTTTTTCAGCATTGGGAAAGGGTTGCGCCTCAAAGGGTTAACAATCACTTTGGAAGAAGTGTTCAAGTAATAGTGAACTTTCCGATCACGGTTTTTCAAAAATTAACGCATCTTTCACAGACTGCGGTTGATAAAAATCATTTATTCATTTTTTTTTTTCATTACATCGACGAAATTATAGGAGGTGATCCCACTGTTTATGAAACTTGGTTAAGAAATCAGACACACGCTGCAAAATTTCTTCCGAAGTGATTATTAACAGGCGCATGAAGACGACGTTTCCGACCCCACATTGTTATGCGATTCTGAATCGTCTTGGTGTACTGTACTCCTCATAAAAGTTTGTACCGCTAATTTTGAATCCCGCTGTATAATGTGGGACTGGAAAATAATGTCGTTTTTCCGTTTTTCGATATTTTCCTAGTGCCAAAAGTACTGAAGCTAGAGTGTTAAAAATAAAATTCTTAAAAATGAGTACTTTACTTTACTCGCACTTTTTAAGTACATTTGCATCATAAATAAGTACATGGCGTACTTAAAAATAAATTCCAATTTAAAATATGTGTACACGAGCTGCTTAAATTTAAGAGTCAAGAACTCGGAGCTATACCAGATGGCAAAGTACTCAGAAATGAGTACAAAGTGCTTATTTCTAAGTATCTCGTTTTCACGGTGCAATACGAAATAGGGCTTGTACATTGGTTTTTTTAATATAAGTGCAGATTAGACAGCACGCTCCCAAATTCATAACTTTTGGGATCTGAAAGGAAAAAAGAGATATTCATAAAAGTCATTTTCAGATTTTTAGTATCGCCCTCCAAGGTCCTGTAAAAAGCGTTAAGATGGTAATCTTTCTTGAAAGAAATGAAATCAAAATAAAATTATCTATAAAGTTCTTGCTCCAAAATGTTTCAACGACCTTTTGGGACAAACTGTATGTATCAGAAACAACACAATAGAAATTCATTAAAATATAGAATAATTCGTTAAACTATAAAAGACTAAAAATGAATTAGCAAAAAAAGTTTTTGAGAGACATTTAAAAAATAAATTGTGTTGATTTAAATATCTAAAAGTTATTTTCATATTTTTGGTATCGTCCTCTAAGTTCGTGTAAAAAGAGGTAGGGTTGCAATCTTTCTTGAAAGAAAAAAAATATCTATGAAATTCTTGCTTCAAAATGTTTCAAATCACCTTTTGGGACTCACTAACACAATAGAAATTCATTAAAATATAAAGTAATATGAAAACTATAAAAAAGTTAAAAATGGAGGAGAAAAAATGATTTAAACATAGGAATCCTATTTAAAGCACGGACTGTTTATGATTAAAAACTTGTTTAAAATTTACATGTCTGATTTTTATTTAAAAATAAAAAGACATTACTTTCCGGTATTTCCTAATATGTGCCATGTATCTAAAAAAAAGTAAGAAAAATACACATATGTATTTAAGGGTATACATGAATATGTGTGTATATAATAATAATGTCAAGAAGATTCCTTTGACAGACAGAGGAAATAAAAGAGATGTGGAATGAAATGTGTCTGCTATTTTCTTCTTCGTTTTATTATTTGCTATAGAAATTATTTTTACCAATTTAAAGAGTTTATGCAAATTATATATGTATATATATATATATATATATATATATATAATATAATAGCTTACTTACGTAAAGTGAAATCCCAAGATAATCCATTGATAAAGTGAAAAAAATATAAAAATAAAAAAGTAGATAGCACATGGTGCCAATTAACGAGCTTATACCGGATGAGTGTTTAAATATAGCCTTTTAAGGCAATGAAAGAGTGGATAAATTGGATATAAAGCGCCAAATTAGAACTAGTGGGCTTTTTAAGCCTAATAACATGTATCGACAAATAGACGGAAAATGGAATGGATATTGAAATGGTGTGCTCTATCATCAGGCGCCACCGCACGCACATTTCAATTGAATCGAAAAAAACAATAATAGCTAGGTTTCTGCAAGTTAGCTGACCAAAATTAGGGTCCTTTTGTAACATGGGGGCGCGACCGTAGCTATTAGAAATAAACAACGAGGAAGTGGACCGACAAGAAGATCAAAGCTCAGTAATGGAGGCAGTATTAGTGCATGTTGCCATCAGAGAAGACTTAATGCCATCAATAGACAAGTAATGCCATGGAGTGTAAAAAAAAAAAATGATATATTAATAATACTTTGGAAGTATGGAAAGGAAAGGAATAAATAAAAAGTAATAATTAAATGAATAAATAATAAAATAAATATAACACTAGTATAGCTAGCCTATGTTTAACGTAGTACTAGCTGCAGTAGCTAAGAAGTACTTAGTTGAAGTTGTGGATATATATATACACAGTTGTGCTGTTTATAAATTAATGAAAAACTGACCCCTTAAAGGTCGTATTATTATCAAGAAAACGGTCATAAAAATACCTATTTTTTTATTAAATAAAATTGTATAAAAATAGGAGTATCCACAATATACGTATTCATTTCATGGTTTTGGACATTTTTGTAGCGCGAAAGGGGAAAAAAAAAAAGTTAAATTTAAAAGGCAAAGCCAACATTCAGAGTTATTGTGACTGAATGTGTGTTTTCTAGTAAGCAGGGAATCACTAAAAATATGTTTGAAACACTGAAGGAGAATTTTAATAAACATACTTCGTAAAAATAAATAAATATTTGTGAAATTTTCTTGGAACGTAAGTAAAAAAAGTGAGCTAAGAATGCACAGTGCATATCCCAACTCCACGTATTTGAGTACTGCTAACCTCTAGTTAAAAATAAAGTTTTTCCGATTGAAGTTAAAAATAGTCTGGTTGTCGCCTCTTGTGTAAAATGAGGTATAAAAAATCCGTGCATAAGAATTGAAATGCTCTTATCTTTATGGCTCATCCCGTTTGAACACTCTTTTCCGGCAATATTACGGATATGAGAAACCTTACCCCGTCATTTTGACGGAAACGAGAAGGAAGGGGTTAATAAAATCCTAAAAATATGCATACAGGTATAACGAATTGAAGGGCATTTTAAATTAAGAAACCTCTCAGTTATACCTTTAATTTAAGAATTAAGGTGTAATTGGCAGCTAAGTCTGTAACTGCTGTTTAAAAAAAAAATAATATGGCTACAGGGGTGACTACACTTTTTGTACATATAGTAATTGAATTCGTAACTGAGTCATAAGCATCACTGTATGAGCAATATATAAAAAGTGTTTGAAATTTTACAAATAGATGTTGATAAATATTGTATGTATTATACATAATTGGAATATTGGAGAAAAAAATAGAGAAAAGCAAAAAAGATAGAAGAAAAATGTTTGGAAATTATTAATTAAGACAAATGAACAATATATATTCTATAACCCAAGATCAAAAATGCAGGGTTAATATTATGTTACATATCGCAATTAACACTATATTATAATATATTTATGAAGAGTGATACTTCTATAAGAAAAAGTAAAATAAATATTAAGAGGCTTATTTTATACTCATTATATTTATTCTGAAATAGGTTATAAACGTTACATGAGCTGGGAAAGTATAGTGCTCGGCTGTAAAAGTAATATTTGAAATGAAGTTATGAGAAATACATTTCATGTAAATGTACATATAGTAAAACCTTACGAAACGAAGGATGATTAACCCTTAGGATGACGAAACCTTATGAAACGAAGGGATTAAGAATTTTAAATTAGAAGTTTAAATAATAATATAAAAAATGGTAATGATGGCATCTTTAGACACTTTAGGAACTGAAGAAAGTCAGTGGGGACCCGATAGAGCCCAGGCGATTTTTTTTTTAAGGTACACTACTGGCCAAAAGTATTGAAAGTTTGAGAAATCTAACCATCTTTTCAAAAATAGCGGACAGAATATTTGCCAGATTTAAATACTTTTGAGAATTTATGTAGTATAATTGGAAAGAATACATCTGAAAATCCCCCAAAACAAAATGGGAGCTTCTGGAACTAATAATTTAAGTTGGCAAAACGAAACACCGGAAAAAGTGTTGTAAAGCACTGTGGAATCCTTATCTGAAACAGTGGCTGTTGTGATCCAAGTCAGGGCTGCTCAGCAACATAATAAAGGATCTTCAGTTCAATTGCATTTATTTATTATCTTCTTTTTGCAGAATAACTTGAAATGAATTCTTTATTTCATTTTATTCCGGCGAGCCAAAATGGAATATGATTTATATAATAACCTATATATTTTTATGCTAAGTAAATTAAATACTTATTTTTGTTTTTTAACTTAATGCTATCTTGTCCTTGACGTAATTAATTTAACATAAGATATAAATTATATTGATTTTTCTTTTTAACGGGGGAGAGGGGGCATAATCTTGAAAAGGGTTTGATCTCTGAAACTTGCAATACTTTTGGCCAGTAGTGTAGATTATCGCTATGGAACGAAAAGTTATTCATGCTGATAGTTGCATCCACTCCAGCACCCGATATATGACCGAGATGATAAATCTGTAAAAGAAACCTCTGGCAGATTGATGTACTTCGATTAGATACGGGTAATATTTTTTTTTCACTCGCCACAGTGTAAATTTTTATCACAGCTTAAAAAAAAAAGAAATAAAAAATATCCCAACCGTTCCCACCGCTTACTAAACAGGAAGGGAACCTTGTCATATTTTGATGGATGATGTCCAACAGCAGATCATACCTCCCGCGCATTTTTTTTTTTCTCTTTTAATTTTCTACTCTTTTTTTTCTACTTTTTCTTGATTCTGTTTTCCGAGTACACATCCTCACGCAAGAAAGTGCCAGTGGAAAAAAAAAAAGAAGAAGAAGACTACGTCAAAAGGAGGCGCAACAAGAAGTCACGGTTGGCGGTGGAAAAAAAAAAAAAGAATTTTAGCAGTGCTTTGTGGAACAGTTTAAGGGATGGACAGTGAAAGATTATCCCAAGTCTGTCGTAAGATCCAAATATTTGGTTTCTGAAAGCTGGCCTGAAATATCGCGTGCAAGACACTATTCTTGGGGGGGGGGGTGAGAAAATAGTTTCACATTGCTTTGAACGTGTCACCCAAGAAGAGTGGTTTCCTGAGCATCTGTAAAAAAAAAAAAAAAAAAACCTGAATATTTGTTACTCTTAACTACGCAAATCACATTTCTTTCGTTCATCTAAATACAAAAGGCTTTAACAATTTTAGCTAAACTCTCTCTTCCGAAGAATTGCTTTTAATAAAATTTTCTCTAAAAGTAAAAAATCTATAAAATTAAAACCATCACTTAATTTATTTTCTGACAGTGAGCTTTTCTCATAGCAATGAATCATGCGCTTAATAACCCTCTTTTATGCAGTAAGTCAAGAATTGGATCACACGCTTTAGCACACTAACGTAAAGAAATCTCTTCTGCTACAAGAATTTAAAAATAAGACAATTGCTACTAAATTTTATTACAATATTTCCCGTAAGAAAATTGGAACGACATTTATTTTATTTTCATTTATGTATGGGTTCTTAAAAACCATTCTGAGTGCTGCGGATTTTAAAGGCTACTCTTGGAGAAGTTTACGAAAATGATTGTTGGAGAAGTCTGTAGAATACAGTCATTTATAAATGCTATAAGGATCCAGATTTCATGCTTCTCTAGTTATGCAAAAATTAAACTTAGATAGTATGGAAAATGTGTATACGGGTGGAGAGAGAGAAATATTTAAAATTTTAAAATATCGTAAAAAGCGCTGGTGTTACAGACAAACAAAATGGAAAAAAAATATTACTTAAAATTCCACAAAAAGCTTTTTGTTTTTATTTGTATAAATAATCAACATCACTTTTCATCATCTACGTACACTTTTAAACTTTCTCATAACCACTAATATCAATAATAATATATTCATTAATCATTCAGTTCTGGTATTCAAAAAAATTTTTGTTAAGATATAAGCTTGGGGGGCGTACATCTTCAAGGAAAAAAGCCCATTTGCAGATTATTTTTATTAGAAAATTTGCAAAATTAAAGGATGTTATCATATTTAAAAGGGAATAAAACCATCTTGAATCGTCACTGAGTTTTTAGCATATGCTTAAGACAACTCGTAATGCTTTCTAAAAATTAAAAAGAAGTGATAATATTTCAATCTAATCAAAAAATAATTATATGAACTTACTACGTGATTCTCGCAGACTTTCTGCAACAGTATTTATTATGTGATTGGAATTTAAATGATCGTCCTATTTAACAAATGAAAATAGGTATGTCTAATAATTCAGCAGATCACGTCATAAAACTATTAGAATGGGATGTTTAATATTGAACTGATGACTCATTTCTGTAAAAATTCCTTCTATGAGAAACATAGTAATTTTTATTTAATGATTAATATCATTGTTGAACCTAGTGCCAGTCAAGATACTACTTGTGTAAAAAATTTTAAAATTTTCTTTGTACAAGGTGTTTTCAATTTATCTTCATGTCTAATTGTTTAAAATTATTACATTTATCAATTTATAAAACTAATAATTAAACCTCCTGATTATTAGTTTTCATTATCAGGCATTATGCTTTCTGATATAAAATTTAAGTTTTTATTATTTTGTAAACCTATTTTGTATTGGGTTCGTTAAGTAATTAATTAAATGTTTTAAAAAATCTGAATTTTTTTAAATACATTTAAAAAAAATTTCTTTTACATTTAAAAATATTTTTTTTAGATTTTTTCCCTTACTGCCTTTATGGCTTGTGCCTTAATCTTAATCAAACCTCACTGATTTTGCTGTTTTTATAATGTTTTGCAACATAAAAGTTGCACAAAAAATATCGCATTGGAACCTATCATTTAACGTAAGATCTGTTTCTGTATCTATGGTTCCTTATTCAATCCTCATTGGAACCTAAGGGTTAGGAAAAAAATATTCAGGGCTCGTTCCTGAAAGCCAAACAAGCATTTTAACAATACAGCAATTAAAAGTCTGAGAAATCTGTAACAAAAATCTGAAGGTGAATTAGTTTTCCCTACCAGGGAACACCCTTGTTAAGAAAACAGTTTTACAGGCATAAGAAAAAAAAAAATAATAATACTCAAATAACTATAGTGTAAACGCAAAACCCATTATATTAGTTTTACAACAATTACTAATATATTTCAGACTTTCGTTTTTAAGCTGTTTAAACTAGTGTTTTTTTTTTTTTTTTTTTCCTTAAGTATCAAAGGATATATGTTTTCAACAAATGTGACATGTTTCAGAATTTTTTTCTTATGCCTGTAAAACTGTTTTCTTGACAATAATGTTCTCTACTTAAAAAACTTATTCAACTTCAGAAGTTCATCATCACATTTTAGATCTGAAGTTTTAACAATCAGAATTACCAGATTTTCAAAAAAAAATTCATATAAAATGTGGAACTTAGTCATGAAGATTGGAATTGTGATGTATTCCTATTTGTTGCAAATATTTGTAAAATTTACTTTTAATTTTTTTTTATATTTACAATTGCAATTTTAGTTATTTTAATTTTATATAGCGTTTATTAAATGTTAAATAATTGAAATTTTAAATAATTGAATTTATAATAATTAAAAAATACTACTTACAAGAACTTAAGTAAGTGTATTAGGCAAAAATAATTTTATCTCAACTGTTTGTATTTCATTATTTGCAATAAAATGAAAAAAAGGCCAAAAATTAATCAGTTCAAAAATAATTAGCAGAAGCCTTTATGAATCATTCTTAAAAAAATAACGTTTTTTTTTTAATGAATGATTAATTATTTTAATATTTGACATACAAATGCTATTCCAGCTTTAACAAATGTCTCTTTCTTGTAGATGTATAACGTCAATATGAAATCACATTCTTCTCTGAAACTTTTAAAATTCGAACACTTTTTCGTAAAAGGATCCCCCACCCTCCCCGAAAAAAAAAAAATCGTTTGCTATCTTATTCAAATAGAATTTAAGTACTACATAATTCTATTATTAGAATTTTTCTATTAGATATTTTGTAAGGATGTCTTCAAAAAATGGTATTTAGATCTGTGGTATGCGATGAACGTTCCGATCGTCCACCATCTTGCTGGTAGTTACGTCGAGCGATGGCAACGTCTGCCCTTTTTTTTCAGCATTGGGAAAGGGTTAAAAAAAAGGTCTCAAAGGGTTAAAAAAGACGTACAGCACGCACGGTGAAAGAATGAGACAAATGTTTCTGTATCACCTTTCAACACTCCTGATGCTGATCATGCATTTGGGACTCGTAAAATACAAATACATATAACACATAACGTATCTACCGTGTTATAGGGGGATTCTCCGTGAATAGCAAACTCGTTATTCTGGGCCAAAATGAAATATTTCGTACAGTAATCCTATTTTTTTTTTTCAAGAGTTCTAAAAGTGATCGTTTTTTTCTTTTTTAACTCTAGAAATTCTGTCACTTGCAAGGAAGAATCAGAGTAGAGATGATGATGATGATGATTATATGCAAGTCATCACGGTCCTTCTGTCTATAAGTCTGTGTACAAAACTGGCGATGTTTTCGAATAAAAGCCCCCGAACCCATCGATTTTTCACGAGCTAGCATATGCGGAGGAAAAAGGGAGATCAAAAGAAAACAGATGACAGGCCGGGTAATCCATCAGGATTAAAACTGGGCTTTAAGTCGGTGGACCAACACAGAGACTGACTGCTACATCTACAAGCAACCTGTTTGTTCTCCGTTAGAGGAAATCATCCAGCCTCTCTCGAATGTCACTGTCCTTTTTCGATGACGCCTCAAAAATGTCAAAGAAGGGGTTCGATCGTCTGTCTTATTCCGTTGACGAGGATTATTATAGGACAGATTGATCTACAACTTTTAATTTGTTTCGCTCTTGAAGAGTGTCTCCACTTTATAAAAACGAGTGAAAAGTTACGATGGAAAAAACTGAAAAATCGTGTCATTTGGATAAAACCCAGGATAAAACAAAGGACCAATAAAAACTCCGTTCATTGCTAGCCTTTTTCCATGCTCACTTATAATGTCCAAAGAGAAAATTGGACGACTTATGTAATCGGTTTCGAATATATTTTCGCTATACATTTTAGGGTGATATTTCCAACTCTAATATATTTTAAAATACAAATAATCCAGATGATGAATGAAAGTATCGTCAAGAAAATTGAATATAATTTTATTTTAGGATTTTCTATCTTTTTAATCGATGAAAATATATTTCTTGTTTTTATGTCACTGCAGTTTTTGTATTGTTAAAATGGGTAAAAATTCCGAATCTGAGCGATATTTTGAGAGTCACGGATACAGTCTATTTAAACCTGCGTTTATAGTTTAATAACTAAACGTAACTATAAACTGCGTTTATAGTTTTTTTTTTCTGTATTACTTTGTGATAGACAGTCATTCTGTGTAAATGACATACGCCATAGAAAAATATATATCAGAATAAGAGGGCCAAACAGTATGAAATTCGAACTAAGATGAACCAAATTATACCAGAATGAATGGAATGGAAATGATAACCTTTGGGACATTTTTAAGTGGCCATACTCAGAAGATTATAGTTAAAGACAACAAAATAGTAGAGTTTCGTTGCGTGGCATATCAAAAGAGATATTCACTCCACAAATTTAGGCCCTATCCTACTATATATATATATATATATATATATATAAATTTGTTCAATTGTTTTCTTGAACCTCAGTCATCCCAATATCAAATATCATGGCAAATGGTGAAAGTTCAACAACTTAACAAAGGGAGACTTGTATCAATAATTCATATTGAAGGTGCAACGCACAGAACATAAAAAAAAAAAAATGCAGTGCCTTAAAATCGCTTTCAATTCTATTATTTTGAATTTTCAAAACTACGGATTCAATTGAAACCAAAAATCATTTTGATGGGTTTTAGAATATATATTTAATTTAAAGAGAAAATATTTATGTATGTTCCAATTAGTGGTTTTCAAAATTTGATTTTATAACTCATAATTAATGTGGTTAAAATGCGACTCAAAAACAGTCGAGATTGCTTTTATAGTTTATTTTTTTTAATTTATCAGTATTTTTTGAAGATATGATGCAATATATTTTAAATATTCAAGGTTATGACTAAAAATGCACTATTTAAGTTGTAACGCTAGAGAGGCCAATTTTTCAATTGTTTATAAGTCATGCACAATTAGTTGATTTTTTTTCTCTTCTTGTTTATTTATCCTACACATTTTAAAAATAGTTTTTTAAAAATGAAACTGCCTAGTCTCAAGAGGTGTTTCAACTCCAAATAAATATTTTTTTCTCCCTTCAATAGCAGTTATTCACTGTTATATTTAATATGGTAATCCTACAAGCCAAAATGAAATACAGTCGAACCTCAATTTAACGTACTTTGATTTAACGAATGTTTCTTTTTTTTTTTTTTTTGTCCCGACAAAAAGGGCGCTAAAATGCTCTAATTTAACGACTTTTTAGCTTTCATTTAACAAACACTGCAAATCGCTGAAGTAAAATTCGCACATAAAACTAAAATTTTGAGTTTTTCGCACACAAAATTTTGAATCTTTCATACCCTAATCCAAGTGTGTAATACAATATTTTTTTTCTCATTTCTCCAAACGAAGCAAATGACTACGAAGACAGCGATACAGAATCAGTCATTTGCAATGACGCCGCGGATAACGATGATCCAATGCCTGGATGTGAAGATGTTCCTTGTAATGGAAATTTTACAGAATATGTGTCTTGCGATGTACAGCTAAAATACCTGCGATAGTGAACAGAAAGAGAATGAAGATTCTGAAAGCAGCAAAGATTACGAAGAAACGTAAATTGAATTTAAAAAAGTAACATTCCAAGAAGCAGTTTGCAGCTTGAACGATTAAAAAAAATGTTTTTTGTGTCACGAGGTTGACGATGATGTTCTTATGAAGTTAGAAAATATAGACAAAGAACTTTGGAAAGTCAAAATAAAGTACTATCAAAGATTTCTTTCCAAAGTGCCAATAAGTATGTATATATTATGTATTATTTAAAAGCAAGTAACATTAAAGAATTTAGATTAAAGTTCATCGCCTAACGTATAAGTTATATTTTTTAAGCTCGTAGTAAACAATAATCATTTTTTTATTCATATCTATATCTAGGGTGTTTTTCATTGATATTTTTATACCATACTCTTCACAAAAATGGATATTCGATTGAACGAATTGCTTAGATTGAACGAACGGATTTGTGGGTCCCAATCAATTCGTTGAATCGAGGTTCGACTGTATTTATACTGCAACAAAAATGTTGCAACATACAAGTAAACTGTCCTTCAGAAAAGGCATTTAAATTCATACTTTAAACGAAATGCTATGGGGAGGAAATGCACTTTATAGTCGTTATCTGTCTGCAAAAGCATATATATTTTTAAAACAATCGATTTATAAATCTCATTAACACAAGCAGAATTGTAATACTCATGTTTATAGCTTTGTTGTGAAAATTTAAGTATGAGATGATGAACTAAAATGAGATAAATTCAAAATATGCAAAATCATCCAATGTAAAACCCAAACACTTTTTCGTGTTATATAAGAAAACTTTTATGAAAAAAGTCTCGTTATTTGATCGCAAAGAGATTAAAAGATTCTGATATAAACACGAACAAATTGTTGTACGTTAAAATAACTGGAAATACTTTTTACATTTTAAATTTCCTTTTGTATTCAAACTTAACTTTGTAGCTTTGTAGAACAGTAGAATCAGTGTGTATTAACCTGAATGTAATACATAACTAAATAGAGACTTATTTTTAAAAGTACTTATAAATGACTGCTTTCTTTTCCCTTACCCATTCTATAAGACTATTAAAAATTTTAAATAAAAATATCCTTTTTAAACTATGATACTTTTCCTTTCAAATAGCTCATCTCCGAGAGATTTTCTCGAATATAAAGTTTATTCATGCACCGCTTTACGAAAACATTTTGCAGAAAAAAAAAGAGTTTTCTTAAATTTTGCGATAATCATCTTTTCAGAAGTTTTCTTTAAATGCAACACATAAAAAGTTACGTTCTATGAGCTAGAAAAAATATGAAATGTTTGATGCAGATCACTAAAATGTTTGATGCAGATAATATCGTAAAAAGTGATTCTTTAGCATTTATAATTTGCAGAACACCTTGTTTCTTTTTCTTTTTCTTTTCTTTTTTTACTTTCATATTTTTCTTTCTTTCTTTCTTTTTTTTTTTTTTTTTTTTTTTTTTTTACCTAAACCTAAATTCAAAATTCATTTTTTGTATCATACATTTTAGTTTATGAGCAATAAAAAATATCGTAGGAGATTTTCAGGAAGAGATTAAAGAAGGAAGAGTTGAGGGGGGGGAAAAATTAATATGCATATATATAAAAGTATAACGTTATCTTAAAAGGAAAGTAATTAATAGAACGGAGATTAACTTTGATTTTTTTCAAGCTTTTAATTAAAATACTAGCAGAAGAAAGTCATATTTCTTGGTGTTCTTAAGAAATTACTGCACCGATAATAAAAATTTAATTTACCTTTCATTTTCATACGCGCTTTCTAAGGCTAAATAAAAAATAGAGAGGGGAATGAAACTTTTTAATTATACATCAAGTGAGTGATTCCTTTACTTCCAGTTTTCAAGTTTTAAATCAAAGTAGTTTTTACACTTTTTTTTTTCCATAGCAGAAAAAGGTATGTTTTATGAGAAAGAGTTTTCTCTTTTGATCTACACTTTATTGTATATTCATGTTGCTATTTTTTATAGTGTTTTTTTAATAGCATTTCCTTTCTTCTCTTTTCAACGAAAATATGTTTTTTAATTGATATACACAGAAAAAATCTTTTTTAAATTAAAAAGCTTTCTTTTCTGAAAATAAAATGTAATGCGGTTAAAACGTAAAAATAAGAGGGGGAAAAACCTTTTTTTTTGTTAAATAAACTTTTAACAGAATCAGTAAAAGACATACGTAAACAATTTTTTTTTTATTTAACAAGTCGTGCCTTATTTTCAAATATACATGAAATATAAAAGAAACAGAAAAGCTTTCGATGTGTTGGTAAAGTACCTAGCAACTGTGCATGTGATAAGTTCTGCAGTAAAAGCTGCTACAACTTTTATATATGATAATTAATTTCACTGGAAAATAATGGAAGATAGTTTTTAATATTTAAGCGATGTACAGTGTTTTTGTTAAATGAATAGATGTCAGCTTAAAGTTTCTCTGGGTTATTTCAGGGTTTTGAGCCTTTACAAATAAGTATCCTTAAGATTATCCACAAGAACAGATCAAAACTTCTGTTGATGATGCTTGTCAAATCTTCCTCATGAAGATCGATTTTTTCCAGGAATTTTGCCCATTTTGTTCAATAAATACCATAACAAACAAAAGTACTCTGGCCTGTTTATTTTAATTTAAATTTCGAGTTGTAGCTTCGACTTCTATCTTGAATAATCTTTAATATCTTAAAAAATTACCCGAATTTATTTTTATGTACATTCTGAAAACGGAAAAGTGTTAAACACAATTCAATCGGTCACATCACTAACCACTTAAATCAGAACATCGATTTTGAGTAGAGGTGTGCCAGATATTTGAAAATCAAGATCCGCAGATACGGATAAAAAATGCTTGTTTTTTTTGGGGGGGGGGGGGGATCCGCGAATATAGATCTTTCAATCTTTCAGTTGCACATAATTTTGAATCACATATTACCTCAAAAAAAAAATTCTTTATTTAAATTGCATTCTTTATAAGGTATGCTATTCAACCGCAATGACATATTTCAAATCAAGTTCCGCAGATTAAATCTGTAAACATTAATGAATAAATAAATAACTGTTTGATAAAATTTAGATTTATTTATCCATTCGTTTTTTGAATGAAATATTGAATGATATCAATAACATTTAAATGGTAGCTCTGAATGAATATGTTCTAATTATTATTATTATTATTGTTATTATTATTATTATTTTAAGAACTGATCAGAAACTAATCAATCCCAAATGGGAAAATATGGTTAAAATATTTAAAAACACTTGCATTAAAAATACTCGTTTGCAATTTCAATGGTTTATATAATTTTCGATTAATAATCAGGGTTGCTTCGATTAATAGAATTGGTTTTGATATTTGACTTAAATTATTTTCCTCATTTAATATTTTTATTTGGCTAATGCCGCTAATTCGATCACAAAATGTTTCAAAAATTTTGTACTTACTATTCAAATAAACTCTTTAATATTCGTTTAACAATATGTTTTCTTTGTTAATTACTGCTACTACTACTTTACAAAAAAAAAAAAAAAAGAGAGAAGAAGATGATAATGAAAAGTAACAGGAAATTTTTGGCCTTCACTAGTAAATGGCTTTCACTAACAAAATTTTCAATTTTGCGTCTGTAACCTACATATTTTTGCTTTCTTCTTCAGAACAATAGGTAATTTGGAGTGACGAAATCATACGTGAGGATATTCAAGTACTACGTTCTTTCACTAATTGCGGTTTTACTCGTTTCCAACCAGGAAGACTTTTAGAGTTTTTCAAATTTTGCAACCCGTATTCAAAGCTTGATTAAGTTTCGAACTATGCAAACTCTTTTCAGTACATTTCATTTATTAAGACGTGTAAAAATATATTTTAAAAATGTATTTAACTTAGAAGTTTTAGCAACAAACATAGTCTGCTTAAATTTAAACAGAACAGCTGTGTTCATAAAATATTTATTAAAATAAAGTGAAATATATCTAATATATTACTCAATAATTTTTTCATACTTTTAATCGTAAGTGACTGAATCATTTTTATTATCATTTTCATCTTCACTGTCGCGATTCTCTAGTTGATTGTTTATTGGTAAACGCAATTTAAGTGCAGGGGGTTATAATCAAAGTTACTCAATGTTTAGATATATGAAGAGCCTCTTCTGTTGGACGTATTCCATTGAAACTTCGGAAATACATGGAAAAAAGAAATCTGCAATTAAAATATTGTTCAAATTTCGACCAACAGATGGCGCTTTTCTCTATAAAAGACGTTATTCAAATTTAGAGCCTTTTAAAAAGGCCAGTGTACAATGCCTTATAATCATGAAGTTCTTTTATCAGAACTGCAGTAATATACAGGTCGCAGAGAGAAAGGGGGGGAGCAGGGGGAAAATCCCCTGGGCCTCAGCTTCTGAAGGGCCCCCCCCCCTTTGCTGTTTATAGGATACTTAATTGTGTGTTGTCAATTTTGTAAAAAAAAAAAGTCCAAATTCAGATTATGCCCCCATATGTTTCAAATTAATTTTTGAATGAAATTACGAAAAGCCAGCTAGAGCATAAACCACCAACTTCACGAAAACGATAAGTGTTTCTGACTGAGTCTTCCTTTTGCAAGAAAAGTAGACATTGACGGTGTTATTCAACGGTTTGCCATGACTAAAGGGTATAGCCAGAGTGTCTTTTGACATGTCTGAACATAGCATTGTCATTTGTAGCAGTTAATACAGGTAAATGAAAACATTATTCAAAAACATGCTAGTACATAGAAATGCAGCGTGTCAATAAAAGGCGCTCAGAAGAAAAAAAAAAATGTTCTGCTCTTTTTCAGGTGGTTGGTGTCATAGCTGTATGAGCTGGATTCCCCCCCCCCCTCCCAAGAGAAAATCCTGTGTACGCCACTGCGTAATAGGGGAGCCAAAATGCTAAAATTTTAACCCCCATATGTATGGCAGAAAATTAATAGTTTTCGAGAAAATTGAATTTTAAGCTTTTTTTTTTTTTTAATAAACCAAAATTTGACATTCAAGAGCAAATCTACACATTAAATGGATTTTATTTTAATTTATTTTCAGAGTTGAAACTCTAAAGCTAACGTAATTATAAAAATTGCGAAACTACTTTAAAATTTAAATTTACGAGCCATTAGACGCATTTTTTTTCATTTTTAATTCACATTTCCTTTCATACGATGTTATTTATTTTCAATAATACGATGGCAGTAAACGTACAAATTACAAATAAATTTTCTCCTATTAATCAGCGATCCAAAAACGTATTAATGTCCATCTAAAGCCATGTAATTCGTAAAGAAGGCTTAGTTTTACTTAGCGTAGGCCAAAAAACGCAAAGGGGTGCAGCTTCGTTTATCGTTTAGGATCGTCAGTCAACTATTATTCAATGTCGATCAAGTTATCGCGGCTTTTAAGGGCTTAAAAATCTTGAGTACAGCGAATTATGGGCTTCAAACCGGTGTGTGTGTGTTGTGTCATCGTATTAATTGGTTTCGATTGTGCGTTAAGCATGTTTTGCTGACTAATCAGATAACAACAAAAACACACGACGACATAGCACACAGCCGTTTGAGATTTACAATCTGATGTGGGTAAGATTTTATGCACATTAAAACAGTGATAACTTGTTCGGTTGACATACGATACTAAGGAATGAACGGAGGTGCATCCTTTGGCGTTTTTACCTGCTTACGAATGAAATGTCTTCAGATGAACATTAATACTTTTTGGATAGCTGATTAATGGGAGAAATTTCATTTGTAATTTTTACGCTTACTGGATTAGTATCTTATGAGATAAACAACATTTTTTTGAAAGGAAAATGTAAATAAATTTAAAAAATACATGTAAAGCGAGTGAATTAAAATTTGAGATTTTTGTACTTTTTCATGATTACGTTAACTTAGAGTCTCAGCCATGCAAATAAATTTAAAAAACGGTGATAATTTGAGCGGTTGACCAACGATCCTCAAGAATGAACAGGGGTGCATCCTTTGGCGTTTTTACCTGCCCTAAGTCAAATTCACCCTTTTTTACGAATTACATGTCTTCAGATGGACATTAATATGTTTTTAAATCGCTGATTAATGGGAGAAATTTTATTTGTAATTTGTAGTTTTGTACTTTTAATGATTATGTTAGCGTAGGTGGAGTTTCAGCTGTGAAAATAAATTAAAATGAAACCCATTTTATGAGCAGATTTTTTAAATTTTCAATTGAATCCCAAATTTTAGGTTATTCAAGAAAAAAAGCCTAAAATTCAATTTTCTCAAAACTATTGATTTTAGGCCATATATATATAGGGGGTTGTAGCATTTTGGCTTCCCTATCATGTCTTACCAGGAATAAGTCGATTTGCCACTAACCGTGAATATCTATATATACGTATATATATTATAGACCACTCTCGCACGAACGATATTGATTTTGGCGTGTATACGACTTATAGGATTTTTACAGGGTAACAAAAATAATTCTTTTACATTACGGCTTATGGATAGAAATTCATGAAAGAGTGCTAATGGTTTCTTCGATTGAGCTACAATGTGCCATGTATATTACAGATCACGGTCACATCACCTGCGTAGATTTTGGTGGGTATAGTTTGTTCATAGGGTTCCAAAAAACAATTCTTATACATTGCTGCTTATGGACGCAAATCATCTAAAGTGTGCTAGTGTTCAAAACTACATTGGAATAATATAGGTTCAAATTGGGTATCTATACTGCAGGTCATAGTTTTTGTTCAAATACACAAAAGAGAATTTCAATACATTACGGCCTACAGACGCACATAAAAGTGCGCTAGTGTATATAGGGTGCATTCGAGCTCAGATTAGGTACGCATATCCTAGGTCACTTCACTGTCTCGCATACTGTATACATTTTGGTGTGTGTAGGGCTTACAGTTTTTTTACAAAGCTACAAAAAAATGAAAATTAATTAAAAACTTTCTAAATAACACATAAATAAAAAAATGGTATAGTTCGAATGCTTCCGGTGGTGCAAAAGATCCGTTCCTCAGCTGCAAGAAAAGTTCAACACATATATAGGCATGAATCAGTGGCGTAGCCAAAGGGGAGGATAGGGGGTTCACAACCCCCCCCCCATGAGGAATTTTTTGCCATACAAAATGTATATTCTTCGCTCCCTTATCTCACATACGTATGCGTATATGTGAGTTGAAGTAGTCGTATCCCACCCTCATGAAAAATTTCTGGCTACGCCACTGGTATGAATATATTTATTTTTAGTTAGAGGGAAAAAGTTAGTGTATTGATTTTAAGGTCCCTGAGCTCAGGGATCCTGCACATTCGCTCCACCTAGCCTTTCATGTTTTATGGGGCACTGGATGTGCCGGACCATTAGAAATTTATATAAAAACGAATCATTCATTTCTTATGTCCATAGAGATTGATACATACAGTCAAACCTCGAATGAACAAATGGATTGGGACCCACAATTCCGTTCGTTCAATCGAATATTAATTTTTGTATAGAGTATGGTATAAAAATATCAATGCAAAATACCCTTAGATATTGATATGAAAAAAACAATGATTATTGTTGACTGCGAGCTTAAAAAATGATAAGTTATACGCTTGGAGATCCACTTTAAAATTATCTGAATTCTTTAATGTTACTTGTTCTTAAAACTTAATATATACACACTTATTAGTACTTTAGGAAGAAATCCTGGATAGTGCTTTGTTTTTGTGGGTGTGTTTTGATTTTCCAAACTTTTTGTCTATATTCATTTTGTGCGCGAAAAATTCAAAGTTTTAGTTCTATGTGTGAATTTTAGTTCAGCGATTGTTGTTCGTTCAATCAAAGCTGAAAATTCGTTCAATCTGCGCATTTTAGCACCCTTTTTGTCGTGACATAAAAAATATTCGTTCAATCGGAGAATTCGTTAAATCAAAGAACGTTAAATCGAGGTCCGACTGTGTACGGGTTTTCAGTGTCTAAAGGTACTGATTGATCTTTCTGTATACAAATTCGTATGCAATCATTTTTAAGATACCTCACCTCACTAAAGTTTTCTAAAACAACCCATCACGCAGACATAAACTTCTCCATTATGTTTTCGACATCAACCTTATAATGCACGAAAAAAAAACACATTAATTCATTAAATATGAAAAAAAAAAAAAAAAAATCCAGAAAAAATAGCATTTTTTCTTGAAAAGAAAAATAAAGAAAGAAGGGAGAATTTCTCCTTGAAAAACATTCCTACCTCACAACCTCCAAAGTATCCGAAATAAAAACGGAAAGGGAACATAATCAAAAGGGAACACTAGACAAAAGAATCAAAAGTGAAGAGAAAAATATCTAGAGTCCCCTCTCTCTCTATGGTTGCGTGAGGGGAGACCGCCCGGTGCTTCAGCGTGGGGATATAAATAAATTTTTCAACTCGGCAGGTTGACTTCCTGCCGTTACATTGAAGAAAAGTTCCGACCGCTTTTTCCGCCATAGCGGGTGGCACGTGTGCCACAAAAAAAAAACGTGGGAAAACGCCAATAAGTGTGAAGTAGAGAGTATTCCACTGCGAGCGCACTCACTCCAAAGTGATATTTACATGAAAATACGCACGGAATGTCTTGTAAACTGTTCGGATTTGTACGCGAGACCAGCTGGGCACTGTTACGTTTAGGAGACATGAAAGACGATTGTGGGAGTAAAATGCATGCGCATAGCTTTCCCCCCCATGTCGGATCGGCACAGGGCCTCGTCGAAAACGGGAGCAGTTGGAGAGAGGACAGGAGATTTTGGTGCATAGAAGAATGACAAAATATCTCTTATAGTGTGCTGTGCAAAATAAATAAATAAATAAAAAGAAAAGAAATTGAAAGAAATTTACTTTTCTTTTTCTCCTCTGTGTGCAGTAGTGGATTCAGATTTTTTTTTTTTTTTTTTTTTTAGCACTCGGGTGCTATTTCTTTCAAGCACGGGATTTTTGTCTACGAGGCGCGCCATGGTCACTTTTCCGTTGGATTCATGTTTTCTGAAGAGTGACTGGATGTTGCTAACGGAAACATGGACTACCCCTTCAGATGATTTTCAAATACCAGGATTCACTTGGGTCGAACGGATAGACAGTGATTTACAAAACAGAAAGCCATCTAGAGTAATGATTTTTATAGAGGAAAACTTTATAAAAAGAATATGAAACACTTTCCAGTGCCTACACGAGCCAGATGAAGGGTGTTCAAAGAGTCATTGCGTCTATTCAAGATAAAGTGAGATTCGCAGTTCCTTACGCGAGTCCTCGAATTTCTTATGAAGATCAATGAGACTCTCTATTCGAAACATTACTGAAGGAGGAGGATTGTAAGACTGTTCTAGTAGGAGATTTCAACGTAGAATTCAATTCCGATCCAGGATCCGATTTCATAACTGAAATGGATATTTTAGATTTTTCATTACTCACTCGTCCAAAACATTTCACCACTGGGGGCGAAACAACAGTGTATGCAGCTTTCAGCAACAAAATGGTGCGAACAGGAGTCTATAGGATCACTTACAGTTATCCTTTTCCTATATATGGCAGAATAGATTGAATAGATTAAAAAAAAATCTGAAATTCTTCCAGCCGAGTGCGTATATAAAATCTGGAAGAATTTTAGGGTTTTTTTTTTTTTTTTTTTTGAGTTGCTAAATTTTGAAAAAAAAAAAAAAAAAAAAGCTTGGTGCTTACGTATTATCCCGGCGGGCATTCCCGCAAAATTATTTTTTCGCAAAATGGGCTGGCAAACTGTTGCCAATCGTATTCGTAACCATCCATAATTTCATATGTCCGGCATTTATGTTCGTGAAAAATCGCCCGTCTTGGCGGACCGCCGGGATAATACGTAAGTACCAAAAGCTTATTTCATCGGAAACAAAATGTACAATAAATCAAAATTTTAGTCTAAAACAATGTAAACATTTGGGGTGGGGGGCTAAACTGTAAAAAATGATCATTTTACCTATTTAATGTGTATAATAGAGATGAAAGTTATCCTTTAAGCAATCTATTTTCTTTTTGGGAGGGGGGGGGTAAAAACCCTCAAGCCACCATCCCTGGATTTGCTTTTGTATGTTTGTGTAAGCATGTTCATATAAAGCTAATTTTCCACAGTTTGTCTAGCTCTGGATCAATGGTTTATGAGGTTCTTTGCTTTCAGGGCCTAGCAACTTTCAGGACATAAGTCTTCCTCTTTCAATTTTTTATACGGAACATTTTATTTAGAAGATTTTAGTAAGCATTAAAATCAATGTATATATTTTGTATTTTGAGATTTAATATACAGAATGATTCAAAATTCGTAAAAAACGTGAAGGGATAGTAGAGGGAAACAATACGGCTGGGGGCCAGAAACGTTGTTCTTGATACTCACTTTAATAATCAATCCCACATTAATCAACATATATTAACTACTTCAATAGCCAATCCTTCCAATACTCCATTACAGTCAAGCGCTTTCTGTGAAAGATTCTCTAGTTTTTGAAGAGCCATAACCGGAAAGTTCACTGTTATTCCTAAGTGATTGTTAACAAGTAACAGGTACATAAAAACGTTTTCGATTGTTATGTAATTTTGAATCTTTTTTGGTTTTTGTCTACCACCACTTATATGTTTTATAGAAGAGTTCTGAATCATCCTGCATATTTTTAAGTGTGCTGAAGGCGTGTATTTTATGCTTATATAAGTTGGAAGTTTCCAGGCAGCTGAAGTCCGGTTATCCAGCTAAACTTATTTTAAAGCGGAAGCTTGTAAAGAGCCTATTCTCGGAAGAATGAGTTGAAAACTAGGGACGGACGCGAGACCCTGCGAGACGAGAAGTGGCTGTCTCGTCTCGCACCAGGAAGTCTCGTCTCTCAAAAGCGCGAGACAGCGAGAAGTCTCGTCTCGCGAACTCGCGTCCATCTCTACTAATCTAGTGGTAGTAACAATGCTAAAACACGTATTTTGGTTGAAAACAGGTTTTCTATGATCTAACTACTCAAGTGTACAAGCAAAAATACTCCTGTGCGGAAATTAACCAATTCTATCAGAGCCTGAAACTGATTAAATGCGATGAACGGGTTCGTATAGAAGCAGCTAAAAATAAAAATATGTTAGTGTTGCCGCAGTGCCGCACCCAGGATTTTATTTAAGGTGGGGAGGGGGGGGGTTACAAATACTGCTGATCTCGGTTATAGTCACTTGGATTAACGGTGTAGTTAGAAAAAAATCATGTGATTTTGGTACATAAGTACAAATAAACTAATTATGTCAGGCACTTCAAAATTTTGAAACTGTCTCTTTACAAGCTGTACTACATACTGAAATAAGCGATAAACCTGTGTCAGTTTCAAAACTTTTAGAAAAAAATTCTTAAAAATCGAAATTTTTTGCAAAACATGTCACTCTTCGAAAAATCTTGCAGTCGAGATCCATGTTTAAGAATTTTTTCTGAAAATTTCACCAAAGGGACAGCTTTTTCGCTTATTACAGTGTGTAAAGCAGCTTATGAAGAACCCTCTGGAATGTTTTGGAGACCATGGTGCTATTAGTTTATTTCAATTTGTGCACCAAGACTAAAAACGGTTTTTTTTTTTCCCCTACAGCCTTAAATTCATTAGCACTTGCCCACAGAACATAAGCCCACTATCAACGTAGCTCGTTAGAGTCATAAATAATTATCTAATCTTTTCAGTGATGTTGTTCCCAAGTTTAACTTTATTTTATACACTGACTGTAAGTATTAATTTAAATAACCAACACTGACACACACCACTTATAAGTAATATCTCCCCAAAAATATTAGAAATAATTTGAAGACAATTTCTTAAAATCAAATATTTTAATACATTGCTGGCACTTTTCAATTTTTAAAGCTTTTCACATCCAACTCACCGGGTTTAGGGGGAGCCCCCCCCCCCAAAAAAAAAGCCCTGTGCCTATGGTGTTACCCAATACGCGAGACCATTCTCGCGCGGTACAGTATGCGAGACCACCACCGGTCTCTCGCGAAACCGCGTTATAAAAAAAAAATTTAAATTAAGGCATTTTGGTGTCATACAATATGAGAGACCTGGATGAATGAGAGATGAGTGTGCATCTTTTACTTCGTACAATTAAATAAAATCAAAGACCTTTTGATGTTGGACATATGCGAGACCGGTCTTGGGTCTCGTCTCGCACCTGGAAATCTCGTCTCGAAAAAGCGTATGACCGCCAGAATCTCGTCTCACCATTTCACGTCCATCCCTGTTAAAAACTAATTCTTTAAAAAATAATAAAAATAACTAGGGATGGACTGCGAGGCAGAAATTTGCGAGACGAGACAGAGATTTGAAGTTATTTTGCGAGACGAGACAGGCACATTTTACATTGTGATATAAGGATTTTTGCGAGACAAGACAAAGTTTTTCAGCGATTTTGCGAGACGAGACAACCAATTTTTCATCTCGCGTCCATCCCTAAAAATAACTGACAGCTGTTCATTCTTCAAAAAACACATCCCCCCGTAGCTCTTCTAATAGATCTCGATCATTCGAAGAGACCCTCGCACTATACGATGAATCCCAAGGTATTATTTGTTTTACATGCATAAAAATTTTAATATCATTAAAGCCTATGTCACTGTACATACATTATTTCCATGTTGACTCATTTGGGGGAATATTGAAACAGTACAGTGTACAATTAAAAAATTGGGTCTCTTGCCCGCAGGGGCGTAGCCAAGGGGGGGGGGTTAGGGGGGTCATAACCCCCCATGAGGAATTTTTTGCCATACAAAATGCATATTCTTCACTCCCCCATCACACACATGTATGCATTTATGTGAGTTGCAGTAGTCGTAACCCCCCCCCCCCATGAAAAATTTCTGGCTACGCACCTGCTTGCCCGTGCTGACAGTTTGGCCGTTCCTTATCGAGCTGCCAAGTTCAATAGAGTCGAACCTCGATTTAACAAATTCTTCGATTTAACGAATATTGTTTCTGTCCCGACAAAAAGGGTGCTAAAATGCTCCGATGGAACGAATTTTTAGCTTAGATTGAACGAACAACCATCGCTGAAATAAAATTCGCACATAAAACTAAACTTTTGAATTTTTCGCACACAAAATTAATATGCACAAAGAGCTTTGGAAAGTCAAAACAAAGCACTATCCAGGATTTCTTTCCAAAGTGCCAATAAGTATGTATGTATTAAGTTTTAAAAACAAGTAACATTAAAGAATTGAGGTCATTTTAAAGTGGATCTCCTAACGCATAACTTATCATTTCTAAGCTCGCAGTCAACAATAATCATTCTTTTTTTCATATCTATATCTAAGGCTATTTTGCATTGGTATTTTTATACCATACTCTTTACAAAAATGGATATTCGATTGAACAATTGGCTTCGATTGAACGAACCGATTGTGGGTCCCAATTAATTCGTTCATTCGAGGTTCGACTGTATATTTCTTGTAATGAACAAAGCATATTCATATGTAATCCAAAACAAAATACATCGGTTAGTGCACCTTTAACTTATCCATTTACTCCTTCCTATCTCGGATTACCCCCACGCCGATCCCGCATTTTTGGGTACATGATACCCTGCCTTCAGACAATGGATGGAGTGTATTGGACGCAATATTTTGACGGAACCTCGCGGAGCAGGAAGAGGTAGGAGTATGGGTCTTGCAGCGGTTTTTGGTGAAGCGTGTACCATCGGGGGCAAAACCACCTGCGAAAAGCGGGGGCAACACCAGGTATCAGCTCTCGCATCTGTCAGAAATGATAAAGAACCGATGAAGACAGCTGCAGAATCAGCGGACCGTTCGCAGTTTGCGGGAGGAGAATCCCGCGCACCCACACATTCGCACTTCGGGGTGGTTCCATTTTCTTATTTCTATGCGAACATACATACTTCGCCAGAGCCTGTTTATTGGTAGGGCAACCCACCCATTTCAAGGGCCCCAAAAATTTTGTACTTTCTGAACAATTTGTTTTAGTTATCGAAACAATTCAATTCTGCGTTTAAAAATTATTTGCCATTTTCTTGAAAATACTTAAAGAGTCGGCAGCTGATTCTGTCATTTTGACTCCACTAAGGGTATTTATTATTTGCGAAAATAAATGTCATATTCATGTATACAAATATCCTTTCCTATTCTTTACTGCGTATTTATGTATTAAATTTTATACATATGTGTGCAGGGGTCGCACTGGCATTTTTTTAATCCATTCGCCTAATTAGATTTTGCCGGACATCATTAAGCATGGGCGCCCGTGAAGGCGGGCAAGGTAGGGCACTTGCCCCCTCCCCCCCCCCCTAGAGTGTTAGATTAATGTCTCATGATGTATACAAATGGCAAAACCAGAACCACATTTGTTAAAAATTTAAAATTTGTCCCCCCCCTCTAGAAACTTTTTTTTTGAGTTTGCCTCCCCCCCCCCCTAGAAAAATTCCTATGGGCACCCATGTCATTAAGAAATGCAATTGCCAATATTTTCGCCCAATCGTATTTTCTTTCGCCAAACTAATTTTATGATCGCTATTTTCGACGTTGGCGATCGACAGCGTGACCCCTGTTGTGTGTAGCTGTATGTGCCAAAACAACTTAAATGCGTATCATGCAATTTCTCATGAGTGCAAAGGCCCCAATATTTGTATTGGCCCAATAGTGTGATGATCGGGCCCTGTACTTCGCATGTAGTGTACACATTGTACGCCTATCTATCTTGATGCTGTGAAATCTCTCATTCAGATATCGTAGAGAATAAACCTAAATCGTAGTCAAGAGAATGATTATTTATTGAGAACCCATGTTTGAGTAGTCAACTCCGGTTAGAGTGAAACTCTGGGGACCGGCCGATTTCGTTCACTAAACTCGAAGTTCACTAAAACCGTTGTTGCCTCATGCTGAACAATAAAACTTAATACAAAACTATAAAATAGTATTTTATACGAATACTGAATGTTTATTAAGTAAATCAAACATAATGGATCGCATTTATGGTTATAGGAGTATTTAAAGATTAGAATGTACAGTCAAACCTCCAAATAGCGGTCACCCATGGGACCCTCCAAAAGTGACCGTCCTTTGGAGGTGGCTGTTGCTTAATATTAAAAATTATTATTAAGATTAAAGAAGAATCAAAGGGTTTAATATAAAAAAAAAGATCAAAATAAATAAAAGTTAACAATAGGGACACCGTTATTTTAGCTTCACTCATTCTCATTTATTTTGAATTATATTTTTTAAAAAATAAGGTTATTCATAATTGCTTTTTTAAAAATTAATTTATAGTAAAACCTCTATACAACGATACTTCAGGGACCCAATAAAAGGATCGTTCTAGAGGGATGTATTGGAATTCCGAGGGACCGCAAAATTTTATCATTATAGAGAGATTCATTGTTGTATCGGATATCCTTATAGAGAGGTTTTATTTTTTATTTATTTTTTAAGGAAACTATCTAATACTGCACAGAAATGATAATACTGATTGTTTATCCGTACAACTTATCATTTTTGATTAAAGCAAAATTTTATATCACCCTAAAATTGCTAACAACATCGGAATATATTCCGATATCAGTAGTGGTGCGTGTATCTTTGGGTTGTGGTAAACAAATTTACATTGTTCACAATTCGGGTGAAAAAAAATGTTTAAAAGTACATTTAGGTATGTGTTATTTTTTTTTTTTTTTATGATTTCTGCAGGCGGCCGTTGTTCGAAATTCGTTGTTCAGAGGTTATTATGAGGTCTTATGAGGTTTTCGTCGTTCAGAGGTGGTTTGGAGGCTTTACTGTTTTACAGGGCTGAAAAAAAATTAGGAACCCCCCCTTGCCCCTCGCCCCTTTTTAGCATAAGTGTGCTAGCCTAGGACACTGGCAACTCACCTATATTTCAGGACAGGTGCTTGATACAGGGGCGTAGCCATGGGGGGGTCATAACTAAGGTGACCATACGCCCCGTTTTGAACGGGACAGTCCCGTTTTTAGGTGGCTTGTCCCGTTGTCCCCAAGCACACCTTTGGGACACCGTTATGTCCCATTTTTAGAAAATGCCCCCTGCAATGTCCCGTTTTTAGAAAGAGAGCAACCCACGGTAACAATTGTAATAAAGGCCGCTAAAAATTTAAAATCATCCAACAGCAGTGTCTGTATTAAAAAAAAAAAAAAAAAAAAAAAAAGCCTAATCTCTCTCCCTCCCCTCTCAAGACGCAAGGAAAACGTCCGGGGGATATTTATTGTTTTTGTGTTTGTTCTTTTAATGTTCTTTTTTTTGTCAACTATTTCAATTATTTAATTTTAATTTCTTTTTTTAAGTCATGTTCCTCTTCCGCTTATTCCTCCCCCTCCCCCTGATCTCCACTTTATTTTCTCGTTTCACTGGTGTTTTCTAAAAAGTTTTTCCCTTCCGAATGATAACTTTTTTTTTTTTTCTGTGTGTCCTTTTGTTTACATTTCTCACTTTCCTACTTTCTTGCCTTGTGTCGGAGGGTGTTTTTGAAGTCGAGGAAGGCCTACCCTTTGTACCACCGGAAACGTACGTCTTGCACTATTTTTTATAGTATATGTGAGTTTTAGCAAAGGTTTGTTGTTTCATTTTATTTTGATATTAATATAAACACAAGCTTTTTTGCGCGTTTTCTTAAAAACTAAAATATATCCAGACCTGTCAATTCAGTCTCCCTACACTATTAACTTAAAAACAGAAGATGTCCCGTTTTGAAGGAAAAAATGTATGGTCATGTTAGTCATAACTCCCTCCCCCCCCCCCATGAGGAATTTTTTGCCATACAAAATTTATATTCTTCACTCCCTTATCACACATATGTATGTATATATATGAGGTGCAGTAGTCGTAACCCCCCCATGAAAAATTTCTGGCTACGCCACTGGCTTGATATAATCTCTTTCTCTCTACTCGAACACAAAAGAGACACTTTTCTTAGGAATCGAACAATAACACCTCTGCCGTCCAGAATTTTTTCAAGTTCACTATTACCGAAGTCACGGCTCACTCAAACAGAGAAGTGCCCTGAATATTTCTAACGTATCTGAACCGGGATTCATGAAATGCGTTCACTATAGCCGAAAGTTCCCTATATCCAGGCTCACTCTATCTGGAGTTGACTGTATATTAGGGTGGATCGATTTTTTTTTTTTTTTTTTTTTCAAAATATTTATCTCCCGAGGTCTCAAAAGTTGTATATTGATATGAATAAGACGTGTATAAAATTTGAATGTTCTACGACAACATCTTGGGGTTGCGCATCGAGCTTGAAATCCAGAAATTTTTGAAAAATATGACTTCTTTAAAAAAATCGACCAAAAAAATTCTTCTGCGAATTATCAGGCTCCCGAGGTTAGGAGCTATATATTGTTATGAATAAAACGCATACAAAATCTGGAGGGGCTACGACAAGTTCTAGGGGTTGCACATCGAGCTTGAAAGCTATAAAAAAATTGAAAATTATGTGTTTTTTTGAAAAAATTATGTAGAAAGCAAACTTCATTTGTAAAAAATAATTTGGTCCTTTTGTCTGTTAAACGATGTTCAGAGAAGCTCAGTAAATCACAAAAAAATGGCTTTACGAATAATTTGATACAATACACACGTTATGCGATCTTTTCGACAGCACCGGTTCGCCTGCCGAGTGATGGCGATGCACATGCGTTCGGTTAAACCAGACACGAGATATTTTGATGAAACAGGCATTTAGTTTGACGTTTCATATAGATGGTGTTTTCAGTTTAGTCTAAAAAAACTAAGGGGTGGTTGCCTCCCACTGATGCGATCCTGAATAAAGGGAAACTCGCTGCTACAAGATATTAAACAAAATCGGCGTTCTCAGAAGAGAAGGGAATATCGAAAGAATTACTTTGTACCAAACCCGAGGAGTACGTCTCCTCGAGTTACAAACCCGAAGAGACGTACTTCAATATTACTATTTTGTACTTAAGAAGAAGAAATTCTAAGTAAAGGTCAGGATCCTCCGGAAGGCGAAAAAACCTTAGTTGTGGCGATCAAAATGCAGGAAATTTGGATCAAGGTCAGTATCCTCACTGTGTCAATTTGCGGTCTTGAGCAAGTTCAGCTGCTAAATAAATCCTACGTTAGAGACGGACATAAGGAATTGTTTATGAAAAAAGTAGGTAAAACTCTCTCTTACCCAACTATTGAATATCGCAACTTCCAAATGTACTGACTGAGAACCACATACATAGAAAAATTTGTTGACGGCAAATGACACCCAAATGTTTGCCACAAAGAACATATCTCGCTGATAATCCAATCTGGTTCAACATACTTTAGCCATGTGTCACTATCTGATTTTAAGAATTTCTCTGGAAATTTGGGAGAGTTTGACACGAAATCCATTGATCTTGGGACCCTCACCTGCATTCGCGGTGGTGGCGAATCATCGAATTCTGGAAAGAACAAAAGCGTCATCCGAAATCTAGAAATGTAGTTCTCTAATCTAACAAAATCTCTGCAAGGTTGTATTTGCCAGCTTCACACCAGCAAACAGCCACTCCGAAATTTGTCTATCCATCTATCAGATGGTAGTTTCATGCGATCTAGATTGTTACACTTGAAATAAATTGCCACGGTTTAATTTGAGGTCGGGTTTTACATTACTCATTAAAACGCATGTTCCAATAATTGGGTACAAAAAAAACTTTTTCGAATTATTTGGCTCCCAAGGTTTTAGAAGTTGTAAATTGTTATGAATAAGACGTATGCAGAATCTGGAGGGGCTGTGACAACTTCTAGAAATTGGATATCGAGCTTGAAATCTATAAATATCTGAAAAATATGCGGTTTTTTAAAAAACATGCAAACGGCAAACAAAACATGCATTACGGGCAAAACATGTTTTTGAAAAAACATGCTTTGCCCGTTCTAGCCCAAGGCTAGAACGGGCAGGATTCGGATAGTAGGCAAATCAACGAGGTGGGTCCTGGGCAGGGAACAAGCTGCAGTCGCATTTTTCGCAAAATGCTACTAATTGCGCGAAAATGCGAAAAAAAAAAATTGTCCGTCGCGAAAATGCGACAGCCATTTTTAACTTCCGTGTTCTCTGAAAACAGAATTTTCTGATTCCCAGAATAGCCTTTATGCACTTTAGCGATCTTTTCTTTTTTTTTTTTTTCCCCTTCTCAAAATTCTTAAGAGCACCTGTTGGAACACCAAATCAATCACCTTGAAGGTGGGCTTACCCTTTTCTCGTCCAAGGTCCCACCCGCGTTCATGCACCGGGGAACCGGGCACCCCTCACCCTATCTTCTTCCCCATCTTCCCTCGTGGGCATGGGCGCCAGCAGCATAGGGCAAGGGGGGAATGCCCCCCTGGATTTTTGTATGCAATGCTTTCCCTTGCTTTTTTGCCCTTTCCAACAAGGTAACCATACGTTGAAGTAGTCTTTGCCCCCCCCAGGAAAATATTCTGCCGTCGCCCATTCACATGGGTTAAAAATACACTCAAAAGAATTGGTACTTGTAGATCTGTTCTATGTCAATAACCGTATCTTAGTATTTTTTACCATTATGGATAAATATATTATCAAAAAACGCAACGATAACAATGATTCGGCAAATGACGACGAAAAACGTGAGGAATTTAATTGTGAGGCTGAGGTGGTAAAAAAAACGTAAAACTGCAACAAACACCATTCCATCTGAGCAACTGATAAAGAAGTAGTGCTCCCGTTTCAAAGTCATGTTTGTAAATGAAATGCATGAACAGTATCCCTTAATGTCATCCATTGTTGAGTACATGGGCGCCCATAGGAATTTTTCTAGGGGGGGGGCAAACTCCAAAAAATTTTTCAAAAGGGTGGCAAATTTCAAATTTTTAACAAATTTAGTTATGGTTTTGCCATTTGTATACATCATGAGACATTAACCTAAAACTCTAGGGGGGGGGGCGCAAGTGCCCTACCTTGCCCCCCTTATGGGAGCCCATGGTTGAGTATGCAGCTACTATTCGGCTACATACTGTGGACTGTGAACGAGGATTCAGTGCTCTAAATTTAATGAAATCTAAAATAAGAAGCAGTATTTCACTCAATAATAACGTTAATAATGCACTAATGATTAACATTGAAGGTCCTGAAAGAGCACAGTTTGATTTCCAGCTGGCATTTAAATGGTGGGCCAATAGGAAACAAAGAAGAATTTAAAAAATTAAAAAATACCGCACAACCTCAAAGCACAAGTGCCCCATTCTAAGAAATCATTTTTAATAAATTGTTAATAACATTTTTCTTTGTCATTTTTACTTGTGATGACTTTGTATCTCATAAAAAGTTTTTCAATATGTTAATATTTCTAAAATAATAAGTTCTTTTTTGCATTCGAAGTGTAAGTAGAAGAAAATTTAATATCAATTGGTGTTACATTAATTTATAAGCAGCTCATTTTCTTTAGCATTTTGCTACAGCTTTTTTCTACATTTTAGCACTTTTGCTACAGCATTTTCTGGCCCAGCTTAAACCCTGGTCCTGGGTAATGTAGTTACGATTGTGGTTGTACTAGAGAAGAGCTGCGAACATTACTGACTATTTGTCAACGGACTAATTCTTTAAAAAATATAATTTTTGCTTTCTACATATGTTTCTTCAAAAATCGCATATTTTTTAGATATTTATAGATTTTAAGCTCGATATATAAACTTCTAGAACTTGTCGTAGCCCCTCCAGATTTTGTATACGTCTTATTCATAACAATTTACAACTTCTAAAACCTTGGGAGCCAAATAATTCGAAAAAGTTTTTTTTTTTTGTGGTCGATTTTTTAAAGAAGTCATATTTTTCAAAAATTTCTGGATTTCAAGCTCGATGCGCAACCCCATAATGTTGTCGTAGAACATTCAAATTTTACACGTGTCTTATTTATATCAATTTACAACTTTTGAGACTTCAGGAGATAAAGATTTCGAAAAAAAAAAAAAAAAAATTTCGATCCACCCTGCTGTATATATATAAACAGTAATGGTCTTTTGCGTCCATTCTTAAGTCGTCGAAACTCTCGAACTGCAGCTGCAGTATTCCCTTCGTTTCCATTTAAAGAACTTCCCATGCAAAGTGCGTTCTGACAGAGTGACAGCCATGGAATATGAGAGCGCCATTTTCCCAGTTCTAATCCCTTTTACGCGCAGAACTGGAGCGACAAAACAAGGGTATATAAAATTCTATGCTTACAGAGCGAAATCGCAGTTATAATGGCATTGAGTCACTTTTTATATCATAAATAAATAATAATTCCATATCTCGCATGGATTCTTTTTCTTCTGTGTGTGTGTGTGACTATTTGTGTATTTTCAACCTATTTTCTGTTGCGCAACACCATCTAATCTGTGTTTCTGGAACTATTTATTTATTTATTTTTGCGCGTAATCCTTTTTCCGAAGTCTTGAACGGTATGTTATGTATGTTCCACAATTTTGGAGCCTTTACAGTAAGTAGTTGGATGTATAAAGAGCTTAGAGTACCCCCAAGTTGAAGCTTGGAGTTCGAGCGACGCTTTCAAAGATATAAGCTTCGGGTCACAGCGGATGGGTCGAATCATTGGAACATCCAGTACAGAGAATCTTCTGGGGAGCGACCGCCCCCCTCCCTTCATTCGGCGAAAAATCGGTCGTCGAGTCGCCCAAAAAAGTACAAACAATGGGTAGACATGAAAAAAATGTAAAAGCATATTGTTTGTTTCGCAGTTTGTGAAATAACTTCCCACTCATTGTATATTTATGTGTCGTTATTTCAGACTTTTTAACACTAACTTGTGCACTGATACATAAGTAATTACACAAACATATTCAACATATCAACTTCATTCTGTGGAGCATTTAACTCTTTGAGGTTTGGAAGACTTTTCATTATTAAAAAAAAAGTAAGAAAATCTGAAACACTTTCAGATTTTAAATACGCACTAAAGTGCTATATATTAAATGCGTATCATAATCCATGCGTCTTCCCTATTTTCTTCCCTTGTTCCATTCAGTTCGAAAGTGTATCATTATTCATGAGTGTGATTCAACAAAATTAAAACGAATATTTCTAACATCCTTTTCCTGGATGTAATACATTAGAAATAGATGGGGGGAAATGCACGATTCGAACTGAATGAAAGTTTAGAAAACTTACTTTTTGTTTGTCTGTTTCCGTAACATGTATTTCGGATTTGTGTGCTTGGCCCGTAGCCCGCTTATAAATCAAGGTCAGAAGGAAAAACTTATTCGGGTGATTTTACTTATCAAAAACTGCTTATTCTGTAAGTTTGAGCCATCTGTCGACGACTTTGTAAAAAAAAAAAAAAAAAAGCTCAATTGTATTCGGTTTTTTTTTTTTTGGGGGGGGGGGATAGATTGTTCCTATAATATACAAAAAAAAAACTATGTTTTTTCGCTCGATAAAAAGTAGCCTGTTTGTTAATCCAGGACTTTAAATGTCTTTATTCCAAATTTCATCCAAATCTGTCAAACTGTTTCAGCGTGAAAGAGTAACAAACATACATACAAACATTGGCATTTATAATATTAGAAGGATGATTAAATAATTTCTCAGTATCCAACAGGAGTAATGAGGCATTATATTTAATCACAACCTTTTATTCTTAAATTTGATGTACGGCTTTGTATGAATTGAAATTCATACAAAGCCGTATCCGGGGGTCCAGGGGGTCCGGTCCCCCTCCCCCCAAATTAAAAATTCTGTTAACAAAACAATAATAATGAAGATTTTTTGCGAAAAATTGAGCCTTTTTCACCTTTTGGTCCCCCCCCTCCGAAATTTTTTTCTGGGTACGGCCCTGAATTCATATATAAGCACGTCATGCACTCGTTTATGAAGCAGGGGCGTAGCCAAGGGGGGGGGGTTAGTGGGCTCATAACACCCCCCCCCCATGAGGAATTTTTTGCCATACAAAACGTATATTCTTCACTCCCTTATCACAAACACCTATACAGATATATGAGTTGAAGTAGTCGTAACCCCAACCCCTCCATAAAAAATTTCTGGCTACGCCACTGTGAAGCAAACATGCCTAAAATGTATGAATATTAAAGTACTCATTTTTAAGTAGTACACATTATATTTTTTTATTTTATTTTATTTATTTATTTTTTGGCAGTACATATAACTGAAATCTGTAGTATGGTAGTGAAACACCAAATACATTACCTCAAAGAAAAAAGTCTATTTTAAAATAATGAAGTTTTATATAAATCATTTGGTCAGACTCTGAATCCTGACCTGGTTAAGTAAATAGAAGTTACTTTAAAAAATGAATCCAAGTCTGCATGTTACTTCTGCCATTTTTATTAACAGTTGACAGCGCTGAAATTAATTCAACTCAATTCATTGAAACAGTTTAAATTAATTCATTCAATAAAAAAATTTCATATATATATATATACATACATATAATTTTAAAGTAGAAACTTTTTACTGTGGAGCCCTAAAAAACATAAAATGAAAAAAATATTCTCTTAAAGACATGTTATATATAAATGAAAGTTCTAACACGAAGAAAGTTTTAGCGAAAAATATAAGCATTTCACTTTTGCAAGAGTTGAACATTTTTAAACATTCAAAGTAGTTTAAAAAGCATTAGAGACCTTTAAATTTATGCCTGAACGAGCACTTGTACAAAAAAATATAAATTGGTCTCGAATGCTTTTTAAAGTATTTTGAATATTTAAAAATGTTTATCGCTTGCAAAAGTGAAAATATATATATATATATTCGAAAATAGTCTTAGCGTTTAAATTTAAATCTTTACAGCCTATCTTCGCAACAATAAATTTTTATTTTATGCTTTTTAGGGATCCAGAATAAAAAGCTTTTACTGCTAAAAAATCTTTTACACAAATGTTTAATACTTTCCTAGACTACCGTATTAAGGCTATTATTATGAATAAATAGTTTCAAAAAGTAATTTTATCTTTTATTATTATTATTACTACTTTCTATTTCATGTTTCTTGAAATCCTTATGTTTGAATTTGAGTGCCCGTTCAATATTTTTAAGGTATTCAAATGCATACATGATGTATATGCTAAAAGAATATTGTAATAAAATTGATATTCGATCGATAACAGGTGTACGAATATAATTTTAATTAATGGGATACTGAGAAATTATTATTTTTGGGCTTCTAGTCTAGTAAGACGATACAGTAAAAAAGCATCTAGCACAGCTCTTATGCTATAGTAGTATCTACACTTGTTTGTTCAACTGTTCAAAATTCAACCCCCTTGCCCCCTCTCTTTGAATGAAAACTTTGTAAATAATGCACAGAGAAACATATTCTGCTTTATAATATCATGTAAAAAATATTACCAAAATTTTCAAACAAGATAGCCACAACCGATATAAGCAAGCGTGCACTGAGTACACAACAGCATGCTGGGAAAAAAGAAAATGTAAGGAGTAAGTCCCCCCCCCCCACGAACATACACAAATTGTCCAAAAAAGGTTTTTATTATTTTTATTTTTTTTATTACGAAAATGTTTGAATGTCCAAGGGGTGCCCCCCCTCCCCTTCTTCTATGCTTGTCCCCAACAAAACACTAGACTGAAAAACCGTAACTATAAAATTTCTCACAAGATTACAAACCACGATCTCAGTAAAAAAAGAAAAAAAACATCACTAATTTCTATTACATATCCCCCCCCCAAAAAAAGTAATCATGTATTGTATAACGATTACCACGGGACAGGGGCGTAGCCAGAAATTTTTCATTGGGGGGGGGGGGGGTTACGACTACTGCAACTCCCATATATGCATACATGTGTGATAAGGGAGTAAAGAATATACATTTTGTATGGAAAAAATTCCTCATGTTATGACCCCCCTAAGAGGGTTATGACCCCCCTAACCCCCCCCCCCCTACGCCACTGCCACGGGGAGATTTTTTACAATAGTCCAAATCCTTCGATTTAACCAACTGTCATTTCAATACCAGCAAAGTGCATTTGAACAAGAGGCATTGTGCAAGGTGTGTGCGTAGAAGTGTGTGTGTGGGGGGGGGGCAGAGGGAAGATTTTCAGGTAAACAATGAACTAACTCCGAGTTAAAAAAAAAAAAAAAAAAAAATCCGAGCTTTCCTCCCGAAAACGGAACCCAGCGGGCAGTTTTCGCTTTTACGGTTACATCATACGGGCTTTCCCTACTTGGACACGCCCCTCACCGCGATTGGCTTCGCCAAAAAGAAGGCGGAGCCTACAACCATTGCCCAACAGCACGTCCGTCATCTCTCTCAGAAGACCCGAACACCCTTGTCGAGTGCACGCCGTATATTTTGCTTCCGTGAGCAAGTTTTGTTTTCGATATCCTTTAAAAGAATTCTCTTCCACTCTTCGAAGTTTTAAAAGCCTGTCTTAATGCATTTCAAAGTGTCATAAAGCCGAAGAAAATAATTTTTGCTTTAAGCGAAGTGCTGTATTACCAGCTGTAATTGGATACTGGCCTGCGTTGAGAGAAGTCACGTGTTTAGCCTTCAGTACACCTCTCGTATTCATCAGTATTCATATAAATCTAGAGTTCTGGATGATCACCTATGTGCTGCTCGTGACATACTGACAGCACTTCGGACTCATCGGTCACGTGTTTAATCTAACTTTTGAAAAGCAATTCCGTGATTGACCGCTCTTAGTTGTTTATTGTTCTTACTCTCTCGCTTGCCCTGAGTCATCCGTTTTTTTCGAGGAAAGTGCCGCACTTTCTGTCAACCTGGTTCCGTACGTGAAGACCAAAGACTTGCACGCGGTCACAAATGAACCGCGACGCATGGTGACCGAAATGCCGGTCATCTCACCTGGGGAGCCTCCCACCCACTGCGCAGGATGCGGCGGACGCATAACTGACCGCTACTATTTACAAGCTGCGGACAGACAGTGGCACGGTTCTTGTTTAACGTGTCACAGCTGCAAAGCGCAATTAGACAATGAACTATCTTGTTTCTATAAAGATGGACATATATACTGCAAACAAGATTATTACAGGTAAGCGGTGATTTTTTTTCCCCCTTTAATGATCACAAAATTTTAAAATGAAAAAATGAACTTTCAAGCTACCGGGATTTAATCATAATTTAAATTTAGTATTTTTTTTTCTTTTCTAAAACTGAAGATCAAAATTATTAAGATTTGACTATATGTCATAGAAAATTATAATAAGTCCTGGACACGATTAGGACGATAGTTTAATTTTGAGCCTATTACGGCACTCTGAAAACTATCACTTCTTTGCCCAAAGCGAACTCAAAAGAACTTTTCTAAACACTGACCTGGGCTTGAGATTTTCTAGAGAGAAGAACCAAACAATGAAAAATTTTATATTTCTAATACTGTTTTAAAATTTTATCTATAATATTATTCATTACTTAGACAATTAATCAACTCACAAAAGTTCCCCCCCCCCCAAAAAAAAAAAAATCCTTTTTTGCTATTGTTATTGTTTAATCAAATAAAGTTTTAGCTGGGAAAAAAAAACCCTTTTTTGCTGTTGCTATTGCTATTATTTAATTAAATAAAGTTTTAGCTGGGAAAAAACCCCCTTTTTTGCTGTTGCTATTGTTATTGTTTAATCAAATAAAGTTTTAGCTGGGAAAAAAACCCCTTTTTTGCTGTTGCTATTGTTATTGTTTAATCAAATAAAGTTTTAGCTGGGAAAAAATCAGTTTATTTATTCATTTTAATGTTTTGTTTGCATACTTTGTTTTTCCATTGTGTAAGTTTAAATAACGATCTTGATTTCTGAGATACAGAATAATAAATCAAATTGTTAAAATGCAATGCATTACTACATATATTGGATGGCCTCATGAAATATAATTGAAATTAATTAAAAGCTTTGTGAAATAACATTCATATAAAACGCACTTAAAAAGATTAAATACAGACAGAGTATTATTTTGTGTGTTATTTTGAATAATTTTTCTGTAATTTTACATAACACCAGTTATTAGTTGAGTGTTCTTATCATTATATGTAATTATTATTCAGTTTTCTTGGTAACTGATGTTACACTTTAATAATAGTCTCCAAAAATTCATTTTAAATTGTACGTTACGTTTAATTACGTTTGAAATAATAATAATAAATTGTTCATTATAACAAAAGGAACTTGCATATGTACTTTATTTTCATTTCTCAAATATTCAAATTACAAAAGAAAAAAATCATTTATCCCTAATATCTGTCACTATAGCTATATTCCTTTTTCATATACTTTTAAAAAGAATGGTAAACTTTGTTTAATTTTAATCATCATTCAGGTGTATTTCCTTGCTTTGAAAAATAGCTCATGTGTGTAAACTTTAAACAGTTTATTGTTGACTTTTTAGTAGACAGGTGGGAAAAATAAATAAATGTGTTGTTAAATTTAACCAAGTTTTGTTGGCGTTCTTTTAACCGAATAATTTTGCTGAAAAACGAATTTTTTTTCTTAATCCAACAAAATCATTTGTTATAAATAACGTCAATTAAATTTTGAGCAAAGAACATTTAGTCACCTTTTCTACGAAATAATGTTATCGGTAAAGTTTGAATAAACATTTTAAGCGGAAATAGACATATTTTGCCGTGAAAATAAGAATAAACAAGATAATTTTTTAAAACGTGCATTATCACTTGCTCTGTGACTATTTTTCTCGCCTCACCTTCTGGGAACCAATTGCTCTAGTCCCTTGCTTATGAAAAAAAAAATTAAAAAAAAAATACTTTAAGCGGAAATTAATTTTAAGAAATCAGTAACTTTTGCTGAAGACTAAAATGACCGTAACTTTGTATAAAAATACACACAAGAATAAAATAGAATTCTGCATTACTTTATGGAAGATACATTAGAAGCCAAATCACAAATCCACATAAAAAGGAAGAAAATTAAAAGTAAATATGTGTGATCATTCAGTAAAATGTTTTATATGTCTGAGTAAGTGAATATTCGCCTCCTAAAGATCAGAGAACCTTTGAATAGAATATGATTCTTAACCACAGAATATTATTATTTTACTGTTGTTTGTGCTTTATAGATAATCAAAAGTTTTTAAATTAAAAAAATGCAAATTCTGAATCGTCCGTTGTTTTTTCCAGTAAGTTGAAACCCTTTTATGGATGTTTCAAATATTTAGGAGTTGTCTAATATTATATGAACGCTTTAAGCTACCATCAAAGTCACTGATTAGTCATTTCAGGACTTTCTTAGGGAATTCTGACTAGGTTTTTTTTTTGTTGTTGTTGTTGGTTTGTTTTTTTCTAAATCATAATTGTAGGTATAGAGGTGGCTGTGATTTGACTTAAAAACTGGTGATTTGACTTAAAATGTTAGTTCCCTAAACATTTTGTTCAATAATACCTTTGAAGATCGAGTCATATCGTAATGTTTCCTTTATTATATGGATTTCGATTCACTTCTTTTAATGGATTTACTTTTTTACTTATGGTACCATTCCTTAAAATATCGTTAATTTGCTGATTGAAATAAAAAGCTCTATCTACTAAATTAAAAAAAAAAAATTATCTTTGAAAAGTGCATTAAGATGTAAGAATGGTTTAATGGTAAAGGGTCAAGGTCAATAAAAGCAAAATGAAAGCTTTGATTCAAAGTAAAAAAAATGTTTATTAATTTATTCATTTGTCCTCTTTTAAAGTTTAGACATGTTTACGAAATGTTTATTTTTAGTAATTCAAGACTAGTGGGGGTGGAATTTTTGTTTGTTTGTTTTTTGTTTCACGTATCAATATATATCAGTACACAATAAAATGTAAAAAATATAATAATTGTAATAGCAATAAAATATGACTCGTGCATTTTGCATGAAAACATAACTAAATAATTTGGGATACAAAAAATGTATTTCAACAATTATTTTTTTATTCTATTTAATTTAAACTTATTAAAATGCTGTTTCAGAGAGCTATACAAATTTTAATCTTTGTTAACCCTTAATGACATAGTGATGGATATTTACATCATATGTTTTAAACACGCTCACTACCTGATTAAAGTGCGAGCCAAATTTCTTATGTCAAACTAACATATAAAATATAGTTTTTGATAGTAAATGATTCGTTGGGGGAGTAAAAATATCAGATATTTTTTCCGGACAGTGTGTTTTTCGAAAGAGTGAGTTATTCACTAAACTGGCGTAGGAAATTTAGCTTGCATTCGTGAATATCACAGAATCGGCAGCGAACGTGCTTAAAATGCATGCAGTTGAGGGTTAATTAGAGAAATAAAATTTTCCAGCTGCTCCTCCGCCTTATTTTATTGTATTCTTATTTCTTTCTACTTTTTTGTTACTTTACAATATGTGATACAGTTATAGTTTATGTTAATTGCTTTTGGAATTCTGAGACAATATACTTTCCTGTATGTAGAAAGGCACGTATCAAAAAAAAAAAAAAATTAAAGGAGGTACAAAAATGTGGAAAAGGTAGAATTTCTCACAAAAAAAGTTTGATTATTGCCATCGAATTAAGAAAAATCGCACACTCGTGGACACATTGCTGCTATTATACAGTAAAATACCCCCACCCTATTTCTCCTGTAGATTAATTTGAGAATACAAGCAGAATATAGTTTAAGACATGCACAAACCATTGAACCATTCTTAAAAGTTGGCTAAGTGAATACAGAAAATAGTGATGGGAGAAATACAGAAAATTCCAGAAAATGTCTTACCTTTTATACCTGAATACCTAGTCATTTTAGTCTCAAGATTAATATAGTTTGAAAAATAGATGTTTTCTAAATTTATATTAAACTGTTGATAGTATCAATGCAAAATTGCATTTGTTATAAGTTTTAGTAGTTTGGCTCAGTATGGGTAAATATTACACCATAAACAACTACATGTTATCAGATGACGGAAATCAATCGATTCAATTTTAAAATTTATTAAAGGTATCATACTGTTATCGCAATAGAAAAATAATCAATTTGCTCTTTACACAGCACATGCTAAAATTAAATCCTATTATAGTTAACATATATTTTGGCATTACATGTCGTTGTCCAGTAATTAATGTATTTTATCTCTTCTCATTGAATAATTATTATCTTATCTGACTATTCTGACTTTAAAAGGCTGTAAAATAGCATACACTTCTTTGATTATGCAAATTATAGACGCTGTTCGTTAGTCCATTTTTGCACTTTACAGTTGACAAATAAAAATCATTGTGTGTTTCCTTATTAACTTCCTGTATAGTTTGGGAGAAATTGTGTTTATGAACACACGTATGAGTATTTCACTATAAACCATTTAAAATAGTTAATTTTTTTTCACTTTTTGAATAATCCAACGAAAGCATGATATCATCAGTCTGTTGTAGATTAACAGAAATAAATACCATAGATATAAAAATCGAGCTGTAGTGAATTTAACTAATTATTTAATTTTATACTACTTATGTATTTTTAAAATCTGCTAATTTTCAATCTTTTGATTACTACTGTTGTTATTATTTTACTTCTTTAGTGACTTAAAATTATAAAAGACTAGATTTTTTATAGTTTTTTTCCCCAATATACATTACGCCTTTATTTCGTTTTATTGGATTCTTTTCACATTTCATATAAATAGAAAACTATTCAAACACATATATAAATAAAAATTACATATTTATATTAATTTTTTGAAATTCGTTTTGTTTTTGAAGTTTAGAGCAAATGTAAGTTTTTAGTAGTAAGATTAAAAAGTGACTTAAATTACTTTACTGTGAAGTTTTTCTGCATTCTTTTTCCGTTGCGACTGCAAACTATTCTCTTCTCGACTGCAAACAACTCCAAAGACTGCAAACTTTTTCCGTTGCGAATTAATCCGTAGTAAACTAATTTTTATTCATAAAATCTCTGTTTTATGCTTGCATTCTGAACCATTTATCAAGTGCTTATTTTTAAATGAACATTTAAATGGCAAACATTTAAATGTTCAGTTAAATTTTTTTTATAGCTTTGAGATTAATTACTTGTTAACAACGTGGGGAAAACGTACTGGTGTTTTAGAATGTTGTTCCAAAATTCATTTATTAGTACTTTTAAAATTAGTCACAAGTGCTTGCTTAGCTTATTTACAATTATTAGACAAATTCTTTCTAAGTGAATTTTTAGTTTAGTTTATTTATTACATTCAATCATTACTCATCGTTACTATTAATTAAAAAAAAAATATTTCGATGCTTTCGAACAGCTGAGCGTGCCGTCTAATACTGCCAATTTTTATTTATTTATTTTTTTTTTTTTCCAGCGGACATTTTTGGAGTAAACAATAGAAAAAGGGATGGCATATTATATTATATATCATATGGCGGTCATTCGGGCTGCATATCTGGAAACTTAGGACTACCACATTTTTCACAGTGCGAGAGTGAAAAACATGTAAAGCAAAATTTGAGCCCAATGCTTCTGTTTATGCAAAATAGGGTGCTTGGAGAATTTTTTCATTAAAAAAAATAAACCCATACATTGTAAAATTATAGCATTGAAAGCATGCCCATTAATAAGAGTGTTTGCTGAAAGGCATTGAAATGTATTATTCGCCTATTTCGAGGGCCTTTAGTGAGGTTTTACTTCATTTTGAAGTAGAAATGTATATTTATACTTAATATCCCTGTATATTTCCCTTATCCTTTGGTGTTTTGTAGCTAAAGAAATTGACGACAGTTCCCTTATGAAATGTCATATAAGCATTGCTTCCTGTTTCAATAAAAGTTTGAGTTGTGATGTAAGTAAATCTCCTTTGGGACCACTCTTGAACTGTCAAACAATAAATGTTGAATAACTGCAAGCCTTTTTCATGCTCCGATGCAACCGAATTTTCCGAAACCATATATAACTGATGTTTTGAAATGCATGCAGAATTTTTTTTTTTTTTTTTTTTTTCCCCTAAGCGATTATGTCTGGGCAGGAAAATATCTGAACAGTTTCAGGAATAAAGAAACGAACGAAATATATTTATTTTATTAAAACAGCTAACATTTTAGATGGGTGACTGTAAATTTTGTACAACTTAAAATTAAAAAAAATCATTGTGCGGAACTTAGTACAATTCGAAATCACAGTTAATTTTTGAAGAATAAAAGCACTACCCAACTAATGAACGCTGAAATTAATACTATCTCTATTTAAATTTTTTTTCGCAGTTCACAATTTGTATGATTACCTTTAAAATATGTAACATGCTGTAACGATATTTTTGCCAGACACAATATTGCAGTTTCTTACGACGAAATTCCAAGAGCTGAACCTATCTTGATTTGTGCAACATTTTTCCTTGTATAGTTTAGATGACTCATTTTGTTGTAATATGCACTCAAAGGCATTTGAAGAGATGCGTTAGATTTTCCTAGACTCCCGCAGGTAAAATATCTTTTTGTCTGTCGGCAATGACATATGCTTTGCCATTTTGGTTATTTCGAAATACGAAGGAGGGCGCATTCATCTGAGAAATATAGATTTGTCATTATTTCTCTTGTTATTTCCTTGCAATGCAAATGATGCAATTCCAAAACTTCCGCGGTTATGCCATTCCCTCCGACCAATCCGAGGGCACCTATATGTGGAGAAGTCAGAATTTAAAGGGACTTGAATTCTTTGGGTAAAACTAAGTGTATTCTGCAGCATGAATAATAATAATAATTATTATTATTATCGTTCTAAAGTGCTTGATAGTCTGATTAAGTGCAGCAACCCTGAAGTACTCTCTGAGCACAAAGTGCCCGCAGACCTAACCGTTCGGATTCTTCCATGGTTTCCTCCAAAACATAGCGTAAGTACGGGATAGAACCCCTTAGAAAGACCCCCAAGCAAGGCACCCCACCCATCGGCCTGAATCCCATCTGTAGATAATCGGCCGTAATACCACAACAATACAACATTTATCTCTCTTGAACGGTTATAACTTAGTAACTTATACAACTTATGTTCCAAGGTTCCAATTTTAAAATATTAAATGTCTAAGCTTTAGTTTCATAACTTTGCAATAAAATACTTACATAAAATTATGATGACTCGTGCGACTTTTTTTACTTGACAAAATTGTGTTTTTCTTATCTGAAAAAATATTTTATATTATAACATTAAGTTAATAAGGGTTAATTTTTTTGGAAAAGCCTTTTTCCATCGAAACAAAATGTACAACAAAGTAAAAATGTTACTATAAAGCAATGTAAATTTTTTGGGGAGGGACTAAATTATAAAAAAAAAAATCTTAATTTATACGCAAACAAAGCTTACAGTGAAGTAAAATGTTTCCGTTCAACCATTTTTTCTTTTTTTGGGTGGGTGGGGGGGAGGCCGAAGCCCCCTACTCCCTTCTCCTGGATCCGCCACTGACCGATTACTACAACATTTTAAAATAGCATTCTTCGGAATTTGCGTTAAAAGTACACAAAAACATTGTCTCCTGAAAATCGTTATCATTTGTTCTAACTTTAAAAACTATTCAATAAAGCTGTTTAAAAGAGTCAATCTATTTGTTTTTAGAACGCAAATGGTTCTGTAGTAGCAAGATCACAGCTGACACATAATTTTAAAGAGCTTATTTTATTCTGACTAAAACATTTGTGTTTTTAAATTCCACATCCCATATGTATAGCCAGGGTCAGATTTATACAATTCTATGTTCGTTCTTTTACCTGGAGCATTTCTTACAATCTTATTTCCCCTACGGTTAAAAAACAGAGAACCTCTTAAATTCTTCCTTTTATTGTTTTATTCCAAAGAATTTCGGAGCAGAAATGAGTTTAAACCTCTTACCGGGCTTGGTTTTATTCGTTTTTGACACCCATTAAGATGTTTTAATACAGACAAGAAATAATATAACGTTATTAATATCGCCCTTCACCTCCTAAAATCTCCCTTCTTGTATAATCTCGATTTGAAACCTGGTCGGGTCTAATCTCCTGAAGTTTTGGGTGAAGCTTTTTTTCCCCCCCCTGCCTGACTGCGGCAACAGCAATGCATTTCCCAGATTATACAGGTCGTAAACGTCAAAGGAGAATAATATCCAGGTTTCGGGGGGTGCCAATCCCACTGGCCAAATTTCTATGGCTGAGATTCTCCGAGTTTTATTTTTATTATATAAGCTAAGGGTTTTTGTTTCTGTTTTTCTTTTGTCTTTGCCGGCACACAGCGAGAATGGTTTCTGAACACGCAAGCGCTTTGCAGACATCGTGCCTAGCAGATTACCGAAGACGGAGCTTCGGCATAAATAAGCCAAGTCCGTGTGTGTGTGTGTGTGTGTGTGTGTTCTGAACCTCTGGGATACAGGGGAGTTTATTTATTTATGGAGCACGGTAGCAATACTGTTTTTCATCGTTTTGGTTTCTCATGAATACAGTAGTCTCGATCATTCGAGGTGGCCGGGACCGAGCTTGTCTCGAACTATCGAAATCATAAAATTTAATAAACAAATAAATTGATATAAAGCAATTTTTGTAATGTGAATGCATGTTTAAATGTATTTACATATTATTGCGTGACTGATGATTAGGAAAAGTTAGTTATGCCGGAAAATATGAGTCATTTTTTTTTTTTTTTTTTTTTTTGCATTAACCCTTTAATGCGCGGTGTTCCCGCTCTGGGAACACCCAACTCGGACGTTTTGACTGTTGCCAATCCCAAAGAATAGATCTGATTTCTATAAAAATAGTTGCGGGAGCTCCACGAGAATCCTGTACTTTTTAGCACGTCCTTTCCCGTCAAAAAAGGGTCACGATTCTTTTGAACAGCACTGACATCTGCTGAAAAATAGAAGAATGCGAGAACAGCTGGATACATTGCCCCATGCTGAAAAAAAGGGCAGCCGTTGCCATCGCTCGACTGAACGACCCGCAAGAGGGCGGACGATGGAAACGTTCATCGCGTGCCACAGATCGAGAGACCCTTTTTTGACCTGTGGCGGCCCAGCCAGCTGCGTCAAAAAAAGGGTCTCTCAATCTGTGGCACGCGATGAACGTTTCGATCGTCCGCCCTCTTGTGGGTCTTTCAGTCGAGCGATGGCAACGGCTGCCCCTTTTTCAGCATTTTGAAAGGGTTGCGTGCGCCTCAAAGGGTTAACTCGTTGGCCCTTTTGTGCAGCCATATCGCTCCATTGTCGAAGCAGCAAGTCAACACCGCACAGGAGTTGTGTTTGAGGCCCTCTATAGGAAGAATACTTCCCATTTTATTACAGAAGGGAATTTCTGATGGGGCTTCCGGGTAGGCCAAGTATTTGAATTGAGTGCTGCGAAAAAATTCTCTCATGTGTTTCGTATGTTTCGATCACCGTTTGGGACTAAACTAACCGATTTTTTCCCTAACTCGGATTTATGGGGACAATCGAGACTCCATTGTATTGCAAGAATTTTCCAAGTACTAGAGAGAGTGTAATCGTCTGTGGAAGTTTAGGCTCATTTAAGGGCGAACTTCTCCAGATGTATTTAGAATTCGCATTAATATTCTTTGACTCGAAAGAAGTTTCGCGTAGAAATCCGAAAATTAAATTATCGTCAGAAGTAAATGAAAATGCACTTTCATAAAAATCATTTTGGACATGCACACATTTCAAAACAAATCTTTTAAAGATATGGGTGAGGTTTCCAGATTTTTGCCATTCTTAAAACTAAAAACTATTTTTATATAGAGTAGCAAAAGTAAAATAAACTGATGACTAAAATAAACCATCCTATCACTAAGAACGAGCAAGATATCGGGCCAGTTACGTGGGTCAAAACGTTTTCAGAATTTTAATTTCTTAATACTATTTTGTTTATTTCCTATTGTAGCCACACACAAATCACGCTTTTTAACACCTCTTCAACAGAAACATAACAACTTCATGGGATGAAATGGGTGATGAGGATAATGATGATAAGATTAAAATTCTTTTTTGAACTTGAAAGCGGATGATCTTATTTTATTACTATTTTATTTTAATAAGTATTCTTTGATAACAATGCGAGTGAAGTTTCAGAAAATAGGATCCGAAACGGTCGCAGCCAAGTGCTATCAGTAGATCTAACTCTTTCTCTCATAAGCACTGTAGCGGAAAAGTATTGTGTCGAGAATCAGAAAATGACTCTTACGTAAATTTTAATTTATTTTTTCGTGTGAAGTCATTTGCACGGAGTCCTGCACATATTTGTTAATTACATCGTATTTCTATTTATTCATTTTTCAAAGGAATCTCATACCCCTTAGCGAAATTCGACTTGATCATGGGCGCCGGCAGCATAGGGGGGCAAGGGGGCAATGCCCCCCCCTGGATTTTTGTATGCAGTGTTTTTTCCCTTGCTTTTTTACTCTTTCCAACAGGGTAACCATACGTTAAAGTAGTCTTTGCCGCCCCCAGTTGAGTAGTCTTTGCCCCCCCCCCTCTGGTAAATATTCTGCCGGCGCCCATGGACTTTACGTAACCAATTTCGATCAGTTGTGCAATTTGTGATTTTCTCACAGCATAATCCAATTGTTCACTACATATATTCGAACTTGACTTCTCCCCAGGATGCTATGAGGCACAAAATCTCTTTAAAGTTATATGTTTGAGAAGAATGCAGATATGCTCTTATTTAGAATAAATTGAACAAGATTTTGGAAATATTTCTGTCTCAGTGAGGTTTAAAATGATAGTTATAATAATATAAAGCTTTTACTTTACTTTTTTCTTTTTGAAGCTCACTTGGCTGTAAATTTACTGATCACAATGTACCTACCTAACTTCCATTTATTTTAACCCATTTGTGCCTGGATATTTTTGCGACTTTCTTCGATTTTTACTGATAACAGAAATAATAGATCAATTTCTGATGTCAACTTCTTGAACAAGGGATGATTTCTTTTAAAATCATTATGCATAAAAATCGAAATGTCAACATTCTACTTCGTCATGTTAAAATATTTTGCAGAGTTGAGGCTCAATACTCATGAATAAAGGCTAGGAATAATAAATAACGTTTTCGACTCATAGCGAAAATGCCGTCCCAAAAAAGGGACACTAGGCATGAATGGGTTAAGTTATCCATTAAAGTGATAAAAGCAAGCATCGTTTGTTATCGCTTCGGCACAATAGAAATAAATGCATTACTGAAGAATCGTTTTTTCTTCCGTTAATCTTACGCTATATTAAAGGAGAAAACAAAATATGTGCGTTGAAGTCATTAAAGGAAAGGAAGTTTAGGATGCATTTTAAATGGTTTTTAAAATGCTAACTTCCACCGCGAATCAATACCGGCATAACGAACGAATTGTACAGAATAACTAAAATTGTGTTGAAAGCAATGAAAGTATATGTTAGAAACCATGATGAGGTGAATTTGACCTCTTTTAACCTCATCAAAGCATTTTAAACCTGTTCATTTGATAAACAAAAAATACATGCATTTTGTTATTTTTATCTATTAACTTAATTAATTAGTTCGTTGAATAAAGTAATAAGCTGTAGTTGACAATAGAATAAAAATTTCTTAACCTAAAGTTAAACTGAAGATACATTTAGAAACTGCCTCTGTATTTTTTTAATACCAGTTTCCTCTCTATATTCGCTGGATTCAGTTAGGAAAAAATTTCCGAGGAGAGATTTATTTGAAATGTTGTCAAGCATAAATAAACGGATTTTCTGCACTCATTAATTTAAAATTGTCTGGTGTAAGGAGTAGGGTGTATTCCAAGATCCACCTCCAGACTTAGTGCAGTGTGACTTAATGGTCTTTTTGATTAATTTGTGAATACCTTTTTTTTTCATAATTTTCAATTAATTTTTGATGCAATAGTGTTGCAACTAAAGAAATAAATAACACTCAAAACAAAATACTTCCCTTTTTTAAATTTAAATTCTTAACGCAGTTTGTTCGTGAAAGTATAATTATCGTTAAAGTTCATAAAATGGGACTTCATACTTTTATAGTAAAGATTGGTGTATTGCGTAATTTGTTCTTACGTAACATTTCTTTATTCTGGTTTCTTCATATGCGAGAGGTGGTGATTTAGAAAGGTAGTTTTCGTTGTCAGTAAAATTTCGTACAAAGCCTTTATAATAACTTTTTTAAAAGATTGAACGCAGTCATCAAAGAAAGAACGTTCCACGGGTCCATACGTCACGGATTCGTAGAACACGGCGAAAAAATTGCGATCGTTTTCGTATAACACGTTAAAAGAGACTCGTATACATCACTGTAAATTGAGACATATCTTCTGATTTTAGGGCGCTTTAGCTCCTATCATTAACCCTCCAAGCGGCTGAGACGTAAAATCCCTTCATTTGTAAGAGTTGTTCAAAGCGGCTGAGACATAATTTTCTGCTCCCTTTTTTCTGCTTCGAAAGCGGCTGTGACATAAAATCCCATTACTGCTTACCCCCACTCGCCAAAACACCTGTGACACTTAGATTAATGGATTGCAAAGGAGGGGAGAGCGCACAATGGCCAAGACACACCTCCGATACTTTAATTGTAGCACCCCACAAAATTATTTACAGATGTGGTGACCATGCCTTTTCTAACTAAAGAAGAGAGAAGCCGAATGCTTTCGGTATTTTTTCAGATAAGTAATCTTTCGAACCGGAGTCCCTTCTAAGCATGGTTGGGCACTGGAAATAAGTTTGAATATTTCGTATTCTTCGAAGACCTCCAGGATACTTTTTCATTTATAATAACTTTAAATTTTTAATTAAAATAACGAATTTTGAGTAAATATTTTACTTCTTTCAAATGTTACTTGAAAAGGAAAAGGTGTTGCCTCGAATACAACAAAACATTTGGCATATAAAAAAAATATTTTATTAGAAGAGACCGATTTAACATATATGGGGTCTTGGGCACGCATGCTTACGGATGAAGAGGGGGTTTAAAGAAATGTAGTGCATATTATTATTTAAATTAATTCAAATTTACATGTCATAAACCACTCCTGTATAAATATTAACTCTGTAATTATCCTATTATATAGTTACGCTGATACGTGACTCACTCGCTAACAAATCCGGTCCGGCCCCTTCCAAACAAAACTTTTACCATCATTAATCCAAACAGATTAAAAAGTTACTGTGTAAAAATTTAATGAAATTCACACAGTTCGTGCGATCGGCTTGAAAATTTTCATAATTATGTAAAAAAGATATTAAAAAAAGATCTGCGCTATTTTAAAAATCTGAAAATCCACCCGTTCTCTCATTTTTAAGCAATTTTTTGCTATTTTCAGCTTCATTTTATTGCGCATTTAATCGCGTTAAGTTTCTAGTAAAATGAAAATCAAACGTCAATAACAGAGGACTAAATTACAAGACAGTCGGAACACGTACTCAACTTCCCTCACTATTTTTAGGAGAGTCCAATGTCACTTAGGTTAAATGTTTATCTTACATTTCATTGTTTACATCAAGAATACTTACTATAAGGACGTTTTGGCAACCAACTATGTTTCCGGACTATTATTTTTCCCATTCCAATTTTAATGAACTAACGCATTATGTAGAAGCTGCCTGGTGTTATAAAATAAAGACAACTTTTACATAATGCATTAGTTCATTAAAATTGGAATGATAAAAATAATATTCTTGAAACATAGTTAGAAGCCAAAACGTCCTTATAGTATTTTTCATGTAAACAATGAAATGTAAGGTAAATATTTAAGCAAAGTGACACTGGGCCCTCCTAAAAATAGTGAGGAAAGTTGAGTATGTGTCCAGACTGTATTGCTGTAAACTAGTCCTCAGTTATTGATGTTTCAGTTTGATTTTACTAGAAAAGTCACACGATTAAATGCGCGATCAAATTTATCAGTAACGCTCTATCCCGTCCTAAAGATTAAAACAAAATTAAAATAACTAGTTGAAAAGAACAGTGAAAGAAGATAAAGATAAAATAAATAGTGAAAGAACTAGTGAATAACAGTGAAAGAAGAAGTAAGATAAAATAAAATTAAATCCCAGTTGGATTCAGTGGTGATGATTCCCTTTCTGTGATCTGTGGGTCTCGGTCCCACCATGGCCCATTGCACAAGGGACTGGAAATGGTAGATGCCTGAAGAGTAAATGTCGAGGGTTCTGGACTACCGCGCGGCTGTCTCTCTAACGGTGTAGGGTTTCGGGAGGTTTCGTTAGATGTCTCGTGAAGACGCGGAAGAACACCTGAAAAAATCCTCTGACCAAGGCATTCCGACTTGGCAAATACCCTGAGTGCAGGCTTGCAATAAATGCACTACATTACACTCTATGATCTGTGTGGTTTCCCTGCTCACCTAGCATGGGTCTTTGAATAATCTGCCGGTTTAGCGGAGTGTTCAAAGATCCACGCTAAGAAATTACACATGTAAGAGAAGAGGAATCTTCTCAAAAACGTCTTTTCAATAATGAATGATGAGAGCAACCATCCTAAACCTGGTTGCAGACGATAAGAATTATTTAATCAAAATTTTAAATTTAAGAAGATCCATTTTTCTTACAAAATTTCTCGCATATTGCCTCCTGCGTTGAAACTTTTCAGGATCCTCCACTGTCTTAGTTTTACCCTAACTACAACATCTTTCCAGAAAAACTAACTTCCCACATTGAACTGCAAGATTTTTTGTTGTTGTTTTGGTGTTATGTGGTGTGTGTGTGTGTCAGTTCATTTATGTAAATATGTATACATGCTAGAAAAACTTTTCAACCTTTAAAGAATTATAGAAATTGTTACGTAAAGAAATACACAGAAATAGACCAATTTGTATAAGGCCAAAATTTTCATCTTAGATTTCGAGGCATTTAAATTTATACCGGATCAGATCGAAAGCGTCAGTTTGTCATCGATTTATTATTTTATTATTGCTGCTTTTAATTGAACAATACGAATTTTAATTTCTATTTTTATTCTATATTAGCTGATGTACCCGCTCATCACACGGGAATAGAGATTACTTTAACAATTGGTTAAACTAAGCTGCCAAATAGACGAAAAAGTAAATAAATAAAATTTCCAATTACCTAAATTTAAAAATAAAGATTAATTTTAGTGTAACTGTTTAAAATATGAAGTTCAAATCGAAGCACTGTTGCAAATCAAAGCCATGATATATAAACACATGGAGAGAGAGGTGGGGATTTTCGTTTGATTATTTTGAGAAATCGCAAAATTATTAAATGTTTAATTCGAATTTCAAGTAATTTATTTTTACATATACATAACATGTTATAACTAGCTGCGTATCAGTTCTTCACGACGAAGAAAGTAATGATTTTTTTTTTTACACATGCATTTTAAATTATTCCAGCTATACGGAAACTGAAAAAATGCAGAAAACTTTTACTCGAACCTAGCGTTATGGATATTAAAATATGCTGTCATAGTCTCAATTGTCACACGATGACCCAAAAGCTATATTGGCAGTGTTAACGATCGGGTGACAACCCTTTCTTCTTTCAATACACATAAATTAGAAAAATGTTTTAGTTAATTAATTTAATTTTTCCTAGTCATCCTAAAATAAATTTTTAAGGAGTTGTAATAACCTGGTGTGCAGAAAGTGAAAGGATTCGTTTTCACATCTCGGCTGATCAAAAACCGCTATATGTACATGGCGCAAACGTGAACGATAAATCTGTGGATCTGCAGCTCCTCCAGCTGTATATAGGCTGGTATACGGATGAGAGTTGCGGATCCGAAAATAACATCCTTTTGGGTGATGCCCTACACTATAAAAAAATTTGTGGATTACTTAGAAATCTCTTTGAAACAAAGATGCTATAACTTTTCATAGTATTGCTGCAAAATAAAGTCATGTAAATCAATTGGCAAACATGGCTTTATTTAGTAGTAATACTAAGAAAAGTTATGGCATCATACTAAAAAAATCTGGAGTGCCTCCACTCGACTTTCCGAAGACTTGCGATTAGATCATTACCAAGCATTTAAATAAATTTTAATCGATGAATCATTCAAACATATATACCAAATTGAAACTCAATCGAATGCACCATTTAAACGCTAGCATACTTTCAAGACTTTCTCCCCATATACTATAATGTCAAAGAAATCTTTGACGTAGCTCTGTAGAAAAACTATAAGTCCTATATACACCAAAATCAATACCAGTCTTGCGACGGTGGTTTATCACATGTATGTCCAATTTGAGCTCAATCGAATGATCCGTTTAGGAGCTATCGAAGTTCGTTCACACACGCATACACACACACACATATCTCGTAAAAACAGAATTGAATTCAGAAGACCTCAAAACGTGTAAATACATCAAAGTCTCGAAGTCGAATTTTTTCAGGATTGCAATACTTTCCTTACATGGTACATGTTCGGAAAGTAACAAGTAATGGAATCATTGTTTCCTAGAGATTTCTTGGTAATCAACTGCTTTTTTTTTTTTTTTTAAGAGTGTAAATTGTAGGGAAAAAAAGATTCTCGACGATCCCCAAGTCTGGCATAATAGCTATAAATCAGTCCCGCACTGCTAAGCTGTCAGTATTCGGCTATTTAAAAAAAAAATATATATATCAAATTATTAAGCAGAAAGGCTTAATTTAAAATGCAGACTTTTTCTAAGAAGAAAAGCGTTCCAAATGAATTAAAAGGTTAACTCTAACAAATTATATGTCATAATCTAAATAGGTTTGCAAATTTTTGCGATTTTAAATCGTTTGAAATAGCTTCTCGAAATTATTAAACTTCTACTTCTTAGAATATTAAAACGAATAAATTGTTTTCGCCTAAATAAAGCATTGATATAAGGATTAATATATATTAAGCATTTCAGTGGTCCAGTTCCGAAGGATTTTTTTTTTTTTTTTTTTTTTTTTTTTAGATTACATGTGGGAATGGCGCCAGTTGTACGTTATACATTTAAAATTGACAAAAATTTGTACTCATGTTTTTTTTAACCATTACCGTTGACAAATTAACAGCGCTTCGCTTTTGATTACTCCCTCTAACTGCATAAAGATGAGCAAAATGATAGAGAGAAGACGTAGGCGACCTTAAAATTTTGAAAATCCACCCGTTTCCCCCAAAAAACTAAAATTCAGAGCCTTATTATCGCATGGGAAAATCGGGATTTTGTAAAGGGCCCTCAATTTCAAATGTTCTGAAATTGTCTTCTTTTATATCAAAATTTTTTGAAAAAAAAAAAAAAAATCATGGATCGGGGCCCCCAAAATTCATCAATGTCCGGGGCCCCTGTTGGTCATAATCAGGCCCTGCTTAAATTTAGCAATTTAAGTCGCTAAAATTATTAAATATAGATAATTTAAATTGAATTAAATTCGTTCAATTCAATTTAAGTCAATGCGCCAGTGGGTCCTAATCTTGCGCGCAAAACTTGGTATAAGCGCTCAAATAATTTCATTCATTCAAATAATTCAATAAGCATTCAAATAATACAATATATTCACATAAAAACGATCCAAAAGAATTACTTTCAATAAACTTCTGCTGCAGGAATTTATGAAACTTCAAATTTCCGTCAAAATCGAAAATTTTCAGATTTTGGTCTTATAAATCTAAAAGCGCATTCAATTTGCGTCAACTATACATGCATTTTTTAATAAGTTCTAATACATGTCTTTCAAAGGACACCTCTTTTGCCTTAGCAACTTGAAGGTGCAAGCTATGGTTAAGCCTTAAAAATGGCAAAAAAGAAAAAAGAAAAGAAAATGTGTGTTTTTGTGACCTGCAGTGACTTTGCGTCGATAACGTGCCACAGATTTCTCATATATTTCATGAAGTTCTATCGTCTAACATTATAGATGTGAAATAAATATCATGGCAAGTTGCCCCCAAAGAGTTTTTGACCACAGCATTTTCTATGTCTGAGAAAAACGCCCACTTTTGTGTGCTGCACGGACATTTTTACAGGCCCGTAGCCAAAGGGGTGCCAGGTGGGGCTGAACCCCACCCCCCCTAGAAAATTTCACATAAAAAAAGTTTAATGCAGACGCTTTGAAAAATTTTTGTATATAAGGTAAAGTTATCAAAGTTTTATATCAAAGTTTTATATCAAAGTTTTACATATCAAAGTTTTATATATCAAAGTTTTATATATACAAAGTTTTTCTTTGTAATACTATGATCCAAAGATGACAACTTTAAATCCATTCTGTTTAAGCCAAGGAACTTTTACTTCTTGGAAGCCGTTTGGACTTTTCAGAATTTATTTAATTATAAACTTATGCTATTATTTAATGAAGAGAAATATAGATAAAAATGTTATCATTCAAAAAAATATAGGATGCCACCCCACTTAAGTTAGGGTGCCCCTCCCCCCTGAAAAAAAGAGGGTGCCCCCCCTGAATAGAAAATCTGGCTACTGGTCTGATTTTTTAGTGGGCCATAAAAGATGAACAACTTCACTTTGAGACAAAATATTCTGGATTTGCTACATTAATAAGATTAATAACAACTGGGAATTTTTTGGTAAAAATCTCAGATGGCATGAATCCTAGGTGTGTTACTTTCTCAGATTTGTGCTCTTAATTTTTCTTGGAATTTTTTCGCATATGCAGAACATAAATAAAGGTCTTTAAAAACGTTTATTATCTGACAAAGATTAATATAGATATTTCATTTAACAAATTTACTAAACAAGTCCTTTAAATGAAGCATCGAAGAATTTTTAATTTTTATTTTTCTCGTACGCTTGAGATAATTTAAATGAAAGCTTTATTACCCTACACTCAAGTACATTATACTCTCTCTCATAGGCGCACCCACGGAGGGGGCTATGGGGGCTCAAGCCCCCCCTAAAATTGGAAAGTTAGAATTGAAAAGCATTAAAAATTGGGAATTGTCACAAATGATTTATTTGTTTTCGTTTTTAAAATTGCCTTCAAATTATTTCTAAAATACCTTTTACAAAAAAAAGATGATAGTTCTTAAGTAAAAACTTACAGTTAGTATATGAAACACAATTAATCTCGGCTATAACATAACTGAAATGAGCGGATAATTATTTGACTCTATAATGATTTACATTGCTCGTGAGCTTGTGTTCTATGGGCAAGTAGTCTAGTACCAAATATTTTGATGATATAACTATAATCGAGGTCACTATAATCGAGTTCAGCAGTATTTGAAGCCCAGCCCCCCTTAAACTAAAATCCTGGGTGCGCCACTGCTCTCTCTCTCTCTTTTTTTTAACTGTCATATTTTTTTGCATTACAACTTCAAAAATGATCGAGTGAAAGCCAAATTTCCTATTTCTCTTTCCTAACTAACTGTATAAACTTTTATGAAAAAATGCACAGTTCGAAAAAAATATAAGAAATAATAATAATTCTATGGAACACTTTGCACATTTTATGAAGGGCAGCGTCTTATATAAGGTTCAGGTGAATGGGATATATCTGACATTGGACACTTTATTGAAAATATGTACACGGGGTCTTATCGCATGAGCAAATCGGGGCTGTGTCCAGAGTCTCATCTTGAAAGGGGCCCATTATATATATTATTTTTCGTTCATTTCTATTAAAACTTTATAAAGAAATTTTTCAGATAAAGAAGTATAGTAAAAAGATCATCTCTAATTTTACTATTTTTAGAGCACAAGCGTCACTCTCACTACCTGCTCATTATGAGAGGGGGCAAAAAACAAAATATCTCTTTTTCCAATCTTCATCGGACAAAAATCTGGCTCTGGGTGAGTGTACATGTAAGCCACCGAGAAAAGAACTTTGGTTTCCTACAACGTTGCGTAGTTTCCCGAGTATTTAGGGGGGAAAGAGGTGAGGGAGACCAGTTGGTCAGATTCACCGGACATGTGCTCCTACAATACAAAGTAATTTATCAGGCGGTAGGTAGGCCGTCACGTCGGCAGTTTGTTAATTACCTTGTTCCCCACGCCTTCCATGCGGAAATGGGGGAAAGCAGGTTTTTCTTGTGCATTTTCGAGAGATACAGATCCCATACACTGGAACTTTTTTGAAGTTATCACTAGGCAAACTCCAGGCCGCTCGGAGGGTTAATATAACTCTTGAATGGCAACATCATTGTGTTTCTATGGTGTGCAAATAAGTTTTGCAACGATTATACTGCGCAGTTCGCACTCCAGGCGGATTACAGCTCAGGCCCCCTACAACAAGGATTCCTATAGCTCGGAACGTATTTACTGTGTTATGGGAAAGGGGGGGGGGGGATACTGTACTTTTTAGCATTCAAAAGGTTCAATTTTCATAATTGCATTCTTCAAAATTTATAGTTCAATCATGCTGGACAGGTTTTTTTTTTTCTTATTAATTTCCATTTAGTGGTAGAATAGTAATATTCTGAGTAGAACAGATTCCTGTCTCCATCAAAGTAAAATAAAAGATATTGTTGTCTTGTACAAGATAGCCTAAAATTTTATAACAGTTTGATGAAGTAAAAATCATCCCTTATTTTTTTCTTAATTTTGGTGGAATGTGTTTATTTACATTCAACCAGTGATGGTCTTTTTTACGTACATTTTAATGCTTATTTTTGTAAAAGTTAAAATTGTGTAGAACATACTCAAGATTAATACAGACTGCACAGAACAGATTAATGCAAATTATAGAGGTCAGATTAATTTTCCCGCAAAGAAAGCTATTAAGTCCCGGGAGTTTAAATTAGATACCCAGTATAGTATTATCTCTACTTTCGCTTTCATCCAAGAACCAAAGCAGCGCATTCGGAAACAAAAGATGAAGAGTGACTCTCCTAATGAACATCATTGGGTACCCCCCCAACTCGTACCGTACCCAACCTCTCGATATCTTCCGTAATTTATGAGGCAGCCCCGAGAAACGACCTTTCCCAACCCTCACAATGTCGCTCCTTCGAATATACCTTCCAGCCATGTTTGATTTAATGAACAACGTTGTTGAGTGTTGCGTCTGCATGAAATAGCTCGAGAGCTTGCTTCCACAGCCGGGCAGAGGGTGGAAGTGGAGAAGTAGCCGGGCTGCAGCAAGTAGCAAGCTGTCATCGGGGTTCGGCGTGACATTGTGATCAATGAATTTACGATGACTCTCGAGTGTGTGTTCACTTTCATGTTTTGGTAGCTGCTGGGGTGGTTTTTGCCCGCGGGTGACTTCTCAGGTGAATTGAGGGCGGTAGTGGTGATCTTCAGCACACAAAGCGGTGTCCTTCTCTGCTGAGGGGCGGATGGGGATATCTTTTTCTGGTAAACGGTTTCTCCTAGCAAAAGCAGGTCTGGATTTAATTTAGCTAATCGAGATTTTTGAAGGCTATAGCATATGTGTGTGGAAGGACAAAAAGGCATCCGACAGCTAAGGTTAATGATGTTTGTTTGTTTACTTTGTACCGGTAACATCTGTTAACCAGTTATGGGTTGTTGAATTTAGTTACCGCAAACCTGGAAAATGCGGGGTCGCGAACAATCATTAAACTGCGCTTTCGTGTTAAATGGCTTTTCGTCTTTTAAGATTTTCCGACAATGACTTTTAAATGAGCTCCGTATGTGCAGAATGACAATCAGAAGATGAGAAAAGGAATGCCGAAAGTCTTATCTTATAGAAACGTGCTTGTTTACTTTTATCATGTATTTAAATTGCCTAGCATCGGTAAAAGTTACATCATACATGACTAGTTCCTCCTGCTTTTAACTCTAAGTGTGACGGTGTTTTGGTTTTTATTTCATTTTGGGAATAATAATAATAATATATATATATATATATATATATATATATATATGCAGACAGATGTGTATGGTACTTATAAGTATTATACAGTCGAAAATGTTCAGCAAAAATTTGTTATTTCCTAATATGTGCAATTTTACGCCAATAGTTTTATTAATGGATGCAATCCTATGTTATTAATGTCGATAACTTTTTTTCATAGATGACCGTTTAGTTATTTAATTCATAATCATTTTTAATATGGCCCTGTAATTATTTTAACCGAAAAATGAAAGGTCAGTTTGGTGTGGTCGAAGGTATAGTTCGTAAGAAGTAGCATCCTACAAATATACCGGCTGATTCAAAATAGATTTTATAGAGATTATTCAATTAGAAAAGTTTGTCTAATTTCGAGTAGCTTTCAAATATGGCTTTTTTTTTTTTTTTTTTTACATGGGTATAAATAGTAAAATACGAAATTTGGTTTTTATACAATCCCTCATTTCCTATCACTTATATTCGACAAAAATGTTGCTCCATATTTAAGAAGGTAAATAAAAAAAAAATCCCATGTCTCTCACTGGAAGAGTTACCGAGATATCAAAGTTAAAACTTTTAGCATGGGCCGCCAAATACCGCAAGGAGATGTCTCAAAAGTGAGAAAAATAAAATTACTTTTCGTCTGACATTAAATTTTGATAGTGATCATTCGACAAGCTACATTTGACTTCTGGATACACTACTTCAGGTAGAATTTTCCTATAATGCATGTTCGGTGGTTTCCAGTGAAAGTTAATTCATTTCCTCTGTTATTCTCTATTACACTGAAATTTCTTTTTCAGATGCGTAACGTAATGAGTGTATGGACCATAAAAGACTAAATACAATCGATAATTTTATAATGACCGCCCAGATCAGTTTGGGCAAAGCTAAACACTTTTAATATCACGAGTTTGAATGTGTTCAATCGTGATTTTTTAATTAATTCAACCTTATTTAACTTTATCAACTAGTAATGGGTCCCCTAAAGTAAAGATTTACTCCCCCTAAAAACAGAGATTGACGCAGCAGGTAAAGTGGTATAGTAAGTAGTGAGAATTACCCTTCAATTTCTTGGTAACTGTTTCAGTTAGAGACATGGGATTTCTTTATTTATCTTTTTAGTCACATTTTCAGCAACATTTTTAGCAACATTTCCCCCTAACATTAGGGGTAGAAAATTAGGGACCGTATACGAATTAAATTTCGTATTTTAAAATGTATACAGCCAGTGGCGCACCCAGGATTTTAGTTTAGGGGGGGCTGAGCTGAAAAAACTGCTGAACTCTGTTATAGTGAGATCGATCATAGTTACAACCCTCTTATAACGTCAAAATATTCTGTACCACTTGATTTGCCCATACAACACAAGCCCACAGGCAAAAACTCATTATAGAGTCATAAATAGTTATCTGATCTTTTCAGTGATATTGTAACTGACTTTAACAGTGTTTCATAAACTCTCTGTAAGTATTTATTTAAAAACTGACATCTTTTTAGGTAAAAAATACTTTAGAAATAATTTGAAGACAATAAATATTAATAATAGTAATAATTTATTAGTGACAATTTTCATTTTTTTAAGTTTTTCACTTCAAACTTTCCACCTTTAGGGGGGGCTTGAGCCCCCATAGCCCCCCCCCGTGGGTGCGCCTATGTATACAGCCCCTTGTAAAAAATGCCATGTCTCAAAGCTACTCTAAATTTGATTAAAAAAAACTTTTCTTATTGATAGTATGTTTCGATGTTTAAATCACTTGCGGTTTAATAGATAATAGCTTTAACATCTATTCTAAGTTAAATCACTCGGTATATAGTAATATATTTGTCTCTTTCGAAGAAGCTTTGAGATGGAAAAGTCTTACACTTTATCGTTGCGCAAAATTAGTAGCTCGATCTCCAAGGTTTCTTTGTCCGAAACACCTATCCATGGTCGCGAAGTCGTTCGCGAAAGAAATAAACTAATTTACGATGTACAACACCTAGTGCTTGAGAAATGAGTGTTTTCCTTCATCTTTCTTGCCATCCAAGATAACCCATCGTAAAACTACTAACTAATGTTTTGAATGAGGAAAAGAAAAAGTTTAAATCAATGTAGTCCTTGACCTTGCGAATACCGACGATGATCGTCTGATGCTCCTCTAGCCATCTGAGAAACAAGTGTATCAAGAGGATGCTACACCCCCTCCCCCCCCAATCCTCTCCTTCTTCGTGGTCTCTCGCGCATGGAGGGGGGTGGGTGGGATGGGAATGTAAGTCATTAATTTATGATACGGGAATGTACTTGAGAATGATACTGTGGATAGAAGATTGGCAAAATTTATGTTCGAAAAAAAAAAAAAAAAAAATATGTTCACTAAAAACGAGTGGGAAGAAATGGAATTCGAGGGTATACTGTCGTTTTTAAAAATCAAAATACAGATTAAGTCATTTTTGTGTTTGGAATCGGACACATAAAAAAATACGAAAAGAAGTTTGATTCTATTTACTTTTATGTCAACATGTGCTTACACTAGTCACTTAGCTAGAAAGAAAAAAAATAATATTGGCAATGCCCACGCACAAAAGGCAGAATTTCTCAGCATTTGACTTTCACCATTTTAACAAAACTGCGAAAATTTTAAATTCTTTTATTTTGTGTTCCAGATTAACTTATTTCGATATATTTCTTAATGTCAAACCTTGCTATTAAAAAATGTTAACCTGTGAGCTATCGAATCACTGGAATTTTTATTTAGCATTCTTTTCTTCCCGAATGTCTGTTTTCACAGGAATGAGCACTTCCCGTTGGGACACACTTTAATAAAAACTGGAGTGAAAAAAAAAAAAAAAAAAAGAAGAAGCAATGACATTTGTGCCCCGCCAGATTATTTTCTGTATCCGCAACAGCCCTATTCTTCATGTATGTATTTTTTTTTGCACTTACGTATTGAAAATCACAATAAAAAGAGAAATCTGTTTTAAATGAGAGTTCTTTATTATTACTGTTTACATTTTTACATCCTGGCTTGTCTTGTCTGTGTTTTATGGAAGGTTATTTTTCGAAACCTTTATGTTTCAAAGCAGATTTACGGAATACAGGGGCGCCGCCAGAGGGTGACTGATGGGGCTGCAGCCACTCCCCCCAAATAAATAAAGAAGGTATGGAGAAAATTGAGTATTTGGATAAATTTGAAAGTTTCCCTTGAGAAACCTAAGGGCCTAATCGAACTTAAAAAAAAAAAAATGTTTATGCATTTCCAACTGCAAAGATTTTAAACTCGATTAATGATTTTTAGGGATGGACGCGAGACGAGACAGAGATTTACAGCTTTTTTGCGAGACGAGACGAACATTTTTAACATTATGATATAGGGATTTTTGCGAGACGAGACAAGCTTTTCGGCTGTTTTGCGAGACGCGTATTTTTCGTCTCGCGTCCATCCCTAATGATTTTCTTTTTGTTAGTTAACTGTCATTCCAGATTTTGAGTTTTTCACCCTATCCTGAAAAAAAAAAAATGTTGTCGACGCTTTTGGAATAGAAAGTGCGTAGACTTATGTATACAATGCGCACCGGTTATAAAGGATCTGGGATATAACGTACTATCGGTTATAACGTACCTAGAAGTTAGGTCCCGATTGAAGTCTTATATTTATAATGTTGTTTAACTTCGGTAAGTACGTACTTTTTTATACCAAAGCCAATAAAAAAAATGAAATTTTGCTTTTCTTACGCATTTTATTTCCTTTTTCTCGGAAATTCCGGTCCGTTCAAAAACACTCATTGTCAGTTTTCAGAATCTCTACAGAGATGAAGCCCTAACTAAAATGATTCTGATGATAGTGAAGAAAAAACAGAGGAGCCTATACCAAGCATGCCCGACGCATTACATGCTGCAAATACATTATTACGATTAGTTGAATGCCGAAGTGATGATGCAGAGACTCTACAAAAGTCCATTATGGATATCCAAAACGGTATCTTTCAAGTAGCATCTGCTCATTTAAAACAAAAGAAAATGACAGTTTATTTATCTCAATAAAATTTACTGGTAATAAAAAATTTTCTGTTTTTTATTTAATTAAAATTTTAAAAAATCAGACCTATTTAAAACACACATTAATGTGAAATTATGAGTCCCCTTCTTTTTTTGTGTTATAGTGAATCTTGACGCCGGTATTGCTTATAACGTACTCCTTTTTTTAGGTCCCGTGAGAGTACGTTATAACCGACGTCTACAGAGCCTTATTATCGCATGGGCAAATCGGGACTTTGCCCAGGGCCCCCGGCTTGAAATGGCCCCCAATATCAAATGTTGTTCTGAAATATTCTTCTTTATATCAAAATTTTCTGAAAAATAAAACAAATTTCATAGATTGGGGCCCCCAAATTCATCAATGCCCGGGGCCCCAGTTAGTCATAATCAGGCTCTGGACGTCTACTGTACTTTTAGGCATATTTCTGTGTTGAAAAAGAGTGGGGACAGTAAAAATCTGAAAAATTGGGTACAGCGATATCCAAAGCAAAGTTTTACGACTCTATTTTTCTTCACTTCTCCACCGCCGATATTTTTGCAGGTCGTGGGGGGGGGGGGGGGGGGATCGGAAAAAGAAGAAAGGGGCCAGACTGTAATACAACTACAAAACACAAAAACGAAAAAAACCCCGCCAAGGAACATAAATTTATCGGCTCTAAACGGCTCCCACCACGCGAGGTGGCCATGAAAATGCAAATGCTTCGGCCCATCATTGTCTTTGTAATACTCATACCGCGTGCTTTTCGCCGGGGCTCTCAGGGGGGAGATGTTAGTCCGTGACGAATGAAACGGAGATTAAAGAGTGCCGACGATGTAACCGATTCTCGAAATCGTAACAGCATCGTTCCAGTAGTCATGAAGTTTTCCTTTTTTTTTTTTTTTTTTTTTTTTTGTTCCCCTTCGCTTATTTATTTTATTTAATTTCTCTCTTCGGCTCGGATGTTTCATCTTAGGACAGTGCATAATGCACGCGGCGTTTCTATCCCTTTGGCTTTCTATTCCGTAACAATGAACGAAAATTTTCGCAGAAATTGAAATAAAAGTATTTAGTTCTTTTTCCCGTGGGGAGATTGCTTATTTCTTTTTCATTTGTTTAGCCGGAATCTGAATGAATTCGTGAGAAGTTAATAATACTTGGAAACGCAAGCCTTTCTCGATGCCGCCGATCGAACCGCCCTGGTGCCGGTAGTTAAACTTTATAAAAGCCAACTCTTTGATGAAATAAGATGTGTGGCGTCTAGCCTCTCTTTCTAGAACTTATGCCGTTGGGCAGAAAAGCTTCAGTAAATAAGTCAATTTCATAATACTATTTCATACTTAAGATTGTTCAAAATGTCAGAGACGTTCTAATATAATATAACCCCCCCCCTTGTCAAAAACTTTTTAACAAAATGTCCATACATTTTCAATTTTTAGCTTAAACATTACGCATTTTAACACAAAGTTATGTCTATAACACCCCCCCCCCCCTTGAAGGAAGTCTGCATGCGCCAGTGATCGGATTGACCGCCTACTCCACCCCCATTAGGAATTGGTTTTCCATTAGGCCCAGGTTAGGTCTAGGCGCCCGGAATATTGGGCTATACCTTCGAAATTTTCATTTAGAAAAATTATAATTCAAATTATTTTTTATGTTACCTTTTTTTAATCGCAATAGAGATGATATGAGATAATTACGTTTTATTGATTTTTATTTGAGAATGTTCTAGGCTTTTGTTGCTCTCAAATATAGATAATTCTTGGTGAAATGGTACTTTCTCTTTTTTTTTTTTTTTTTTTTCTTTTTCTGTGTGGACCCATTTTGAAAATGTCACGTCGATATCAACGTTTGGGGTCCTCCGTCCCAAGTTGTGCCTGCAGTCAATTTTTTTTCTAAATCCGGGCCTACTCCCTTCGAGATAAAACTTTCAGTAGTTCAATGCAATTTTTTTTCGTCGTTCAGAAATTTCACATTATATACTGTACTTCACAATTTTCATACTACCTAGGCTGATTGTTAGATTCATTTTAATTCTGGGCAAGAGTAGGCTTCCATTACGTCAAGGTCTTTCTGTAGGATTCTAGCTTGCATTTCCCTTTAAAAGTTTGCACAGGGCATTTTCTGTACTAAAAAAAATTACAGTAACTTTACTGAAATGAATGGACCCACGATCCCCCGCGGCTTTCCTATCGATAAACAGACCCTGCTCATAAGGAAATTTAATAGATTCATAGGGGGTGTCCAGTGATATAGAACCCCTGGGCTCCCACCCCCACCGCTGAGTCTCTGTAAAAAGCAATTTCGAATTGTGTTTGCATACAAACTATTTCATTTTAAAAGTGACCTCCAAATTACTTTGAAGAAAACTCAACAAAAAGAAATTTTGATATTAAATAAATACTTATAAGTGCGAATATTATATTTGTACGGGTGTAAAATAATTTACATCGTATTCTCCCTGTGAGTTTTTTTTTTTTTTTTTTTTTTTTTTCCAAATACAAATGTTGTATTTGTTGGGGGTAAAAGGATTTACGTCTTGTTCTCCAGTGAATTGTTTATCAACTGGATAATGTTGATTTCCTTATTCAAAATAAAACTCTTAATTGGAAAGAAAAGGAGGAAAATCACTTTTTACCTGTTGAATAATTAATTGTTACATCGTTCGGATTACATTTTTGAAGCTGATGTGCCATGAAATTAATAAACTGTTTCAGCGATTACAGAGCAACTGAAAGTTGTTCATCTTGCAACAAAATTTTACAGTTGCATACATTTTTTTTTTTTTTAAATTATGACTCAGGATGAAAAAATTAAGCAGATCGGCTAGTGCGTGTTACCAGTTTATTAATTCAGTTCTTTCCACGTGCATCAAGAGTCGTCCCAGATCGCACAGCCTGCTGATTAGTAGCTGAAGAATCTCTTGTTATCAAAAGATCCGAATGCAGAAATGTTTTTCTTTTTTTCTGTTTTTTTTCCCTGCTGAACTCTTTACATTGAAAGCACTGTCGAGGGGCTCTGGAAAGTATCCATAAAACCAATAGCTGCATACTTCTATAATATCTGAATCACGTTTAGAACAGCTGAACTATTTCGTATATAAGCTCAGCACCCTAAAAGATTGCTTTTTCGCATATTTCTTTAAATATACGACTTCTATGGCACACTCACAAAAAAGGAAAACAACTGCATGTCACGAGCAGTATCGGATTCAGGGGAGGGGCTAAGGGGCTTCAGTCCCCCCAAAAGAGATTGCTAAAGGGTAATATTCTGCTTCAGTATGCACTTTGAATATGTAAAGTGAGATTTTTTTTAATCACTTAGCCCCTCCCAAGAGTTTTTACATTGATTTAGACTAAAATTTTGCTTTATTGTATATTTTGTTTGAATGAAATAAGCATTTTTTCAAGATTTAGCCCGTCCCAAAAGAGAATTTCTGGATCCGTCACTGGTCACGAGAAAATTATTTTTGGCTTTTAAGCATAATGCTGAAGTCAGTTGCGTAAAAAAGCTTCGTTGACCAAACACTTTGCAACACCAGACATTATACGCAACGAAACTTTTGAAAGTTGGACATTGCCGGTTCTTACAAAAAAATGTCCAACTTATATTTGCACTTCAATGTAATGCGCACATTCTATTCTCTTGAAAACTGTCCAACTTCAGGAGGTGTCCGTCTTGGGAAATTTCACCCTACTTATACATTGCACATAGTATATAGATAGGTAAACTATCGAGCCAAGCAGTTCTATAATCAACCTTTCAAAGATATAAAGGAAAATGTGAAAATAACACGCCAATAAAATGTCATTAAAAAACTGATTAGAGGTGAGTTCGGGCTCATTTTTTAAAGCCCGAGCCCGAGCGATATTATTTAATTCGAAGCCCGAGTCCGAAATTTCAGCTAATAGATAAATCAGATTTCATGGATAGAATATCATAAATTTTGCCGTTTGTGTAAATTAAAGACAAATATATAATAGAAACTCTTAAACTTATTGAATGAAAAGAATTAGAAAGTGCATTATCTAATAAAAATAATTACAGTCGAACCTCGAATGAACGAATGGATTGGGGCCCACAATTCCGTTCGTTCAATCGAATATTAACTTTTGTAAAGAGTATGGTATAAAAATATTCATGCAAAATGCCCTTAGATATTGATACGAAATAAAGAATGATTATTGTTGACTGCGAGCTTAAAAATGATAAGTTATGCGTTATGCGATCCACTTTAAAATGATCTCAATTCTTTAATGTTAACTTAATACATACATACTTATTGGCACTTTGAAAAGAAATCCTGGATAGTGCTTTGTTTTTGTGCCATTATTTTGACTTTCCAAAGCTCTTTGTCGATATTCATTTTGTGTGCGAAAAATTCAGTTTTAGTTTTATGCGCGAATTTTATTTCAGCGATAGTTGTTCGTTCAATCAAATTGAAAATTCATTAACCCTTTAACGCGCAGTGTTCCCGCTCTGGGAACACCAACTCTGACGTTTTGACTGTTGCCAGTCACGAAGAATAGATTGGATTTCTATAAAAATAGTGGCTGGTGACCTAGCTCCTCGAGAATCCTTTACTTTTTAGTACGTCATTTCCCGTAAGAAAATTGTCACGATTATTTTGAACAGCACTGACATCTGCCGAAAAATGGAAGAACGCGAGAACAGCTGGATAGATGGCCCCATGCTGAAAAAAGGGCAGCCGTGGCCGTCGCTCGACTGAACGACCCGCAAGAGGGCGGACGATCGAAACATTCATCGCGTGCCACAGATCTAGAGACCCTTTTTTTATGACAGCTGGCTGTGCCGGCACCGCCAGCTGTTGTCAAACCTTACCGTTTCGGTCGTCCGCCATCTTGTTGGTAGTTAAGTCGAGCGATGGCAACGACTGCCCTTTTTTTCAGCAATGGGAAAGGGTTGCGCCTCATAGGGTTAAATCAGAGCATTTTAGCACCCTTTTTGTCGGGACTGAAAAAATATTCGTTCAATCGGAGAATTCGTTCATTCAAAGTACGTTAAATCGAAGTTAGACTGTATTTTATTTCGCCCATGAATCACTTTTTAAGTATCATCTGAAGAGAAATTTCTCACGATCGTGAATGACAGAGCCCGACTCATTTCTAGCACAGTGATGTATGTATATCTCTCTGTGCATATAGACACATATCTACATGTAGACACACAGGCTTAAAATGCACATTGGATTATTTGAACATAGTCAGTCGTACGACATTTTCACGGCTGGAAATACTTCCTGTTTCGTAGCGGAAATCATACACACTCCGGATTTCCGTAACATAGCGTGCGCCTTTTGGGGTAGATTCTCTCTCCACTGCCCACTCTCACCATTTAACACTTTCGAAAAGTTTGGCAGTGATTTCTTTCTGTGTAAAACAAAACATTCAGCTTCCATTTTCAAACTATAAAACTACATTTAAATTCGTAATCAAAGGGATGGTATCGTATAACATAGCAAAAAAAAAAAAAAAGGTTTTCTAAATAATTTTACACTACATAAAATGGGTTCTTTCATTTCGTATTTTAATTCAGATTTTTATTTTACTTAATATTTTTATTGAGAAGAGGGGGGTGTGAATGCGGCCTGGACCCCCCTTTTGGGCCCTCCTTTTTCTTAAATGTTAAGCGAATCTTCTGGAAGACACCGTGGCTTTCAATCAGCCCAGTACATATCGTCGTGGTGACTCGCGTAGAAGTCGCACTTTTTTTTAACCAATTTTGCATGGTGAAAGTCTAGGTGGGACTGTTATGCGGGGAAAATAGGCTACATACTATTGTAACTCTCAAGCCATTTTTTCTGCTTCAAAACGGGGGGTGAGACTATTACGGGAGTAAATGCCTTGTTATTATTCTTATTCTACTTTGTTTAGTTTAAAAATAAAAGTAATACAAATAATTTTTTTTTTTAAAATGAATATGACTTTGAAACAATGTAATCCACTTTTATACCATGATCTGAATCTGTGGTGTATGCAGACTTCCTTCCGGGGGGAGAGGTAAAAATTAAAAATAAATCGACATTTTATTTTAAAAAAATTGATAAGGGGGCGTGGGGTTGAACCAACAAACGCACTGTTTACATCACTGATCTGAATTCTGACAGTGAAACTTCCGAAAGTAGGATGTTTACAGTTTGTTTAAATAAAGTGTCCAATTTCTAGCGATATGTTTTGAGGTTATGGGGATGTTCCTTTATATTTCTTTTAATATTTTTCAAAGCAATTTATTCAAGTGTATTTCTCCCCCCTACCCCCCCCCTCTTTCTTTCTGCCATTATTAAAAGAAATCGTACCACAATTTTTACAGAAGAGTTAAGAAGTTTCTAAATTGCGGAGGCACTAATCTGTGCGAGACACTTTGCATATAGGACATAAATTTGAGTTTCACTGCTTCTCTATCTGTTTAGGTGAATAGTTTTCGACAAACAGCTCCATTTAGCAGTGCACAACTTAATAGACTATAAAAGGCTCCCTTTATCAACCGTGCTACTGTGGTACATACTCCTTCAATCTTCGACTTTATGACTTCCATTCACTGAATTCCAGTACGTCAACAATGGAAGAAGTCACACATATCTCCACAATGGTCAATTTCCTCCTCCTCCTCCTCCTCCTCCTCCTATAGCCCTGGTTTCCTGGAGGCGGCCGGCGTCCAGCGACCAGAGTGATTAATGACCTCAGCGGTGCCTCTCGCGTCCAAAGAACGCGTTTGTTAAAAGTGGTTTGCTACTCGCGAAAGCGGCGGGAGGGGACGCTCGGCGATCGCCGCTTCCGTCCAGATGTGGTGGACGCTCGGCGAACGCCGCTGCCCGTGGAGAATTCGTGGACGCACAAAAGAAATACACACCATCCTTGGATTTTAACGAATTCACATTAAATGAGTATTAATAAGTAGTTATTTATTGTGAATGGAGAATATAAGTACTAATTAATGCTTGATTAAACAGAACTTAGCAGTCGCATATTTTCATAAATCACATTTTTTTTTTTTTTTCATAATTATATACTCAACGATACAAAAGAATAAAAAAATATATTTACATGTTACAAATGTATATACTGTTTGCTATTACACACATGCATTGAATGAGATATGAAAAATATCAAAATACATTTTGTACGTTCTTTTTTCTAAACAAATAAGGTTTAATTCATCATTAAGTATTAATTTTGTATTTAAAGGGACTTTGTACCTGAAATATACTAAAAAACGAATTTTCGATTGTGTCTAGAAATCCCCTGTGATTCTTTATTGTGTTTAGGTAAACAAATTTTTTAAAAACATCCTATTTTACTTTTTGTTTCTTGATTCAATCCAGTGCCGCAACCTGGGTTTACGAGTTCCAGGGGCGAGAGTGAATCTAGGGGCCCTTTTCATGTTATATTTGGTAAAAACGAAAATAAATTAGCACGTTTCATACATTTGTATGTACTCAAAGTCAGAATTAAACGCTTTTAGATAATAACAGATATAACATGGAAGTATGTAGTCAATACAAAAAAGAAAAAAAAAATCAAAAGAAATCGTCGTCTTTTAGATGCCTTTGAACTAAAATATTAAAAGTTCCTTCATCCTCTCTTTTTTTAAATATTTCATGGGTATCTTTTCTTACAAAAGCCGATGAAATGATTTCTTCTTCTTCTTGCTCTTCATCTAATACAAGAGCGATAATTTCATATTCAACACTTTCAGCCATTTTCAGTGTGCGAAGCGTTTTCAGAACGAAGAATGCCTGCCCAACAACCGTTTTCCAGAAAGTGGACGCAGAAAAATGCCGCGCGCTCGCGCGCCTGCAGGAAACCACCCTTTCGCGACAGCTGTGGACAGTTTTTCACAGATGTCACCTCGGGCACTTTTTCGCGGTTGTCAAAGGCGAGCGCTGGGCGCTGCCGCTCCCAGGAAACCCGGGCTTAACTCTACGGAAAGTGGTCATTTTCTCCCAAGCGTTTAGGGGACAAAGGGACAAACGAGGGGGAATAATGGCCTCTGGGTAAAAACTATCTTTTTTGGTGATAATGGACTTGCAGAATGGTATACTAGCTGGGTTGGGTTCTTTGGGGCTAGGGCCAGGTCATAGTGACTCCTGGTCTTTCGCACCGTGAGAATATTCGTCCATTGCGATTTCCAGACACAAATTTTCGCGCAGGGGGTCTTTTTTCTAGATAAAGCGGATACTTTTATCTTCCGCCTTGAAAACGGTAGAATAGAGAAATGACATTATATATGGGAGGTCAGTTGGTCAGCGGATGCAATGCTAAAGATATTCATCCGCGCTAAAGATATGCATACGGTAGCATCTGGTTTCTACGAACTCACAGACCCTAAAAAAGCTCATAAAACGAGAAAACTGCAAAAAATAGATATTGTATATTAGGGTTGTCCAACCTTTTTGTGCGAAAGACTACTTGAAATAATTTAACTGCATTATCAGGATAAAGGAGGTCAAGGCGCCTTTCGTGAATGAACATATACATAAACACACAGACAGGAAAATTCTTATTATTTTATATATTTAGATTATTGCATTATTTGGATGGGCTTTAATAATACTGATTTTACTTAATATTACTTTTGAGGTAGAAACAGGCCATTGATAGGGAATCGGACTATGGATGTAAGAAAAACATATACACCCGATGAATGTGCCTGTTAAATCTGTAAGGCCGATTCTGGATTATCAATTCTAGTTCTTGCTCCACAGAACACCCAGATGAAATAACTGACAAATTATAATAAATTTAATGAATTAAGTTAGTAACGAGTTTAAGTATTTCTTTAATTGATTATTTTCAAAAGGAAGTACTGGTTTATGGAATAACAATAAAAAAATTCTGTTAATGCCTAAGCTACAACAGAACATGTTTCATTTGTATGAATCATTTTGCACTGCAAATTCTGTTGTATTTTGATACCAATAGAAATAATTATAATAAAACTATAGTTCAGAAGGTTTTTTTTAATTAATCAATTAATTGATTAATTTATTTGTGTGTGTGTGGGGGGGTGTCTTTCAAAAACGGATAAAAAGCATGATGACTTATCTGGAAGCATTTAAAATGTAGTCAAATAAATGAAATAAAATCTATAAGATATTAAAAAGAATTTAAGTGATACACATTACTAAAAGTAAAACACATTTAAAAGATTCTTATTTTTTTAATCAAACATTTTTTAATTTGTCTTGTACCTGTGACAGTGAATAAAACGTGAAGTGCGTGACAGAATTTACGTAAGGTGATTTAAGTCCATGAAAACTGGCCGGAACAAAACTAAACTTAAAAATAAGTTCATAAAAACTTTAAAATCTAAACATATTACCTTTATTATAAAATTAATTTCTCTATTAATGTTTAGTTATAAAATAAAATTTATTAGTATCTTTCAAGTTTTGTGCGCGTGTGAGTGTTGGGGTACGGTGGGAATGTAAACTCTCGAAGCATATGCTTGCGCTCTAATATTCATGAAAAACTTCATTTATTTCATTCATACAAAGTTAAGGGTAAGGCTTAATTAAGATTTTTTTTCGGGGGGGGGGGCAACATGCTCAATGCATTCGACGTTATTTATCTTTCTGGCTTTCATTCGTTGATATTAATATTTTTAATGGATGATCTTTGCTACCAAAAATAATTTTGATTGAGCACTCGTCTTAAACAGAATTAACAATTGCCCCTAAAAGTTTGGGGACCCTTGACCGTGGCCTAGTTTTCCGGTGTCGTTTTTTTCCCCGCTTACTAGTCCATGAACACTAGATCCGATTCAGTTGAATAAAACTTATTCATACGCTTAGTAAATATCATATGTTCGGAAAGTCGAAGGGAGTCACTCCAGATTTTTTGCAAGATTTTATTCACACTATTAACTAAGTGATGAAAAAAGCAGTGATGAAAAAAGCACACTATTAACTAAGTAATGAAAAAAGCAGGGGACGCCGTCCTCCCCTGCGTCCCCACTCGATTACACCACTGATATCGTCGATATATAGTAGACACCGGTTATAACGTACTGTCACAGGACCTAAAAAAGGAATACGTTATAGCCGAAGTACTTTATAAGCAGTACCGCCGGTCAGATTCAATATTACACAAAAAAAGAAAGTGAGGTCACCGTTTCATTGTAATATGTGTTTTAAACAGATCTGCTTTTTTTTTTTTATTATTTAAATTAAACAGAGAAAATTCCTTATTACTTACAAATTTCATTGAGATAAATAATCTGAAATTTTCTTTTGTTTTAAATAGGCAAATGCTACTTTAAAAATACCGCTTTGGATATCCATAATAGACTTTTATAGAGTCTCTGCATCATCACTGCGGCATTCAAAAATCGTGATCCTATTTTTGCAGCATTGAACGCGTCGGGCATGCTTGGTATAGGCTCCTCTGTTTCTTCACTATCATCAGAATCATGAGAGATAGGGCTTTTCGAGAGGCTTTTACATGGATGAATGACCAATAAAAAATAGGGTCTCGTTCTTAGCCCTACCTAGCAGGCGAAAAAGATCGCTCCCTTCATTCATACACTCATCTCGCTAGATAATCTGAAAACGGACGACCCGTGTTTTTGAAGGTACGGAAATTTCCGAGAAATAAAATTTTGCTTTTCTTAAGAATTTTATCTTTGGCTTTGGTATAAAAAGTACGTTATAGCCGAAGTACGTGCTTTTGTTAAATATGTTTTAACCGAAGTTAAATAACATAAATACAGGACTCCAATGGGGACCTGGCTTCTAGGTACGTTATAACCTATAGTACGTTATATCCCAGGTCCGTTATAACCGGCGCGCACTGTATATATGTGTGTGTGTGTGTTTTGCGCTTCAGTTATACACACACGACACACACAAGAACACAGTGGCGCACCCAAGATTTTAGTTTAGGGGGGGGGGGGCTGAGCTGCAAATACAGCTGAACTCGGTTATAGTGAGATCGCTAATAGTTACAACCCTCTTATAACGTCAAAATATTCTGTACCACTCGATTTGCCCATACAACACAAGCCCACAAGCAAAAACTCATTATAGAGTCATAAATAAGTATCTGATCTGTTCAGTGATATTGTAACTGACTTTAACAGTGTTTCATAAACTCTCTGTAAGTATTTATTTAAAAACTGACATCTTTTTAGGTAAAAAATACTTTAGAAATAATTTGAAGACAATAAATAATAATAATAGTAATAATTCATGAGTGACAATTTTCATTTTTTTAAGTTTTTCACTTCAAACTTTCCACCTTTAGGGGTGCTTGAGCCCCCATAGCCCCCCCCCCCCGTGGGTGCGCCTATGCAAGAACAAAAGCCGTTTTATGCAGACTTGAAGTCCGGTCCAGGAGGAGGATGCACGGGCCATCTCCAGCTCCGAAGCCTGGAAATCCTTTGTTCTTGTCCGAGAGGAAGCACGTGGTCGCGGTTGCGTGATTTCCCCCCCACGTGCGGAGTCGTTTGTTTTTCACGCTCGCTTAGCGCCCAGATAAACCGCGCTAAACCGCGCGTGAACGGCAGCGTCACGCGTGTCACGCTGATACCATCCATGATACGCCGGTGAACCGGGTTTTACGTAACGTCACTTTGGTTGAAGGTACGCCAATTGGGTACGGACATCCCACCGAGATGAACGAGCGTGCAACACAAAGAAACACAGAGTCTTGTTTAAGAAGTATTAAATAGTCCGAGTTATCGGTTGGAGAATCTCGTAATTTACGCAGAGGAAATGGATGGCCTTTCTTAGGTTTACTGTAGCTGTTTATTTTGTCAGATTAACATCAGCCGATTACTTTAAGGTCAGTAGCATGCACAATAGCAGGGTCAAGAAGTCTGGATTCTTTCCAATCCCATGTTTATGTTTATTTATTCACACTTAAGCCCGGGTTTCCTGGGAGCGGCAGCGTCCAGCGCTCGCCTTTGACAACCGCGAAAAAGTGCCCGAGGTGACATCTGTGAAAAACTGTCCACAGCTGTCGCGAAAGGGTGGTTTCCTGCAGGCGCGCGAGCGCGCGGCATTTTTCTGCGTCCACTTTCTGGAAAACGGTTGTTGGGCAGGCATTCTTCGTTCGTGCTATAAACTGATTTTACAACATGCATATAAATAAGAAATAATTGGATTATCACATAAACATGGGTATATTCTTTGCCTGATTACCACGTGGGTGTGCCGGGCAATAGCCCGGTGTTCTGTAAAATAAGGGCCCCAAATCTCTCGATTTTTGGAATTGTAAATTCATAGACACTACAAGAATATTTTTTTAACACTAAATAGCCACATTTTTTAAAATGATTAGTCACAAAACATTTTTTCATACCTCTTGGAATTTTTTTTTCTTCCTTTATTTTTTTTCTTTTGATTTTTTTTTCTTTTTTGTATTGACTACATACTTACATGTTATATCTGTTATTATCTAAAAGCGTTTAATTCTGACTTTGAGTACATACAATGTATGAAACGTGCTAATTTATTTTCGTTTTTTACCAAATATAACATGAAAAGGGCCCCTAGATTCACTCCCGCCCCTGGAACTCGTAAACCCAGGTTGCGGCACTGGATTGAAAAGAAACAAAAAGTAAAATAGGATGTTTTTAAAAAATTTGTTTACCTAAACACAATAAAGAATCACAGGGGATTTCTAGACACCATCGAAAATTCGTTTTTTAGTATATTTCAGGTACAAAGTCCCTTTAAATACAAAATTAATACTTAATGATGAATTAAACCTTATTTGTTTAGAAAAAAGAACGTACAAAATGTATTTTGATATTTTTCATATCTCATTCAATGCATGTGTGTAATAGCAAACAGTATATACATTTGTAACATGTAAATATATTTTTTTATTCTTTTGTATCGTTGAGTATATAATTATGAAAAAAAAATGTGATTTATGAAAATATGCGACTGCTAAGCTCTGTTTAATCAAGCATTAATTAGTACTTATATTCTCCATTCACAATAAATAACTACTTATTAATACTCATTTAATGTGAATTCGTTAAAATCCAAGGTACATTGGATGGTGTGTATTTCTTTTGTGCGTCCACGAATTCTCCACGGGCAGCGGCGTTCGCCGAGCGTCCACCACATCTGGACGGAAGCGGCGATCGCCGAGCGTCCCCTCCCGCCGCCTTCGCGAGTAGCAAACCACTTTTAACAAACGCGTTCTTTGGACGCGAGAGGCACCGCTGAGGTCATTAATCACTCTGGTCGCTGGACGCCGGCCGCCTCCAGGAAACCAGGGCTTTATTCCGTATCATCCCTGATAATCATTTAGGAATTTTCGGAAACTTGACCACTTACAAATTGCCGCATGAGCCCGAATAGAATGATGCCTCCAATAGAACGCAACCCCGAAAATTTCCCTCAAGATAATTAGAAAAATTCTACATTTTAGCCTGAATGGAACGCGAGTCAGGTTTTTAGCGGGAAATGATCAGTTAAAAAATATCATGTTATAGTCGGACTAATACGGTAGTTTAAAATTAGTATTTTCATACTAATAGCATATGATTTTCATACTAAAATTAGTATTTTCATACAAATAGCATACGATTTTCATACTAATACTACATCAGCGAAAAATAAGTACAACATATTCTTCTCTGAAATAGTGTACAGTATAGCACCGTTTGAACGTTATTCAAGGGACTGGCATATAAAAACGTATACATGAAAAGACGTATTAGTGAAACATTAATAAACCAACCATTTTGACTGTCACATATGTAAAGTTACTAATGCAAATTTATCTAGATATAATAATTTTAAGTTTTTAAGGCACTAGTAAATTACGTCTTTGCATTAAAATGCATAAAAATGAACTGGGATTTCTCAAAAACGATACATAAATAAAAAATTAGGGATGGATGCGAGACGACTTTTTTGCGAGACGAGACACACATTTTTAACATTACGATATAGGGATTTTTGCGAGACGAGGCGAAGCTTTTAGGCTATTTTGCGAGACACGAGACGCTTATTTTTCGTCTCGCGTCCATCCCTATAAAAAATGTATAAGTTTTAAAATCTCATGAAAATAGTTACATCTAAACTAATGACTTCCCCCCCCCCCCTCCCAGACAGGTTATTTTCATTTTTACTTAATACTACACCTTATGGCAGAATCGCATTAAAATTGAACAGACGTAGGTTACTCCGCAGAATAATTGCTCAAAATCACTAGCTGACTATAATTTCTAATACGAACGAACTCATTTTAATTATGCACAAATAAAAATGTGTTGGGGGAAAAAAAACCATCTCCATTTTTGATTCCCCCCTCCTCCCACCCACTTCGCTGCTTGTACAGCTTTGGAAAAAGCGCCAAATAATAGCACATTTTCTTCTACCTAAATCCAGTATTATATGAATAATAAAATAAAACATATTTCTAAAAATCCCTGGCATTATGTGGATTGTGAAAGAATTATTGAATCCGTGGATGACAGCTCCGAAAACAGTCATACAATCCTCTGCCGATTAATCTAATACATAGGTTCCCAACGTGGGCGATAACGTCCCCTTGTGGGCGTTTGAGGCTTTCAGGGGGGCGGTAAAAGACCCAGAGAAAATTAGGGTGCATTGGTATGCCACGGAGGGGCGTGGGAAGATTAACCAAATATAATCTAAGAAAGACCGAAAAATCACTGATAATTCATTTCTATCACGTGTGTGAAAATTCACATATTTCGATAGGAGACTTCGCTGTTGAGAGAAAGAGATACCTCTCTCTCTCTAATATACCTCTCTAAAACTTTTATTCCTCCTTTTTAAATGAAGAAGAAATTCTCTAGAGTTTCAATTCCAACGATATTCTATCGATTAGTAATTTTTTTAATTTAATTCTTGCTTTCACTATGCATAATGTACGCTCTTATTTCTCTGGAGAGGGAGGGGGGGGCGGTAATGAAATACTCACTAGAAAAGGGGGCACCATTTCAAAAAAGGTTGCGATACCTATGATCTAACAGAATAAAGATATTGAGAAAGCCTAAGATTTAATACGATTTTTGTAGATCGACAGAATTGTTTTATTCTTGTGTGTAATGCCAAGAGGATTATATTCTCACAAATGATCTCTAGACAAAAGGCCAGCGTAAGAAGATTCTGTTTAAAGTGGTGCTGGAACTGCATGAAATATCGGAAGAGGGTATAGTTAACCGCTATTCATTAATTCTTCTAGCTTTGGTTCAAAAGTGTGAACTGGAACAGGAAGGCCACAGATCATTTTTTCCAGGCTCTTGAGAAACGTATCCAGAAGCTTGCCCGCAAGCAAAAAAATGTCACCTTGCAAATTATTTGTGTATCTTTCAAATTTAAGATGAAATGCAGTTCCTCTGTACAAGCTAAACTATATAAAAAAAAAAAAAAATAAAAAAAAAAAAAAAAACTAATGTTCTCTACAAACAGTTCGAAGGATTCTTTTTATGTAGCATACTGACTGACGTTTAAAGATGGCCTGAAAACGTTTAGCGCCTGGTACCAGTAGCGGATTCAGGGGAGGGGCTAAGGGGCTTCAGCCCCCCCCAAAAGAGTTTACTAAAGGGTAACATTCTGCTTCATTCTGCACTTTGTATATGTAAAGTGATCTTTTTTAATCACTTAGCCCCTCCCAAAAGTTTTTACATTGGTTTAGACTAAAATTTTGCTTTATTGTATATTTTGTTTGGGTAAAGTAAGTTTTTTTCAAAATTTAGCCCCTCCCAAAAGAGAATTTCTGGATCCTCCACTGCCTAGTACTACTGGTAAAAATTTAAATAAATAAATCAATAAAAATAATAACAGTAATAATAAACATAAAATGGAAAACAGATATTTAAAAATATTAATAAGTAACGGATAATCACAAAATGAGCATCTCTTTGTGGCGCATGCCACTTCCTAGTTTTGTTTTTAACCAACTCCCCGCTGGTTGGGGATGGACGCCAGACGAAAAATAGGCGTCTCGCATCTCGCAAAACTGCCGAAAAGCTTTCTCTCGCCTCGCAAAATCCCTAGATCATAATGCCAAAAAGTGTTTGTCTCGTCTCGCATCCGTTGTGTTTGTCTCGTCCAAAAATGTTTGTCTCGTCTCGCTTCAGAGTTTTGCGCTAATTTTTGCAGCATGGTTTTCTGTAATTGCCTTTAAATTCGTTTGTGTTTTTTAAGGTACGTTTTCTTTTTCCGATAAGCATAAGTGATTATTTATTTTATTTATTTATTTATTTATTTATTTTTTTTGTGTGTGTGTGGTAAAAATATCTTTGAGCTTTTTCTGGGTGATCTGAGCTGGTCTTTGTTTGGTACTTGAAGGAATTTCTGCGCATTATTTCTGCGACACTTTCAGCTTTTGACGTTTAAAATATTCTTTCTTTCATTGGGTTCATTCATCATTCATCTCTGATGATTTACGCGTTTGCACATTCTATACACGTTTGTTGTCTGAACATTCACTCCCCCACATACTTCATACCCTACGAATTGCTGATCAAAGAAAAATACACCAGTTCTACAATAGTTGAATAACTGAATCATTCCTCACTTTTTCCACACCTTTCCTGGAAAGGGGCCTGCCTTCTTGACAGGAAAATTGACTGCTGGCCCTTTAAATGGGGTACACGCGACCTTTAAACATCGCCTGCAGTGATGTCGCCCCCCACAGAATGGTATACGCACGGTAGAAAGTTGTTCCGAATGACAGATTTTATAGACACGGTGATATTTGTAAGAATGAGTTGTAGAAATAGATGAATGCGAATTGTAAAGTGTATACGATCCTGGCACACGAAGGGGGAAAAATAGAGGAAAGAAAAAGAGAAAATACTTTCACCGTTTATCAATAAATCCTGATGGGACAGTTGTGAAAAGGTAACATGATATCTTCATAACTGGCAGGGTCTGATTTCTGGCAGGGCATTCGGGGCAAGCGCCCGCACCCCCAACAAAAAGCCCCACCCCAACCCCAAATTATTATCTAAGTTTGCAAATTTTGTTATTGAATTTTGATTAACCCTTTCAGGCGCAACCCTTTCCCAATGCTGAAAAAGGGCAATCGTTGCCATCGCTCGACTTAACGACCAGCAAGATGGCGGATGATCGAAACGTTCATCGTGTGCCACAGATCTAGAGACCCTTTTTTGACGAGCTGGCTGTGCGGCACAGCCAGCTGTGCCTTTTGTGAAATTTTTAGAAAAAAATTCTTAAACATGGATTTTGTCTTGACTGCAAGATTTTGGAAGAGTGACACGTTTTGCCAAAATTTCCGATTTTTAAAATTTTTTTCTAAAAGTTTTGAAACGGATACAGGTTTATCGTTTATTTCACTATGTAGTACAGCTTTTAATGAGACAGTTTCAAAATTTTGAAGTGCCTGACGTAATTAATTTATTTGTACTTAGACTGTTTTATGCCTGTCAGGAAGGATTTTAATGACATGTACGTTCCCTTGTTGAACCAAATAAGAGCTTGAAAAAATCAATCCATCGATCAAGAGGGTATTGTCATACGCAGTGACAATGCCATTTACTGCGTCGTGCACTTCTAGGAATTCCTTTTCGAATCTGCCTGTGATAGCAGACGTACATTTTTACTTTTGAATATAAGAAAGTGATGCGCATCTATAATCGAAATGTTTGTACGAGCTTTCAAACATTTACCGTCGTTCAGGAATTTTATTTATGGAACTAATTCCATATCCTCCCCATAAGAAATCCTGACTTACGCCTTTGTATGAAGATGCCCTTGAAAATTATTCCTTATACAATGTTGATTTTGATAAAGTAAAAATTTACTAACTATATGGCAATGTACTTTTCGCTTTAGAGTTCGACAATTACTGCTAAATTATGTATCTTAGGTTTTGTAATTTTATCGCACTATTTCGTTTTTGAAGGCATCGGTTACTGTTATATTAAGGCATCATTATATTTCTTTATATTATATTGATATGCGCGATCTCAGAGTTGGTTTGGAGCAACATAAAGCTAAAACTCACTTCTTATAAAACGGCATGGTGACTTTTTCTGTGCATGTATTTTCTCTTGTTTTATTATGAAAAATTTATTTTTGCGTATTATATTTTAATTTCTTTTTTTGTTTACCAGATAGTTGTGGTTAATAATAATTGCGCAGAGGTGGCCTTGAGTGTGTGTTGGGGGGGGGGATCCTGGTTAAACATATAGATTTCTAATGAGTTATTCATTTACTTACAAAATAAAAAGCCTTTAAATTTTTACCATGTTTTCTCGGGCAATAGTCGCACTTTTTTGCCAAGTTTTCACTGTGAAAATCCAGGTGCAACTACAGTCAAACCTCGATTTAACGAATGGATTGGAACCCACAAATCCGTTCGTTCAATCGAAGCAATTCGTTATATCTAATATTCATTTTTGTAAAGGGTATGGTATAAAAATATCACTGCAAAATACCCTTAGATATTGATACGAAAAAAAGAATGATTATTGTTTATTGCGAGCTTAAAACTGATAAAGTATACGTTAGGAGATGAATTTTAAAATTATCTAAATTATTTAATGTTACTTATTCTTAAAACTTAATACATAATAAATACATACATACTTATCGGCACTTTGGAAAGAAATTCTTGATAGTTCGTTGTTTTTGTGTCTGCGTTTTGACTTTCCAAAGCGTTTTGTCGATATTCATTTTGAGTGTGAAAAATTCAAAGTTTTAGTTTTATGTGAGAATTTAATTTCAGCGATTACTGTTCGTTAAATCAAAGCTGACACCCCCCCTCCCCAAATTTAATAGCTATAAGTTAGAATAACTTCAGGAAGAAACTGGAGAGTTTTTACTAAGATGCGTCTCCCCTACTGACGCGCAAAAATTTTTACATTTTCTGTCATGTTAATTCGTTATTTATGCAGTGTGCAGTTTTATTTAAAGATACTCAGAGCAGTTGATTATTTTTAGTTTCTTTTGCTTACCATTTATAGTTTAACTGGATGCACACAATCAAAATAAAATTTATTCACACAAAAAGTTTATATAAAAAAAGAGAAAATAAATAAGTAAACTCATATTCGGTCTTCTTCAGCTGACAGCAAAGTTCCCACTATTAAGTAAACTCATGTAAGATTTCTTTTAATTTATGGTGTACAACTGGACGAAATTTCAAGATGATGTTTAAAGTTGCAGATTTGTATTTCGCACAAACAAATGGTATACAGCCATAGACTGACAAGACTGATGACTTTACAAAGAGTATTTGTTTCGACTGCTCTGATTTTCGTATTAACAGCGGCTTCTTTTTCCCCATTCATGTGTAAATTAACCAAACTTGCCTTATTATTAACTTCACCGACTCCATTAAATGTTCATTACCGGATTCTGGCTCTCCACCTCCCACGACGAATTTCCCGCTTTCATGGTATCTCCTCTACCCTCCTACCCTCTGGGCCATAAACGGTAGCTGCACTCAGGGCCACTTGCAGACTGTCCAAGAGATAATGTGTATATTTTTAAGAATAGGAGCAGGTGTGGTGCAGGATTGGACATATAAATGAAGATGGATAGCAGGACAGGAAAAGAATTCTGGGAAGAGAAATATCAGTTCATCTTTTTTTTTTTTTTTTTTCGACAGCACCCTCCCCCACGAACTCAGAATCTATAACTTCCTGTGAGCTATTCATGTGCTGCTTTTATGACACCCGGATGTCCAGTTTATGACGCGTGCATTGTGGTTTGATAACATGCTTAATTATTGGCTAGTAGTTTGGTTATAATATTACTATTGAGTTAAAAATTCACTAATTTGATTGTAGAGTATGGCATTGTGAAAACAAATGACGGAAAACTCCAAACTTTATGTTTCAAGTACTTTTCTATAAATAAATATATATATATATATATATATATATATATATATACACAGTCGAACCTCGAATTAACTAATTGATTGGGACCCACAAATCGGTTCATTAAATCGAAGCAATTCGTTAAACCGAATATTCATTTTTGTAAAGAGTATGGCATAAAAATATCAATGCAAAATACCCTTAGATATAGATATATAAAAAAAGAAGAGTGATCATTGTTGACTGCAAGCTTAAAAATGATAAGTCATACTTTAGGAGATCCACTTTAAAATTATCTAAATTCTTTAATGTCACTTGTTTTTAAAACTTAATACATACATACTTATTGGCACTTTGGAAAGAAATCCTGGATAGTGCTTTGTTTTTGTGGGTGTATTTTGATTTTCCAAAGCTCTTTGCAGATATTCATTTTGTGTGCGAAAAATTCAAAGTTTTAGTTTTTATGTGCGAATTTTATTTCAGAGATTATTGTTCGTTCAATCAAAGCTAAAAATTCGTTAAATCAAAGCATTTAAGCACCCTTTTTGCCGGGACAGAAAAACTATTCGTTCAATCGGAAAATTCGTTCAATCAAAGTAAGTTAAATCGAGGTTCGACTGTATATGCTTTAAAGTGTACGAAGAAACGAAATGTCGTACCCAGACTTTATATACATAGAAAAATAAACTAATTGTGACAGGATCTCGAAAAATTTTAGGATGGTTCTTCATAAGCTGCACTACACACCATAATAAAATCAAGCAAGTTTGTCCTTTATGAAATTTTCTGAAAAAATTCTTCAACATGCAGTTGCACAAGAACAATTTTCGAAAAGTGACGCATCCTGCGCAATTTTCGATTCTGAAGAATTTTTTCTGGAAGTTTCGTAACTGAAACAAGTTTATCATTTACTTTGTATAGTTCAGCTTGTAACGAGATAGTTAAAAATTAAGAAGGTCTTGACATAATAGTTTATTTGCGTTTTTGTACCAAAATTGCATTCATTTTTTCGAAAATGTTAGCATATCTCCGCATAAGCTGCATTATTATACACTAAAATAAACGAAGTTATGCCCTTTAAGAAACTTATTTTTCAGTGCAGTTTTATATTTATTTTATTTTCCCCCCAAAAGTTCTACACCCAGGAAAGTTTATCGTTTATTACGGAATGTCTAGAGGTGAGACATCGCGCCGTGTTTCGAGTCCCTTATGTAAATAGTGTTTTTTATCTATTTATTTATTTTTTAAATGATTATCAAGAGCCATAAAATAAGGGAAACCCTCGTAAGTTGGACATCCGCGGTTCCTTAAATGGTGTCCAGCTTTCAGGGGTTTCCAAGTTATGGCGTTGTCCAACTTGGGAGGTTCCACTGTATTTGTTATTTCAAAAAACAATCTTAACAGAACACAATAACTCCTTAATTTGTTCGTTATAAGAATGAATAAGAGAATAAAGGAATAAAGAATGGTTGAATATAAGAATGGTTTGTTATAACCGTTATAAGAATGGCTTCGCCAGAAAATATTCAACGGGAAAAAAAAAAAAAAGTATATATATATTTTTTAAACTAAGAGGGGTCTATTTCTTTTCTCTATAATTTTTAATCTTGAATACTATTTAACCTATTCATTCTTACATAGGCGCACCCACGGGGGGGGCTATGGGGGCTCAAGTCCCCCCTAAAGGTGGACAGTTTGAAGTGAAAAACTTAAAAAAATGAAAATTGTCACTAATGAATTATTACTATTAATATTATTTATTGTCTTCAAATTATTTCTAAAGTATTTTTTACCTAAAAAGATGTCAGTTTTTAAATAAATACTTACAGAGAGTTTATGAAACACTGTTAAAGTCGGTTACAATATCACTGAAAAGATCAGATCATTATTTATGACTCTATAATGAGTTTTTGCTTGTGGGCTTGTGTTGTATGGGCAAATCGAGTGGTACTGAATATTTTGACGTTATAAGAGGGTTGTAACTATGATCGATCTCACTATAACCGAGTTCAGCAGTATTTTCAGCTCAGCCCCCCCCTAAACTAAAATCCTGGATGCGCCACTGCATTCTTATGATTGAAAAGACGACTATTAGCTTAGACGGAGCATTTGAAGATTCATACCGTTAAGTATTATTATACTGGACAAAGAAAAGGAAGCATCACCACGGTGTTATTTCGTATGATGCGAACGAACATGTTAAACCTAACGATTTCTAAGATCAAATGTTCAAAATGCAGGTGACTGTCCCATCCCCTTTCTAATCTCCCTGATTCGCCGCAAAATAAGAAGATGGCATTTTCCTGGGCATCTCCTTTCAGAGGTGTTTTTTTATGATACTAGAGGCCAAGGCCCCTAGACTCGCTACGCTCGCTTTTCGTATGAGGCATTCGGCTCCTAATGAGGCTTATTCGTAAAAAAGGCATGATTTCAACAAGCAAAACCCAAAGGTTGGATCAGATAGAATGTTACCGAGCTACACATTGCTTGGTTCTTGCATGTTCCATGGAACATAAAAATTTAAACTTCGCACTATTTTTAATTATGTGAAACCCATGGAACGCCTTGCGTATTAGCCAATTATGGCGATTTTTCATAATTTGGCGACTTGCGTATATGTATAGTTAATAATTAGCTCTAAGAAAACAGTACTCCGTATGTTTTCTTTGATAAAAACTACGGAACAGCTAGGATAGCTTGCCACCCATGGCGACTTTTCATTATTGGGCGATTGACACATGCTCACAACCTATAATGACTGCTCATGTAAGGTTCCCGGAAAACCGTTATCCATATTTTCATATACATAATCCTTTGCAGATGGGCGTATTGAGCACTCCGAATTATATCATCCCGCCGCGCTGGCAGATATGCAAAGTGTACTATAACTGCTATAATGGCATAGTGAACACCACCAAATATTTCTACTGGTAGCAAATACTCCAGCTGGACCGAACCGGCTTTAAAATAATCTGCATTTTAATTATTTTTCATTTTCAAGATACTGGGTTCTAACATTTCGGAACTCGCGGTTTAGATCCACCCTGCTTGGAAAGATACCATTTTGCCAGATCGTACCTAATGCCAAGATGGCGCTTTTAAAATCAGTTACAATGAGTTATTCTGTTTTGGAAAAACGAATAATCGCTCATTCTAAACTCCTGTTGTCTAAGCGAATTTACTATTTGAAATTGTCAACTTTGTGTAACACACTTTGAGTTATTTATTTCATATACTTTTTAATTTGGCGTAAAATGGGTGTCATTCTACTTCATGTTTGTCAATTTCACGCGATTCTACATACTTGGAATTGCTTTGTTGCAAAGGAATGAATGATTTTATGCCAAATCTGGCAACCATTATGTTTATTTTTTCAGTTTTTTATTAATATCTTCTAAAATAATTCGATTTTCGAAATTTAAGTCAGCTTATCAGGTTCCTCGGAATTTTTCGAATCTGTGGATACCTTAGTCGAAACTCAAATCCCCACGGTTTAGGAGGAGATAGCCCAACAAGCTTCGACTGCGGCCGTTACTTTTTTTTAGAATAGAGAGAAACGAGTGTTTTACAAATACATTTAAATTAGCCTGTTTAAAAGTGATGGAATATCATATCAAAATTTATTATACTGACACTTGAATAATTTTGTATAGTGCGTGTTTGTTTTGTCGTTTCAACAATTAGCTTTTAAGTGTGAGTAAGTTACTTTTTTGAAATTGACTTAAAGCTAAGGTTTCTTTTCTTTTCTTTTTTCGTTCCCTTTTTTGATACTGTATTGTAAACACTCAAAAATACTGTTACGCTAATATTTTGTTGTAGGTATATTTTTTGCAAGAGTATACTACAATAAAAAAAGGAAGGAAAAACCCATTATACTACTTTTTTTAATTCATGCTTCGAAATACTTCAAAAGTTAGATCCTTCCTTATCGATCAATAACAATGCATTTCTATTGAATTATTAGTGATTGATAAGTCTTAATAATGATCTTAATAATACGTCTTTCAATAATAATCATGCATTTATTTCTATTTGAACGTGTTTTGTTTTTTTTAAATGACAATCCATAAACTATATTAAATTGTACTTCAAGAAACATCATATCACGCGGTTGCTTTAAAAGCTTTATTAAAGTTTATGTCTATTAGATTAAAGAATAATCTGTTTAACCATATGGCATATTTTTCCAAGATAAGAAACCGAAGAATTATTTTATTGTTTGACTGTGTGTTTCTGCAATAATTGGTGAACTCATTATCATGGAATGATGTCCCTGCGATAAAAATTTTACAGCCGTAATATATTGTAATTCGCATTTGATTCTGTTACCCTACTGCATTTACAGCAGGTTGTCTTTTATTGTCCTTTATTTTTTGACTTACAGCTTTTTTTTTTGGTTTATATCAAGTAACTACGTAAAAATTGAATGCTTTTTGGAGTCTTCCCGAATGATATCGAAATTGTATGTGGTGAAACAGTTAGGTATTTCTTTTTGATCAAAAATGTAAATTATTTTTTAATTATACATTCTTCTTAACTCATATTTTCAGATATGCGGCAAGATTTATATACATTAAAAGGTTTTTTTGATTTAGAATAAGGTAGAAACAGCTTATTATTAGAAAAATGTTTATAAATTTTAGAAATATATTACTTTTTGCGTGCGTTTTAGTGGATGGAATAAAATGTGAATATAGTTAGGCAGGCTTAGTTAATATTATGTTTCCAAATGTTCCTAATAAACTTTTTAACGAGTTTAATGTTGCCCACGAATGGCTGAAAACATAGGATAAAAAGGAAAAAAAAATTTTTTACAGCTTTTATGCGAGACGAGACAGACGTTTTTACCAATACCTTATAGGGACCTATAGGGCGAGACCGAGACAGCGTTTTTCAGCTGTTTTGCGAGACGAGGCAGGCGTATTTGTCATCTTGCGTCCATTGCTACATTTATTCATAGTTTTTTTGGCGATTACTATACATACATTAATGTTATACACTCCAAAAAAGAGAATCCGCCGATATGTAATAAATCTTCAGGAATCAAGGCTGTCATGATTTTTTTAATATTATTACTTAAGAAAGTCAAGTACATCATTAGAACTGTAATTTACCATACTTGACTTTCTTTAGTAATAATGCTTGAAAAAGAAAAAAAATATACATACAAGCCTTTATTCCTAGCGATATCTTAGCAATCGAACAATTTTTATTTATTTATTTATTTATTTATTTAGCGTGCATGGATTTTTTTACAAAATCATAAGCTCGGGGGAAAATATATCGTTCAACATATTTGAATCATGAGAGTAAGTATACACTCAACTTTCCTGGTCACTATCACTGGAGCGTATACATATGCTCAAATTTCCTGCCTTCTCACCGTTACGAAAGCCGTAATATGCGCTTAACATGGTTGGTCCGATAGCGATGAAATTGGGTGATAAAGGCTTGCTTTTCGTATTCTCTTACGATGCAAATGGGTTAAAAACGAATTTGAATGACGTCTTCTAAAGTATATTATAATTCTAAAAATTTGCAACATTTAACTGAAAAAAAAAAGAAGTAAAAAGTTAGTCAACTATAAAATCAAGTCTACTTAATTTATTTTCCTTCCCCAGCTTCTTTTTCACCGAGTTCATCTACGATTGAAAGAAGAAATAAATGTCTTCTGAGACAATTCTCGACAGATATCAAAAGTGACACTGTGTAATGTTATTTATCCCTCCAAACTTCAGGTAGCGTTACACTTTTCATCTGTTTATCACCCCGTAATGATAATTTTTTCTTCTCTTTTTATCGTGGCCGAGTTAAAATAACGCTTTATCTTTTCTGCTTTTCTAGCACCGAGTTACTTCTTTGGCAGGTTGCCTGGAGGGTAAATGGTCTCGTTATATGTATTAAAATTAACACCCCTGTCACATTGTGCTGCTTAAGAGGAGATCGGATGCGTGCTCCACTGTTTCTTTCTGCATAAAACGGAAAAAAGAATATACACACAGTAAAATCCACGATTTTGTGTCAATTTAAATAATTACGAAATGAAAAATTGGAAACAATGCCATTAGAGACGAGTATATCCCTCTCGTCACCGAATTATGAAAAATCAAAGAAATCTGTCTAGCATTGAATGCATCTGAAATACTATTATAAATCACGCAAAAATATTTTTTTCTAATGTCGATTCATATTAGATTTTTCTAATATTAATTTCTGCATTTTCGAAGCATTTTGTTACGCTAAAATTAATTTAAAAGGATGCACCTATTAGGTAAAGGTTGAGGAATAAGAAAAAAACTATACTTACCTTAAAAAGAAAAAAAAACGGTAAAAAAGCAGCGTCCCTATTTTCTTAATTTTTCTCCCGAAGCAATGAAGCGAAAACTGTAAAAAATGATCTAAATGGACTAGTACTGCAATCTAGGCACGATTTATGCATCTAGTGAAGAGCCTCCTATACTTTCTACATGAATGAATGATATTGATATCACTGAAAGAAAAAAAATACTCAATTCAATTGTTTTCTCTCTCAATATTGCTATTTGAAGTAGGAGCCTCCTATGAGGTTCAGGGTGACGAGAGGGTTAAATCTCTCTCCTTTCCAAAATAAGCTTTCAATGAATGAGAAGGAATACTTGCTGTAGTTACATAGGTTCTCCTAGATTGTTTCATTTTATTCATTTCATCGATTAGTTAACGCAGACACATTTTTAAGATCCCAAAAGTATAGAGAAGAGACAAAAAAAAAGTATAGGATTTTTTTCCCCACCCCACACTCTTAATTTGTAATGTTGCATTTCCAAATTAACCCCCCCCCCCCCTCCTTGAAAGATTTGAAAACTGCTTCAAAAATGTTTTAAATAAAACTAGGCAAATCCAGCCCGCATTATTTTCCACGAGGGATAGATTGAACTATTTTTTTTTCTAAATAACTTGATACATATTCTTTTTCCTTTATTTCAGAAGGTAGTTGTTATTCATTTATGTAAGGGGAAGAAAAAACTTCGACATGGGGCTTAACAGGCATTGAAGCAGCAGTGTAAGGAAACACAGACAGCACATCATTAGAGGTGCTTGGTGCATTTTATCATCAGAGGTGCTTGGAAACACAGACGTTCCAAGCACCTCTAATGATAAAATCAAAATAAATGGAATGAATTTCGTAATCTAAACAAAATAATAATAATTACTATTTTTTTATCATTCGTGATTCCTTCTTCTATCCATGGTTGATTTTATTCAAGTGTTTGTTGTGACAATCAATAATAATACAATCCAATAATTTCATGAAGGATCCTTTTTTCTAAAGAAAACCGTCCGATTTTTACTTTCCGAACATGTACCGTGTAAGGAAAATATTGTCATCATGAAAAAATTCGACTTCGAGATTTGGGTGCATGGACACACGTTTTGAGGTCTTCTGAATTCATGGATGCTTATACGAGATGTATGTATCTCTGTGTGTGTGCGTGTGTGTGTGTGTGTGTGTGCGTGCGCGTGTTTGTGTGTTTCTGTGTATGTGAGAGAACACGATAGCTCCTAAACGGGACATTCGATTGAGCTCAAATTGGGATAAACCACCATCGTAAGACCGGTATTGATTTGGGTGTGTATAGGACTTAATAGTTTTCCTACAGGGCTACGACCAAGATTTCTTTTACAGGATGACCTACTGGGAGACATTCTTGAAAGTGCGCTAGCGTTTAAACGGCGCATTCGATTGAGCTTCAGTTTGGTATATTGATATGTTTAAATGATTCATCGATTCAAATTTATTTAAATGTTTGGTCATGATCTTAATCGTAAGTGTTCGGAAAGTCGAGTGGAGTCACTCCAGATTTTTTCCCGAGTTTTCATAATATATTTTTTAGACAAAAATAACTAAAACTTTCCAAGTCTGTGTGGGTGCTACCGAAATTGTGAGGATGGTCACAATGGGCTTCTGTCGTAGGATCTCACGTTTCTCATAATAAGGCTTGTTTGTGCCTCAATTTTAACGGTGTTATTCGAAAAAATCATGCGATTTTGGTACATAATTACAAATAAACTAATGATGCCAGGCACTTCAACATTTTGAAACTGTCTCTTTACAAGCTGTACTACATACTGCGAAGACAGGCCAATCTGTATCAGTTTCAAAACTTTTAGAAAAAATTCTTAATAAATCGAAATTTTCGCAAAGCGTGTCACTCTTCGAAAAATCTTACAGCTCAGATCCATGTTTAAGATTTTTTTCTGAGAATTTTACAAAAGCCACAGCGTTTTCGCTTATCGCAGTGTGTAAAACAGCTTATGATGAACCCTCTGGAATTTTTTGGAGACGCTGGTGCTATTAGTTTATTTCAATTTGTGTACCAAGACTAAAAACAGAGTTCTTTTTTTTCGAAGAACAGCCTTAAAAAGAATGCGATCCTACGTGTCATCATGAAAACTTTTGGGACTATACGCTGATTTCTGGTATTTCTTTATCAAGACCCTGCGTCAACGTCTGTTCTAATAGCGAGCATGTGACGCTGCCTGAAAATTTGGGAGGGGGAGGGGGGAAAGAGTATAATATACAGATATATATATAATACAAGTTATTCGCAACGTATGCCTGTGTATACACATTCGGGCCCGCTGAATCATAACCCATACGATGGAAGCAAGATTCTGCATCGGCAGAAACGTGTGTTTGGCCACCTGCGATCCGTGACATTTTCTTGGGACACAGTTTGGACACCTTGCGACGCTTTTTCGTAGGTTGCACGAGGAACTTGCCGTCCACAGCTGAGACAACACGGAACGGAAGAGTCAGCTACGCTCAGGAATAGAACACACAACGAACACTTTTATGGTGAAACATGCCTTATATTGCCCAGTATAGATATTACACATTTGGGTACACGCGACGGCTTCGAATATAGAAAGAAGGGTGCGTCGTAAAGTTTTATGTCGCGTCGATTCATGGAAATAAAAAGACGTGTTAGCTTCTGTTTGACTCTTAACAGATTTTTACAAGGTTTAATTTTTTTTTTATAACACTGTAGCTCTTAAGTCGTTATCAGGCAAAAAACTTTCATCTTTATAAATTAAAAATTACAAAAACACATTGAAAAGCTATACGTATATTACAAGAGAGAAAAATGGTTCGACATGTGTATATATATACAGTTTTTCTCCTTTTCCACAACTTCACCTAAGTATTTCTTAGCTACTGCAGCTTGTACTACGTTAAACATAGGTTAGATATACTAGTGTTATATTTATTTTATTATTTAGTCATTTAATTATTATATTTAATTATTATTATTTTATTTTCCTTTCCTTTCCACACTTCCAGATTATTATTATTATTATTTTTCCCCACTCCATGGCATGACTTGTCTAATGATGGCATTAAGTTTTCTCAGATGGCAACATGCATTAGTACTGCCTCCATAACTGAGCTTCGATCTTCTTGTCTGGTTCACTACATCGTTGTTAATTTCTAATAGCTATGGTCGCCCCCCCCAGGTTACAAAATGACCCTAATTTTGGTCAGGTAACTTGCAGAAACCTAGCTATTATTGTTTTATTCGATTCAATTGAAATGTATGTGCGGTGGCGCCTGACGATAGAGCACACCATTTCAATTATCCATTCCATATCCGACTCATGTGGATACATGTGGTTAGGCTTAAAGCCCACCTGGTCACATTTGGCGCTTTATATCCATATTATCCACTCTTTCATTGGCTTAGAAGGCTATTTTTTACACTTTATTCGGAATAAGCTCGTTAATTGGCACCATGTGCTATCTGCTTTTTTATTTTTATATATTTTTTTCCCACTTCATCAATGGATTATCTTGGAATTTCACATTATATAAGTTATCTTTTATATATATATATATATATATATATATATATATATATATATATATATATATATATATAGAGAGAGAGAGAGAGAGAGAGAGAGAGAGAGAGATAGAGACAGTAAAAGGCATAACTTATGAATCAACGTAGCACCCACTTGGCAAATACAAAATTCTAAATATCCATGCAATGATAGATGAGCAAAACAATTAACTTAAAATCTTATGTAAAAATAGGAATGGAATAATAATCAAACAACAAAAGTATTGAATAGAAGACATATTAGAAAAACGATCCAGCAAGGAATGAACACAATTCGCAAGAGCTATTACCCAAAATATATACGATGTTAAGATGCATGAAGAGATATAAATCGCTAAGTCTAATTGCGCAATAATGCAGCTGTAATATGACTTGCAACAATTTTAATATTAAGTAAGATTGCCTAAATTTGGCACGTATGTGTATGCATTAAAATACATATATATATATATATATATAGATTAACATAGTTTGTGTTTGTGCCTCAAGAAAATATAAAAAAGCAAATAATTTTTAAAATGACGAAATTTATTGATGAAGTTGATTAGCCAACTATTATATAGTTCTTTCAGATGCCTTAAAGAGGTCCCCCCCCCCTGAAAAAAGGGGGAAAAATATGCAATTTCTGCAAAATTGCAAAATTTGTTCAATTTTATTTTTTAAAAAAATCGACATTTATTGTCTTATAGTCGTTGCCGACCATGTTACCGATTTTCACTCTATTTTTGAAATCGCATTTGAAGGATGCGAGCACAAATATTTACACAGTTTTCCCAAAATCTCAAAACTCATGAAATATTTAAAACGAATTTGGCACCTAAAGCTTAAATTAACTTTCCATCTAACACAATTCCAAATTATTTCATTCTATCCCATTGACAATTTTCAGAAATGAAACAAACATTTACTCAACTTTCTTAAAATCTCGAAAAAAAAAAAAAAAAAAAAGTACTTTGAAGCCTATAGTTTAAATGACCATCTATGTGATGATGTTAAATTTTATTTCAATTGCTTCAGTGGTTTATGCGTGATTGACAAAAATAATATTAACATATTTTGAATAAATTTTCGCAAAATCTTAAAATAAAATCCAAATTATCCAAAAATTTGATGGCTATGGTTTAAGATGTATGACCACCTAACAATTCACTAATTTTTATTTTATTCGCATAAATTGTTATAGAGTAATGAGCGAACAAAATTTAGGCATTTCGAATAAATTTTCGCAAAATCTCAAAATCGGATCAAAAAAAAAAAAAATAAATAAAAAAAATAAAAGTTTGGTGGCTATAGCTGTATGTTAACCTGTATGGTCACCAAATTTCATTTCGTCCACTTTAGCCGTTACGCATCACGTGATTCGCGAACAAAAATACTTTTAAAACGATTTTCTGAAAATTTAATCAAAACTTTTAAAAAAGTTCAACGCTTATAGCTTAAAGTGAGTGACCATACTTAGCTGCTTAATTGAAATATGATGTCACCGAATTTCATTTCATCTTCAACCATTTTTACGTGATGCGCGTAAAAAGCGTCACTGACAAAACGACAGAACGACAGACATATATTTTTTTTCTTTCTTTGATGTCGTACTGGGTTCCCAGGTGCATGAAATGGATAGAAATCGCCTTTTTAAAATTCCAACTAATGTACAGACAAAAAGTCTAATTTTATTTATATAGATATGTGAGAACTTAAATGTGTGTATTCATGAGTACTTCTGTTATTCATTTTGCTATATACAGTAAACCACCGTCTATACGTCTTTCAATGTTTGTTTGTTTGTTATGGCAAGCCTGCACGAGGGCCTTGGTCGTAGGATTTTTTAAGGGGAATATAGACTTCTTTCAAGGGACCCATCTAAAATGACGTATAAATGAAACATTAATAACCAACTTCGATTATTACAGATTAAGCGCTACTAATGCAAATTTACGTAAATATGCTTTTTTTTTTTTTTAAGATACCGGTAAATTATTTCATAACAGTTTTTGCACTGGAAAACAATACATGAATTTTAAAATGAAACATCTAATATAAAATTGAAACGAACCATGCCTTTATTGTTCTATATCTAAAATAATGCACATCTTTAGTATTAATATAATTTTTAAGAAATCTTTCACGGTCATTCCGTCTGCTAATTGTCTGATTAATTACAGAACTTGATTGATTACAGCACTTGAATTAAGTTCATGAAATGTTTTTTCGTTTGTATTCTGAGAAACACAATAATTTATACGTTTTTAAGTATACTTGGTTACGTCTCTTAAATAAAGTAACTTAAAGGTACAACCCTCCCTGCATCCTAAGAAGATTTTTTGCATTAAAATGAATAGGAATGAATCGGGACTTAAATAAAACGGCGTTTAAAGGAGGAAAGAATAAAACGGTGCTTTACCGTATTTGCACTGAATTATGTATACAATTCGAAATTGGAACGTTTAGATTATTATGTGATGATATAATAGCGAGAGTAACATTCCCCTCATAATGCTAACGAATGAGTATTTCGATGCAAACACCAAAGTAAACACATGAAATTTAAACTGCAGAATTCCATGACTCAATTCTTCAGAAAAAGAACATTACCGAGCTCAATTTTCTAAAAATAGAATAAAATAATTTTACGGACTGCATGTGCACTATCTTTCCAGTTCAAGCTTAATCATGAACTGTTGAAATTTGTGTTAAAATGAAATGTGTCTTATTTTCGGAGCTGGCAAAGATTAATAATACTTACAATTTTTACAAACTGAGTATTTTTAAAAACAGTATGAAGTACACCATTTTATTTTAAATAATTCAACGGCATGTGCTTGACTTCAATAATTTTCCTATTTCAGTAATTGTAAAGTAAATCTTTTAAAGTACCGTTCAAGATCGTTTGGAAACGTTTTTATTTGAAAATAAGATTTAAATTAATTTCGTAATTGTTGCGTAAGCACTTGAATTCATAAGAAGGAAACGGAAAAAGATTATTAATAATTTTGTAAAATAATCTCCCGTCGTGATCATTTTCTTTTTAATTTTCGTTTTTGAGTCAATGATTGATTCAAATATAAAGTGTAGTTCATTAAGGATTTGTATTATATTTATTTCGTAATATCTAGGTAGAAAGTAAAACATATTATTTCTATATTTGCTTAGTGAGACAATAATTATTAAGTGAAATAAAATATTTCGAAGCCTAGGGAATTAATTTGTTAATTTCAGTGAAATCATCCACAAGTATGCATATGTAAGTAGAGGATTAATATTGAATTGCTAATACTTTTTTCTTTTAAAGTTTTAAGCAACTGGTTATTTTCTTCGTGTTCGAGCATCACGTAAAAACGACTGAAGCAATTGAAATGAAATTTGGTATCATGATTGGAGGTCACCCAACTTAAAGCACAGGCGTCAAATTAAAAAAAAAATCTTGATTAGATTTTTGAGATTTTGCGAAAATCTTTTCAAACTGCGTAAATTTGTGTTCGACCATCAAATAAAAACGACTGAAGCGATTGAAATGAAATTTAATATCATGATAAGTGGTGATTCAACTTGAAACATTGGCATCGAATTAAAAAAAAAATCTTGATTCGATTGTGAGATTTTGTGAAAATCGTTTCAAACTGCGTAAATTTGTCTTTGCACATCACTTAATAACAGCAAAGGTGAAAAAATGATATTTGGTGAAATGATAGGTGGTCACTCACCTTAAACTATAAGCATCTAATTAAAGAAAAGTCGATCCAATTTCGAGATTTTGCGAAAATTGTTTAAAACTGAGTGAATCTTTGTTCACGCATTACGTAATAATGACTAAAGCGAATGATATGAAATTGGGTCACATGATAGATGGTTGCTCAACACAAACTATAGGTGTCCAATTTTTTATACATTTTTCTTAGATTGTGAGATTTTGTGAAAATTCTCTCAAAATACGTTGATATTTCTTCAAGCATCACGTACTAACGCCTAATACGAATGATACGAAATTGGGTGATAGGAGAGGCAGTTGCCAATCTTAATTTATAGGCGTTGAATTTTAAAAATATTTTGATTACATTTTGAGATTTTGTGAAAATCGTTTTAAAATGCTGAAATTCTGTTCCAGCACCACGAAATAAAGACTGCAGGGAATGAAACGAAATTTGGTGACAGGATAGGTTGTCACTCAACTTAAATTCTAGGCTTCCTATTTTTCAATAATATTGATTAGATTTTGAGAAAATTATTTCAATGTGCGTCAATATTCGTTCGCGCATCCCATAATTACGACTAAAGCGAATGAAATGATATTACTCAGTTATTCTCTAACCTGTAATATTTTAACAATACATAAAAATTAAAACCTATGGCGGTGTTGTGCCTAACTTTGGAGATTTTACTGTACATTGCAAAAAATAGGTAGTATTAACCAGTGGCGTATCCAGGATTTTATTTCGGGTGGGCTGGGTATCCAATTTAAAAGTCAGGTTCAATTGTAAGCTAAATATCAAATTGAAAGTAAAGTAAAGGGTCCCATCAGCAGCCCCCTCAGCCCCCCTTCTGGTTACGCCCCCGGTATTAACCCTTTGAAGTGCAATGGAGAAGACCACCCAGAGCTGAAAAAGTGCGGCGCTTGCCATCGATCTATTTAACTACCAATAACATGGCGGTCGATGGAGTCGCTAATCTGACGCCAGCTGTGCCAGAAATCTTCCAGAGCTCTGCGGTGCTACATGGGGGACTCCATCGACCGCCATATTATTGGAGGCTAATTGGATCGTTGGTAATGGCTGCACTTTTTCAGCCTGGAGATCATTTAATCCTTTTTTTTTGGGTTAGTACCACTTACGTCTGGTAACCACGTTGAGATCGTTGAGAAATAGACACAAAATGTACGAATCATTCTGACGGTTCCTGCTACGTTTGAGAAATAGCCCCGTCGTGGGTGGTCTTGAAGAAAATTTTTCATGGGTTAGGCGAAACTTCAGGATAGAGTCTACAAAAGTTGACTCATTTTCGCCATCTCACATAATGCAGTGAACCTAACTGCAGTCATCGTACTAGCCATAATAAGAACTGACGGGTGGCGAGCTTGCCATAATCTCGAAATTGACAAAAGGCCCAATTAACTTAAGCGAGTGCAGAGATCCGATTGTTCTATATCAGGCTCATAATTTGCGGGAAGGTTTTGCTCATGACGCATAGGCGAGCAAAAAACGCAGTAGAGAGAGGATTATTTGTGTAAGATTGGATATAGCATCCGATTAAACCGTGAAAATCAGTGCTAAAAGAGATTTTTTCCCCCATTTAAAGTGATTCAATCAGATCGCCGGTTCTATTATCAAGGTACATAAGATTTAAACTGGATGAACTTTGATTCGCAAGGTTTCGAAAATCATTTTCTTACAAAAAAAGGGGGATCTCGTAAGTCTGGAAGTTTTGTTTTTGATATTAGGATAAGAGTCATCGTCCTACCCGTATTGAAAAAACTGTTAGAATTCTGGAGTCAATAAATTAATATGTATGCACCTTACACGAGAGTAATGAAGAGTTAACTTACGTTCCAAGCGATATAAAAGTTCTCTGTCAGCAGTTTAACAAAAAATGGCTTGCTAATTTTCATTGACCATCTTGCATTACCTGCTAAATTTTTTGATTACGCCTAATTCTCTTAGATTAAAAAATATATCTATATATTTGAATTTTAACAACATTGTTTTTTTTATTTCCAGTTATCTTTTCTTTTTTGCTTTCTTACCTGGGTGTAGGTTGGGCAGTCTTCTACAGCTGACGAAGGGAGAACTTTTATAAATCGTGAAAACATTTATTCAGTTTTTAATACTCTCATGTGCGTTTGTTCAAAGCTATCATTATTTTTTTATCACACTATGATAACTCATTAATTAACCAATAGCTTTTCCTATCAAGATCTCTCAAGATTTAAGGAATAGATCAAGATTTTACTTCCTTGTACGAGGTAAAAGTAAAAAGAATAGTGATCGGAGGGGGGGGGGGGATCGGTTTTCAGATTTTGATGAAAAAATTGACTTTGACCATCTCTAAATTTATTTGAAGAGTTTTGCATGAATGTCTCAACGTACACATGTATGTATGTATGGTTTTATAAGTTAAAGTACAATCCCTTTTGACTAGTTTTTTCCTGACGTTTGCACGTAACTTACATATCTCAAAAACTATTAATCGTACCATATTGAAACTTTATATTTAGGATTGTTGTAACATATAGCTGTTTTTTTTTTTTTTTTTTTTTTTTTTCCCAATCCACTGGATGTTTTATTAGCAGGGTCATCCAAAAGATTTTGAATACATCAGCATCTACGGACAACTTCAATATATTATGTCTATAGTCAGTCCCTCTTTGGGCCATGAACAAAATCTCGCCAACTGTCGTCAAGATGGGCGAGTTCTACCAAACTTTTGCCAAATTTGGAGCCAAAAATAAGTACGCATCTTGCATAGCTCAAAAACTTTTAAACGCAGAATGTCGAAATTTGGAATTTAGAATTGCTGTCACATCTAGATGTGCATCGCCTTTTTTGATTGCACTCGACTGAGTCATTTATTTATAGTAGAAGTTCACACATTTTGGACCGTGAGAGATTAATTTGTGGCCTGAAAAGACCTTTTGAAACTCTGGCTTTCGCAATTGGACGAATCAGTTACCTTACCGTTCTCATTTCTGTCACTTATTCATCCCCCAGCCCCCCATCTAAGCCACAATCTAGAGCAGAATGCAGAATTATATCCAGTGTTCTGGACGAATGTGCACGATATCAGTTACTCAAATGCCGTATTTAGAATGTGAATGTTTGCATCGAAAACATTCTATGTAAAACATAGTTTTGAGTAAAGGTCATCTGGCTCTTTGAGTGTCGTATGACTGCTATTTCCCTGTCCAACCGCCTCCCACAGCCTAATTTCACTTACATTTTAATGAATCATAAGCACCGAGTGTCAGCGAAAATAATATGTTTTAATTGCGGCCTGAATTGAAGGCGTATTAAATAATGTAAGATATAATTATCCCTAAAAAACATTGCTTTCATTCATGTATAACATTTGAGGTAATTAATGTTCGTAATTAAAAAAGTATAGTAATTTGGTAATTTTTTTTTAGTGAGTAAATAAATAGCATGGTATCTTCTGAAACATTAGTATTTTATCTTTTATGAAAACATTCTTTAATGCATATCGTTTGCTGCAACATATTTGCTTGGATAGCATTTAAAAAAAAAAAAAAATGTGCTACAGATTTGCTATGGTTTGACACCTACAGTGTATGAAGTTACTCCATAAAACACTCCGACAGACTTTATACAATTAGCGATGCGAACTCATCCCCTCCTCTTCTCATGAAATATAGAACACAATTTTTTTGTGTTCACTTGACACGTTAGATGTTGGGTAGAAATACAAATTTATGATTAAAAAATAAGAAGCAATTTAATCCACCCGGCTTGTTTTAAGTTAAAAAAAAATCAACTATTTCAGGTTAATTTTTATATTTTGCTTAAAAACGCGCGAGTTCCAGATTTATTGCGCAATTCCTGTAAAGTCAAGCTCGTTCTTATTACTAGCGTTTTCATCAACACTGTGGCGGATCCAGAAAGTGTGTTTGGGAGGTGCTAAATTTTGAAAAAAAAAAAGCTTATTTCACTTAAAGAAAATGTGCCATAAAGCAAAACTTTAGTCTAAACCAATGCAAAAATTCTATGGGAGGGGTTGAGTTTAAAAAAAAGATAAGTTTACATATTTAAAGTATAACAAAGCAAAATGTTACCCTTTTGCAATCTCCTTTTGGTGGGGCTGAAGCCCCCTAGCCCCTCTCCTGGATCTGCTACTGGATTTCAACGACTTCCTATTAATTATTTTTAGATTAAAAAGGTTCTATCAATAGAAAAATGAGAGAGATGGGACCAGTTTTTAAAAGTTGAAATTTATGCAGAATTTTCATAAATATTCGTAAAAAGCGACAGTCCGTGTATAATTTATGTTACCAAGGTTTATAACATGCAGGCGCGCACACAGGGTTTTTGGCTGGGGGGGGGGGGTCCAACTTTTAGGGATGTTCCAGATTGACAAAAATCAGTGATGAAAGAACTCGTTTTCATTAGATGGAATTCATAAAAACTCGTCCCATCCAGTTCCCTAAGAATACACTACACAATACAATAGGAAGCAAAATAATAGTTGTACAGTTTTGAGAACAAGAGGGTGTTTTATGTTCGCTTTCAGTTCGTTTTTGAAAAGTTGAGGAAAACGAGAAATTTTTTTTTTTTTTTTTTTTTTTTTTTTTTTATTAGAACTGAAACTATTGCTACCTTTTTTTGGAATCATTTTATTTACTATAGATATAGGGTAATAATCAATCGAAAAAAAATCAAAGCGGATGGGGGGGAGCGGTCCAGACCCCCTGGACCCCCCCCCCCTTGCGTGCGCCACTGATAACATGTATTTATCTGACATAGTGTCCAAATCAAATAAAAAAATATGCATGGCGTGCCACGATATTAACCTAGTCTTAATATTAACCTAATCTTTAAAAAATAAAAGTGCAGAGACTTAAAAGAAGAACATTTTGGCTTATTCCATCATACATGTACCGTACCTATACACGCTTAAAAATTGGATGCAACATTTCATCAACGCATGGTAGGTAACACATGGTGCTTCACACAAAGTAGTTAAACCTGAGCACCCAATGTTGGAACAAGGTTTCACCATCTTCCGGACCCAACTTGTCAAGTACCATGTTTTACCATGTTTTGGTGAAATGTTGCGCCAAACTTTTAAGAGTGGAAGTGAAATATTTCCTTTCAAATACTGAATTATGAAAAATAAAATAAAAATACTTGATGTTTTTAGCACAGACAAAACAGAAAAGTTTATTATATTCAATTATTTTTTGTGTGTTAAAATTAATGGGCCGTTTTCAATGACAGAGCATGATATTCTACGCGAAAAAAAGCGTAAATTTGGCGTTGTATTTGAATATCCGGTTGCACTGTCGTAGTAATCAATTCGTATTTCATTCAATTGGAACAAATACTCAAATTTTTGTCGCATGCAAAACATTCTCAGCTGTTTTCGATGACGTACACAGAAATTTCGGCCTGACTCCCATGCTTTTTGATATTATTTTGAGAACCCTCCCCCCCCCCAAGTTTTCTTGGGCTTTTTAAAAGTTTATTCAGAAATTGTTATCTCTCCTATTTTTTGATCAGTTCTTTTTCCGTTCAAATAGATATTGCGTAACAAGTAGAGCAGTTGATTTCAAATAGATATTGCGTAACAAGTAGAGCAGTTGATTTTTGAAATAATACATCTGGAATCACTCAAAAAAATTTAAATAATATAAATCAATGTCATGTGTTATGTATGTTTTTTAACTGACGTCTTGACACTTTGTTGAACCTGTTTTTACCTTTATTTCTATTTATAATTAGAAACTTTAAAAGTTGTATTATATTGATATATTTTAATAAGAAATTAGATATTTAAATTTTTATTATAATAGGATGCCTTTACATTATGGTTTTTTTTTTTATTATTATGAATAGTTTATCTGATATCTTGATTGATCTTTTATATTTTTGAACATTGCTTCTGGAAAACTTTGAATCATTTACAATGCAAACACAGGTAGGTTTATCTGCACATACATAGCGCATTTGACAAAAGTGCAGAATGTTGCTTTTGTATTGTGGTTACATGCGCACGGTATATATCATAAAAAATATATGCATAAGAATTTCAGATTTTTTAACTCTGAAAGCCAGGGCATCTCAGGCTTTTCGATTTTTGAAAACTTGCCTGCATTCATTTCGGATCAGCTTTGCCTTTACGCATTCCTGATTATTGAAAACGAAGCATTAATCATTTCTCTCATCTCCTGGGGAAGAGAGTTTTTGCAATTAAATCTTTTCTCAGTTCATAAATAAGGAATAAAGTGGACGCTCTGTGTTGTAAAATCCCAAGAACTGTGCAGCCCCAGGGTTCAGACAGCAAAATTTCGCTCGGGATTCATAAACGGTTTTTAGATATGATTCTATAAATCAAAATTTACGGACGTCAAAGCTCGGTAATAAAATTTTTATGAGCTGAACATGGCCAATAAGTGTCCGTCCATTCGTACATGATTTTTAGATACATGGATTATGATTTAGTGCGCTTCGTTTATCTTCAATTAAGTATTTTTCACATCGCCTACATTTAAGGAAACACGTTAAATAGAGTTAATGAATAGTTTGATAGCTATCTTAACTGGAAAGGGTGTGGCGGTGAGTTTATAGGAATTCCCAGTAGTTAAAACTAGCAATATAAAACGAAACACTTACAAGTAGTCATGAAATATGAATTACGCAAATTAGATCACTACTTCTTTTAGATAAAGATTTGTGTAAAAACATGTACTTACATAACTTCTTTTATGAAATGCACATGTGGACATAAACGACATCTGCGTAAATCAGCTCGGCTGAAAATAGTACTAGGAAAAATTAAAAAAAAAATACACTTTAAACAAAATTAAATGAAGATACGGAAAATGCACTGGCAAATGGAATGCCAGCACTATTTCCGTTAATTTACGAAATATTATTCCGTTCCGTTTCAGAAAGGCTCTGATCCTTGGTATACGGCAGTTGTCTTGCATTCAAGTATAAAGGGGGGGGGGATTTGTGAAACATTTTACGGAAACTTTGCAGTAAATTTACGTTTATTTTTCAGAATGTACGTTTATTTTTCAGAAAACTAATTCCGTCGTGGCTCCAAAGTCCTCCAAGTTGTTAACCCTTTGAGGCGCAACCCTTTCCCAATGCTGAAAAAAGGGCAGCCGTTGCCATCGCTCGACTTAACGACCAGCAAGAGGACGGACGATCGAAACGTTCATCGCGTGCCACAGATCTAGAGACCCTTTTTGACTACCCTTCTAGTGACCCTTTTCTGCTGTGCCCGGCACAGCTAGCTGCGTCAAAAAAGGGTCTCTAGATCTGTGGCACGCGATGAACGTTTCGATCGTCCGCCCTCTTGCTGGTCGTTAAGTCGAGCGACGGCAACGGCTGCCCTTTTTTCAGCATTGGGCAATCTATCCAGCTGTTCTTCGCATTCTTCCATTTTTCAGCAGATGTCAGTGCTGTTAAAAATAATCGTGACCCTTTTTTGACGGGAAATGACGTGCTAAAAAGTAAAGGATTCTCGTGGAGCTCTGTCACCCGACACTATTTTTATAGAAATCCAATCTATTCTTCGTGACTGGCAGCAGTCAAAACGTCCGAGTTGGGTGTTCCCAGAGCGGGATCACTGCGACTTAAAGGGTTAAACGATACCTCTGGGGGTGCCGATTTCAGGTGGTGGTGGGTCCCTCATCTGTAATCGGTTCAAAATTACGGCACTGGCACCCCTCTTTCCATGGTCTATCCATGGACACGACAACAACAATAACAACGCATTTTATAATATTCATCTTTTTATAAATATAGCGTGTCAAAATAAATGACTTGCTTAAAAAGAGACTTGTAAGTTATATTCATTGAATGCAGCACATTTCTTTGTTATGTTAAGAATGTCTCGATTTTCTCCCGCATTCGGTTTCTTCATAATTCTTTGGCTACGAAAAAATAGAGAAAACAATCTTTCTGCCATTTATTGCTTATAAAATGTCACTATAAATCATAAAATGGATTCTTTTTTTCTGAGCAGCCCCAGCTGAAACTTATTCTATTCAAGCGTTGCATGAGCAGGTGCACGATTATTATAACTCGAAAATGAAGGTCAATATCAGTATTTTTCAACATTCAATATTTGTTTTATTCTTTTATACCATGGCTCGCGCTAGACTTCAAAAATGACTCGCAGTCAATAAAAGTGAGAGTCTATTTTTGAAAACTGCGAGTCAAAGTCCAAAAAACTAGTCATTATTAATTCTCACCTGCATATTGATTTCTCCACAATGCACGATTCATATAAACTAGATTACAGACATGAGTTGCATAACTCTTTCCAACACAAATAATAAAACAGTGATGAAAATTCAACAGCAAAAGGAGGAAATAAAAAAAAATTATTAAATTGTACACGCTTAAACTAAACGAGTGAAATTCGGTCAGTCGGAGCGATTTTGGGGCCAGTTTTCAAAAGTGAGCTTCTCCTTTAGGAGCATTTTCGATCACAAGAGCGGAGCAGAATATAACAATAAACGAGGAAGGAATTTCTCGGAAGAAAGAGGAAGCGAGGAGAGGAGTTCTCAGAAAAAAGACTACTTAACCCATTCATGCCTAGTGTCCCTTTTTTGGGACGGCATTTTCGCTATTAGTCGAAAAACGTTATTTATTTTTCCTAGCCTTTATTCATGAGTACTGAGCGTCAACTCTACAAAATATTTTAACATGACGAAGTAGAATGTTGACATTTCGATTTTTATGCATAATGATTTTAAAAGAAATCATCCCTTGTTCAAGAAGTTGACATCAGAAATTTATCTATTATTTCTGTTATCAGTAAAAATCGAAGAAAGTCGCAAAAATATCCAGGCACAAATGGGTTAAAGGGCCCGCTTACATGTGCAAAAATGCGGAGTAAATCCGGGGACTTACATTGCTTTCTACCCCGCTTCCCCTACTTAGGGAAAAAATGCGGGGTAGAAAGATTCCTGGTCGAAAGGAGGGTTAATGCAGAGTCAACCCCGCTTTCCCGTGATGCATTGCGAGTTTTTCCCTGTACTCCGCTTTAATCCGGGCTTTTCCATTTTCACATGTAAACGGGCCTAATGAGCACTTTCGCAGAAATACCGGTAGGTTTCCATGGAAACGGATCTCCCCGCAATGTATCTTTTTTTTTTCGCTCTTTGGGTTTAAGCGTGTATTCGTGCATAAAATGCACATTTCCAGTTACCTTTTTTTCCCTATACACAATGAAATTTCAAAGACCTGTTCACTTCTTAAGAATAATTAAATCGAATTTAGAATTTTTAATAAAGTATTTTACATAGCATTAAATTATGAATATTTTATTCTTTATCTGCAAATTTACATTTTCAAAATATTGAATGCTTTTTCCAAAAGGCAATTCTGTTAATGGTGTGGTGTTTAAACTTAGAGTCATTAACATAGTCGTTCACAACAAGCACTGTTAAGCGGAATTATGAGAGCACAGCTGGCTAATATAGAAAAATCCGGAAAGAGATCTTCCATATCGGATGCAAGCTCGAGGCAAACTTCTTTAAATGAAAGGTTATTTCATTGCAAAACATGTATGTTTAAACATACTAAAATCACGTCGAGCTCTATCATTGTCAATGACCGGTCTCGTATGTTTTGAGGAGCATTTCAAATTCTTCGTTACCGTAATTTGCTAAATCGGATACCTAAGTCGGATATTTTATGGGACTAAAAGAAAATCTAAACAGGTGAGAATATTCATATCTTTTCCTGGAAATATATCTGCTAGTCTAAGTTCTCCAATATCTGGTGGAGATATTCATTTTTTTTTCTCCCTGAATATTTCGATGCTGATTAGTTGCTTCCTTTAACTGGATATCTTTGTAAATATATGATTTTTTTTTACCCTCCGCTAAAGAGGGTAATAGTTTTGGGCAGACAAAAAAAGTCGTGAGCAATAATTGATAGTAGTAAATAAAGTAAGCTATTAACCGTGATTGAGACTATGGTGCTTTCTCAAGAGACTAAAGACCAAATCATATCGCTTTATTTTTCTGACACACCACTCACTTGTATCATATTTATGCAAAGAAAAAGGGAAGATCCAGATTTTCGTGCTCAAGAAGCGGAATCCAAATCCAGAAGACAAGACAGAAAACGTTTACGACTCTGTCTAGATATACCATCGAAAAGACCAAGAACAGATACTGATCTAAATGTAAGGTGTGAAGAACTAGAATTTCGTAAATTAGCTGAGAAATTTTTCGAAGCTGTTGCTGATGGTCCAATCCACCAATGCTATTGTTGTGATCGACTGTGGTTCAAAAAGTCAATAAGAACCCTTTCCAAAACAACTTTACTGTCCAAAGGAGCGACAACGGACTTTATAAAACTAGTCTTTTACAAAGATATCGGTGATATTGGCAAATTTTGCAAAACATGTTACGATTGTTTGATTAAATTGACAATACCAGAATTAGCTATAAGCAATGGCTTCGAATTCCCCGAAATACCGGATTGTTTAAAATACTTGACACCACTGGAAGAACGGTTGGTTTCTCCCCGTTTGATTTACATGCAAATACATCCTGTACATGGCTGCCAATACAAATTAAAAGGTTCTGTCAAAAAACCTCTTTAGCGGAGGGGAAACTAATTTCAGCTGAAGGCTGAATATTTTTTTTAATTATTTGCTTGTACTTGAGGAATTCATTTTCCTTGATTTCGTTATGATGCCCGGCTGAAATTTTGCGAGTCAAATTTGACTCGCAGTTTCAAAAAGTGAGAGTGAATTTTTTTTTTTTTTCAAAAAGTATCGATTTACGCGTAAAATGCGAGTAGGCGCGAGCCCTGTATACAATCATATTATGCTGGAAAAATATTTTGACAGAGTTGAATTCAGTTTTTGAGACTACTTCAAATATTCTTGCACGTCCAATGGCGGCATTCAACTGGATGCAACAGCACGCATGACAGGGCCGATTTCTTCAATTAATTTTGGATCCACATTGCTTGTATACATAGGCGCACCCACGGAGGGGGCTATGGAAGTGAAAAGCTTTAAAGAATGAAAATTGGCGCTAATGAATTAATTTTTTTTTGTTGTTCTTTCTTTCTTTTTTAAATATTCTTCAAATTATTTCTAACCAAAAGAGGCATTTACTTTAAAAAGTTTTTAAATAAATGCTTACAGTTAGTTTATGAAACACATGTTAAACTCGGTTACAACGTCACTGAAAAATCAGATAATTATTTATGACTCTATAATGAGTTACATTGCTTGTGTTCTATGGAACAGTGAAGTGGTACCGAATATTTTGACTTTATAAGAGAGTTGTAACTAATCGAGGTCACTATAACCCAGTTCAGTAGTATTTGTATGTAGACCAGCCCCCCCTAAACTAAAATCCTGGGTGCGCCACTGCTTGTATATATGAGTTGTTTTTAATTTTCGCTTTTATATTTCCATAATTTATTTGCCTATAGTTTTTCGTTTACTTTTTCTGTTTAACTTCTTTTGCCAATTTCTACTACACTTCCCCGTGACGCTTCCGTATAACTTCCTTCCGTTCTTTTCCGCTTTCAGTCATGCTGATTTTTTTTTTTTTTTTTAATACTTTTCTTTCTACTGAATATGACAACTCCTTTATCTTTGTTTTTATACTTACTAAGCTGATGTAGAGTTCTCGGTGGACTTCGATGGACAGCTTTATTTTGTAATCCCAAATAACATAACAATTCTGTTTTGTTTGAAAGAATCAAATGTCTCTAGATACGCTTTAAAACATAATATATATATGAAGTCTTTAGGGTATTTCTGTAGATGAACTTTTAATGTTACGTACACCGTTTTCGTTGGAGATATTTCTTTTGTAATCCTTAATAACGTATAACGTACATCGATTTTGTTCCACTTCGCATAGACGAATATATTTGAAATATACGCTGTAAAGAATGACTGCCACAGAGCATAATGTATTGAAATTCTTTTAGGTGCCTCTATAAAAGAATTATAAATGTTTCATAAACCCTTTTCAACCACTCTTTACCCCCACGTCTCTGCCGTGTACCCTAGTACACGGCAGAGACAAAGGTAGGGGTCGGGCCATGGACACCCCCTCAAACTTTGGATTTTTGTTAATTGAATGCCAATAAAATCAAGCATTTTTATGATAAATTCTTTTATCGCCGGTTGGGCAACCCCCGAAAACTTTTTCTCGCTGCAACAAAATTTTGTTGATTCAACAAAATTTGGTTGAAACTATTTCAACCGAATAATTTTGTTGGTTTTTAAGAAAATTTTTGTCAAATTAACAAAATATTTCGCTCAACAAAAATTGCGTCGATCCAACAAAAATATTTCTTTGAAATAAGGCCAATCAAAATTTTATGGAATCATCAAAACATTCTTTTCAGTGCAGAATGAGCATAAATAAACTTTCTAGCAATCGATGGATAATGACTACAGTTAGAGCACAGCCGAGCAGACAAAACCGAAATTATAAACATTTTTCAACATTATTGAAAAGTGTTAAATACCACATCACTTTCCGATCCCTCTATTATACGTTTCATTTTTGTTTTACTTCTACTAGATATTTCGAGTGTACTTAATTAGATCTTGTATTGTCTTAAAATCAGCTATTTCTAGTGTACTTGATTAATGTTTGTTTTACTTTGACTAGCTATTTCGATTGTTACTTAATTAATTTTGGTTTTACTTTTAGTAGCTATTTCGAGTGTTTTTTTTTTAATTACTGATTTGTGTTTTTACTTTAAGACCAGTCATTTGGAGTGCACTTAATTAATTTTTGTTTTACTTTTAGTAGCTATTTCGAGTGCTTTTTTTTATAATTAATTTGTGTTTTTTACTTTAAGACCAGCCATTTCGAGTGCACTTAATTAATTTTTGTTTTACTTTTTAAGACCAGCTATTTCGAGTGTTTTTAATTAATGTTCTGTGTTCCTCTCTTGTGTGCAGGTTGTTCCCGGGCAAGCACTGCTCCCGCTGCCAGCTGGGCATCTACGCCTCCGAGCTGGTCATGCGGGCCAGGGACCTGGTGTTCCACCTCCACTGCTTCACCTGCACCTGGTGCAACGCGCCCCTGTCCCAGGGCGACGCGTTCGGACTGAGGGAGAACCTGGTGTACTGCCGGGCGCACTACGAGTCTCCGTCGGCGTACTTCCATCCCACGCCGCCGCCGCTGTCGGAGCTGCCGGGATGCGTCGACGAAGGGGGAGCCCTGCAGCACTACTCGGCGGCGGCGGCTCCGTACGCGGCGGCGGCTCCCCCGACCGGCCGGAAGGGCAGGCCCCGGAAGAAGCGGAACGGAGAGATGGCCGCGGGGGCGGATGTCATGTCCAGGCACGGATCATCCGGTGAGAGTCCCTCTATATTTTGTCCTCGTTTTTGTCCCAGGCGAATCAGTGGGCGAGGGGAAGGAAAACGCTTTTTAACCCTTTCACACCTTCTCTCCAATAAATATATAGAGTCGAACCTCGAATTAACGAATTGATTGGGACCATAGGCGCACCCACGGAGGGGGCTATGGGGGCTCAAGCCCCCCCTTAAAGGTACAAAGTTAGAAATGAAAAACTTTATAAAATGAAAATTTTCGCTAATAAATTATTTTTTTTTCTTTCGTTCTCTCTCTTTTTTAATTGTTTTCAAATTATTTGTAAAGTATTTTCCACCAAAAAGGCATTAGTTTTTAAATAAATGCTTACACTTAGTTTAGGAGACACCGTTAAACTCTGTTACATTTCAGAAAAGATCAGATAATTATTATGACTCTATAATGAGTTTAATGAGTGTTCTATGGGACAATCAAGTGGTACAGAATATTTTGACATTATAATAGAGTTTAACTAATCGAGGTCACAACCGATTCAGTAGTATTTGCAGCTCAGCCCCCCCCCCCTAAACTAAAATCCTGGGTGCGCCACTGATTGGGAACCACAAATCGGTACTTACGCCTTTGTATGAAGATGCCCTTGAAAATTATTCCTCACACAATGTGGATTTTGAAAAAGTAAAAATTTACTAATTATGCACAATGTGCTTTTCGCTTCAGAGTTCGACAATTGATGCTAAATTATGTATCTTGGGTTTGGTAATTTTAATCACATTTCGTTTTTGAATGCATCGGTTATCGTTATATTAAGGCATCATTATACATCCTTATATTATATTGATATGCGTGATCTGATAGTTGGTTTGGAGCAACATAAAGCTAAAACTCACTTCTTAGAAAACGGCAGGATGACTTCTTCTGTGAGTGTATTTTCTCTTGTTTTATAATGAAATACTTATTTTCGCGTATTATATTTTAATTTCTTTTTTTGTTTACCAGATAGTTGTGGTTAATAATAATTGTACAGAGGCGGCCAGATATGTAGCACGTGCTTTCTCGTTAAACGTGTTTTCTCGGGCAACAGTCGCACTTTTTTGCCAAGTTTTCACTGTGAAAATCCAGGTGCAACTACAGTTGAACTAGGGATGGACGCGAGACGACTTTTTTGCGAGACGAGACAGAGATTTACAGCTTTTTTGCGAGACGAGACACACATTCTTAACATTACGATATAGGGATTTTTGCGAGACGAGACAGGCTTTTAGGCTATTTTGCGAGACGCGAGACGCTTATTTTTCGTCTCGCGTGCATTCGAACCTCGAATTAACGAATTCATTGGGACCCACAAATCGGTTCGTAAAATCGAAGCCTTTCGTTCAATCGAATATCCATTTTTGTAAAGAGTATGGTATAAAAATACCAATGCAAAATACCCTTTGAAATAGATATGAAAAAAAGAATGATTATTGTTGACTGCGAGCTTAAAAATTATAAGTTATACGTTAGGCGATCCACTTTAAAAATATTTAAATTCTTTAATGTTACTTGTTTTTAAAACTTAATACATACATACTTATCGGCACTTTGGAAAGAAATCCTTGATGTTGATAGTGCTTTGTTTTGACTTTCCAAAGCTCTTTGTCCATATTAATTTTGTGTGCGAAAAATTCCAAAGTTTAGTTTCATATGCGAATTTTATTTCAGCGATGGTTGTTCGTTCAAGCAAAGATAAAAATTCGTTAAATCGCAGCATTTTAGCACCCTTTTGGTCGGGACAGGAAATATATTCGTTAAATCGGAAAATTCGTTAAATCAAAGTATGTTAAATCGAGGTTCGACTGTGAAAGTGAACATTTTTTATGGCAGAGATGAAATTTGTAATAAAATAATTAAAATATTAAAAAAATCATAATTACTGAATTTTCATTAAAATGCGCAAAATCTTTTCCATCTTAAAAATATCACAGTTAAATGTAGTTAGTATGCTTCACTTTCGTGGCCATTTAAAAACGACTTACTAAGCAGAGTGACTTCTTAGTTTAAATGAAATGTAAACTGAAATTCAAATTTTTCTGTAATAAATACGCTTATAATTAATGTACGTTATAAATTAATAGACTAAGAATTTAAGCTCATAAAATGGCTGTCAAATTAAGGGACGTGCAGTAAGTAAACGGCACGTAGCACACTTAAAAATGTGTCGGTAAATTAATGGAAAAACGATTGGCAGTAAAGTTGCCACAAAACGTCTGCTCTGTTTATTTATTTATTTTTTTCCCGTTTACGAAATATCTGGACGGTAACTTTCAGTTTTACTAAAACTGCTCAATAAAATATCTTATTCTGCCATCTTTAGGATCGAACCTTCAACCCACGGAGACTTCTGCTCTGTTCCACTAGACGCTAATTTGACTCGTTCTAGCTTGGCCAATGGTTGAGGTTAAGGTTACTGTAATCTCAGAATGGGGCTTGGTGAGGGGAATGCTTTTCAGTAAATTTACGATTTGAAATTCGTTACAAAGTGTTATTCAGTTATTATTAACACAGTAAAATTATTGGATTGCCCAGAAATTAATTTCAAATTTCACAAATGTATGTAAGTAGTAAAAATATTTACTCTTAAGCTACCTGACTTATCGGTTTAGACTTTTTTTTTCCTATTTAAAAAAGAAAAGAAAATCCTGAAATTTTCATAATTTATCAATTTACTCACACGGAAAGCTCCTACATAATTCATAAAATTCTAACAGAGTCCTATAGTATTACGGACAATTTTTATGTAGACTTATAGAATGGTTTTCGTAAGTGTACCATGTGTAAAAGGGTACATGTTATAAAGAAAATTTTTGAATTCTTTAATCACTGACATAATTTTTTGTAACAGCCTTAAAGTATCTGAAAACAGCTTTAAAATAAAACAAACATAGTCTGTATCTGAAAGTTTATTACAGTGACGATTCCAAAATGAGACCTTTTATAGAAAGTAACAGGAAAAATAATACAAATTACAATAATGAATTTTTTTACAATTGGATTGCGTTATCAGCATAAATTTAAATGAATTTCATAAGTAAAATTCAAGAGCTGAATCCTCCAATCTTTATTCATTATTTATTTATTTTCTCATGTGCTATACAAGAAGACAGAAATGAACACTATTCAATCCCCCATGAAAGTATAATTAAAAAAAATAAGGATTCTATTAGAAATTTTAGAATATATTTTGGTCTTTCATGATTGTGAATACAAAAGCGTAGCAATGTCACAGAGAGAGTTTCCGTCTACAATTCCAAATCTAAAGCAACCTACAAATGTTATTGAGGAAATATTCTTCATCGCTTGTTTCCTTGTTTCGAAAAGCTTTATGCTGTGTTCATTCTCGCAAAATATTTTCCTTCTCTCTCAACAACACGAGATGTAATTTCTTGATTCATACCGTCTTTAAGATTAGAAAACTCGGATTTTCTTCTGGTTTGGAATAAACCAAATCTTTAGCGGCTCCACCTACGGACGAGGGAAGAGGAAGAACACTCCGTGATTTTCCCCCACAAAAGGACGGAGATGAATATAAGAATTCGGCAGAAAGTCAAATCCATTTCAATTCCGAAGCACTGAAACGGCATAGAAACCAAGGAAAATAAATCTGAATATTTCAAAACATTTTGAATGATTTATTGAATATTTCTACGTTAGTGCCATACTGAATCTTGAAATTATTTTAACAAAGCTAGTAGCATCCAAGCCCTGTCTGTAAGACACAAAAATATATTTATAACATGCGAAAGATCTTTATACCACAGTTTAAAGAGGGTAATCATTTCATTTAACAAATATTTTACATTTAATTATTTAACCACCGCATTATGAATGGACATGAATATCAACTTGAAACTATTTGCTTTTTCTTGCTTTAATTAGACAATGCATGGTCAGTACTGATTTATGTAATAAAGAGAAAATTAGGAAAAAGAATAATAAACAGTAGTTCTACATATCTGACGTGTTTCATAAGAAATTGATCAGGCGTTTTCAAAACAGTATAGCCCGACCAGTGGCCGAGCGGATGGGGATCTTTCAACTGAGTGACGAAAGGTGCCTGGTTCAAACCCCGGCCGCGTCCGTCCACCTAGTCGTTCGGAGTTTTCCATTGTTTTCATCGAATCTTCGATTAAATATGGGTTAGAACCTCTTAGGAAGTCCCCACGGAGGACATTCCCCTGTTCGGCGTAGATCCTTCGTGTAGATAATCGGCCGTATTCCCAAAATCAAATCAAACCGATCAAAACAGTATACCACAAACAAAACTGAAGAAGTCAATTAATGCTTTGATTGGCGCACTACTGGGAATTCTAATTCTTTAGTAATAGGACGGACGACTGAAAATTCAGCAATGTTCATTTTTTCTTTGGATCGGCATGATCAGAAGTGGACGGAGAATTGTCCATTTAAAACAATCTCACTTTAATACAACATGCATTCGTGATATAAGCTCATTAAATGAAGTATTTGCTAGGGATTTTTAAGGGGATGGTGGGCTATGACATTACCGAAAATTCGCCAAAAATTCGCGTTTTTTTTTAATGTATTCATATTCTACGATTTTTACTGTATCTGAAAAAGTAAAATTTTTTAAAGTATTTAATTTTGTCATACTTCAAAGCATATCTATACAAAAATTCATAATTTTTGGTCAAAAATTAAAAAATAACTTTGATAACGTCCACCGTCCCCTTAAAAGGAACGGTTACAATAGTTCAATGGAATATTTTTAAAAGCAATGTTACTTTTACAGTTCTTTTAAGTACCCTCAGTAGATAAAGGGTTAATTTTATTATAAAGAAGTTTTTGTAAGAGGAATTTCAAAATAACCCAATTTTATTTCATTTAGCTTCGATACTATTGATTCAAACATGAAAATCATCCAGTTGAGTTTTCAATAAAAAGACTTATAAATTCAAAAAGTAATGACCATTCACACAGATTTAATTCACATCACACACAGAATTCTCAATGAAACTTGCTTAAAAATAAAGTTTTCTAAAACTGCCAGACTTAACGCTCATATTATTCCGTTGGTTAAGACGCTGAAACAAGAACAAATCAGATTTACAACAAATTGAGTGACCGTTTATCTCCTTGAAAAAATGTTAAATCAATTCAGCAATTCAACAGCATTTTTTTTATTGTAACTGATGATGTATCGAAACATACTTGATTAACTGTTTTTTGGTCTTTCAATGTATATATAGGTCGAAATACTCGGGCTGTGTATTTTTACGCACTCTCATATCCGTCATTATATATAGGGGCATTTTCTTGGATTAGTTACACTCTTCTAACATATTTAGTGTGTGTATAATATGAATTTGTGAAGTATATTTTCATGCTTACAGAAATTTTACTTGTACGTTGTACTGCAAAATTTACTACGAAATATTTTTGCTTAATAGTTTTTTAAATCTTTTTTTCTCTTTTCTAATTGTTTATTCTAAAATATAAAAAGTAAATAGAAATAAATTTGCACAGTATTTACTATTTTTTTACTTAATGTAATGTCTTTCAATTTTTGTATAATGCAAGCATATTTGTTCTCGAAATAACAAGTAAATTAATAGTTTAACAAAATAGATTGACGACGTAATAATATTCTCTGGGCAAAATTGCTTTTCTTTTCTTTATTTTTTTTAATTTAATTTTTTTTGTGGGGGGGCGGGTATTTTAATATTAAACTTTTGGGGATAGAAAAAATATTATTTGAAAAAGCCGAAATTAGGGACCAAGAATGCAGCCTTGAAGCAGGTTTTTGCAAGTTTTAAGATTTTGCAAAATCAAAACAAAATTGCATTATGCGAAATTCAGAGCCTAGTGCATTAATCATACAACAGAAATAGCAATTAATCGTGAATCGTAATTTAAGCGTGAAGAAAGAATTAATTACATTTATCATTTACAGAGTTAATGAAAGAAAATATTTTATTGTCTTACATAATAATTGGGTATATAGCATCTCTAAAAATGCAGTCCTTATCTTTTATTTTATTTCAGAAATTATTAGTTTCATTTATAAATACTTATTAATAATTTTGCTGGAAAATATTTTGAAGATAAGCTTTCTCGTTTTAAATTTGATTTTACGAAAAAGCTTAGTTAAAATCTGGAGTGGGATTAACAGCGAATTTCAATTTTTGATTACAAGAATAAATTATAATAGATATAATTATTAAGTGAAACACAAAGAATATTGCTGCAAAAATGACATACCCCGTATGGAAAAAAATGTAGATCATCAGAATGAGAGGGCCAAACAGTACGAAATTCGAAATACAATGAACCAAATTATACAAGAAGGAATGGAATGGAAATTATAACTTCATGGGCATTCGTCAGGGGCATATCAAAAGAGATACTCACTCCACACATTTAGGCCCTATCCTACTATAGAAAAACAAGAAAATAAATATATAATTAATTTGAAAGCAAAATAATCGAAAAACACTGCACAATGGACATACCCAACCGAAATAGTGTAGATCACATGGCATGTATATATAATAGAGTTTTTATGACTTTCCTCATACTCTCGTTTTAATATACTGCGGATTAGAAAAGTGAAAAGACAGATGAGAATACATTTAAGAAAACAAAATCTTCGAAGCTTTGAGATAAAATGCTGCTCTTCCTCTGCAAGTTGCAAATTGCACGCTTCCTGTCAGATAAAACAAGTTTCATTAATACACACGTAAAAATTAATTTCAATTAATCTTTTTTTGCTTTCTTAAACGAAAACGGAAAATTAAAAAAACACAAAAAGCCTAAATCTAGATATTCAGTTTGTTACACAAAAATAATCTAACTTAATGACTAAAAGCTTCATTGAAATTTTATTTTTTGCTTTAATATTTCACACTTGACGTTTTTAATTAATAGAGTGAAAAACAAAGATGAACAAAATGCTCCTACTGACATTTCATTTAATGGCATTGCCGTAACTGTATCGCGTTTTTTCTCTTTATGCATGTTTTAACCACCTTTAATTAGATTTACAGTAATATGAGATTTTGTGAACTCTTTTTGAAAAATTAAAGTCGTGTGTCTGAAGGTCTAATCATTTGAAATTGAGATCTTTTATGCATTGCGCTAGGATTTTTTTTTCCTTATTTCAATCCAAAGCATGCACTAAATTGCCTTTTTCTCGAAACAGGCTTTTATTAGTGAAACATTTTTTTTTATCATTAAAATTTCAAGAATACTTTTTCCAGTAATTTATAAAAGTTTAATTAAATAAATTAATGAAATTTTTCTGAAAACAAAAAAAATATGTAAACTGTTCTAGATTAAAAAAAAAATGTCGTCTAAATGGAAAGGGAAAATGATCTGATGATAAATTAATCGGGTTCAAACAACTCGCACTACATAGTAAAATAAATTATTTTGAAAAAAATCAACTATGTCTTTAATGAATGGGTATGAATGTATAAATAAATTACATAATAAAAACAGATAAATTTTGTTTAAAAAATGACAACAATGTAAAATATTTATTATGTATTGCATTATTTATATAATATGTTCATCATCACTTAGTTGGTTGCAGAGCATTTCTAAATTTCAATACATCAGGATTCGTGCTTTTAGCTAATTGTCATCTCTGAGGATTTGATAATGTGGCTGTATCCATATTTTGAAATACACAATGCGAGATCAATAGTACATCATTATCAAATAAATTGATTGATAATAAAAAGTACAACATATGTTTCTAATAGTAATTCACAATAAAGTATAATGCTTGAAATCCCTTCAAATTACATTTTTTCTGAAATCTCTCTCATATATGATATCTAATTAATGTTCTGGTAAAGATTACATTTTGTAATCTCGGTAAAATTTTATGCATGTATCTATATAAATAAAATTAGACTTTTGTCTGTACATTACTTTGAATTAAAAAATTTTGCGATTTCTATCCGTTTCAATCACTAGGGAATCTAGTACGATCGTAAAAAAAAAAAAAAGTTTGTCTGTCTGTCATTCTGTCCGTGACGCTTTTTTTGTTCGCGAATCGAGTAAAAAACAACTAACAGCGAATAAAACGAAATTTGCTAAAATGATAGGTGTTCACTCACAAGACATAGGGGTCGAATTATTAATTTTTGATTGGACATTGAGATTTTGCGAAAATCCTTTCAAGCTGAGCAAATCTTTGTTCGCGCATCACGTAATAACGACTAAAGCGAATGAAGCGATGTTGGGTGACATGATAGGTGGTCACTCAACTTAAATTCTAGGCTTCCAATTTTTTTAGAATTTCGATTAGATTTTGATATTTTGTGAAAATCTCCTGAAACTGCGTAAACTTCTGTTCCAGCATCACGATATAAACACTGCAGGGAATAAAAGGAAGTTTGGTGACATGATAGGTGGTGATTCAACTTAAACAATACGTGTCAAATGTTTTAAAATTTGTAATTGGATTTTTCGATTTTGCGAAAATTATTTCAAAATCGTTTGTGCATCATATAATAGTAACTAAAACAAATGAAATGAAATTAAGTGCATCGCGTGTTCTCACTCAGTTTAATTGTAGGTGTCTAAATTAAATAATAATAACAATTAGATTAACATTTTGTGAAAATCGTTTCAAAATGTATAAATATTTGATGCGCATCATGTATTAACAACGAAACGTATGAAATGTAATTTGGTGACATGATAGGTGGTCATTTAACTTAAACTGGTGTCGAATTTTTATAAAATCTTCATTAGATTTTCTCAAAAACTATTCAAAATGTGAAAGATTGTCGATTACGTATAAACCACCCAAGCGAATGAAATAAAATTTAGTACCGTTACACGTGGTCATTTAAATTAAAGGCGTCAATGAACTTTAAAAGTTTTTATAGAATTTGTGACGTTGTAAAAACTTAGTACATATTTGTTCCATTCCTGAAAAATAGCAATGGAATCGAATGAAATTTGGATTTATGTTAAATATCAGTAAATTCAATCTTCAAGTGCGAAAGTGTTTATGAACTATGAAATAATTAAATGTTTTTAATTATTTCACAGAATTTGCGATTTTGAGAATAGTCGTATAAACGTTTGTTCTCGCTTTTCTTAAAAATGGATTAAGAGAGTACAATGAAATTTAGCAGGAATCTTTCAAAAATACTCACACAGAAGTTAAAATTTTGCTTTCTGTACAGTTGCCAATATGCTAATTCCGATCTTTCTACACTTAATGCTATCAAAAAATTCAGGTTTTTTTATAAATTTGCATTACGTACTAATCTGTCAACGACGGGTACTTCAGTTAGTTTGATATAAAATGAAAACATTTTATCAAGAAACATTTCATATGTACAAAACTAACAGTATAATTTCGTTAAATTTGCAAATTGTAGTTGGATATAGTTTGGGTTTTCTCATATTTATACGTCATATCTTTATTTTATGTCAAGTAACAGTAACAAAAGCTCATAATAGTTGTTTTTGTTTGCTTGTGTTTAGACCAGTGGCGGCTCCTCCATTTGATCACATGAGCACGTGAAGCCCCAGCTCCCCCCCGTTATCTTTAAAAGCATTCCATTTTATGTGGCCTATCTCCCCTAAAATTTTGTAAAAACAATTAATAGAATCATCCCGTATATGCTGTATATTTAAACTCATAGTCTAATCATTAGATTATAGGCTCAATGAAAAAGCGATCAAATGAAATGAACGATTATGCATATAAAATAAATTTTCATTGTTCAAAAATATATTCCATCTTACAATTTATCAGTTACACAATTACGATTTCCATAAAGTATGTTGTGACGTTCGAACATTTATTGATTATTTATTTTTCGTTTACTTTCTCCTTCTTCACAGGCCTTCCTATCGATCCAGCTTGCAACATACACCTCTCGCATCTAGACGGCTCACATCCCTCCTCACAGTCTTCCCCGCCTCTGACCAGCGGTCAGCGGACGAAGCGCATGCGCACATCCTTCAAACATCATCAGCTGCGAACCATGAAGTCTTATTTTGCCATCAACCAAAATCCAGATGCCAAGGATCTAAAGCAATTGGCGCAAAAGACAGGCCTTTCCAAGAGGGTTTTGCAGGTAAAATAGGATTCTAAGTCTAATCGAATTTTTATCGTTTAGTTTGTCTTAACTAAGAACTGTAATGAACATTTCGCCACAAGCTAATGAAATATACACTACTGGCCAAAAGTATTGCAAGTTTGAGAAATCTAACCATCGTTTCAAGAATAAGCCCAGAAAAAAATGGACAGGAAATTTGCTAGATTTAAATACTTTTGAGAATTTGTGTAGTATAATTAGAAAGAATACATCTGAAAATCACCAAAACACAGAATGAGAGCTTTCGGAAACAATAATTTAAGTTTCCACCATGAAACACCGAAGGAAGTGTTGTAAAACATTGCGGATTCCCTATCTAAAAGAGTGGCTGTTGTGATCGAAGTCAAGGATGCTCAGCAACATAATAAATGATCTTTAGTTTAATTGCCTTTATTTATTATCCTATTTTTGCAGAATAACTTGACATGAATTCTTTATTTCATTTTATTCCGGCGAGCCAAAATGGATTATGATTTCTAGAATAACCTATGTATTTTTTATGCTATTTTTTCAATAAACTAAATAATTATTTTTGTTCTTTAACTGAATGCTATCTTGTCTTTAAAGTAACTAATTTAACACGCTGACATTAAAAAATATCCATTATATTGATTTATACTTTTGACGGGGAGAGGGTAGCTTAATCTTGAAAAGGGTTAGATTTCTTAAACTGGCAATACTTTTGGCCAGTAGTGCATATGCAGGGTGAGTACAAATGACGGACACGACTTTAAAAAAAATCATATTTTCGGAACTATTGCACATATTAGAATAAGTGATACATGACTGAATACAGGAGAAATATACCAAGATTTTTTTTATTTTACTAATGTTCAATGTGTGACCATATGTGTGACATCGCTGGCATACGCCCAATCTGTAATACAGTTCGTTCGCACAGTTTCCCCACCCTATCAATGGTTCCTAGTGCTGCACGCTTGCTCCAAATGCGCTCTTTAGGTTCTGACAGTGTTTTTGTCATAGGCGTTGTGCATAAGCAATGTCTTCTATAGAGGAGACGGTCTCTGAAATTCACGATTATGTTCGGGCTCGTGAGAAATTTCTCCTGTATTGAACATATTCCTTGTAAACAGATTTTAAAAAGGGATTCCTTGGAGAAATTAACTAATTATTATTATTATTGGATAAACTTGAATACACAGAATTAGAAAATGCATTAAGAGTTGGCTATTATATTTGTCTTTAATTTGTACAAACGGAAAAAATTATCTATCAATGAAGTCATTGATGTTTGTTTATCTATCAGCTGAAATTTCTGCCACGGACGGGCTCGGATTGGAAGCATCGCAGAAAAAAGGAAATAAAAATATATTTCACCCATGATAATTGATTTTTTCATTCATAATATAGTTGTTATATCAATAATAGACAAAACTCAAATATATGCGTGTTATTTAAAATGTTAGTGAAAGTTAAAAGTTTTTAAAATGAAAGCTGCTCGAAACTGGGATTTGGTTATATGCGAAGGTATATTAAACCACAGGGTCTCAAAGTAAATCTTGCCGCAAAACAGAACGTAAACTTAATCGCCGGATATCAAATCAATCAATAATGCATTTCGTACGTAGACAATAGCTTAAAAAATAAACAGATTGAATTTTATATGTTCTTTCGTATCAACGAACTTTTCGAATATTAATTTTGGTTTATTAGATCATACAAAGCAGATGTATTTTATTTGTAGAATTTTTCTTGTTTTGATGAGTGTTTAATCTTTTCCTCCTTCCCGCCCCTCCCGTAGAACAAACCGATGTAATTTATATACTCGAATGACCTTCAAAATCTCTTCTAATTCTCTTAATGGAAACCTGATAAGAATATCTGGTGTAGTATTTTAATCTTGCGCGCACGCATGAATAATTAAAAAGCCTAATTTTCCATCTTTCATATTTTCAATTGTTAGAGGTAGAATGCCCCTTTTAAACATTTGAGGAGTGGTCCACGGCCCATTAAAAATGATTCTAACACAATTAATGGAATCTGCATACACTTCTTCTGAGAATTTTTTTTTTTTTTTACTGCAATCAATGGCTGTAACGAGAATAGTTTGAGCCCCACCATGGAAAAGTGAATGAGCCACTCACAACAGGGTAGACGGCCAAAGTGTGAAAGTTTGGTAGCGCGGTTGTCTGGGGTTTTGGCCGGTTTACTCCAGACAGGGGCGTAGCCAAGGTCGGGTTAGGGGATCATAACCCCCCCCTCCCCACGAGGATTTTTTTTGCATACAAAATGTATATCCTTCACTACATTATCACACACACACGTATATATATATATATATGAGTTGTAGTAGTCGTAACCCCCCCCCCCCCATGAAAAATTTCTGGCTACGCCCCTGACTCCAGATGTAACGTGGATACCCGTTAGAACCCCCTAAAAAGTCCTGCGACCCAGGCACCCCACCCTTAGGCAGATGCTACTCGTGTAGACTTACCATAACAAACGAACAATGGAAACATAACGAACAATAATTTATCACCTTCTCAAATTTTTCAAATGATTAAAAAAAAAAAAAAAGAAATGAAGAAAAGATAGATAGTGTTGTAATTGCTAAAGTACTTCAAACTGCAACAGCCGTGACAAATTAAAAAGAATATATTCTAAAAGAAAGATTTCCTCGCTTTTATGCCTTTTGCATAATTTGTCAACCAACTTTTAAGTCTACAAATAGTTAGAATTACGTTCGCCTATCAGCGTGGGCTGTTATCGCAAGGCACATGAAATGATGTATGTAACCCCGTCTGCATTTCTAACCCTTTACCCTGAGACATCCGATTTTTTTTTTTTTATACTCTCTAACAATAACATGCAGACACCCCTTTACAAAGAATTAGACACTTCTCTGGAAGACATCCAAATGGCTGTAGCAAGAGAGAGTTATGAGGACCCAGAGAGCTGTTTCCTACCGCTGTTTTTTTTTCGTAATTTCCTCAGACGACTAGTATCGTATTTTAGGCTGATGTTTTTTAATATTACATTCGTGTCACAAAGATTCCCGTTCACTATGTCTTCCGAGAAGACTTGAAAAAAATCGCACATTTATATTGCGGCAATAAAGAAAATTAGAAGAGTGATCTGGAATGGTGAAATATGCGTCCGTTTACTCTTAATCACTCAGCTAGCAGTTAGCAAAACTCCAAAGTAAACACGAGATATAATAGCAATAATAGCAAGAGAGTATCATGAAGAAATCATTATCTGTCGCAGTTTGTGTGTGTAGACTTCCAAATCACCGGATGTGATTTTTTTTTTCCTTTAAAGAGCCGCTGAAAAGTGCTCAGCATACGTTTATTTTCATATCTCCGACACTTTTTTAGGATAAAATGCTCATATTTTGTAAAATCACCTAATTAAGGCATTGGGTACATTTTACAATTTAAAAAATTTTGCTCCGAGGCCGTGTAAAAATTTAAAGTATATAATTTTTTACATTATATCTCGTGAAAATTTTAATCGGTCCTATAAAATTCTGTATTTTTTTTTAAAATAAACTTTGTAATTTTCATCGTATGAGTCTATGATCAATATTAAAAAAAAAAAAAAATAGGGTTTTTTTGGACACCCTGCGTATATATTGTTGCGGTTCAAACTTCAGTTTAAAAAAGCTCGACCGATCAAAAAAGCTAGTCGTATCTTAATTTTGTTTGTAAAATAGCCTGATATTTATGAATAAAAGTCTATCCATTCCACTTTGAACATTTAAAAGCTGCTTTCTTTGTAAAGTGTTGATATCTGAAATAGAAAAAAACATACCTGCTGTACCTATAAAGTCATTGCAAATTTAATGTATATGTTTTTTATATTTTCGAATTTTGGGTGGTTTTTGCAATTTTAAATTGTCACTATTACTAATTAACAGACATTGAAAGTCAGAACTGGTGTGTTATGTATTTAAGGATAATATGAATAAAAGGAACTTTTAGACTATAATTAATCCCAAACAATTTCCATGTTTGTTAACAACTATTATTGGCTTCTGTAGGGCTACTAGTTAACCTCCGTGAACAACATTTTCTACTGCAGGTCACTTTCCTTTCTTTTAACCATTTCGAAAATTTAGCACTTGTTCCCTTCAACAATATAATTGTGAATTTATTGAGAAGTAGTATTGATTCCAATCTCTCCACAACCAACTTACCTATCTCAAGTTTAATGATGTTTTGATGAGATGAAACAATTACAGGGACTAAGCAAGCACCTGTAACAAATTGTTCGGTAATCCTTATGGAAACATTTCTTCCAACTCTTTAACAGATCATTACGTTTTCTTAAATAACTTCTCAGTACAAAAGCGATTCTAATATTTAATATTTCAACGGAATTTATGCATTCAGACGATTCCTATTTTAATTTATATATTTGATCATTTTTTGTGTAAGATTTTTCTTTCTGAATAAAGAATTTTCAGATCATGATTTGTTGTTTAAAACTTTTTGCTTCGCGATCATCTGTTTTTTAATTAATTAATTAATTTTTAAAGGCTATAATTTTTACATCTTTTTGTTTTCTTCAGTACAGTGTACTATTTTACACCAGAGTTATCTTATGAATATGAATCGTAAAAAAAAAAAAAAAAAAAAAAATAGTAAATCTTAATTTATTAATTCACAGCATTTTTTGAATAGATAATACAAATTTCGAATGTTTCCAACTATGCTGTGTAAAGGAAAACAAAAATTTTAAATGCTTTACTGGCCACCCCCTTTTTTAACCAAACCGTGAAGTTTTTATTTCTTGTTAAAATATAAGCAATGAAACGAGAAAGTTCAGATACTGTGCAACTTCATTAGTTTATGTAGACGAACGTGTGTCAAGTTTATTTAAAAGGACAGAAAGGGATTTTTCATCAAAATTGTTATCCTATTGCTCTATTGTAGTTATAAAATCTAGATCAGTGGTGTAGTCGAAGGGGGACGCGGGGGGACGGCGTCCCCCTACTGTCTCATTTCAGCCCACACGTCCCCCCACTTTTTATTCTCAGGGGGGACGCTCATTTACAAGATCTTTTTAAAAATTCTGTGAATAAATTAAAATTTTCGTTTTGTTCGCGCGAGAGCAAGTATATCGGTATAAAAATCAAAAGGAAACTTTTGACTGTTTGAATAGACTTTACAAATGGGATTGTAAGGGTTTCTTAAACACTTCAGTAGTGAAAACATATCCATAAGATCCATAATCCATAAAACATATCCATAAGATAAGTAGTGAAAACATATCCATAAGAAAACATCCCATCGCGCGTCCGTAACAGTTCGGAGTTTTTCGTGGTTCTTTCCGAAACTTAGCGTGAATACGGGTTAGGACCCCTTAGAAAGACCACCATGGAGGGCATCCCCCCCTTGTGCTGTTCTTCTGACGAGGATTTAGAAGAGGGTTTCGAGTCAAGCACACAAATCCGATATACATGTTCACAACAACAAATTAAGTAGCTTTGCTTACACGGTTGATCAAAAAGACTTAGTTTAGGTTTACAGATCATATTACATGAGCTTTGATTACTAAAAAATGGGTAACTAGTTATGGTTTAGATATTACATTTAATGAATTCGATAAGTTTAGGTAAAATTTCGTCAAAAATGAGCGTCCCCCCACTTTTTTTCTTAGGACTACAACACTGATCTAGATTCTAAAACAAGGAATCTATGCGCTTATTTCCGAAGACTGTAAAAGAAACAAAATGAAGCCGAATAATGTTTTTAAAAAAAAATCTGAGCAGAAATAGGAATGAGATTACGAAGTAAATCAAATGAAACACTGCCATTACTTATTCAGTAATTCTATGACGCCTGTTCTATGTACAAGCACGAAATAGCAACATCTCGCCTCCAAAAGTTTGTAAAATATGGCCAGCCTTCTCTCATAGGAGGGTCGTATATCTCCTGCCCTGGAAGCAATTTGGAAGCCTTCCAAGCTGGTGTCAACCATTTTTGCTCTAACGGTCATGAAATATGGGACCGGAACTCGTGGAAGGCGATGCGATTGGTTTTCTAAAGATGACGGGACCCAATTTATGGGTGGGAACCCAAAAGTATTCGGAAGCATGAGTAACTCAAAAGCAACACTTAAGTTTAGCAGATATCGGCGGGGAGGGGGGGGGTAGAATTCTCTGTATATTTTATGCACCTAAACAGTACACTTTACACCATAATTTCATTCCCTTAGGCCATAAGCATTTTGGTAGTATCTATTTTGAATAATATCGATCTGAATAAAATTTAAAATTTATGTTGAAATCTTGCATAGATACTTTTATTGTGAAATCGTGTTAAGTTTTCTCTATAGCATAGACTTAATTGTAATAAACAGATACTTTATCGTCCATATTGACAGAGCCACAATGATGTATTCTGTAAACTTAAAGGGTGTACGTCGAAGAAACAAAATTTGTCTCACGGTCTTAGCCCACAAAGTAATATATTCGATTTTTAAGAATTTATTCTGAAAGTTGAAATTGACATACATGTTTTTCTTATACAGAAAAAACTACCGTTACTTCTTTTGGTATTCGTGACAAAATTAAAACACTCATTAAAATAAAATCGCATGTAAACTAACATTAATACTTCTACAAAAATAAAACTAACTCGCAATCACTATTATCACGCAGAAACACAGCGAACTTCGAGCAAACTAGATAAATTATACGATCACTAGGAACAAAGGCAGAGTTCAAAGATCAGTCTATCCGACCCATTTTTTAATATTCGGAGCAATTTTATGGAATACGAACTTTAATTTTATGAAATGTGGTTTGTTGGGCTTGTTTTCATTATAGGAATGTAAAAATTGGATCTGCGGCAAAAGATAAGAAAATTGACCTTTGTCCAGCGAAATCTCACACTCTAGCTAAAGCACATTTAACCTGCAGTCGTTACAACAAGGCTGCGTGTGTGGCGGAATTCAAAGTAGCATTCGTTTCGCTACTATCGGAAATAAAACAATTGGTCACTCAAAATATTTTCCCAAACAATTTTAACCAAAATAATCTTATTGTTCAGTTCCATAATTTGTTTTCGCACTATATGGATCATTTTCTGATTTTAGGTGTGGTTTCAAAATGCTCGGGCGAAATGGAGACGGAATAACATGAAGCAACAGGACTCGATGTCCGGTATGATTACCAGTGACCAACCTTCAACACCTCAACTGCACCACAGTGGAGGCCATTTAGGTCCTGGCATGTGCAGTCCAGGAAGTTCTTATTCGGAATCCAGCCCCGTCCATTCCTGTGGAGGTCCCCCTTCGGACGGCTCGCTGTCAACGCAAGTGACGGGCGGGCCCATGGACTTTGACAGCAGCAATCCGATGACACCCTTGGTCAATCACTACGGGCTCAATCCGGTTCACAACGGAGAAACTGACTTGAGGATAACATCGTTTCATGAACTGTTTTGAGACGGCGCTTTACAGAATTGTAGAAGGTGTGTCCAAAAAAAAATTCCGTGAAATGGCGTCATATAATAAAGGAAATAATAATTACAAGCAAAATACTTTTACTGGTCTTCCAAGTAATCATCATTAGCTTCTACACCCTTCTGATTGCTGGTTGTATGGTAGTAGCTGGAAACTGTCAGAAAATGCTTCTTTTGCAGGTCCTCGAAGCACCTTTGGCACAAGGTATCGGATCTGTCATCTTTGCCACACCTTTTTTTGCGAAAGAACAAGCCTATCAAGGCGTCTTTGTGACGAGAAACAATAAAAAGTCTGCGGGTGTCAGATTTGCAGAATATGGAGAATGTTCAAGAACTGGTTCACGATGCTCATACCCGAAATCTTCCCTTTCATTTCTAACACATTTAAACTACTAAAAAACGCACTTCTTACTCACTGCTTCCACACTATACATTTTCGTTAACATTTCACGAGTCTCTGCCCAATTTGAAGTAAAAATGGATGTTTACGCGTTGCTCCATTTCGAAATTCCACGTCTTCTCGCAGTGGCTGTGTTACATTGGAAGTATCACGCACTTCCGCTTACCTGTCCTGATTTGAACGCTAGGGAGCACTACTTCTCGTGCCTCTCTCACTACGTGTGCGTGAGAGCACCATTCTAACCAGCTGAGTTTTCAAATCATTGGGCCATTCAGTGAAATTTTTGGACGCACCTTGTATATTCAAAGCGCTATAATATCTCATCTCCCAACTCATTATGTAAATATCTTCAACGGCCTGCACGCCGGCTCTCCGAAAATCATCTGTGGTATCATACGTCGTTCTCATCCATCATAGTTTTGATTATGGGGCAGTGTAATTACAATCCCATTGAACTTTTTTTTTAATTACATACTGTTGGTAATGTAAGGACATTTAAAAAAATGCCTTGGAGTCTTCATTTTATGTCATCTGTAAAATTACATTTTCAAACAATGTGATGTTATTTTATAAATTAAATCAAGAAAGATACTTCTAAAGACAAACGGCCGGAATTTTTTTTAAGTTAGAAGAAAAAATAGATTGGATTGAATGTGCCAGTATTTTTTCACAGTATCTTTCATCCTATTATTATAACTTCTGCTTCCAATCAAAAATCTTTGGTGAAGGATACTTCGTTTTTTTTAATGGTCAGAATATGCTTATAAATATCTGTTTAATATTTATCAAATAGACACACTCTCAAAGAGGAAAAAAACAGTAGAAAGAGCTAACGATCTATTTTTTTTAAAAAGCCATTTGAACACTCGACAAATTTTTATGCAATACATACCAAGTTAAAAAGAAAATAAATCAATAAAATTTTCGTATAGTAACAGAAAGAAAATAGTGTTTGTCAGCGATATAATCATTTCGGTTCCACCCTTCGTAATCCATTTCATATTTCAATTCAATCAAGCCATTTCAGTTCCAGGCTTTCCACTCTTGTGCGGATGTTTTGAACTTTTTTGGAACTGAGAAAGGGCGGACCTTTTCGTCCGCTCAAAATGATGATGCTGCTGATAAGTACTATTTTATGTATGTCATTAAACAAAGTTTTACGGTTCATCACAGTAACTCCAGTTCTTTGTTGCGTGTTCTTGTTAAATTTTTAAACAGTTCATTTACGTTTGACACGTACTGGACTATCTTGCCCGGTAACTGCTGGCTAGTAACTAGCTAGTACTGACAATTTTGCTGAACTTGACAGCTATCAAATGAATAAAGTTCCTGGAACATTGTTTTTCACAGTCGCAGTAAAAACTGTAAACTGCCTTTCACCAACCCATGTCTATGTGATGTGTTCTGAACTCTACAGTATTATATATTTTTTAGCGGTGGACATTCAACATGGATAACTGACTCGCTTTCATCGGTGGAAACAGCCATAAAAGAAACAACTGTTCAAAACACCTGTTTTGCCGCAATGCGGCGCTATCTGTCCATTTGTTGTATATAACTACATTATGTATAATTTCTAAAATAAAATTTTCTTGGTATATTCTTTTAAATACTCATGTTTTGATTTTATTGCGAGCGATCGGTACATATCGTAAGAATAATTAAAACTTTGAAAAATAACACGCATCATCATCATTATCATGGATGTCTAGACAGCCCCATGTGGTCCAATGCCTTCTTCTAAAGATTTCTCCACGACCTCTTTTTTTTTTTTTTTCATTTTTAGGGTTAACACGCCTACCTCATAAAAAAAATCACCTGTAACTAAATAACTCACATAAAAGATACTTTATCAACCTTATTGACGAGCATTTTTTATGTGTGTTATTTTTCAAAGTTTTAATTGTTTTACCTTTTAAGCAACACTTTTTTTTCTATTTTGATTTTTCCTCTTCCACAAAGTGGTTTTTATTATCTTAAGTACTGCAGTTTCATAAACTAGGTATTGACAAACAGGTATGTATAATATATGAAGTTATTTTATTTATGTGTTGTCTTTTTAACGTCTGATGAATTATTACGATGAACTGCATTATTAATTTGAAAAAGAATTTAGTTTTTTTTAAACTCCACATAGAAAAAGGTTTCTTTCATCCCTCCCCTCCCCCTTCCTAACCTGTAAGCCTGTACCTTTTTAGAAAAAAAAATTATTCTGATTCAAACCATAACAGCTTAAATGATGTAAGCATTAAGATAAAAACACGCACTATTTCAGGTAATACAGAGGGTGTTTGCACATTTTTAGAACGATTTCGGGGCCGTTTAATTAATGTTTAAAATGTAAAGACTATTTTTTTAAATGTTCGATCTGATAGCCTTTTTCTAGACTATAAGTCTGCATCGGGATTTCCATGATAGAAGAGCTTTTTGTAAAATTATCAGGGGTATTGCTTTCCATTCCTCTTCCACTACTTTTCAGAGTCCATTTATCGTGGTGGAATTGCGTTTAGAAAGAGCTCTTTTTAACAGACCCAAGGCACAATAGTCCATAGGTGAAAAGTCAAGAGACTTCGCAGGAATGTTGAAAAGGTATATATGCAATACCTGTATCAGTCTTCATTTTTTCAAGGAATGCTTTGGTAATTTTCGAAGTTTGCGTTGAGCCACATGTCTCTGCAAAAGCTGGTGAATATTATGTTTTTTAGCTTTTTTAAGTTGTAAATCCTGGTTTAATATTTTATTTATTGTTGCTACAGATGTATCTTAAGACTTTGCAATGGATCTCCGTGTTGGTGAATTATCCTTGTTATCAGCGATTTCACTTTAGAAACATTTGAAACAGTACGTACCTTTTTCGGATATTCGTTTAGATCCTTCTTTCCATGTAGAAATAATGACTGACTATTTTTACCTTGCCGATTAATAATGTTGCTTATTTTGCCCTTATAAATTTTAATACCATGCATTTCACAACGTTTTTGAATTATAGAATAAGACTATTTCTCTTCGGAAAGCTCAAAAACATATCCTTCAATCCACAGCTTTGTTTACATATGACATTTTGAAAGAAGAATAAATTTAAAAGTAGCAGACGATATTTCTTATTTCAAATAATAAGCTGTTGCCAAAAATTTTCATTCTGAAACATATACTTTTTTTAAATTCCTTATCGAAATCGTTCTAAAAATGTGTAAACATCCTCTGTAGTTGCCTTTGTCGTTTACGAACTTTTAAAATCTAAAATTGAAGAAAAGATATACAAAAAATAATGTAACCTAAAGCTGTGGCGTATCCAAAAATCTTTTTTAGGGAGGGGCTAAATTTTGGCAAAAAAAAAAAAAAGCTTATTTCACCCAAACAAAATGTACACTAAACCGAAGTTTTAGTCTAAACCGATGTAACATTTTTTGGGAGGGGCTAAGTTATAAAAAAGGTCATTTTACCCATTTTAAGTGCACCATAAAGCAGAATGTTACATTTTAGCAATCTCTTTTGTAGGAGGGCTGAAGCCCCTAGACCTCGCCTGGATCCATGGGCATCGTCAGAAAAGGAAAATTTTACGGGGGGGGGCAAAGTTTACTTCAGCGTATGGTTAACATGTTCGAATGAAGAAAAAAGCAGGTCATACAAAAATCCAGGGAGAAGCAAGTGTACCCCTTGCCCTATGCCGCTGACGCCCGTGCATGAATCCGCTCGGGGTCGCCGCGACTGAAGAAGAGGAGAAAGCAAGAGGGGGTCTGGGTACTGGTTTTCGTGACGTCACAAGAAAGGATGGGATTTGGAACAGTTTGCATTGAGTTCAATGGAAGAAATGGAATTAATAATGCCAATAAATACGAGTAGCTTAATTTTTTATGACGCATTGAAATAGCATTTTCGTTTTACAACACTTTGTTCTTAAATAATAGTGAATCAACAATATTTTGTGTCAGAAATTAATGAAATAAATTGGTACTGAATTTAAAGCAGTTTCAGCATTGTATGCAGTATGTTTCGCATTTCGGGCTAGCAAATACATTCTAAATAATATAATGGTTACTCAATGTTATCATTTATCTAAAATAATATGTATGTGGATTAAATTTATACGTTGTATAAGCGTAAAGTCATATTTTTAAGTAAGTAAAAGTAAATATATTTTTAAGTAAAAAAAATAATTTTTATTAATTTTACTTAAAAACTGAAATACATTATTTAGTTTTGCTTCGTTTTAATAAGCTTTTTGAAAGAATTGATGTTAAAAATATCCAGATTCATAAATAGTCATCTCAAGCCATTTCGTGACGTCACAAGAGAGGATGGGATTTCAAAGAGTTTGTATTGAATTCTATGGAAGAAATCTGATCAATAATGTCAATAAACACTAGTAGCACGAGGAATATAATCAGAAATTTCCACAATTAATATTTTAAAAACTTGTACAATACATTCTATATATAATTATGTTATACAGACTCCTAATGTCAAATTTTATTAGAAGCAATTAAAGCACAAAAAACAAGAAAATAAAAAGTAAAAGCTTTTATTACCCAAACCTTACAAATACTATAAAGTTTTTCATGAAAGCACTACAAGTGTTTGCTTTAGTTTTTTCTAGATAAGACTTTCAAATATCACATTGAGACATTTGAAATATACATAATTAAATATTTTTAAAAATTAGTGAGTATAACTCTTGAATATGTAAAACTGCCTAAATGCTCTTAGGGGTTTTCATGTAAAATATATTGCAGTAATACATATACTTTTTTTTTATTGTTGTTAGCATTGAAGTAATACATTTTCTTTTTTGAGTTAATTTCCAAATCTGTGTTCATACTTAATTTCAGAACTTTCAACAAATTCCGGTAAACCGTTTAGTTGGAAATATTTCTTTAATAAATACCTTCTATATTTTTGTTTTTCTAAGTATCCAGCAAATACATTTCTCTCTCTCTCTTTTTTTTTTTTAAATAAATAAATCAACCATGAGATCCGCATTGAACCTTAAGCTACTTGGTATGTGCAGTGGAAGGGGATCTGCGTTTAATTTATAATTAATGGTGAAATTTTCTTAACATAGAATTGCCATGAAACTCTTGATACATTTCTTAATTTCAAAAGAATTTATATTTTCCTTTGCATTATTTTTTTCGGTTTCCTCAATATCTTTTTCCAAAACGTTTTCTCTTCTTTTAGTAGGATCAGTTATTTCTTGTTTTTTGGTAATATCGGATATATAGGCTGGTAAGCTCGAAAAAATGCACGGGATAGCATTCGGTTCTAATTTATAATGCTTTCTTTTTACAGTTAAAAGTGCCCCATCTGATTTTAAAATAGCATCGTCTTTTAAAAGATCTTCATCTCGGAAATGCTCAATACAAACATATATTTTTTCCTGGGGACCAATTTTTTCTTGGAATATTTTTAGTCCATTCGGCCCTCATTTCTTCGTTTTTTGGGAAAAGTGAAAACATTTACATTTTCTCCTCTTTTGTAATTAGCTTTACTTACAGCCTGGGACGCAGCAAACGGAAGCATAGTGATTGCTAGAACAAAAGAACAGAAATCAATAAAACTAACGCAAAATACGGCAATTTTATATTTTTATGTACTCTATAGCTTAATAACTATTATCAAGTATGTCGTATTAAGAATAGAGATTGCTGACTTACCATTAGTATCCAAAAAAGGCACAAAACATCTTAGTTTCTTCTACTTTTCCCTATGATTCTAATGCTTTTAACGGAGAAAAGTCCATCCTCTCTTGTGACGTCACAACACCTCCACGCGTTCAGTACCCAGGCTCGCCTTGTAATTGTCTACTCTCCCCCTCCCTTCCCGGGGGCTCCGATCCGCTACTCACTGATACCTATGAAAATGTCAGAATTTGAGAACATAATTGGGAAAACCCTTGGTCCACTCCGACACTTAAAAGTTTTAAGAATAGTTTAATTTCCTTAGAAACTGCTTAAAAAATTTCCCCCGATAAACTCCAAATTAAAGTTTTGATCCAAAATTATATTCAGAAAACAGATGTTTACATTTTTAGCTTTCTGAATTAGTTGTACGCAATCATGTTATGGGTGGGAGAAAGATGAAGTACCACAATGTTTGAGGCATAGCAACCGAGACAGTGTTTGTCCTGGTTAGAACTGCAGAAGATTTCGGCTATTTTCAAATGCAAATATTTCGTAAACTATGAAAAGGAGAAAACGGGTGTGTGTCGATAAAATGTCCAGTTTACGACACTGTTTCACATTTGTATTAGTTTTAAAAACAAAAGGAAGTTTGTTTCGTTGTCATTAAAATGGTCGAGGTGTGCTAGCATGATACGAGAGCATGTTAATCGTACACTCTCAAATGTGCCCCCGCCCCCCCCCCCCTCAAAAGTCAAATGCTAATTAAAATTGAGTTTTAAATGTAAAAGATTAATTCCCTGCCGTCATCGTGGTATATCCCTTTGAGGCGCAACCCTTTCGCTTTGCTGAAAAAAAGGGCAGCCGTTGCCATCGCTCGACTTAACTACCAGCAAGAGGGCGGACGATCGAAACGTTCATCGCGTGCCACAGATCGAGAGACCCTTTTTTGACGCAGCTGGCTGTGCCGGGCACAGCGGAGACGAGCCGTTTAAGTATTATTATGAGTGATATAAAATTTGGCTTTTTCTGAATTAACTGAAAGTAGAAAATAATTAGACTTGCCTTTGAAAAATTTCTTTATCTAGTCATTAAGATTTCCTTTCATGAATTTTTAAAATTTCCTTTTTAGTGCTTCTATCAAGCTAAGTTTAAAGAAACTCATTTTTCACCGATAGATAAATTTGCTAAAACAACTAGAATGGCGTTTGTGCCCGTGATAAAATATGTCTGTATTTTTATTGAAACTTTCATAATAACTGTTTAGGGTTTGGAATGTATAAAATGAATCAGAGAGATAATTAGTTTTCGCACATGCAATGCAAAAATACCTCTTTCAAGATTGAAAAGAAGCAGATGGGATGCTATCTATTATGATAATCAACTTTTATTTATACCATTAAATCAGAAACTGCACTCTGAAGTTGTAAATATTATGTAGGTCCACACATGCAGTAAAAACGAGACAGCTCCGTTAAAAAACAAACACTAAGGAAATTATACTTGCTTAACACTACTTTTATAATTGATTAGTGGGTATTATTTAGTACTAAAAATTTATGTTTCTTTTATAATGAACCGAAGAGCGATTCTGACTGTCTACTGTCTTGTGAACAAACACAAAATAAACTTGACTTGAATTTCTTCTAATTAAAATTGTAAATCAGGAATGGTTAACCATTCCTGATTTAGGCTGGCAAAGTTGCGGGCCAAACATTAGGATGTTAGCGAAGTCACGGGCCAAACTTCAGTATATGTTAGCGAAGTCGCGGGCCGTATAATTAGAATTTATATGTCACTTTCAGTGGTTTATATGGGTTTTATAAGGGGTCTTGATAGGGTCGGCGGGACGGAGGTTGCCCACAAAAACACTAAAGTAAAAAAGTAATTTTTGATGTATTAATAAATAAGTCTTACCTCTAACTTTCAACGAACAGTTTGGTGAGTTAAAAAGGTAAAGTAAAAATGAACAAAATAATTTTGTTAAGTGAGACATGAGCATACCAGCTACAACAAAAATTTTGTTGATTCAAACAAATAATTTGGTTTATTTAAACCAGATAAATCAGTTAAACAAACTGGTTAAATTGACAATGTTCATTTTGACCAAATTGTTTGGTTAAATTGACAAAATGTTTTGTTAAAATAACCAAATAATTTTAGCAATATTTTGTAATTTAAGAAGAATTTCGTAGGCACTATTTCAATCGGTTTATTTTGTTGATTTGACAAAATTTTTGTTAACTCAGCAAATCTTTTTTTTTTTTCAGTGCATTATCGAGTTCACGAACAAAAAATCTGTCTAAAACCGAATGACAGACTGAGAAAGACAAACTTTTTTGAAGGTCATTTTGCCTTTCTTGCAATCGTAAAAGTTTTTATTCTTTACCTCTTCTTTTTCCAGGGAAGGGAACCCTTTAACATTAATTAAAGTTAGAGATAAATAAGGAATAAAGCATAACGATGTAATTTTCATTGTTTAAATGTACTCAATAGCAAAGCTTTATTTTCCTTTTCTTTTTTTTACGAATTTCAAACAGTATTTATTAAGTTATCTACTTCAATTTCTGTGTTTGTTCTTTTGGATTGTTATAAAGTATTAGCCCTATCTTTGAATAGCATACACTTTTCAAATATTCATTGAAAACGATAAATCTTAAAATATTTATTTCCTTTTGGAAATACTTCTAAAGTAAACCAACTAAGTGAGATGAATGTTTTGTCAATACTATTGTACTAATAGTAGTTATTTAGTTTAATTAGTTTGAATCAATCTCATTATTTCTTTCACAGTGTGAATATAAATATGCCAACGACACAGTTTATTCATCGTACAACATGATGTACTGAACTGATCACTGGGAGGAAGGGGGGGGGGGAATGGAAGGCAAAAACTGTCCATTTTGCGACATCCTTATTAACAATTTAGCTTATTAAGACAGAATAATGCAAGAATTGTCAGGACGCTCGCGCTCTATGATATGCTCTATGCTGCAGCTCCAGATAAAAATTCACCGGTTCTCTTTGTATAGGCCTTACGCAAGAAATCCTTACCTTCAGCTCACCTTATTAAATACGCACTCTCTTCCCTACAAACAGTCTGCACTCAGTTTCTCTGGCATGTCAATTTCACGCACACAAAAATGAAAAGATGCAAAACAAAACTCGTCCCACTGCGGTTCATTTGTCAGGATTTACAAAACATACCAATCTTCAAGAGCCCATAAGAAATTTTTTTCCCAAACCTGCCACTCTTTTCCTTTTGCTGCCGACATACTTAAGGCTGAAAGGAAAATGTCAGCTCTTTACAGTCACATGCTGAGGACTGTTCAAATGCGTAAGTCGAAATGCGAGGGGGGAAAAAAAAAGCGAAAAATATAAATAAAAGCTCGCTTTCGCTTTAAAGAACACGGCAGCAAGAAGAGAGCCGTTTTTAAAAGCAAAATCGGATCCCAATAGGACCTGCGAAAGCTAAGCATGCAGAAAAGTGATTCTATATTCAAGATAAGCTGCTAGTAAAAGCAGTAGCGATTGAACAGGTAAAATAGTAAATATCTTTTAGAAAATTATGTAATGCTAATGCAATATTGCATACAAACTGGGTGCAAATTGAACATTTTCTCCAGGGTGGGGGATTAAAAAAAATTCTCCAGGAGGAGACATTTGGGGAAAAGAAAGAAAGAAAGAAACAAGTGCTCCACTCACGTAATATATTAGGTATTACATAACAAATGGAGTGGCCAAAATGTCTGTTGAGTGACTTTAATTCAAAGAAAAGTCGACCCCCGAATTTCTATGCACACATATTCCTGCCTATGTCCATCCTACGTCTACCCTCCAATTCGGCTCGCGGCAGAGCAGTGATTGTCCCTGCATTTCGCAGCCTTCCTTTGAAACCTGACAACAGTTACAGTATGAGAAGTGGCATCAGGCATGTTAATATCCATTTCAAAGGAATGTTTGTAACTTCCTCCTTTGTCTAGTAAACAAAAGAAGAATTCCTATTCCCAGTATTTAAAATCGTTAACTACTGTTGAACTTGTAGGGACAGAGATTAATTTTACATTTCTCCAGCAAGAGATAAATGGTATCCCTGGCAGGGATCCATTAATATTTCTCTAGCTAGGGATATTACACTCTTCAGCCGGGGACGATCCCCGGCATTCCCCCAGTCAATTCGCACCCTGCATACAGGGTATCTGGAAAAGTCCTTTCATACAGGTTGTCCAGAATTAAAGGACCCTGTTTTAAAGTTGTCTACAGACGAAACCATTTAGATAAAGTTATGCAATTTTGTGTAGGACTTAATGAAGGTATGGGATTTGTTTGAGCGAATTTAAAAAAATCTGGAGTGACTCCACTCGACTTTCCGAACACTTACGATTAAGATCATTACCAGGCATTTAAATAAATCTTAATCGATGAATCATTCAAACATATATACCAAACTGAAGCTCAATCGAATGTACCGTTTAAAAGCTAGCGCACCTTCAAGAACTTCCCCCATAGGCCATAATCTAAAAGAAATAGTTTTTCTACAAGGCAACGACAAAGATAAGTCCTATTCACAGCCAAAAACAATACGGGTCTTACGATGGAGGTTAAAACCTATATATCCAATTTGAGCTCCATCGGATGCGCCGTTTAAACGCTAGCGCACTTTCAAGAATTTCCTCCCATAGGCCATCCTGTAAAAGAAATCTTTGTCGTAGCCCTGTAGAAAAACTAAGTCCTATGCACACCCAAATGAACCCCACCGGTCTTGCTCTCTCCGAATTTGAGCCCCATCGAATGCTCCGTTTAGGAGCTATCGTGTTCACTCACATACACACAAACACACATGCATACATACACATCTCGTAAAAATAGCATAAATGAATTCAGAAGACCTCAAAACGTGTCAATACGCCAAAATCTCGAAGCCGAATTTTTTCATGATGGCAATACTTTCCTTACAGGGTACATGTTCGGAAAGTAAAAATGAGTTCCAATGTTCGCCACCGGGGGGGAAGGGGGCGTTTTTTACAAATAGTTTACAATAGTTTACAATAGTTTACAAATATTATTAGAAAAATACATGCTCAACAAGACGACCATCCTTGTCAGCTATCCTCTGGAATCGTAAGAGAGCCTGTTCTACAGCTGACCGCGGTGTGTTCGGGGGAAATGCTACGAACATGTTGTGAAATACTGTCTTTAACCCTTTAACGCGCAGTGTTCCCGCTCTGGGAACACCAAACTCTGACGTTTTGACTGTTGCCAGTCACGAAGAATAGATTGGACTTCTATAAAAAGGAGTTGCGGGTGACATAAACTCCACGAGAATCCTTTACTTTTGAGCACGTCCTTTCACGTAAAAAAAAAAAAATGGTCACGATTCTTTTTAACATCACTGACATCTGCTGAAAAATGGAAGAATGCGCGAACAGCTGGATAGATTGCCCAATGCTGAAGAAAGGGCAGCCGTTGCCATCGCTCGACTTAACTACCAGCAAGATCACGCACGACAGCTGGCTCTGCGGCACAGAAGCTGCGTCAAAAAAGGGTCTCTAGATCTGGGGCACGCGATGAACGTTTCGATCGTCCGCCCTCTTGCTGGTCGTTCAGTGGAGTGATGGCAACGGCTACCCTTTTTTCAGCATTGGGAAAGGTTTGCGCCTCAAGGGGTTAAGATCAGGCAAAGTTCTTGGATTATCACGACTTACCCAATGTTTCAAACTTTCCCAAAGTCAAAAGTCGCATGGTCGCTGAGGTCTGGGGACCAAGTAAACGCTGAAACACCCCCTGGTGGCGAATATTTGAACTCATTTTTTTATTCACTCAAACAAATTCCCTAACTTTATCGTGTCCTACACAAACTTTGATAACTTTCCCAGCAATAGTTTCGCCTGTAGTCAACTTTAAAATAGCGTCGTTTAATTTCGGACAACCTGTAGTTTTGAAACTGCTGCCAAAATTACACAAGTCCTATCCCTTGAGTTGCTAAAAAGTTTTATAACGATTAAAGTACTCACTTTCAGAGAGAAATATTAAATTTTGTAAAAAGCACAAAAAATATTATTACTATTATTATTACTTTAAATGAGAAGATTTACAGTTTTTATCCAGTAAAACTTTGTACTTAATTAATAGGACAAAACACAAAACAAACCTAGCTCTTAAAGCTTAGGACCTGTTTATGTAACAGGTATCTAAAAACATCAGGAACGAAACAAAAAATAAACTATCCTTGTGCAGTGTTTTTGATTTGTTCTTTTGGAATGTTAAAACATCGGCCCCATTAATGAATAGTATATACACTTTTCAAATATTTATTTAGAAGGATAAATCTTCAAACATTTCCCTTTCGGAAATACCTCCAAAGTAAACCATCTAAATAAAACAAACCATTATTTATGTATAAAAAACCCATTGCAAAAATAACACTTTCATTTTGTGTAAAACAAACGAAGTTCCATATGGTCATTTCAATGTCGGCCAAGGCGTGTTATTCCAGAAGTTTTCGTTTTAAACAAGTTTTCCTGAAAAGATTAGGAGAAGGAGGCTACACAAATAGAGATTTTGAAACATTTTGATTTTGTACGCCTATTAAGTAGCAAAACAGTTAAAGAATGCAATTGAAAAAACAAATATTACTTTAAAGGATTGAACAATGTGTATGCTAAAAGGCATATAGAGAAGTATTTCATAAATACCTTTCTTCCGAGCCAGAAAAAAGAAATTTAAGCGTTCTTGTTATGCGACTTTCTATAAGTAAATAAACAAAATGGTTTTTTAAGTGTTTTGTTTTATGAGGCAAAGCGCAACACCCTATATTGTTGCAGAAAATTCCGCTTAGTTTTCGTAACTTAAAAGTCCAGTGGGTTGTTCGTAGGGGTCCAGGGTTCGTGACTGGACCAGTGTACATGGAAAGTTCTAGTAAATAGTCCAGTTGACAGGACGAAACTTATTTCAATAGTTCTAGAAAATCGACGAACATTCAGTGCACAATTCATAGGCATTAATTATCTATAATTCGATTTTTAACATCCGATTCCAGGTGTAGTATTTTTGCGTAAAATAAAATACTTTTACAGGATAAAAACTTCTTAGAATACCAGGACCCTTAAACTGCTCCAGAGAGTACGAAAATACGGAATTCACAGAGAGCTTTCTCGAAACAAGATTCAAAAAACAATCTAAAGAAACTGTCTCACAGCAAATGGCTCTCAACACTGTAAACCCTACCAAAAGTAACATCCTTATTTGTATGGAGTATGCAGTGGCGTAGCTAAAAAGTTTTCATGGGGGGGGGGTTACAACTACTGCAACTCACATATATGCATACATGTGTGTGATAAGGGAGTGAAGAGTATACATTTTGTATGGCAAACTATTCTTCATGGAGGAGTTATGCCCCCCCCCTAACCCCCCCCCCTTGGCTACGCCCCTGGGAGTATGAATATTGCTTTGTAGGGTATAAGAAAGATTTCGTAAGAAGGGGCCCAATGAAGTTTTTCTCCTGGGCAGTGGCATAGCCTAGGGGGGGGGGTCACATTCCCCAAATGAGGAATTTTTTGCCCTACAAAATGTTTATTCTTCTCTCCCTTATCACACACACCTATACATATATGAGTTGAAGTAGTCGTAAATCCCACCATGAAAAATTTCTGGCTACGCCACTGCCCCTGGGCTTTCCATCTCTGCAAATCTTCCTTGGCCCAAAGGGCTTAATATCCTGGCTGACGCGATGGGCTCGGTCGGGGCTGTAAAATGAATACAGATATTGTATACATGCACTTATTTTTAAACAATTTTCTTCATTTAAAAAATAGGCATTTTTATGACGGTTTTCTTGAAAATAACGCGACTTTTAAGGGGGTTAATAGTACACTGCTAGTAGAGTTTATAAACAGCCTCCTTCCCCTACCCAAGAAAAAAAAAAATTAGAACGACTTTTTCTAGATTTAAATTAGTTGCATTATTCAGATAACTTTAGCTTAAACGTCCTCTTTCAGTACAGTACTTTAGTTTCATTGTTAAAATTATTACTAATAATCAATCTGAAAGCAAACCATGACTGGTTATTATTGATTCATACTTTTTTTCATCTATGATTGTTTTTTGTAATCAATTTGTTGCTTTAAGTTGTATTTAGTTACTAGCAAAATTTCTTCAAACATTCTGAGCCCTCACCCCTTCCCTTAGAAAACCCAGCTAAAACCAAAAAAACCCTGATAACCCCCCACCCCCCTAAAAAAAAAATTTAAAAAGAAGACGCTGATAAAACCCATTTCTGAAAGAAAACCGGGTATTTAACAACCCTGGAAACACCAGGAGCAGTATTGGCAACCTGTAATGGGATCCATTATGAATGAATTGTTTGACTTACCAATAATTTCTCCTCTTCAATCCTTGGTTTGCTGTCCACAGATGTACACAGTCCATCGAATTGCAGTTCCAGGAATTCATCTAGTGAAGCATCCATTGCCAGAAAACGAATCAGTTATTCAATAGTACTTCCCTTGCCTGAATCAACAACTATAATATGAAAAGTACACTGTTAACCAATACTTATATGGAAATTATATTAGATACCAATTTACGACAGTGACTAGTTAAGTAAGAGGTTTTCTCTTAATGTTCATCTCCACTTGGCGATCAACTTATATTCATTCCAATGCCTGATTTATCTTAATACTTCCATAAACCTTCGATTCCAAACGCTAGACTGACACAGATCTTTCGTCGAACTAAAGTTCCAACATTCAACTTTGAAGTGAAAATGATACCTTTACTCCAATATTTAGCTAGCTCATTTAAATTAAATAAATAGTCGTATAAATTAAAACAATATTTATCTCGGGTTTTTCATATAATTTTAATCAAATAACTTTTTGCATTGATACATATTTATATTTCTTTATATCTAAAAGTTAATGCATATGCTGAGCAAGCACCGTATTTACATCAGAGAAAAGCATTGATAACTGGAAGATGCAAACTATTAACAACATGTGGCGCAAGCCTTTAGTTGTTGAGTCAGGCATCAGAGGACGCTGCTGTTCATTGTGTGTTCAGAAACTTACGTTCGTAAACTCATCCACTCGTGTCACTCGTATTCGTGCAAAAGCTGGAACAGGCATCATGAGTGGTCTTACGGCCTTATTCACCCAACAATTGACACGTGGATTAATTCAAGCAAGAGAACCCCCTAGAAAGCCCCCCCCCCACGGAGGGCACGCTCCCTAGTGTTGTCCATTTTACGCGGATTTGTTGTTGTTGTTGTGAACAGGTATATCGGATTTGTGTGCTTGGCTCGAAGCCCGCTTATAAATCTTCGTCAGTAGGACAACACAAGCGGGATGCCCTCCGTGGGGGGGGGGGTCTTTCTAAGGGGTCCTAACCTGAATTTTCACGAAGTTTCGGTGAAAACCACGGAAAACTCCAAACGGTTAGGTCGACGGACGTGCGATGGGACCTGAATCCGGGACCTTCATACATTCGCCCGTCTACCATTTCCAGTGACATAACCACTGCGCCATGGTGAGGCACGCGGATTTGTATGTTGGTGTTCTTCAAGGTTGGTATTCATGTTGGTCTTTTAATTCTTAAGCGGATTCTTCGGGCCAAGCACACAAATCCCAAATACATGTTACAAAACAAAACAAACATTATACATTGAGCGTATGAAACGTAGCGTTAGGATTTTCATAATGAATTAAATAAACTTAAAATTCTTCAGAAGTGCGCTATAACGAATAATGTGCCATTCGAATGTTCCTGTTCGAATAGAATTAAAAATCCACTAAGCGGTTAGTGAATATTCGCGATTTTTACCATTCAAATATTTTTTGGCGATTTCACTAATCGAATAGTATTCGCGACTTCCCACTCATCCAATAGTATTCGCGATTTCAACATTCGAATAGCATTTGCGATGTCACACTATTGGGTCATTCCACAAGCAGATCAAACAGTGCAGTTCACTAAACCAACTTCGATTTTCTCAAATTTTATATAGATGATTTATAGGCTAAGATAACCACAAATCTCAATTTTGAAGGTTCTACGATGATTAATTACGGAATATTAATTATGCAAATTTTTAAGTTTTCTGCAAGATCCGCAGGTTTTTTTTTCTGAATTCCCGGCATATAGGCCTGACATAGCCCCTTCGGACTACCATCTATTTCGGTCTATGAACAATGTCTTGTGTTCTGTACACTTCCCCACAGTGGACAAAGTACGAAAATCCATTGATGACTTCATCGCATCAAAAGATGAATCCCTATGCTTGCTGGTATCTGTTAGAGATGAGTTCGGGCACATTTTTTAAAGCCCGAGCCCGAGAACTCTTAATCCGAGCCCGAGCAATATTATTTAAGTCGGAGCCCGAGCCCGAAATAAAAAAAAATTCAATTACTTCATTGATAGAATACAATAAATTTTGCTGTTTGTGCAAATTAACGATAAATATAGTTGCAAACTCTCAATGCACTTTCTAATTCTTTATATACATGTTTATCAAATAATGTCCGATCTGATGACTCACTAAGCAATATAAGCTGCCTTTCTGAAATACCCAAATAGCTTCACGCAACTTCTAGGCACCCGTACCGCTATTTTTTTTTTAATAAGTACTTTTATTTTCCTCATGAATCACTTTTAAAAATCTGTTTCAAGGAATATGTTCAATAAATGAAAAATTTTTCACGAGCCCGAGCCTGAACGCAACTGAGAATTACAGAGCCCGAGCCCGAACCGGGCTCGGGCTGAGCCCGTCTCATCTCTAGTATCTGTGCGGGTAGGTGCTGGAAATGAATGGAGATTACTTTGACTAATAAAGGTAAAGTAGACATCGGTTATAACGTACTCTCACGGGACCTAAAAAAGTAGTACGTTATAGCCAAAGTACGATATAAGCAGTACCGCCGGTAAGATTCAATATGACACAAAAAAAGAAAGTGGGCTCATCATTTCATTGTAATATGTGTTTTAAATAGGTCTGATTTTTATTAAAATTTAAATTAAACAGAGAAAATTCTTTATTACTTACAATTTTTATTGAGATAAATATGTGCAATGAGAGAGAAATAAGAAATCAATGCGACATTCAAAAAATCGTGATAACCTTTTTGCAGCATTGAATGCGTCGGGTATGCTTGGTATAGGCTCCTCTCTTTCTTCTTCACTATCATCGGAATCATTATAGATGGGGCTTTTCAGGAGGCATTTACATCGATGAATGACAAATAAAAAACGTGGTCGCTCGTGTAATCGCTCCCTTCATTCATACACAATTCATCTCGCTAGAGAATCTGAAAACTGACAAAGAGTATTTTTATAGGTAAGGAAACTTCCGAGAACAAAGAAATAAAATTGTTAAGAAAAACAAAATTTTATTTTTAGCTTTAGTACAAAAAGTACGTTATACCCGAAGTACGTACTTTTGTTAAGTGCGTTTTAACCGAAGTTCAATAACATTATAAATATAGGACTTCAATCGGGACCTAGCTTCTAGGTACGTTATAACTACGCTTGCCAGACGTCCCGGTTGGCAGACAAAATTCCGGTGTCCCGGCCGGTTTACTTCACGTCCCGGTAAAAAATAAATTTGTTTATAGATGACAAAAAATAATGAACTGTGTAGGATTATTTAGGATAATGAGTACTTTAACATTTATTTCACTGTACTGTATAAAAAGTGAAAATTATAGAAGAGTGAAGGTCCGCTAAGAATTATTATTCAAATTTTTATTCCTCATTCAAAGTGTTTCTTCTTACTTAATTAACTTATAAACATAAAAGAAATAAAATGTTTAAATTTATATGCTTGTGTCATTTATTAATGCCCCTGGTTTATGTTCCGAATCCATAACCATTTATTCATAGCATTGAGAATAAACTCCCTCTAAAACCCGCCAAGGGTGTGTAGTGTACCCTTGGGGGGGGGGATGTAAATGGGGTGTTATGGCCAGTTATCTGCTAGAGAGATCTAGGCCGAGGGGAGGGGGATTGACCTACCTGGGGGACTTTCTAAGGGATCCTAACCCGTATTGACGCGAATTTTCGGAGAAAACCACGGAAAACTCCGAACGGTTAGGTCGGCGGACGCGACCTGGTTTTGAAACAGGCACCATCCTGGCGCGCGTTGAGAGCACAAACGCGTTCAGTCACTGCTCGGGCAAATGTACCCTTGAATACCCGTGACAATGGAGGCATTCAGGCGTCCCAGTTGAACATTTCAGAAATTTGGAAAGCCTAGTTATAACTGATAGTACGTTATATCCCAGGTCTGCTATAACAGTAGCGTAGCCAGAAAAAAATTTTAGGGGGGGTTTAGGCACTGATGTAACGGATTATGGTAACATTATGGATAGCATTCTTCATGTCAATAAAGAACTCTGCTAAATTTTAGGGGGGGTTCTGACACCCCAACCCCCCCCCCCCTCGCTACGCCACTGTGCTATAACCGGTGCGCACTGTATTATTATAAGCTCTAAATTGCAAATTCATTTCTTTGACACACTCTTTGAAACTTATTTCTAGACAAAATATACGAATAGTCTCATGAAATTTGATCATTTTTTCTGCTCAGCTTCTGAGCATAAAGCCAAGATGAAATATTTTTGGGATGTAGTCGTATACCAACTTAACAACATACAAAAATTTAAAACATGTGTTTCTAATCAAGCAGGCGAAGAAAATGGATGGTGTTTCTAGCAAATGCAAGTCTCACGCATAAACTATAGAACATAACGCAATTTTTGTAACATTTTTTGAAATCAGCTTAAAAAGTGACCCTTAGAAACAAATTTTCACTTCAGCAACTTTTGGAGATAGAGAGTTATTTAAGAAATTCAGAGAGAAAGTGGCGTATCTTGCAAAAAACTTAAAAATTTGAATTATAATTTCTCAATTAATTATCGTAGAACCTTCAAAATTGGAGTTATCCTATTCTATTGGGTTGGCAACAAAGTAACTGCGTTTTCTTGTATAAAATTCAAACAAATAAGTTTTCAACAAGTTTTTAATTGCAGGTAAGCTGTGCCTGAACATACGATTCATATTTGTTACATTTTAAAGTAAGATTTTCACTGGCAGTATTATTTTTCGTCCATAAAAGATGGCCACCCTCCCCCTTTTTTCGCTTCTATCCTTCTTAGAAGACAATATTAAAAATGTCCTGAAATTAATTTTTAGGTATTCGTGACTGCTGTATTTTACAGAAAGAATTTCACGGATATCTCTATTTTTATTTGAGATCACGCGGGATATGTGAAAAGAACTTTTTGGCCCCTTACCCCCCCTAAGATTACGAATTTTGGAAAATGCTCTCTGATCTAGCACCTATGTTGAAGCACTCACGTACGTGCCAAATTTCGCATAATTAACTTCAGTAGTTTTGGCCAGGCGAAATATTGACATACGGAAAAACGCAATTACTTTGTTGCCAACCCAATATAAATCATTTACACAAAATTTGGGGGGAAATCTGAAAGGGAGGGGTGAGCTTTTCCAATTTTGTGTTTGATTGGATGTGGAATGACCCTGTTGGAATAGTGTTCACGATTTTACAATATTCGCAATTTTGACAACTCGAATAAGTATTCACGATTTTACAATTTGAATAGTTATTTCGATTCCTGACAGCGGCTACCACAATTCTGATTGCCAATGAATGGGACTCATGAATTCTCCCTAAATATTGCTTGAGGGGGGGGGGACTTTGTTTTCGGAGTTACCTATACAAGGTTTCCCAAAAACACTGAGACAAAGGATTTTATTACTTAAATATTGAACATATCAACAATATATTCAATAAGATACAAAGTAATGCAAATAATTCCTGAAATGTAACTAAGTTTAGCATATTTTAACACTATGCCTCAAGAAAGTTTCATCTAGTTCTTTTTTTCTTGAAACGAAAGAAATCGGAAAATTTTTAGATTCGAAGTAATGTACAGACAAAAGTTTAATTTTATTTACATAAATATAGGGAACATGAAACATACATAGCATCAAATATCTCCATTTGTCCTACAAAGCATTTCAGAATAATACAAATGAATTACTACTGAAAAGTTGCATGTATGCAACCTCTGTTACAAACTAAGATTGACAGAAGTCACATTAAAAATGAAAAATAAATAAATAAATCACTGCTTTCTATTATTCTGCAAAAACAAAAACAAAATTAAAAAATACATTTTTTCTTATTTAATTCACAAAATAAAAACTATTTTACCACTATGTTCTTTTGAAATTACTTTTGATTGCAATATGAGCTGATAATGATCCCTGGAGGCCAGGGACTTAGCCAAGGGGGGGGTTAGGGGGGTCATAACCCCCCCATGAGAAATTTTTGCCTTACAAAATGTCTATTCTTCACTACATTATCAAACACACGTATACATATATATCAGTTGTAGTAGTCGTAACCCCCCACCCCATGAAAAATGTCTGGCCACGCCCCTGCTGGTGGCGTATTTTGAAGAAATTGTTTGATTTCGGGGAATAAGATTTAGTAACAGGGTCTATACAGAGTAACCAGGGGACGAAAATTAAAATTTTAAAAGTAATTTTAAAAATATAAATTTCCTTGAATCAGGGAAAATTTATGAAAATACTGAAGTTATTAATCCTATGAAAAACTACTCAAAAACTTTGAAAGTTATAAAATATTAAATGAAATAGGGCTCAAAGTTGTGCTCAAGCAAATTTGGACAGCTTGTTCTGCCAGATGTGAGAGAGAAAAAACAAACAAGACAGATAAAATAAATAAATTTTGTGAATGAAAACTTTTACAAATCTATATTAATATTCTTTTCCCTAATAGATAAAACAAAAAATCACTATTCTCGGGGGGAAGGGGAAAATAGTAGTTGGGTAGAAATTTTTGTAAGTAGCGTAGAAATTTCTTTTAAGCTGTGGACACGAAAAGCACCTGTTCTTTTTTGGTTTCACCCAACAGCTTCGTTAACTTTTTTAGGTGCAACCCTTTCCCAATGCTGAAAAAAGGGCAGCCGTTGCCATCGCTCGACTTAACGACCCGCAAGAGGGCGGACGATCGAAACGTTCATCGCGTGCCACAGATCGAGGGACCCTTTTGGGACGACAGCTGGCTGTGCAACGGCTGCCCTTTTTTCAGCATGGGGCCCTCTATCCAGCTGTTCTCGCATTCCTCCATTTTTCAGCAGATGTCAGTGCTGTTCAAAATAATCTTTTTACGGGAAATGACGTGCTAAAAAGTAAAGGATTCTCTTGGAGCTCTGTCACCCGCCACTGTTTTTATAGGAATCAAATCTACTCTTCGTGACTGGCAACCGTCAAAACGTCAGAGTTGCGTGTTCCCAGAGCGGGAACACTGCGCGTTAAAGGGTTGAGCGCTAAGTGAAACAGTAAGACATAAAACTGACAATAAATTCTTCATAATCAGATATTCACTAGAAGTTCTGAGGAATCGGAAAGGCGCGATACGCATAAGCGTAAAGTTTTCGAAATTATTGGGGAGGCCGGGCCCCACAACCACATATATTCACGTCAGTGGCGTATATACATATATGCGAGTTGCAAAAGTCGTAACACACCCCCCCTCCCCCATGAAAAATATCTGGCTAGGCCACTGATTCACGTACATATAACTTAGTTGCCAGCTACTACGGAATAATTAACCACTTTTTCTACATGATTTTTTGGCTTAAAATATAGCAAAATTTTTGTGCTGCGCTCCCGAGGTGGTTGCTATTTTGAAAAAAGTAATTAAAAAATATACTGTTTACAAAAAGTGGTTAGTTATATTCCGTAGTAGTTGGCAGCTATCACTTACTATATATAAGTGTAAATTATTAGAGGGACTCGAACTCTATGGGTCCATAGAATTCTACACCAATGTAAGGTAAGCACCCATGTTAGTATCTTCCTACCATGTTATAAGTTAAAAATGGAAGCAAAGTAAAAAATCCAAAGGAGGAAAAAAAACAAAAACATTTTCGATGAGAGAGTGCATTTTAGACACATCTGAACTTTTCTTCATTTCATACTTTACATTGCATAATCTGATTTTAATGAACCAGAGTCTGGCAAGGGCAGCTTATGGTAACATTGTGCGTTACGTGGCGTCACAATGAATACTAAATCATGATTGAAATCAAAAGAAGAAAATTTTTAAAAGTACAAGGAAAGATTTTTTATAAATGTTTGTCAATAGCGTGAAATACTTTTTTTGTGTTAGTATAAATTTGTTTTCCGTATTGAGTGATAAATTATTGTGTGGGCTCAGCCCCTATTCACAATTTATTGGGGGGGCTCGAGCCCCACGGGCCCATATAACTCTACGCCTATGGCGATACGTATTATTCACTATGATAGTGATATGTAATATTCACTACCTCCTCTTTTGCATGCTTCCAGAACCAAAAAAAGAGTGAAAAAGAACAAAATAACTCATTTCTCATCTAGGTGTCTTCCCCAATTTTATCGTTTGCGGACGATCTTTTAAAGCAGTGACGAAGGATGATCTACTATCATCATCTTTTTGATAGGCGCTGGAGATAAGGCAAGTCGTCTACTGACTTTATCACTATCCCCCCCCCTCAGAAATTCCAGAAGTCGTAGGATGAGTATATATATATATTTTTGTTGTTTCTTCTTCTCTGGGCTTACCCATCGACTATGAGTAATGACTCCTTCGTTTCGTTTTCAGTTTTTGTTCCGGGGGGGGAGCCCACGTCATTGTGACGCCAGTTTGAAATTCGCATACTTGAACTGGAAAGTGATAGATGGTACCCGGCGAAGAGGGTTGGCATAGTTTTTATCTCCAACGCAACGAGAGGAAACGGTGCGACTAATTACCCGAGAAATCTACACCCTATTGAAGACGAGGTTCGAGATATTAGAAATGGAAAATATCGAACGAATAAGATCTCAAAGGTACGGGAAGCCAGGCACTCTTCTGCTGGAGATGGAGTCAGGGGCGTTGCTCAACTCTATCCAAAGGGGGCTCCATCCAGGCTGAATTTTCGGAGAGGGGACCACTGAACTTTTAGGTCTATAAATTGTTCAAAATGCAAACTGAATGTATGAAATCGTTCCGGAAAGTGTGAAATCCTAGTTCTTTGGGGGGGGATGCCCCCCCCCCTTGGCCATTCGCTGGAGCCAACCTTGACTCAATCTTCTGCTCCTGGGTCATATGACAAAGGCGATGCCAATGGATGGAGTCGACCCGATTTCTGAATAACAGTGGCGTAGCCAAGGGGGGAAGTTAGGGGATCATACCCCCCCCCCCCAACAAGGAATTTTTTGCCATACAAAATGTATATTCTTCACTCCATTATCACACACACATTTACATATTTATGTGTTGCAGTATTCGTACCCCCCCCCATGAAAAATTTCTGGCTACGCCACTGCTGAATAATGTAATCCGGAGAAAAGGTTATTTATTTTAAAGTAACTTACATCTGGAGAAAATCTACCAAAACTCCAGACCGTTAGATCGACAGTCGCGCGATGGGACCCAAACCCGTGACCTTCACACTTCGGCCGTCTACCTTTTCATTGGCATAACCACTGTGCCATGGTGAGGCAGCATGAGCTTTCGAATGTTTACAGCATGCAGGACATTTATTTGTGCTCTCTAATGTGAAAAAAGTATATCTTCCAAGTCATAGGGCTCACACATGATGCAGATCTTCAATATACCAAACTTTCATGATAACCATAACAGGCTGTTGATGAGAAGACGAAATGTCACTAGATTGAAAATTTTAAATAATCCATTTACAATTCAAGCAGGCCTCACCATGGCACAGTAGTTATGTCGCTGAAAAGGGAAGACAGTCCGCAGTGTGACGGTCTGGAGTTTTGGTAGTTTTTCTCCAGATGTAACGTGAATGCGCGTTTGAATCCCTTAGAAAGTCCTCCTACCAAGGCAACCCCCCCCCAAAGTAATTACAACTTGCGATTTCCATCAAGTTCTCACCTTTGTGTGAGTTGAATGAAAGAAAGCTGTTTTTTAAATGACGTTACTTCAATTCAATTACACAGAAATGTCTCATTTTTGGGGAAAATAAATAAATAAATAAATGAATAAATAAATATATTTAAAATAGGGTTATGATTAGAAAGCTTGTATTTTTATGTCCTACATACAAAATTGTAATATCAACCGTGCTGTCCTATATGCATAGTGTAGATTTCATCCAATAATATGGGGAACACAAGAACAAAAATGAGTGTTACATTAGTTACACAGTAAAAGTTACATCAGTTATGTATGTCAATACCATTTTTCTTTCTTGTTGCTCATATATTAATTTTAAATTTGCTATAGTTATCTGTCATTGTTTAGACATGTTAAAAACAAAACATCTTTTTTTTCCCCCAATTGGATAGTTTTGATAATTTTTACATTGCAATGAAAGAAGTAAATATATCTGTCTGCTTCATGTTACATCAGTTACATATTTTTGAAATAATTTATCGGACTTAAACAGAGATTGAAACAAAAATCTGCAAGTACGTAGGTATTAAGTACTGGATACAAAATATTTTAAATTGTAAGAAATTGTTCTGGGTGTATCAGTGGCGCACACAAGGGGGGGATACAGGGGGTCCGGACCCCCCCATCGGCTTTGATATTTTTTTTCGATTGATTATTATCCTATATCTATAGTAAATAAAATAATTCCAATAAAATAATTCCAAAAAAAGGTAGCTATAGTTTCAGTTCTAATAAATAAAAAAAGAAATTTTTTTCTCATTTTCCACAACTTTTCAAAAACGAACTGAAAGCGAACATAAAACACCATCTTGTTCTCAAAACTGTACAACTCTTACTTTGTTTCCTATTGTACTGTGTTGTGTATTCTTAGAGAACTGGATGGGACGAGTTTTGATGAATTTCATCTAATGAAAACGAGCTCTTTCATCACTGATTTTTGTCAATCTGGAACATCCCTAAAATTTGGACCCCCCCCCCCCCCAACCAAAAATCCTGTGTGCGCGCCTGGGGTGTATTAGTAAATTTTCTATACAAATTCGGAAACAATAACTGACATCAAGTGCTATGTCAGTTACGATGGAATTGCCCTTTATCTAAATAATTGTATGGTTTTCACCAAATGCTTTAGTCAATGTCACTTATTTTCTAAAACCATGCATTTTTCTATACGTCACTGATCAGATTATAGGCAACCATTTCGGAACATTCTAAGACACACTGCAGAATTTCTAAAAGAAAGCAAGTGTTCAGCCTCAAGCCTTTTCTCTCCCCCTCATCTATCGAAAGTGATTCTAAGCCTTGCAATGCACTTAGAGATTCGTGGAACCTACCTTTCTCGAAAACAGTAGATTGAACCTTCCGCGCCTATTAAAGAGTAAAAGGAGAAAGGATTTCCATCCCTTATTTTACCCCTCCCGGTGAAATTTTCGATAGCTTTGACATTCTCTCTTTCCCCTTATTTTTTATACGCTTATTAAAGCTTCTCTCTATTTTTATTTCTCCTGCATAATGATTTTTTATGCACCCCATGCACGTTTTATTTCGTATTTTTTTCGACTACGCTTTCCCCCACCCCCACCCCCATTATGAATCTCTGCTTCCTCTCCAATTCCAATCTCGTCGTCAAAGTTTTCTAATAAGAGAGAACTTATTCGTCGAAAAACAGTCTCTCGTATTATTTTTCAGCTCGTTTTTACGGAGACTTTATCTATTATTGTTATTTTTTTTTAATGTTCCTCATTAGTGATTTACAAATTTTCTCCCCCTCTTAGGGGAGTGCAACGAGTTGATTTTGGAAAAAAAAAAAAAAAAAAAATGGTTTAAGTCATTTTTTTAAAGAGGCGTTACTTTTGTACAAATCTATTAGAAGATTTTAGCTACCAATCGATGAGTTTATAAGCTTTATCTTGGAACTGAAAGGGTGCGTATTTTGTATTGAATGTTAAGCTTAGATATAATTACTGAATTACTCTGAAAATTTATAAAAAATAGTTCGGTAAAATCGTTTGACTGAATTTTATTAACGTATTTTTAAGGTAGGCCGGTAAATTTTATATGAAGTAAGGAAAGGAATATTTCAAATTCTGCATTCCCAAAACAAAAATTGAAAGTTTGACTTACTTTTCGACGACTTTTTTGAGCGGGTGGATATTTCTTCTAATTCTTTGAGAAAATCATAAAATTTGTGAAATCTCCCATATTTATTTCAGAATTGGGACACTAAATTTATTTCCAATTCTATACTCAAAATTTTTATTACTTAAGCCATGCTTATGGGTTGTCACGTGGAAAGAAAACAGAAGGCCCTTAAACAGTCTTCCTCAAAAGGCACTCCCCCCCCCCCCCTTCGGCAGATAACTCTAGAGCAAGCTTCGCCTTAACACAACAAACACAACCATCGGGCTGTGTAGTGATTTTTGTAATTATCGCATACCATACGACATTAAATGCCCTCAGACCGTGTATAGTGTACATTAATTGTACGACGAACCGTGGAGTTACGTCTCCTGTGTGATAGTCGTACATAAAAAGAAAATTGCAGCAAGTGCTACTGAGAACTAGAATAGAACGTGTAGCTTAATATTCTAAAGCACCTATTCTTTGAAACAGAACGTGTTTTGTACAATATAAAACATGTGGTCACGTTCAGAGAGAACCAGTGGGTGCTGAGTGTTTGAATGAAAGACAGTTCAAATAAAAACAACATTAAAAACTGAATAGATTTCTGGAAAAAAAAACCGCTTTGAAACGCATAGTAAAACATGTGAAAATTAATATAGAAAAAGAGGTTAGACGAGAGCACACTAAACAGGCAACTAACATCATATTGCTGAACTGGCTGAATGAGAAACGTCTGCATAACACAACAGGAGACTTCTTCTATGGCTGTAGTGCACTGATGCATTGAATAGGCTATGATGCAGTGAATTTTTCTATAAGGTTCTCAGATAAGGAGTGGCCATATTAGAAACACCACCATAATACAATAGGTAAACAAATTATTAAGGACATTAACAAAAAACACCCAAAAAACTGGTGTTAAAAGATGATCGTGCGCATATTAAGAGTGCAAGTCGCGGGGAAGCTTGCCCCAAAGATAACATCTAGAAGTCCAAAAGTAGGCGATCGACAAAGAACTGATTACTACCAAGAGGCCGTTAATTGAATCTCAAATCAGAGAATGGCATAATATTTACGAACGCAAATTCATGTTTAGTGATCATACCCCGAATAAAGGCTGTCATGGCATCAAAGGATGGGACCATCAAATAATAAAATTCTTTTCATAAGCTTTCATTGAATGTTAATACTAATACTTTTACACGAAAAATAAGATATATCTACGTAATATGTAGTTTTTATGATATAAATAGAATACTCTGATAAATAAAAAACAACTTTAAAACTCAAATCCAGAATCAAAGAATTAACTTAAACCAAAAAAATACAAAAATCTGAGTACTATCACTAACACTTTGGACACCTACTGTAGGAGCAATATTTATGTTGCTGTTGTTGTTGTTGTTGCTGCTAATTTCACTAGATCTAGTTGAAGGCTAGACCAAGTCCAAGTGGTCATGAATCTTCAAAAACTCGTAAACCAGAAGAAAGCCCCAAACAGTTTAAAAGATGTGCAGGGGACGCCTGAGCTGAAAGGCATTTAGTGCAATTCAGAAAGGCTTTTTCATCATTGACATATTTAAGAGTCCTGATATGACCACTCGTGAGTCTGCTGATGGTGACTTGGGCCTATCTGTCACACTTAAGTGCAAGGGCACTGCCAGGAAATTTCTCTGAATACCAGGAGTGTAACGGAGGTGTCTTCGATATTTTCTGATTTGTGAAATACATCTCAGAAGAGGTCAGACTTCCACAGGAGATTAAAGGACTAGATACGCGTTCCTTTGCAAGAATGTCAGCAGTCTCGTTTCCATGTAGACCAATATGGGGAAGAACCCACTGAAGAAAAATCCTACGCTGTTCCGATAGTACCTTTAGGTCTTTAAGAATCGACAATGAAGTTCCATCACCACCAACTTTAGTCCAGTTGTTCAGATGCTGGATGGCACTGCAGCTACCTGTCAGAATCGAAATGTCTGCAGAAGGAGTTTCAGGCATTAATGCCCCAAGTCCTTCTTTTATAGCAATGAGTTCAGTCCTAAATACTGAGCAGTAGTCTGTGTTTCTTAGCTTAATTTTAATAGACTGAAACGGTGACTTTAATGAAAATGCCACTTCCGCAGCCGTTGTGATCATCACTGATGTCGTCAGTATAAACCTGGACAGCCGAAGATGGAATTTGATTTATAATCTCAAGAGCAAATTGTTATAGATAAGCAAGACAATCCTGTTGTTTAACAGTCTGCGCTATTAGGTTGGTTTGAAAATATACACCAGGAAGACCCTCCAAAGGTTTAATGAATACTTTAAGTAATGTTCCTCAATATTTGTATTCAAAAGATTCATTAACTGCAATTTTGGAAAAGGACTATCTTTTTTCAATCTTTGGTTATTTCCCCACTCTCTAAGAAAAATAGATGTTCTGTTGTGACTACCATAACTGTAAATTCATTGAAATATTTAGCAAGTTCTGTGCTTCTTCTCAAACCCAAGGGCTGCAGATAACATTCATAAAGAACCAGATTTGTGGGACAAGACACAAGAATATCCCATACCAGTAATGATGCGAGCAGCACTTGATTAGACTCTCTCAAACTTCGTCAAGTTAGTGGCAGAAGCACAAAAATAAATTTGGAAGCCATACTCCAAAATTGACCAGATCAGGGAAGTATAGTCCTAAGTGTGGTGACGTCAGCACCCCAGTCTCAGCCTGAAATGTGTTTCAGTATATTTAGTCTCTTTCTGCCCTTTTCAATCAAGTATTCAACATGTCTGTTGCTTAAGATCTCTGGGTCCAATAAGTAACCCAGGTACCTAGGATATTTATCATATGGGAGTCTCTGTCCATTCACCTCTATATTAAGTTGGTAGTTATATAGACGTTAAAAAAACTGCATGTTGAATTTGTGACACTAAAACAAAGTTTATGATTTTCAGAGAAGTCCAGTACGTGGATTAAAGTAAGATTCAATGTAGATTCAATATGACTTATATCGCTTCCGGAATTCCAAAGGACAGTGCCATCAGCAAACATATCAACCTCACTTCTAGGGAATGCAATCCCGATCCCGCGGGAACGGGAACCTGCGGGATCCCGCACAAATTTTTGCGGGACTAGTCCCGCGGGATTACGATCCTAATCCCGCGGGATTGACACTGAGAAATAATTTTTTTTATTACAGTTTCACGCTACTTTCCCAATCAATAGACCGAAATATTTTGCATATTTATGTCTCTCATCTAACAATAAATTAATCAATAATTACAAATTTTAATTTAAAGTTTTATTTTTTAAATCATCTTCCAATGGGAGTCTGGATCGAACATCTAAATTTAAATATTGTAATATAATTTTTTCGTAAAGTTCCCATTTTCCAAATGAACTGAAATATTTCATACTATTTATCTCTTGGAGAACAGGCACGAATTAATTATAAAAAGTTTTCATTTTAGTTTTTAATTTTTTTATAATTCACACTTTTAATTATTTTACTAAAATTAAATTTAGACTAGGAAATGTTTCATTGGATTTGTTCGATTTTGTACGTTATTTTTTCAGCAAAATAATAAAATAACGTAAGTAAGTTAACATATCTACAAATTTTATATTCCTCATTTTTAGCAACTAAGATAAGAGATGACTTATTATTCTGAATATCATGATTATAATTATCATATTTCTAAGTTATTGTATTTATTATCTCATACGATTAATTATTATTTTATTAAAGCTAAACTTCATAGTGCTTAAGATCTTACTTTTCTACTTTCTCTGTTGAAATGAAGTCCTAACTAAATAAAATGTTAATCCCGCGGGATTGCGGGATCCCTCGGGATCAATGAATCTCAATCCCGGAATCCCGCAGGACGAAAAACAGTGCGGGATTGCATTCCCTACTCACTTCTCTTGGAAATTACATTCACATCACTTGGAAAGTCACATCATATTTATGTTTCTACTAATTTGATGTGACGTACATTCAAATTTCGGAGAATGTTTTCATTTATTTTTTTTAAATATTCGAAGAGATTCCAAAAACACTATGAGCGTTTCAGAAACCTAATTTTTTTTTTTTTTTATGGAATCCTTTTTGGGAGGTGAAGGGAGCGGGATTGTTAAAGGAAATAAGAGAGCTGTGGTAACCTTATTGGCAGAGAATAGAATCAAACAAATTTCAAGCTGAAGGAAAGGATGCACATCCACTCTGGTCAAAGACCGGATTGCCAACTTATCTACAAAAAGACTAGATCTGGCCACTTTAAGAACTCAGCTCGCCACAAGTTTTTGGAAAAGCCTGCAAGTAGCTATTTTAGCAATTTACTTTCTTTTCTAAGCAAATTCTGGCCATCTGTATAGCCATATTCATTCTGTTTTAAGAATTTTCTGGCCATTTCTAGCCGTTTTAAACCGTCGTTGATCAAACAGTCTGTAGTTTTCCATTTACATTATTAAATGTTATTAATATCATTTTACAAACTTGAGAGGAAAAAAATTCTTGCGCAAACTTGAGGGAAAAAAAATTAACTTTTTTCATTTCGTTTAGGAACATATACATTCTACAAAAACGGCGCACAAATAAAATTTTATTTTCTTATTGGAGTCAGTTACAAGTCACTTGTTTTTCTGTCGGCTCGAAATCAATTTTCTGGCCACTTTTCGTTTTGGTTTTAGCTACTTTTTCTAAGGCGGGGTTGGCAACACTGTCAAAGATCACCATGCTCATACGACGAATACTCGTGTTACACCTGTGACGCTGCTAGCTAGCTCTCTCGCTGGATGGGTCGGTATGTGAAAAGTGCCACCAACACGGTTCATAATCACATAACAATGAAGGGTCGGAAACGTCGTCTTCATGTCGGGAAACACTGGGGATATTTGATCCCCGTTTTAGTTAGTCATTTTTTTCTCTGCAGTAAACTGTCAATTTTCAGAAATTTTTGACATGAACAATGGTATTTTTTGTCTCTCATAAATCATGCATTTTTTATTTGAAAATAAAATGTGTAATTTTAGTAATATAACTTTTTGCAATATTTTTATAAAGGGATCATTTATCCCCACACCAAGGGATACTACAAGATCCCTTTGCAGGGTATACTTGATCCCACTCATATTCATTAGATAAAATAAATTTATCTACATATTTCAGTCTATACTAAATAATATTTATAAAGAATGATAATATTTTTCGTAATTATGATAACAATATGGACATGAAAAACGCATTTTTAAACAATTTAACTCTGCAATTTGTAATGCAAGCTTTATAAATGTGTTACAATGTATTCGATCAGTTTGTTACCTCTGATACAGTTGTTCCCATGATGTATTTTATGACTAAACTAAAAATTTTCTCATTTTTGTAAAAAAGTGCACAGTTTTATTAATATTCATTAATTTAACTAATCTAAAATTACAACTATAGCAATTACAAAAATTAAATTATTGGCTTCTTGTTATGCAATAACGAAATTAATTAAGAGTTGTTACAATTAAATCTATTGATTTTTTTTTCTATTTTTTGAGATATATGTAGGTACCAGCATACTTTAAAAAAAGAAAAGCGAGCCTAGCAAATGTTTTCAAATCCTAAAAAGTCAAATTCAAACAGGACATGACAGTTGTTGCAATTTTCAAAGTTCCCCCTCAATTAATATCTGAAAGTTTGGGTTAATATGTTAGGAAAACTGATTAAAATAATATAATCATCATTGTTAGACCGATACTTGATCCCTGTGATCACGTATCCCTGAAAAGAAGGGATCAAGTATCCCTAAGATGACACATACAAAAAGACATACATTTTCAATAATAAAAAATCAAAGATTATTTACCAAAGAAATTACTTAATTATTAAAGACAATGTATACTTCAAATTTACACTTCATTAAATTTTAATTTTCTTTTCTTTTCTTTTTCTTTTAAAGTTGTAGTTTTCTTTGCCCCATTCAGACAAACATTTCTTGAGCTAAAACAAAACGGTTGAAAAAGTTTAAGTGCTGCAGTGTTTGTAACTTACATTGTTGCCAGATTTCAAATCTCTACTAATTGATTTTGGTATCATTTTTGCTAGGGTATCAAGCATCCCTAGGGATCAAGTACCCCTAGTTTCCCCTACTTGTTAATTTCCGACCTTGGTTTTCTTAAAACTAATTCATCTTTCGCCGATTGCACTGGATAAAAATTGTTAATTCGGAATTTTTTCTTTCATTACATGAATGATATTGTCGGAGTAAAGCCCATCGTCTATGAAACTTGATTAAGAAGTGAGGCTCCCGCTTCAACACTTCTTCCAAAGTGATTACGAACCGGTACGCGAAGATGACATTTCCGACATCGCATTGCTGAGTGATTCTGTACCGTCTTGATGTGTCCTACCCCTCCTAAAAGTTTGTAAAACTAATTTCGAATCGTCCTGCGTATTGATGCGAAAATGCTTGCGCTTCAAAGGGTTAACCCTTTCAGGCGCAACCCTTTCCCAATGCTGAAAAAAGAGCAGCCGTCGCCGTCGCTCGACTGAACGACCCGCAAGAGGGCGGACGATCGAAACGTTCATCGCGTGCCACAGATCTAGAGACTCTTTTTAGTCGAGCGACGGCAACGGCTGCTCTTTTTTCAGCATGGGGCCATCTATCCAGCTGTTCTCGCCTTCTTCCATTTTTCAGCAGATGTCAGTGTTGTTCAAAAGAATCGAGACCCATTTTTTTTGAACGAAAAGGACGTGCTCAAAAGTAAAGGATTCTCGTGGAGCTCAGTCACCCGCCACTCTTTTTATAGAAATCCAACCCATTCTTCGTGACTGGCAACAGTCCAAACGTCCGAGTTGGGTGTTCCCAGAGCGGGAACACTGCACGTTAAAGGGTTAAAGATTGCACGGCAACGGCACTGAACTCTCAATCGCAGTCCCATTTTGCATGAGCTTTCTGGAGCTTTATGACAGGATCATCCCACGTTAATATCTTCCATTCGCGAGTGTCCTATGATTCACCTCCTCGCAATCAGCGGTAACAATGACTTTTCGACGGCCATTAACTTTTTACCATTCCGAAAATCGTGCGTTCCCATACCAGTCAACTCCGCCAGCCATTTTTCCAGGATGCTCCCCCCCCCCCCCCGTATAACATCTTCCAAAACCGACGACCACAAAAGCGGAACCGGATAAGAGAAAAGACAAAAACAAAAATCGCAAACTTCCATTTCCCAATCATTCCCATTCAGTCCATTAAACAATAATAAGCCGGCTCCACCAAAAATAAGACAAAGGGCCCCATCACTCTCGGCGGCGATGCTTTTCTTGGAAATAATAATTCCTCGATTATTAAAAGGGAGACGTTTAACAAAAGGGGCAACCACGGCCTCTATGGATCGTGGAATTATTCTCCTGCTAAGAGATGGTCATTTTTCACGGACTGTAGATCTCGGGATCTGTAATGATCACAATACCAACAAAGAAAAAGCCTCTTGGTGATCTTGTTAGGGTAACCGATCGACTCATACAGATCGCGGCTGTTTCATTAGTTCTGTTTGAGTGGGTCTTATACGGCGGAAACCTGGACGTGTTAAGAGTCTGTTTCACGTGAAAATCATGCCACTTTTGGAACAGCTTTTTTAAAAAATTTGAATGGAGCAAGGAAAATTTTAGAATGTCCCTTTACAAGTTGCATTGTGAAAAATGACATTGAGAATGAACCTATAAGAGTTACGAGATTATCGGGAAAAAAAATAGGCTGAATATGAGAAATTTCGCGATATTTCCTAAAATAGGTCCATCCTCGAGACATTTCTGAAGGCGATTTGTGTGCTTATGAATTTATTCTGAAAGCTGCGCGAGACATGTCAGCTTGATTGTCAATGTCAGTCCATAATGCATAGAATGAAGATGCATTATTCATGTAGTCGAGTGTTTAGAATTCTGGGTTTGTTTTGAAAGCTGTTCAAAAGTCCTGTGACGATCGATCTTCAGGAAGAATATCCTAAACCTACTAAGTAAACAAATAACTAGAAGAGTATAATGAGTAACGCGTTTCAATGCAGGAAACTAGAGAGAAATTTTCCACTACAAGACACTTCTTAAAATTTTTGTTACTACAGGCGGACCGGTTATAACGGACCTGGGATATAACGTACCTAGAAGCTAGGTCCCGATGGAAGTCCTATATTTATAATGTCATTTAACTTCGGTTAAAACGTACTTAGCAAAAATACGTACTTCGACTATAACGTAGTTTTTGTACCAAAGCCGAAAATAAAATGTTGCTTTTCTTAACAAATTTTATTTCCTTGTTCTCGGAAATTTCTGTACCTTCAAAAACACTCATTGTCCGTTTTCGGATTCTCTAGCGAGATGAATTGTGTATGAATGAAGGGAGCGATCTTTTCCGCCTGTTAGGTAGGGCTAAGACCCTGTTTTTCATTTGTCATTCATCGATGTAAATGGCTCCTGAAGAGCAGCTCTATCTATGATGATTCTCATGATAGTGAAGAAGAAAGTGGGGAGCCTATATCAGGCATACCCGACGCATTCAATACTGCAAAAACATTAACATGATTTTTTGAATGCCGCAGTGAATCTTTTGAATGCCGCAGTGAGAGATTCTACTAAAGTCTATTGTGGATATCCAAAACGGTATTTTTAAAGTAGCATCTGCCCATTTAAAACAAAAGAAAATCCAAGATTATTTATCGCAATAAAAATTGTAAGTAATAAATAATTTTCTCTTAAATTTTAAAACATCAGACCTTTTTAAAACACATATTACAACGAAATGATGAGCCCACTTCTTTTTTTTTGTGTAATATTGAATCTTACCGACGATACTATGCTTATAACGTACTACTTTTTAGGTCCCGTGAGAATACGTTATAACCGTTGTCTACTGTATTTATACATAACTAGCTGTGCTGAAGTGCTGTTCTTCGCACGTCATGGGGGTCGTCAAACCAACAAATACAAATGAAAAATAAATAAAGAAATGTCAAACATAATTTAGTTACACATTTATCTGCTTGTCTCAACAAAATTTTAGTCTCGTAACTGATTTATATCTTGAAACTGCATCCATGTTTCATGTTCTAGCAGTCATGATAGTGGCGCAATTTTTCATTGTTTGTTAAGGGTGTGTGTGTGGTTCGAAAAAATAAAATCTTCCTCACAGTCTAAGTACACAAATCAGAATAAGCTAATTGCAAAATGGGCTCGAAAAAATTCAGGATGATACTTTGTAAGCTGTATTACATACCGCAATCAATGAAACAACGGTAACTTTTTTAAAACTTTCGAAAAAAAATTTCTTCAACAAGGAATTGCATGGGAAAAAAGTTTCGAAATATGGCATATCTTACAAAATTTTCTATTTTTAAGAATTTTTTCTGTAAGTTTCGCTATTGATACAGGTTTATCGTTTATTACAGTGTATAATACAGCTTGTAAAGAAACATTATAAAATTTTTGAAGTGCATTACATATTTAGTTTAGTTGTATTTATGTCCAAAATCACATGGTTTCTTTCGAACTACACCGTTAAAGCTTGTTAACACTTAACTTACTAATACAAATACATCATATAAAAATAGCGTGAAAGAGTAATGGATTTCATTTTCTATTTTTTATATTACTAGGGGCGGAGGCCCCCAGACTCGCTACGCTCGCTTTTCGTATGAGGCATTCGGCTCCTAATCAGGCTTATTCCTAAAAAAGACATAATTTCATCAGACAAAACCCGAAGATTGGATCCGATAGAATGTTACTGAGCTACACATTGCTTGGTTATTGCATGGTCATTGGTACGTAAAAATTTAAACTTCACACTACAGTAGACCCCCTCCCCCTCATAACACGGAAAATATTTTGTTATGGGAATCCGTGTTGTACGTGTCCTGAGCTTTACTCCACCTGGAGTGCGGACTCCGCTTATAATCGCTTAAAAAATTATTGGCACTCCTCAGAAACACAATGATTTTCAATGCTGCCATTCAAAAGTTATATTAATTAGGAGCTAAAGCATAATAAAATCAGAACATCTGTTTCAGCTGTATTTTTAATAATGTAAAACCTATTGGACACCCTTCGAATTGGCCACCCATTGCGATTTTTCATTATTGGGCGACTTGCGTACATGTAAAGTTAATGAAAGCTACGGAACAGATAGGATAGCTTGCCACCCATGGCGACTTTTCATTATTGGGCGATTGACACATGCTCACAACCTATAATGACTGTTCATGTAAGGTTACCGGAAAACCGTTATCCATATTTTCATTTACATAATCGTTTGCAGATGGGCGTACTTAGCACCGCGAATTATACCATCTCGTCGCGCTAGCCAATATCCAAAGTGTACTGTACTGTTACTGCTATAATGGCATAGTGAACGCCACCCAATATTTTTACTGGTAGCCAATAATCCAGCTGGACGAGAACCAGCTTTAAAATAATTTGCATTTTAATTATTTTTCATTTTCAAGATATTAGTTATTCTGTTTTGGAAAAACGAATCATTGCTCATTCTAAACTCCTGTTGTCTAAGCGAACTTACTATTTGAAAATGGTCAACTTTGTGTAACACATTGAGTTACTTATTTCATATAGTTTTTATTTTGGCGTAAAATGGGCGTCATTCTCACTCATGTTTGTAAATTTCACGCGATTCTAGATACTTGGAAACGCTTTTTTGCAAAGGAATGAATGATTTTATGCCCAATCTGGCAACCATTCGGTTTATTTTTTCAGTTTTTTTATTAATATCTTCTAAAATAATTCGATTTTCGAAATTTAAGTCAGCTTAGCAGGTTACTCGGAATTTTTCGAATCTGTGAGCACCTTAGTCGAAACTCAAATCTCCACGGTTTAGGAGGAGATACGCTGACAAGCTTTTGACAGCGGCGGCGACAGCGGCCTTTACTTTTTTTTAGAATAGAGAGACTATTACCATTGAAAATTAAAAGAAACTGTGCTTTCTATTTAATTCGAATCTTGCATAAAATTCGGGATACCTTTCAGGGTTGGTTTCAGGAAGTTTGTAGAATGCAAATCTTTTCACGATGTTTCACAACCACCAACATTGCGATATTTCTCGGTTGTTTTGCGACTGGACTTCGGTGGACACTATAATACTCAAGTAGCGCTAATTTTAACCTATAAATTTTGACCCATTTTTCTTCTTTAAACAAACATGAAATCCTCATTAAAATCCTTTGTACGCTCTTCTGGCAATCTCCCATTTTTTATTTTATTATTTCAAACACAAAAATCTTCCACAGAAAGATTAATTTATTTTCCTTCAAGATTAAAAATTAAATACTTTTCCAAGAAGGACAGAGTTATAAGATAGAAATAATGCTATCCTTCTTGTCTTTTTCGTGAAGTCTTAAACATGCCCAGATTTAGCATTAAGAGAATATCGTTATCTCAAGCACCTTGGTGCTAAGCCTTTGGAAACTGTCTTGGTGAGAAATCACACACTTTGGCGAAAAACTGTTTTTAGAAATAGTCAACGGTATAGTAGTAAGTACTGGATTTTTTATCTCTATTTTTCCAGAGATTTGAAGGGCTGTTGAAAAGAACGTTGTGGCCTCGACCCTCCCCCCCCCTGCCTCGCTTAGGTGCGAATACTAAGAATTCCTAATTTTTTTTTTTTTTTTTTGAATTTGTATACTTTATATTTTAAAGCAGTAATTTTATAGCTATCTTTTTTCCTTTTGAGATATGAAAGAAAATGTAAAAAAAAAAAAGAAAAAATAAAAAAAAATAAAAAACGTTTTGGCCACGCTTCCCCGTTTTGGTACGAATTCTAAAAAATATGTGCAATTTGCAAAAGTAATACTCCCCTATATACTCCCCAAGCTCAAAAATTTCCGACGAACTGTTTATTTTGTTCGTATGAAAGTATGATTCGTATGAAAGTTGTGTTCCAAAATTTTTTCAATTTTCCGATTAAATTTTATTCTCCTACATGCACTTTTTAATACTTCCAAAGGTCAAAAATTTCAGATTCGATTTTGTTTGATTCTCGAATTTACAAACGCAAAGTGAAATGAGTTTTTCTGAAATTTCCGACTGCCTAATACTTGATTCTTAGATTTATCAAGAGCGAAAGTTGTTCGTTACCGAAACTCAAGAATTGTCAGACTACTTTAATGTATAAAATACTTTTTAAGCAGTTTTCCTGAAGCTCAAAACTGTGAGACTAACATTATTCCTTGCTTTTACTTTTGTACGAATAAGAACATTGAAAACTTAAAAACTTACGACTGCTTTTATATTCATTTTACATCTTTATAGTTAAAATAATGTTCACAGATTAAAAATGTCGGACTGACTTTTGCAAGGTGGAATTTTTTTTTTTTTTTTTTTTTAAATAAATATCGGAAAAAGGACTTCCAACAGTATTCAAAACTTTAGTTTATTTTTAATAATTTATTATGTACGTGTTTTAAGCATTATTCGGAAGTGCTTATTTTTTACCACAAAGAAAATCGCACGGGAAAAACTAATTTCAGGGGACAGCAAATAACAGAGCGTAAGATGTATGGGAAGTAAAAAAAAAAAAAAAACAACAACAACAAAAAACAATAAAAACTAGTTATACCACAGCATACTACTGAGTTTATTTATCCTTTTAGATTTTGGTATCCAACCTAAAAATAATAATAAAAAAAAAATTGTACAGTGAAATCTGAAGAAGTGAAATCTTATAAAAACAGATTTTCGAAAGCAATATTCCTGCAAATAACTATGCAGCATGTTAAAAAAAAAAAAAATCGTAATCAAAACTCTGCATAAAAATTAAAGAACAAAAAAAAATCTTGCCCCTCCTTCGTGTAGAGTTCAACCTCGGGTCAGTTCGTTGTCAGCGGACCATAGCGGTTAAGGATAAGAGTCAAGCGCGTGCATATATCCGTTCCTACTCATTAGGGCTGCTTTTGGTTGCTGCTGAAGAACATTGTTCAGCAGGACTCCCACTACAATGGCATCTGTTATTGTCTCTGGTTTACTTTATGGTCAGCCCAGGGCATTATTAAAAAAACCTAAGAGATGGGGTCCACTCCAGAGTTTTTTTTTTCTGCCCAATTACGCAACCACACGCTTCAGTAAACATCTTTTGTGATGGTTCCCTCGCCCGCGCTTTGAAATTGGACGTTACGTATTTTTATTTTTACTGTTATTCTCTTGCGACTTTTGGTAATTGAGTTTCTTCAGCATGGGTGAGATTTCTTGTAAAATACAGCTTCCGAATTTTCATTTATTGTTGCATCGATGGCAAGAAAAATGTGAGTGAGTGGTGAGAGAATGTAAAATATAGAGTTGCTGTAGACAGCTGCACTATTCTTAAAACCTCGTTCAATATTGAACTAACATTAATAATTACTTTCAATTGTTTACTTAAAGCAGCGGTTCTCAACCTTTTTAACCTCGCGCCCTCCAACAAAGGCTAACTTACGGTGGCGTCACCCCCCTCCCATTTTTCAGCATACATTCAGTTTTTTAATCTTTAACAATGACCATTGAGTCGAATTTTCTACAAAAGAATGTTATCACTAAAGTTTGAATGAACATTTTAAGCGAAAATGGATATATTTTTGAGTCAAAATGAGAATAAATAAGATGATTTTATTAAAAACATGCATCACTACATGCTCGTTTGTTTTTCTCGCGCCCCCCCTTCAAACGCTCTGCGCCCCCCTTGGGGGTAGCGCCCCACAGGTTGAGAAACGCTGACTTAAAGTTTAGTTTATTTATATTTTGTAACTATTACACTACGGCCGCTCTCCTGAAAAAGTTAACTTGCTCTTCTCCTGAGTGATAACATTTATCTATTATAAACTACGAAGGTAGCGTATTCCGGGTGCTGGTTTCGATTCTGGGTACTTCAGCATGGTAACTTCGGGCGTTATCCGATCGGACAAAATGTACATACTCGCTCGGCCTTCGACAGCCGAATTGCAGCTTGCGAAGGCGGAGAGCTCGTGTTCGCCCCGCTCCCCCCCCCTTTCCCCCTATCAGAGTCGGCCGGAACCTGATATGAGATTTGCCGAGGGTTGCGGACTTTCGTTGGCATATACTGTGGACTTTCAGCAGCGCGAGAGTGATAAAGAAAAACTTAGAGTTCATTTTCGACGAAATATAAACTATACTTCGCTCGCACCTAACCTGATAGCATTGGGAAGGCTACAGCGGCCTATTGACAGCTTTGCTAAGTTGAACAGCGTGTATCAGTCCGAGAATTCGCTCTCTGACTTGCTTGGTGTACCACATCTGGCTGTTAATCTATTATTTGGCACAGAGCAGCTCCCTTGCCGTATAGGGGCTTCCTCCGCCTCCGAACTTCTTTCTCCCCTACCCGCGGGCAATTGGCGGAATCGGGAGTCGCCAAGTCACTGTCAAAACCTGTGGCCGAGACTGAATTTTCCGCCAAGAATGTGAAAGTTCTGATTGGTGGAATTCGTTCAATGGCGATGTACGAGCGGTTTATTGATGAATCCTTAAAATTGCAAAAGTTTCGATACTAAGTGCTCATACAAACAGTAGCTTGTTAAACTGAGTTTTATTTGAAGGATTTTAGGCAAAAAATTAAAAACAAACGTCTTAAAATGTGCAAAAATGTGCGAACTATATCTTTTTGCGGATTCACACTTCATTCTTCCTTTGTCAATACTGTCAGGTTAGGTGCGTTTCTACTATAGACGGCTAAACTAGACCTGATACGGTGGCCACCTAGATCTCCAGGTGCAACACCCTTTGGCTTCTAATAGAGTTACATGAAAAACATAGTTTACCAATTTAAATTCCCGACTCCTATGAACAGAAGAGTCGAATGACAGCGACCATTCACTGCTAATAAAAGTAGGTAACATTTCACCGTAAAATGATGCTAAATTAGCTGCCCCCTTGCTATGGAAAAATGTTGAACCATGATTTGGTGTTTAAACTGATCAGTGGGTCCATATCACGGTGAAACTTTTTTCCATAGAATGGATGCAGCTAATTTAGCTCCATTCAGAGGGGGGTCACAACCACTCCCTTATCACACATGAATTGCAGTAGTCTTAACCCCGCCCCCCCATGTAAAATTTCTAGCTACGCCACTGGCTCCATTGTATGGTAACACGTTGAACTGCTTCTGTTAACGGTGTTCCGAGTACTAGAAACCTCATGTACCGAGAATGCCTAGAAACCTCATGTAACCTCGATGTGTTTCGCGATTAATAGTGCGCAGATTGACATCTTGCAATAAAGCATTGGGGGGGGGGGGACCCTTTAACATTTTCTTTATGACACAACCATATAGGTGTCGTCCCAGAACCCACGGTAACCCCAGAGTGGGGTGGAAAATGCTGGGGAGAGCAGAGTGAGTGATGACTCTTTCTAATACAATAGATCGGCAACGAGATCGTGGGTTTGAATTCAAAGCGATGTTTTTCATAACTTAGGAAAAAGCTATTGGTTTAATATGAACTAAAACTTTTTTGAGGGAATTTTAAATCATACTCATTCTTATGAAAAGAAAATTAATGAATTCTTCTGTAACTTTAAAAGTACGAAATTATAATAATCGAACAAAAATTAAAATACTGATTATAGTTAAGTAATTACTATAGTAACGATACAATTTAAATTATATACATATACAGGTATTCATTTGCACTACACGACGCACAGGAAGTAGAGCAAGGGGGCTACTAGGGTCAAAATTTTTGATTATCCTATTTATTTAGTCTAATCAAATGGCCATGCCCCCTTCATTTAACTTATGAACAGCAGTCAGCAGTGGCATAACAAAACTTTTGCCCCTCTTCCGAAATGTGTTTCATAATACCAAACCTAGAAAGAAAATGAAAAAAAAAATATTATAAGAATTTTTTTATCAACAAATAATGTCCCCGCTCCCCCCCCCCCCCCAAAAAAAAAAAAAGAAAAAATCTCGAGTGTAGTCCGCTTTAATAATAAATACTCTTAAGGAGACAATTTGATACAAATATATATGAATTATTAATGTAAGCAGAAATTACATTTTTAGAGAGATTAATTAAAAGGTGTTTGCAGATATCGCGTATAGCGGAAAGTTTTTTCAAGAATATATTTTCCTTGGAATAAACTATAAATTTCGACTTCCTTTAACTGAACACAAACTTCAAAACAAAATACTGATTACGATAAGTTTTATTAAATGAATTATGCATTTAAATTAAATGCTTGAATTCAAATTTATACCCGGAATAAACTTGCATTTCTTAACATTTTTTATTTAAACATTTTTATTTTATTTTGGTGATTTCAAAGTTAAATTCATAAATAAAGTGAATTGCAGAAACTTTGTGAAGTGCTGGAAGAAAATAAGATGTTGATGGTCGATTTTTTCCCTCTTCTACGATAAAGAAACAATATCCCCGCAATTATTTAATATTGTTGTTTTGTTCAGGCAGAGCATTCTAGGGCTATCTTTCAAAGAGAAAAATGTATTGAGCGAACACTTTTTAAGGAGGCCTAACGAGTATCTACGTTACATCTGGGGAAAAACCTCCTAAAACTCCAGATCGACAACTGCGCAGTAAGCCAGAACGCTGGGCACTCATGCTTCAGCCATCTGAAAATGTTCATCAATTATTTAATTGTTAATATTTTATAACGCATTTTACAAATTTAACAGTGCGTTATTGGATGTATCAAGTTGGACTGTTTTTAAAAGCCCGTTATGTAAATATTTAAAGGGTTTTAATATTTTAAATCAATAAAGTTTTAATGTACTATCTCTGATCGGATCACTTTTATCAACACAAGGAATCCCGTAGAATTTTAAATGATGAAAAATCAGCAAATTCGAGAGATATTTTTTTACATAGTTGGTTGTGGAATGTATAAGTACATTTGTAATCGGAAATTCATAGAAATACATCAAGTGAGCAGAAATTTTATAGGACAGGAAGAATTATAATGCCAGAATTTTAGAATACTGTAAAACGAAATTTTTTATTCACCAAAACAATATTCGGATAGATTTTTAGAGAAATATTACATGCTTATTAAATACTTATATTGTTGAATATAGTATTCTGAAAGATTGAAATTTGTTCGGTTATTCAAAATTTTCTTCTTTTCTTTTTTTTTTTGTGTGTGTGTTCATTTATCAATTGACCATACCATTTAATAATAACAATGAGAAAATTATTAACATTTTAAAAATGCTAGAAAGCTTGCATGTGGCCAGTCTATAAACCTACATTTGTCAATGTAATTGAATTCCATCAATATAACTGAATGTTATAAAGAATAAATTAATTACATGGAAAGAAAAACTATGCTAAAGATAAGTGTTTCAGTGTTTTGAAAAATGTTTCTTGCTTATTTACATAATTTCATATCAGTTGATTTTGAAAATTATTTTGACCACTCAATGAAATTACTGATATAACAAAGTCAAAAGAATTTTAAAAGCCAGATTTTGGAAAAAATGCCAAAAATATGTAATTTACTTGTATAAATATGCGTTTTATCGTTTTCGTTTTCTTATCATAAGTGTAGATAAATTATTTATATTAAAGCTTTCGTTTAAATTTCATTTGTTACATGAAAAAAATAAAATTACATGCATAAAAATAAAAAACCTGCACACTATTCAGCACAACTTTGGAGCACGATACACAACACTCTTGAGATTTGTTTCCACATTGCATTTCTATACTTGACATTTTTTTCTTTATCTTCCCCCCCGCCCCTCTCTCTCTATCTCTGTGTGTGTGTGTGTGTGTGTGTGTGTGTGTATGTGTATGTGTGTGAAATGTAGGAAAAACGCCCCTCGGAATTATAATTTTCAGACTTAAAGATTAATTTCTTTTGTAAGTTGAAATTCATTTACGAGAATAAAAAAAAAGTGTGTACGCCCACCCCCTTTTACACACACACAAAGATAAACTCCCGTTGCAGGTGTTAACGAGCCTAAAAATTATTGTCTGCTTCTCTTTCCACCGTTGCAAAGACGCAAATGCAGTGTCTTTCTTTCTGTGTCCGCCGTTGTTTCCCGTCTTCGTTAGTCCCACTGAGGCCACAGCGTACTCCTTCAAAAACCAGTGCCGGGAAGCAACGATGGACACAGAAGGAAATCGCTCAATAGACTAGTGATAAATTTAGTCCAGATCCAACAAACGGTCTAGGCACCTATATCTAATGAACATACACACAAACACAGATAGGAAAATTCTTCTTATATATATTTATATTATTGCTTTATTTGGATGGGCTTTAATGACACTGATTTTTTTAATGTTAATTTGAGGTAGAAACAGGCCATTGATAGGGAATCCGACTATGGATCTAAGAGAAACATGTACACACGATGATTGTGCCCGTTAAATCTGTATGGCCAATTCTGGATTATCAATTATCGTTCTTGTTCAACAAAACAACCAAATGAAATAAGTGACAAATTATAATAAATTTAATGAATTAAGTTACGTAACGAGTTTAAGTATTTCTTTAATTGATTATTTTCGAGAGGAAGTGCTTGTTTAGGTAAAAATCAAAAAGAAATTTTGTTAATGCCTAATCTACAACAGAACATGTATTATTTGTAAGAATCATTTTACACTGTAAAATTCTGTTGTATTTTGATACCAATAGAAATAATTATAGCAAAACTATTGCTCAGAAGAGTTTTTTTTATTAATTAATTTATTTATTTGAGTGTGTGAGGGGGGGGGGAGAGTTCTTCAAAAGCGGATAAAAATTGTGATCATTTATCTGGAAGCATTTAAAATGTAGTCAAATAAATGAAATAAAATGCATAAGATACTTAAAAAGCATTTTAAGTGATACACATCACTAAAAATATACATTTAAAAGATTACTTTTTCTAATCAAAAAGTGTTTAATTTGTCTTGTTACTGTGAAAGTGAATAAAATGTGAATGTAACGCAATTAACATAAGGTGATTTAAGTCATAAAAAACTGACCGGGTATAAAACTGAACTAGGAAGGAATAGTTTTATTATCTTTTTTTTTTATTTTTAAGTTCATGAAAACTTTAAAATCTAAACACATTATTTTAAAATAAACTTTATTACTGTATCTTATAGAAAAAATAAAATGTTTGGTTATTAAATAAAATTTATTATCTTTCAAGTTTTGTGCGTGTGTTGGGGTGGGGGGATGTTGACTCTCGAAATATATAGTTGCGCTTTAATAATCATGAATAACTAAGTTAATGGTAAAGCCTAATTAAGATTTTTGGGGGCACAGCATGCTCAATGCATTCGATGTGATTTATCGTCCTCTTTTTCCTTTGCTGATATTAATATTTTTGAATTGATGGCCTTTGTTACCAAAAATAATTTTGATTAAGTAATCTTCTCTTAAATTATATTAACAATCGCCCCTTAAAATTTTAGGAGCCCTAGACCATGTCCTAGTTTTCTTGTGTCATTTCTTGCGTGTGTTGCTCTTTCCGCTCACCGTATACGTGTGTTTTAAGATTGGGGTAAGCTTTTGGGAGCTTTGAAGCTAAAAAAAGCCAATATTAAAGACTCCTCACCTAGTTTTAGTAAAAAGCTCCTCGTCCCTTTTTTCTCTTATAAGACATAATTTGTAAATTTGAGGGAAAAAAAAAAGAATTAGAACATCAACAAAATATAGTCTGTACTTTATTCATATTATTTACTGCTCAATGCACATGCAGCGTTCATATATCATTTAGAACGTAAAGATTTTAAATAGTACAGAATTCATATATACTAAAATACTGATTTGGAACAACACAGAAAACAACTGCCCTAAGCATGTTGCACCTAAACTAAGTAATATGAACAAAGCAGGACAATAATTAGAAAAATACATTTGTGAGCTGTTTCTGATAAGAAAAAAAGCATAAAAATCATGCATCTGCTTTCCTTGCAATATTTTGTTCAAAAGAACGGGAAAAGCCAAATAAATGAATGGCAATTTACAGATAAAAACAATTTGACCACCCAGGATTTCAACCCCTGGGAGGTTAATGTCTTTGGGCAGTATGAATGCAAAGTAAATATTCGGATCACTGATTATTTTTCGTCGGCTTTTTGACTTGAGTTTCTGAAGTATTTTACGAAAGAGGATTTAATGACTGCTTTCCCCCCCCCTAAACCATTGATTAGAGAATAGACCATCTCATATTTCGAGATAGCCGTGTCTATTGTGGTATTTTTGACGCATTCTATATAAAATGCGGAAGTGACACTATTTGAAGTGTTTCTGGTAAGATTTATGGCAAGTCTCTTTCAAAAGGGAAAGCAACAAAAAAGAATTGTAAGCACATAGATTAACACTAGGGATGGTCAACGTCGTTTGTTACAGTTTTACTACACATTCATTCGTTGTAAACAAATATTCACTTTTGGAACTCTAAAGCTATTTTTTTCTGCTTCAAAATGGGGGTGCGACAATTATGAGAAGGCAACTATTACGCGAGTAAATACGGTAGAACCACACATTTTTTAGCTAAACAGCACAGTGTCGTCAGGCCATTATTCAGAGCAAACTTACCATTTGCCCTTGTCAAAAGTAGCGATTTTTGTTGATCGGTCGGAAACTAATAGAGCTGATTTTCAGTCGGAACATATAAAAAAAAAATAACTTTCTTAGTGGAGCAAAGTGAAGATCTCACAATAAATATAAGGAACAGATGTTCTTTATTTTCGAGGACGCCTTGAATACTGAAAGCAAATATTTAAATACTAAGAACACTATGAATAGTAATTGTTCCTTCAATGAAAACAAAACTGTTTCGTCTATAAAAAGCTTTAAAACAGAATACTGTTTTGCACTAGTTTCTGCTTTTATTTGACTTTTAAAAATTAACTAGCTGCCTCAAAATAAAAATGTTGGTCACGTTACTATAAATAAATGCTATGACATAAACATTAGGGTGATAAATACAAAAATATTCTGCAGCATTTTATTTGAAAAATATGTATTGAAATTTAAAAATATGATTGAAATATTTATTATCCTACATAAATATTATCATCGAGCTACGCCATGTAACTTTGCAATTTACTTAAATAATCGTTTTTTTTTTTTTTTTTTTTTTTTTTTCCCCCTCCTTCTAAGCTGGCTCTGCGTAATCGCCATCATCATTGTCAGCTATTTGCTGAACAAGCTGTCACTCAAACTACGCAAAGAGGCTTTTCTGCCAATCAGGGGCGTAGCCAGAAATTTTTCAAGGGGGGGGGATTACGACTACTGCAACTCATATATATGTATACATATATGTGATAATATAGTGAAGAATATACATTTTATATGGCAAAAATTTTCTCATGGGGGGCTTATGACCCCCCTAACCCCCTGGCTACGCCCCTGCTGCCAATTAACACAGTCCGCAACTCCAGGGGAGAGGGGGGGATTTAAAATCATGTGACCAGCTGGTCGAAGCTAAGCACAGCGATTTTCTTTCTACCCCCTTGAATTCTGTGGAAACACTTGTATTTTCACTTAGCCCTCAATTAAATGCTGGGTTCAAATTTGTAGAAGAGGGAGGTGGGGGCATTCAATTAGGGGTACCTAATACCTTGAGTACTGGGTTCAAATTTGTTTTGCAGTAATTTCTTTTCTTTGTATAAAAAAAACCAAAACTTTATCAAAAGCTAAAGGGCAATGAGACGTTTCGGACAGCCATGGTAGCCATGGGGCTACTAGAAAAATTATCTGAATGGCAATTTTCAATAGAGATAAATACAAAATACACTAATGTACCTCTGTTTACGCCCTTCTGGACGCCCACTTGTTTCTCACATTTTTTTCATTTAACGCCCCCCACCCCCCTCTCTCAACTCAAAAAATAAACCCATTCATATCATGCGCTTTTTTTCCGATTCGCATATTTAATCTAAGTTGGTGAAGGGGAATAAGCTTTGCAATACTAATAATGGTAAAAATATAATTATTAAAACTATTCCAACAAAACTAATTAAAAATTAATTTTAATTACAGTTATTATAGCCGATATTTTACATTTTAAGAAATGAGTTTTAAATAATTTTTAGCCAATTTCCTTTAAAAAGGGTTTTTTTTTTAGCATTTAGAAATGAAAATTTGTTTGAAAACATTACACTTATACTAACATTTGATACAAACAGTTTTTTTAAAAATAAAACCAGAATTAACAAGCCATAGCTGATTACAAATCAGACTGAATGTGATAACATATTACAGAGAACTTGCATGTTAAATATGTGGAGTCTTGGATTCTTTTTTTTAGGGTTGCCTGTTAGGTGAGGGATGGTATTTAACATTTTCGAAACTGCTATAATTTGTTACTGAATGACTAGTTTTGGACTTTGTCCTAAGAATACAAACAAATTGAACTATTGGGAGGGGAAGGAGGGTCATTCAGATTATGAAAAATTTTGTATAAAACTGATAAAAAATTCACAATATTAAAAAAAAAAAAAAATCATGAAACGTTAAAGAGCAATGAGGCCTTTCGGACAACTATGGGCTACTCTGCACACTGTATACTTAGGTCACTGTTCTTGGAAAAGTAGTCTGAATGACAATTTTCAATAGAGATAAATACAAAATACACTAAAGTACCTCTGTTTACGTCCTTTTGGACGCCCACTTGTTTCTCACATTTTTTAAAATTCATGACCCCCCCCCCCTTATCTTCTAAATATACAAACCCATTCAATATTGTGCGCTTTTTTCCGCGATTCATTTTTGACTATAATTTACATTGGTTTCAAAAACTGAATACACTGATGGGTAGTTTAAGTAATAAATGAAATATTAAGACTTAATAAAAGATTTATATTTAAATTTCAGTAAAGATTTGAATTAAGTTTGGAGGAGGGGAGGATGTATCAAGATAGCTCTATAAATATCTATGAAAATGGCTATTTTCATGATTTTTTTCCAGTTTCCCAGTCATGATAGAATGCAACTTCTATTTCAAGAAATGAAGTCAATTTTTAACTTTATCTGCTAATCTTTTCAAGTCAATACTGATAAAATTTAATTTTTGAATAAATTTTTAATTCGATGTTCCCAGTTAGGAACATTGGACTGTAAAAGTTTAAAAGAATCAAGTAATAACAAAAATAATGAGAATGTCCACTCATAAGACGTATTAACATTGTTATAAAAACCAGACCTAATAAACATTCAGTGAAAATCTTAAAAATGCAATATTTTTTAAGGTCTTTTGAAATGAAAGATGAATCAGGATAATTTGTCATGCAATTTCTGTGCTTCTCAAAGTGTTTTCTTAAACTTATTCAGTATATACTATTGGCTTGTCCGAGAGTAGAGCTTGTATAGTAACATTGTGTATTCTTTCACTAAACTAAGTTTGTTTTTGAAATTTGTAAAGAACTTTATAAAGAGTTCGATCCCCCCCCCCCAAGAAAAATCTTAAATTCTCTCATAACGAAATATTTAATATAATGGGCACCGTTAATAACATTTTTCAAGAGACAGTAACTAAAAAGTAAAAAAAAAACATTAACGAAAATTTTCTGAAATGTGATGAAATAATAATGCATAGCAAGTATATTGTATAGTGTGTAAGGAAAATCAACACTAGGGATGTGTCTGTTCTTGGAGAGGATACCTTGAGCGAGGTCACTTTTAAGGGGTTCTAACGCGTATTCACGTTATATTTCGAGAAAACCGCCCAAAAATGTAGGCCGTCAGATCGACACACGCTGGTAGACAAGAACCTTGGTCCTTCACGCTTCATGCATCTACCATATTCACTGTGCATATCCACTCGCCCACATGGCATGACCGTTACAGAATAAAACCTGCCTTAAGTAAATCCTTAACTAAGCATAAACTTATTATTTAAGAAAATATTTCTTGGTCTAGTGAACACTTAGTCCATTTCTATATAATTTTTATTCAACGGAAAATGAAGTAAACAGAAAGTCTTAAACAAAAGTATGTCTTTCTATTTAAGACAAGTTTTATTATATAACGATATAACTTAATTTCATCTATACCCTATTTACTTTTCGATTAAAATTATTTTTTAAATGAAATTTAATGTAATATGTATTGGCAAATCCAAAATGTTCAGTTAAATACTATTATGTACCTTCATAAGCATGTATAAAATCATAAAAAAACTCTTATCGTTATTTTAACGTTTAAATCCTACTTTATTAGATACGTGTATCGACTAAACGTATACATTAATTTAGCATTTTAGTCGATATATGTATCGACTTTGATAAATATATCTTTTCAATAACTTGCTTAAAAATATACTGCCTTGTAAATGATGACAGAAAGCATGTATGTAGGTTTTATGAATGTTTGATAAAATAATATTTATTTGACTTCGATGCTCTACTTGTGGTAAACGAAATCTCATTTTGAAATAAATTTGAATCTCCATACTCGAAGAAAAGAACGCATAAATGAGAGTTTTCTTCCGAAAGAAAACACATTCAACGGAAATCTCTTTTCAGTGAAACGGCTTCGATTTAACAATAGCCGTGCCCTGGGTGGACTTTCTTTCTCCTGCATAAGGGACCATCTACAGGATTTTTGTTGCCCAAACAGCATTTTGAGAGGAATGGGAGAAACGGAAAGAAATCAGGGGGCATGAAGGGGAAAGTGGTTTTTGACAGGCTGGCCGGTTGGATGCGCGGAGAGCGGAGAGTGAGACTAAACCAAGCATATATATATCAATCATAAATGAATATCTTTTTTTGGTTATTTGCAGTTAATTTTTGAAAGGGTAGTTCTATGCTTTTTGGACATCCTGTAGATCTCAGTTATTAAAACGCTTCTTTTGAGAAACAGATGCGAGACTTTTGCTGAAAGCTGGATTCATCTTCGAAACGATTTTGCTTTCAGGAAGTCAGAAGTGATGATTCTGCGTGTCAGTAAACTGAAAATGAATATTGTAATGAAGGGCAAAGAGTTCGTTCCCTACGTCACGTTAAGGTGGTTGTGGTCATCAGTTAAGGTGGTTGTTTTTATTATCGCTGGACGAGTAGCCGAAGCTCATAGGGAAACTGAGCCTGCAGAAATTTGAATCCAGAAATCCTACTCCTTCCGAGAAGGGCACTGAATAAATGCAGCGTCGAATCCAATTCTTAATAAAGCGAAAGGGAATCCTAATTACTAAAGTGCCATGTAACAGGGAAGCGTTAATAAAAACACATTTTTGCCTATTTATCTTTAAACGATTAGCAGAAGCAAATTATACTAATCTAGTCTATCTATTATCGATGTAGACTTGCATTTTCTTCTTTCTGTACTTTCCCGTGTCTTATTCCTCGCAGCTTATATAAAAACTTGTTCTGGTTGAATAAAAACTACTGCATAGCAAAACAATTAATTTTTTAAAAATATTTCTGAACAGCTACATTGCTACATGGAGCACCAGTTTTCATTTCTGAATCTCACAACACAGACTTTTCTTATATTTTTATCTGATTTATTTGCCTGTAATCTGTGGCATACACGTATATGTATGTTTAGACACTATGGTGCGATTTAAGTTTGCAAATATACCAAACACATTTGAATTAATATAACTCGGCTGTTCGAGCCTTGTCAGGGGGAGACCCCCCCCCTCTGAACCCCCATAATTTTTTAGTTTCGTAATAATCATCGCCATATTAAAACGATATTCATGGACTATGTGATTTTATCACCATCTTTCGTGTATTTCGCCTGGTAACCCTATGTTGAAATTTTCAGAATTGTAACCTATTTACAGAAAAATACACGGGATGCCTATGTGTACAGCTTACGAAACAGTGTAACAATAGACTAAAGCTGTTGTGAACTATTAATATTTAAATACATGTAAAAAATACAATGGGATGCATTGAATAATCTACTGCTTACGAAATAGTGCAACAATAGATTAAAGCTGTTGTGAACTAATAGTATTTAAATATATGTAACAAATACATGGGATGCCTATTCTACAGCTTACGAAATAGTGTAACAATCGATTAAAGTTGTTGTGAACTAATAGTATTTAAATATATGTAAAATTATGTCGCATGTTTGGGACAATTTTCAATAAAGGGGGTGAGAGATAAAATGACATAGTCATTAATATATATATGCGCTTTCCATCAGGATTTGCAGTAACCATTGTTATCCATAGCTTCAAGGTTAACGTTAGAAAAAGAAATAGCATGACCTGGTCATTCTTCCCCCACAGGTAGGCTACGCAGCGAAGCAAACAAATAAAATGGCACGATGTTCAAAAAAATGTGCATGATGAGAAAAAAAAATCAGGACTGTAAATTTATGAAAGCAATAGTTTATTTTATTTTATTTTTATCCCCCCCTCCTTATCATGTTTAGCTTTTATTCGGTCTGGTGAACATAATGTCTGGGGTATCACACCATAATTTTTTCGCGTAAAATAACAATAATAAAAAGTAAATAAAAATGAAAAGAAGTAAGGTGGGAAGGAGAGTTGTTATGTCTCCGAATGTTTGTTGTGTTTTATATTTTTTTATTCCTTTTTTTTTCTTTGTTAAAGCATTTTTGAAAGAAACGAAGAGGAGAAAAAAAAAACGTTTATGAAGAGAGATGATAAAAGTGGGATATTTATTAACGATTGTTCCTGCCGTGTGAACATTGAAAGGAAGGAAAAGTAAAAAACATACTTTGTGATGTGGAAAAACACGAAGAAGGTAGAAGGATTAAGTAACCGTGTGCGTTTATATTTCTTTTTCATCTCACAAATGAAATTCTAGCAGTACGACAGTGTTGGGAATTATCCCCCTGACTTAACGAAAGGTTCAAACAATTATAATATCAGTGTTAGGATAGTTGCCATATCCGTCAGATTTCAGAAAAATAAGAAAAACCAAAGGCCGCTCTTTTAAATGGATCATCCTGTTTAATGGAGGGGAATTTTTTTTTTTTTTGGATCTAGATGGGGGCAAGGCCCCTCTGGCCCCTAATGACGAATCGCCACTGCCAATAGTCCATGTTGTGTTACTTTGAACTATTTAGTGGTCACATTTCCATGAAGGAAAACGAGTATTTAAAAAGCAGCAAGCAACAAACATTCGAGCAAATTGAAATAAATGCGTAGTAGAGTAGCCTAGCTGAAATTTACAAACTGAGAGCAAGTTCTCTGAAAAACAGCACTTTACTTTGAAACAGACGAGATGGAAAATGTAAGGTCGAAAGATATATGAGCCACTGTTTATGAAAAGGTTAGCATAATTCATGATTTATAGAGCCATTTCTATATTGAGAGGAGATGGACGCGACACGAAAAATAGGCGTCTTGCGTTTCAAAAAACAGCCTAAAAGTTTTGTCTAGTCTCGCAAAATCCCTATATTGTAACGTTAAAAATGTTTGTCTCGTCTCACAAATCCCTATATAGTAATGTTAAAAATGTTTGTCTCGTCTCGCAAAAAGCTTTAAATCTGTCTCGTCTTGCAAAAAAATTTTAAATCTCTTTCTCGTCTCGCAAAAAAATGTGAAAAATAGGCGTCTCGCGTCTCGCAAAACAGCTTAAAAACTGTGTCTCGTCTCGCAAAATCCCTATAAAATGTTAGCAATGTTAAAAATGTTTATCTAGTCTCGTAAAAAATCTGTAAATCTCTGTCTTGTCTAGCAAAAAATTGCCTTCCATCCATCCCTATCTATATTCAAATACTTCTTTTTCTCTAATTTAACTTTTATCAAACAAACAGGCATCCTATTTCAAATGTATCGTGCACGTTAGCTTAATCATCCTGTCTTCTCGTTAATCCTCTGACAAATAAAATTCTCCTGTTAAAAAATTCATTATTCATAGACTGGTTCCGGCCAGTATTTCATTTAAAATTTAGATCATTAAATTTGAAGAGTTATTTCGATTTTACTCAAAGCAATGTATTTTTCCTCTTTCCAAGAAACGACACTCAGAACTAAGATTTACCTGCTTAAAAGAGTGCTTCAAAATATTTTTTTTTCCTGTTTTATTTCGAATCTGAAACAAGATATTTAATTAATTTTGAAAAATGTTACGTCCCTAAGAGATGCCAGAAGGAATTTGTTTAGATGTGCATTAATGATCGTATCAAATTTCCCCATATTTTCTTGTAAACATTTCTAATTATATTTCTTTATTCAAAGGAACAGAAACACAATTTATTGGAGAAATCACAAAATACTGAGGGGAAAAAAAATATATTGAAAATTATTTTTATCGGAGAAAAAGATGAAATTTGACAATTACTTCCAGTTTGAAATCGCATATGCATTTGAGAAATTCCGGAAGTATTTCAAACAGGTTTTCATCCAATTATTACGGTAGAAATATATTCTATTCACATTTTTTGGAAGTTTTATCTTTTACCAAATTTAATTCCTTTACTTATTGTCATTACTTATCTTACTTCAATTTAACTAAAAATAGTATTAACAATATTATTCTCATAATTGCAAGAAACGTTGTAAGCTGGAAACTGAGAGTGCATCAAAGAGATAGCTACAAATTTTACGAACTACGTATTATAACTATATAAATGACTTTAAAATTCAAACTTGCACTCAAGTTGTATTCATTATTTTTATATTAAAGGAAATAGTACATAATTGTTTTATTCGTATTTAACTTGAAATTTTAATTCAGTTAACGTTAATTTAAAAACTCTAGTGTTATTTTCACGAAAGTTTATTAATTTTTTACGAAACATATCACGAAAATAAATCCATTAGCGTCTTGGACATACGTTTTCTAACTGTAAAATAATTTTATAATCCCATGTGCTTTAACAGTGAATTTTGTAGTTCCAGTTTATATATTTTGAAATGAATTTCCAAGGAATGTATGCGTCACTGAAATTATTTGTCGAAATCCATGCTGAAGATCAAATTGGAAGTCAGATTTTTAAAGTGTGATGTCGGACACTTCCTAGAAGCTAATTTCGTGTTAAAACTCAAGAAAACGTTGATTTCCTAACAAATAAACACATAAGAGTAATGAAAACTGGGCGTAGGGTTGGAGCACACTCACACTTTATGAGCAATATCAGAGTATTTTTATTATTTGCTAATTACTAAAAGTATCCTGAAGCAAACTTTCTGTTTTCAAATTTAAGTGAATTTTTAAAATTCATGTAGAGTATATTTTATTACAGAACATTGGAAATTTCTATATTTTACATGTTGCCATGGTGGCGACACCAATAATTGGCTCCAAGGAAGCAATTTTGGCTCCAGTGATTGACAAACTTCATTCTCCAGTAATTGGCACCTAAGAAATGAGTTGGAAGGCATGCTTATTTAGTTTTTAATGTGATAAAGTAAAAATGACTGAAGCACATGAAATGAAATTTGGTGGCATGATAGGTAGTCGCTCAACTTAAATTATAGGCGTTGAATGTTTAATTTTTTAAAAATTTTGATTAGGTTTTGCGATTTTCCGAAAATTGTTCCAAAATCCGTAAATATTGGCTCGCGCATCACGTCATAATGACACAGGCGAATGAAATGAAATTTGATAACAGGATAGGTAGACGCTCAACTTAAACTACAGGCAACAAATTTGTTTTAAAAAAATTATTAAATTTTTTAGACTTTTTGAAAATCTTTTAAAAAAGTGTACATTTTTGCTCATCACGTAAGAACGACTAAAGCGAATGAAATGAAATTCGATGACGTAATAGGCGAACATGCAACTTAAACTATATCCGTAATTTTTTTTTTTTAATTTGGATTAGGTTTTGTGAAAATTTAATCCAAATGTGTATATATTTGCTTTTTTATCACACACAAACCGCTCAATTGAATAAATGAAATAAATTTAGCATCAAAGGTGGTCACTTCAACTATAGGCATCAAAAGATTTTTTGAAAATTGAGAAAATGTTTGTTCTATTCCACAAAAATTGTACTGGAAATGAAATTTGAAATTGTTATGTGGATAGTTTCTTGAAACTGTAGATGCCAAAATTGCTTTAAAAGATATTGTGATTTTGTGAAAATCGTGTAAAGGTTTGTACTGGCATCCTTTAAAAAGGGCTTTAGAGAACAGAATGGAATTTAGTAACATGATCAGTAACGACTAAAACAATAAATATTTGTTTTTTTTAAATTTGAATAATTTTTAAAACTTTTCAAAAGCTGCATTTTTTGAAAAGGAATCACTTTAAGAGCACTAAAGTTAATCTATTAGTCAGCTATTTAGTTTTAAAAAAATATATATTTCTTTTTTAAATGTTTATTTGCCTTAATAGAAATTTATGAAAAATTTTCTGGAGGCATGATATTAAAATATCTACAATGAACCAAACAAAATTCACTTAAAGGCGAGGAATGACCTTTTGACATCTTTCCACTTAAATAAAATGTTAATTTTGAAAACAGAATGTTTTTTTTTTTATTGAAAGTTTCACTCTGCACTTAGTTACTCTCTAACTTGTAATCTTTTAATAATAAACAGAAGTTATAACTTTGGTTTCTATACTTTTGCCAATATGCTACTTCCATTTTTTGCACTCCTACAACGCTGATAAAAATTCAGGCCTTTTCGGAGAAGCTATACTAGAGATAGCGTCAAATGGGGGAATTACGAGTCAGCTGGTCAAATAATGGTCACTCACTCTATAGCATTAAATTTTATTTTTTACGAAAAAGCTAAATTATGCAAAGTCATGCTTAAATATTCTATTCTCTTCAAGTTCAAAGCAATCTAACTATAAAGCAAATAAGAAGGGGAAAAAATACTTTTTACACTACTATAAAAACGTCTTCAAAAATAATTGTCGCTGAAAATCATATTTTTTTTTAAAGATTCATGTCAGTGAAGCATTTTTGAAAAAACAATTTTGTTGGTACTGTTTTTGCAGATGGTCTAAGCTTTTCATACATACGTATGCTTTTTCTTTATTATTTTTAATAAAGAAAATTCTTGGAAAGATTTATTAGATAGCGTCAAATGGGGGAATTACGGGTCACCTGGTCAAATAATGGTCTCTCACTTTATAGCACTAAATTTTATTATATTTTCAATTCTTGGTCAATGATATTTTTTGATATTTTAGGTATTTTTTAATTTTATTTCCGTGTAAAAAATATTAGTATTTACTTTAACTGTTATATATTACTGAAAAATTATATTATGCTTTAACTGGAAGATATAGACAGACCAAGAGCGGATCCAGACACTTTTTTCGGAGGGGGCGCAAATCGTGAATATTCATTTTATCTAGTGTAAAGCATATTTAATATTGGTGAAAGCCCCATTTGTCTAGTGTAAATATATTTGTCTCGGAGGGGGCACGCGCCCCCTGCGCCCTCCCCTTGTATCCGCCTTTGAGACAGACCCCCAAACGTAAAGCGAGCTAATTTGGAAATTTTTAGTGATAAAGAACTGTCTAATGACAAAGAAAATAAGATTGAAGAAGCTGCAATAGAAAATTCTTCCTTAGAAGATTCCGTGCTACAAGGAATTCACACTGTACGTGAAGAGCAATCGTTGCAGCTCCAATTTCAGAGCTTTGTTTTAAGTTTGTCCCCAAAATGTAAAAAAACAATTGGGGACAAAATTTCAATTGAAATAGTTATTTCTCCCCAATTTAAAAAGAAATCAATCCTTTTTCCTTTATTTTATGAATATTACTAATGCTCTAGTTGAATAAATAGAAGCTGTTTAGAGAAGAGCATTGAATTCATAAAATGTCCCCAATTTTTGTTTCAGAATTAGGTACATAACGCTGATTTATTCCCAACCTTTCATTCAAAAATAATATTATTAACATTTTTTTAAATACAACACACTAGGTAAATAAAAAATCTGTTTGTGTGCTAAATAATGATAATTAAGAATATTATTTACTTTTGATATGCATTACTATAATAAAAAAGGGTAACCCCCTATTTATCCCATATCTGACCCATAATTGTCCAACTCAATAATTTAAATAAAATTAATAGTAATTCCATTTCAGGTAAAGTGATTATTTGAATAATTTTTAAATTATTTAAACCTACTTCATGCCAAATTATTTATTTGCCAGAAGAGGACAGCTCCCGTCGCTGAAGGTGTCGTTTAGAGCTACGTACGTCCTTCCAGGAATTCAAGGCTTCAGTTAGTCTGTTTTTGACTGCCTTGAGAAGCAGATGCCGTTTTGCTAGAGCATAAGGATCTGTATTGGCGCTCATACAAGCGACGTTTTGCTTGTTTTTGAGTGCTGTGTCTGACTTCTTCATTGCTGTATCCCGAGGGACTGTTTATGATTTCCCTGGTGAATTTCCACTGAGGATTAGACTGTGTTTTATTTTTTTGTGTGAAGAGTTCTATTTTGCGTCCCGTACCACCACTGGGAGGGGGTGTATTCGCAGCTGTTGGAGAAAAGGTGGGCGATTTCCCACACCAAAGGGGGAAAAAAGCATATATACGTACGTCAAAAACAAAAACAAACAAAGAAATACTGCTATCAATTGATTTTTATTCATTCCTAGGGTCCTATCACACGCCAAAAATGTCTTTAACCAAAAAATGTAGCTGCTTGTCTCTTATAAAACTACATTTAATGTCAGAGACAATTTGACTCGTTTAAAATTAATCATAAATATTTGTTGCTTTTCAAGTTTATGATGAAGCATGACAAATAAACATTAATACTGATTTCGGTACAGTTTGGATATTAGCCACCCGTGGCGACTTTTATTTCTTTGACAATTTACAAATGCGCAAAATGTATAATTATTTCCGATTAAGTCTGAAATTAAAACAATGTTCCATACATCCTTATGCACAGTCCTAGCCTGATTCGCACATTTACCACCGCAAAATATTTCATCTCCACAAGCAGGGGTGGCAAACATCCAAGATGTATTCTAATTTAAAGTGGCAAGGTCGTGCCATTTAAAATAAGCTGTGAATATTGGTATTGAGTGAATATCCTTAAGCATAGTGTTAAGTAGTTTGTTTACTAAAACGTAGGCTATTTCTTATAATTCAGTTTGTATTTCAACAATCGTCAAAACAATTTTACTGATATTAAAAGATCCAATAACAACTAACGCAGCTCCAAACAATCCCCTTATTTACCATGCATTGTTGAGTCTGTCACCGTTTGAAGTCTGCAACAAAGCAAAACTTATCTATTGTTTCAACAAGTATTTCATAAACTTCAATTTTATAGTATCAATCTATAACTGCTTCTTGGATTTGCTAAAGTGGAAAAGTGATATTCTGGCGAATTTTTAGCTGTGCTTGCTGATTAAACTCTGACCATGGACCTAATGAAATTTCTGTAAGTTTTATCCTAAACAACTCTTACGATTACGTTTTTTCCTTGCTGATTAGCAATTCAAGAGCTTGCAAGTTTGACAACCTCTTGAAAAGTAGACATACATTTTATTCTGACTGTTCTTATTGTATCTTAAATGTTGTATCCGAAAAATAGTAGATTATTACGTCTTTAGAAACTAAGTTTGTCAAAAATCAAATCAAATTGTCTCACTCGATCAGCTATTTTGAATCGCGTAAACTGAGGACTTCCAATCTACAGCAGAGTGTAATGTAATTTAACGCAATTTTTTAATTATGACGTCACGTTTTTGAGTACCGTAAACGAAATTCAGGTTCGATGCGTCCGTTCACGGGATTATTCCACTCAGTTTTCTAACGGGAGCCGTAGTGAAAGTTCCAATGACGTTGAAAATAACTTTTAACTCAATACTGTTATGGGGATTGAACGTAATATTTTACTTAAAAAAACAGATTGTCGGAGACTTATCCATGTTCTGGTTACTAACTTGTTTGCTTTTCACTAATTCTTTAGGTTTTGGAAAAAGAAACAAAGGCGCCGCGCATGTCGTGGTTGTCAACTGGACATTGCAAGATTGCTGGACATTGAGATACAAAAGTAAGTTTTAAAGGTACATACAACGCTACTCTCAATGACCTAGCATTACACTAATGGTGCCTTTTAAATAAAATCAAGAACTTAGCTCGGGATTGCTTTTGCACACCATACCATGCAATGACGAAGACTGCGTGTCATTGGTCACGTTATAGTCAAACCTCGTTAGTACATCACTCTCGGAGTCAAACGGTACATCATTTTGCTACTGTAACCAAATTATCAGTATTTTCTAATTGAACGTCACACCTCATAATTATCATCATTACATGTACAGTCTGTTTTCGTTTCTCAGAGCCTTCCTCCCATTCACGCATGCGTCAGGTCTGATTCGATTTCATCAAAATAAGGGCGAACGGAAGTTTAGCAACGCTCTTTTAAGTTTGAAGCTCTGTTTACACTTCAACTAGCAATAAGTAGAATAGTTCCTGAAATTCCGAAATGTCATAAAACAATATGGAAAACATCCTAAAAAGACAGCGAATCAAAATAGAGCTTTAAAAAATACCCAACTCAACCTATCACAACCTTTTCCCCTGTAAAATCGTCTTTTTTGCGCAGTCGCTCTGCTTCAGCAAAACGGATGATACGTTGTTTCTGGATTTTCTGCTTTGATGTGTACTACCACTTTTCTGTTTCAGTTTCGCATGAAACTACTTGATTCATTCGGAACTGAACCGAAAATACTTTTTTTTTTTTTTTTTTTTTTTGAGGAACGAAAACCGGAACTGAATCGATGCACTTTCTTTTAGTTGAACCGGAACGAAACCGGAAAATTACGGTTCAAAGCCCTGGTTTAAATGGATTATTGTGGTACTGTGTAGGCTAACAGGAGCTGCACTCAAAATCCGTCGTGGCTCCAATGTCGTCTATCAAACGATACCTCTGGGGATGCCGACTTCAGGTGGTGGTGGGTCCCTCATCTGAAAGGGGTTCAAATTAGGGACCAACAACCAGAAATCCAATCCCCTTGGAGGAGGGAGGGGGGCAATGACACCTATTGTCCATGCATAGCGGAATGGTCTATCCATGTACACGAGAACAACAACAAGATATGCTTAGTTAATAAGTGTGCCTATAATTAACTTACCTTATATAAATTAGTAGAATAAGAAGTTAAATTAGTAAAACGTATGCCAAATTATGGAAATCATAAGTAAAAACGGTACATAGTACTTAAAATTTAACTGCCCAATCTGCTGTATTTAATCTGTCATCGTACGGTTGTCTAAACGAAGACTAGTTCTGAATGAATTCCTAAAAATGGTTGACAAGGCAACCATCTTTGATAACCCTTTGAGGCAAAACCCTTTCCCAATGCTGAAAAATGGGCAGCCGTTGTCATCGCTCGACTTAACTACCAGCAAGATGGCGGACGGCAATCTATCCAACTGTTCTCGTATTCACACAAATCTTCCATTCTTCTTCTCGCATTCGCACAAATCTTCCATTTTTCAGCAGATGTCAGTGCTGTTCAAAAGAATCGTGATCATTTTTTGACGGGAAAGGACGTGCTCAAGAGTAAATGATTCTCGAGGAGCCATGTCACCCCCCCCCCACTATTTTTATAGAAATCCAGGTGCGTAGCCAGAAATTTTTCATGGGGGGTGTTTCGACTCCTGAAAGTCACATATATGCATACATGCGTGCGGTAAGGGCGTGAAGAATATACATTTTGTATGGCAAAAAATTCCTCATGGGTGGGTTAAGACCCCCCTAACCCCCCCCCCTTGGCTACGCCCCTGAGAAATCCAATCTATTCTTCGTGACTGGCAACAGTCAAAACATCAGAGCGTTAAGTAAAAATACTGAGGATCCTGCTCAAGAAAAATGAAGTACTCCTGGCAGATATCCTTGACAAAGGTACGGGGCAGAATAAGCGCGTATTGGTTGAAAAAATAGCGACACCATAAGCGAATCAATGTGTGAAACAGCGACTTCTGAAAGATGGGGTATATTCTGGTGACTTACCAACGAGAGATTTGACTGTATTATGATGGATGCTCGCCAAGCGACTGAAGTTATTGCTGAGGAAGATTAATTCATTTGGGCAACGAATCGGTCAGTAGAGTATATTCCATATGTAAGATTGGTCGGTCTGCAAGGTTTTAAACCTTTTACAGGACAAATTGAGATCCAGGCATATTTTAAATATTTTTTTTTGCATGTTTTGTCTTCTAATGGGTTAGTTAACCGTTTGAGGCGCAACCCTTTCCCAATGCTTAAAAAAGGGCATCTGTTGCCATCTCTCGACTGAACGACCAGCAAGAGGGCGGACGATCGAAACGTTCATCACGTGCCACAGACCGAGAGACCCTATTTTGACGACAGCTGGCTGTGCGGCACAGCAGGCTGTCGTCAAAAAAGGGTCTCTCGATCTGTGGCACGCGATGAATATTTCGATCGTCCGCCCTCTTGCTAGTCGTTAAGTCGAGCGATGGCAACGGCTGCCCTTTTTTCAGTATTGGGCGATCTGTCCAGCTGTTCTCGCATTCTTCCATTTATCCAGCAGATGTCAGTGCTGTTCAAAAGAATCGTGCCCATTGTTTTGACGGGAAAGGACGTGCTCAAAAGTAAAGGATTCTCGTGGAGCTCTGTCACCCGCCACTATTTTTATAGAAATGCAATCTATTCTTCGTGACTGGCAGCAGTCGAAACGTCAGAGTTGGGTGTTCCCAGAGCGGGAACACAGCGCGTTAAAGGGTTAAACATGATGTCGATCACATGTCTCTGTTCCGTATAATCCATCCGTTCGGAATAATTATCTTTCTCGTTCTATTTTACAGCAAAAGAACCTTTTGTCGTGGCCTGTGTTCAACTGTCCTGTACGAACTTCGAGATATGGAACGTGTCCCAAAGGAATATATAATGGCCAAGCAATGGTTCCTATGCCTGAAGCAAATAGCACAGCACAAGCTCACTGGATCGAAATTCGGCACCAAGCTTTGCAGTTTGAAAGTCAATGAAACATGTTTCATTTTTAAAAGCATGCCGGAAATTTGCAAACGTCTCGTAAAGCAGTTTGTCGAACAAGTGAATCAACTGATGGAAATGCAGTGCAAACTAAAAAATATGTGGGATGAAATATTAGCAGTATAAAAATTACGTATGACACCATCTGTTGAAAGTCTGCCAAGACGATCTAAATTAAAGTGACGATGAAAATGAATAATTCCTCTCGTAACAATTTCTATACAGTCGAGGCTGCAAACAGTCTAAAGTAAACGATTCCTTCCTTTTGTTATCTACTGCACAATATCAGACCATCGAGTGCTATATCAAGAAATTTCCGCCGACAATAGATTACGAAGTATATCCAGAAACGTTCAGCTAAGTCATTTCATCATTCTCCCGCCTGTTGCATACCTCCTACGACAATTTTCTTCCAAACTAACCCAGAAACGACAGCTAAATCATTTCATCATTATCCGCCCTGCTGCATACCAGCGAGTGCCCTATCAAGAAATTTCCAAGCCAATCCAGAAACGACAGCTAAATCATTTCATCATTCTCCGTCCTTCTCCATACCAACGAGTGCCCTATCAAGAAATTTCCAAGCCAATCCAGAAACGACAGCTAAGTCATTTCATCATTCTCCGTCCTTCTCCATACCAGCGAGTGCCTATCAAGAAATTTCCACCGAGAATAGATTTCCAAGCCAATCCAGAAACGACAGCTAAATCATTTCATCATTCTCCGTCCTTCTCCATACCAGCGAGTGCCATATCAAGAAATTTCCACCGAGAATAGATTTCCAAGCCAATCCAGAAACGACAGCTAAATCATTTCATCATTCACCGCCTCTTGTATGCGATCGAGTGCTATATCAAGACACTGCCTCCGGTAATAGACTTATAGACTTCCAAACCAATACAGATCCTTCAAAACCGTCCAGGATTAAGCCGTCAGATGAACAAAGATTTGTGTTTCTAACAATCCAATTCAGTCATCCGCTGCACACTACGAAGAGCACATAGAATAAAAGGGCAATTTCTGATCTCTTCATCCCTTCAAAGTGAGTATCCAGGTGTGGGAATGTCCACCCACCTCTATTTACCGGATGCCTACCCAGAACGGGTAAAATGGTGTTATTCTAGGAAGAAGATGTTTAAAAAAATGTTTGTCACCACCAGTGGCGCTCCTAGGATTTTATTTTATGGGGGGCTGGGCTACAAATACTGCTGAACTCGGTTATAGTGACCTCAATTATAGCTATAACTCTCTTATACCGTCAGAATATTCTGTGCCAGTCGACTTGCCCATAGAACACAACCCCACGAGCAATGTAACTCATTTTAGAATCCAATAATTATATGATCTTTTCAGTGATGTTGTAACCAAGTTTAACCGTGTTTCATGCTCTAACTGTAAGTTTTTATTTAAAAACTAACATCTTTTTTTGGTAAAAAGTATTTTAGAAAAAATTTGAAGACAATTTTTAAAAAGAACACATTTAACTCATTAGTGACAATTTTCAATTTTCAATACTTTTCACTTCTAATTTCCCACCTTTAGGGGGGGGCTTCAGCCCCCATAGCCCCCTCCGTGGGTGCGCCTATGGTCACCACCAATCTTTGACGGACTTGGACGTTCGCTGATGACGGACAATGGACTTGGAGTTATTTGAAATGGAATAAAAAAGCAACTTCAGCAAGTTTACAGGTGATGAAGAAGATTCGGCCATTGCAATAGTTTTTAAAGTAAGCCCAGTATCAACGCATATAAGAAATACAACTGCTTTCTATTTATCTTTTTATTCAAGGGCACAGAGCTTCTAGAACCCCGACTAAACCTTTACAATTCTGGGAAGGAAAATAACATTTGCCGAAAACTATATTCATAAATACTAAAAACAAGAAGAGGCGCAAGCTACTTTAGTGTATCATTTTCATCGTTTTGTCGAGAGTGATTTTTTTTTCTATGTTGTTGGACAGTAATATTATTTGGCATCACTTATGTTTGAATCAACTTACACGTATTGTGCAGACAAATTCTATCAAATTGTATACTTGAGTAATGAATAAATAGCACATTTGAATATTGTATGTGTTTTATTTATATCTCATATTAAAAATGCAGATGTAGAATTTTGAAATAAGGCTAAACAATTTCCGAGTAAACGATACACAGAACACTGGTAGATGGCTGAAACTTGAAAGGTCCACAGCCTTATCCTTCCGCGCAGCTGGCGAGCTAACAATCTAAAGATCTTGCGCATCTGTTCACATCAGATGTAACGAAAATGAGCTTTAAAGTTCCTTGAAACGTCTTCCGCTCAAAGGCATGACTCTTTTTGGCAGGTATTCCTAGTGTGCTTTAAAAAAACAGCAAGAACTCAAAAATAAAAATAGCCATGTGAAATAACTGCTAATTGTGATAGATTAAATTGTATGTAACAAGTCTAGTAACAACAATGTATCAAGTCTTTGTGTGTGGGAGTATACCTTTTTCAGTTATCACAGGTCTTACTTTACCTGGAAACACCAATGATTGTTAATATAAAAAAAATCTTATATATATATATATATATATATACTAGGCTATAGGCTATATAAATAAAATTTTGATGAAGGTAGGAAAAAAAAATAGGAGCGACTGCGAGGCCTGCAAATATCGTTTTATTGCGAGTGCATTTACCGACGATATTACGTATTATGCGCGAAAACATGCCAAAAATCGCATAAAACATAAAATAAAACATTTTCTGATTCGAATTTCAAAAAAATCGCTCCGAGGTGTGTTAGGACATGTCCTTGTCCCCAGGAAAGTCGCCAAATTTAAAGACTGGTACTTTTTCCCTGAAAGTTTCCGGTTAGTTTATTTCTTTCAGAAAAAACCGAAGGAAAAAAAGCAAAGCAACTAAAAGTGCCTTCTACCCAGAGAAACAATGAAATTAGATCTCTGAAAACGTTTAATGTCATTCTGTATATAGCGTGTGCAGGCATTCTATAATGATTTCTACTATGAGCCAAATTTCCCATTTCAGTTTTGTTAATTATTCCTCCCTTTTCATGAACAATTATGTTTTAAATGTGAAATTGACGTACGAAATTTTTCTTGCACTCGAATACTTTTTTTTAGAGGGTGTACAAAGTTTCATGAAAAATTATCACACAATGAGCCAATGTAAAAAGGAATGTCTTCAAAAATGCAAATACTATGCCAAGAAATAAATTTTAAATACATTGCAATATTTCAACATGCTGTTCTTTTCATATTTCTGGTTTTAATAAATATTTATAAATGAGCTAGCGGGGACATGCAGCCACTGTTATCATATATACCAGTCTCAAATAATACCCAGTTTCAAATCTAAGCCGTGCCAACATACACCACTTTGCAAGATTTTTTTCAGGGAATAATTCGAAGCATTGACTTAACAGCAATCCAAATGGGAAATATCTGTCACTTACAGGGTTCGATCGCCAAAAAGTAAAGCAGGCATTTATTTAAAAAGTTGCAGCTTTTTTAAATTATCGACAACCTATAACTGAACACCAAATAAATGTGCAAGTCCAGAAGTTTCAATTTCGGGTTTACTTTATTCCGTTTATACTTATTTGTTTCTTTGTAGGTGCGTAACTCTTTTTTTTAAAACACTTCCAAACCGAGATGGAGCGAGTGGAGGGGGTGGGGGGGGGGGGCAGTGTCTCTTTTGAGACAATACGCCGACCCCAATTCATCGCGTAACGGACAGTTCCACTCACTTAATTACGTGAAGTTTGATCTGTTGTGCTACTGCCTACGTTTTCTGGCTGTATTAATAGACCCCGAGCGTGTTCCATCACTCTGACGTTCGGGGGAGGGACCCGTGACGCTGCTATTTTTAAAAGAGTAAATTAAAAAAAAAAATGCTTTTCACTCTTTCTTCTTTTTGCCTTTTCACAGACTCGAAACCAAGAATTTTTTTACAAAATTAAGGCCCGTTCAGACGGTACGGGCAGATGTCCGAACTCCGGAGGGTAAGGGGAGTTTCTTAACCCTTTAACGCGTAGTGTTCCCGCTCTGGGAACACCCAACTCTGACATTTTGCCAGTCACGAAGAATAGATTGGATTTCTATAAAAATAGTGGCGGGTCACACAGCTCCACGAGAATCCTTTACTTTTGAGCACGTCATTTCCCGTAAAAAGATTCTTTTGAACAGCACTGGCATCTGCTGAAAAAATGGAAGAATGCGAGAACAGCTGGAGAGATTGCCCAATGCTGGAAAAGGGCAGCCGTTTCCATCGCTCGACTTAACGACCAGCAAGAGGGCCACAGCCAGCTGCCGTTAATAAAGGGTCTCTAGATCTGTGGCACGCGATGAATGTTTCGATCGTCCGCCCTCTTGCTGGTCGTTAAGTCGAGCGATGGCCAGTAGCGGATCCAGAAATTTATTTTGGGAGGGGCTAAATTTTGAAAAAAGTTTATTTCCCCAAACAAAATGTACAATAAAGCAAAATTTTAGTTTAAAGTAATGTAAGACGTTTTGGGAGGGGCTAAGTTATAATAAAAATAACATTTTACCCACTTAAAGTGTATAATAAAGCAGAATGTTACCCTTTAGCAATCTCTTTGGGGGGGCTGAATCCCCCTGGATCCGCTACTGGCGATGACAAAGGCTGCCCTTTTTTCGGCATTGGGAAAGGGTTACGCCTCAAAGGGTTAATGGTCCATTTTCACTCGCAGAGCATTGTCATCGAAATATGTAGGGTATTTTAATGACTAGTCGGAATCCGCAGACAAAAGCTAACCCGTGAAACCACGAAAACATGCCCCCAACACAATGGAGAGACAGGACGGGAGAATACATTGATGGACCATTGGAGTTCCAGACATCGCCCGCACACATAAACGGACAGAATCTAAATCAAAACGTGTCTAAAGTAAGCTGGGTTGGATTATCTGCTGGGCTCAGTTGGTCAAAATCTGTGGACCCGCCTCCTCGACCCTTTAAGGAGTCCCAAAGGGGATAATGAATGAAGTTTTATGAATTTATTTCTACGGAATGGACTTAACGTGCGTTTGGGAAAGTAATACGAAACGCACAATCAAAACTGGACATGTACAGGAAATATTCGCTGACTTACTAATCATACGTTAGTTTAAATCGGAACTTACAGGCACATCCACTATGGCAACGCAAAAGAATTATTTGTACTTTTGGAATATTTTTTATTTCCAATAACAAACTATAAACAGTTACAGCAAACAAGTATAAAGAACAGAAGAATAAACAAATAAACAAACAAATAAATAAAATGCTGCAACATAGTTCATTAAAGTAATGGGCAGGGGCGTAGCCAAGGGGGGGTTTAGGGGGCCATAACCCCCATGAGGAATTTTTTGTCATGCAAAATGTATATTCTTCACCCCCTTATCACACACATGTATGCATATATGTGAGTTGCAGTAGTCGTAACCCCCCCCCCCATGAAAAATTTCTGGCGACGCCCCTGGATGGGTCACTAGCTTCCCCAGAATCACTCGCGAAAGAAGTGAAAGCTGGAAACTGGAATAAGTGAGGGGAGTCCATACCTCCTCCAGAGCTGAACAGAGTGCCTGTCGGTGAAAGCACGATATTGAATCTAAAAAGATGATTCAGTAGGCTGCCACGTCCAATGGCCCAGCGGAATTCGGCAACTGCTCTACGTGTTGAATCATTACGCAAATTTGGAATAGTTTTACGGGACATAAGGTTAATAAGGTCTTCTTGGGCACGGGCATTGATGGAATTTTTTGCAAGATGTTTAATAGAGCAAGCAGAAAGGCCTAAGACGAGAAGAAGTCGCTTTCAGAATATTCAGTTTTATATATTTTACCAATGCAGGTATATTCGTAATTCATAACATAATATATATTCTACAACCGTACGCCGACAGATTGAAAAAGTATTTATATCTAGTTCAGTATTTCAGCCTAGAAATCAATACTAGGGAAGGCTTGGAATGAAATTCGAACGTTTACAATCCTATTTTTAAATGTTTACTCAATGAGAAAAGAATAACTTGTCGATAGTTTTTGTGAAGGGAGGAGTGTGTGTGTGGGTATATGGGCGGAATCCTTCAAAAACTATATAGCCTAGAAGATCCTGCAAGGCTGAATCCGAAACTTAGATATTTTTTTTAATTATTAAATATAGATTCTATTTATTCTTTTAAGATGACTAAACTACTATTAAACGCTTTTCTTTTCTTTCTTTTTTTCTTTTTTTTTCTGTTGCATCGGGTGTCAAATTTTTCAATTTGATAAAATATTATCCAAAGCGCTATTTACCTAATCAATATTACCAAATTAAAAGAAAAATAAAATCACTACTACTTAGGAAAAATAACATAATTGTTTATTTTCAGCATATACTTTTGTTCTACCGCGATTCCACAAGCGAGTTCTAACATTTTTTAAATAGTTTGGTTAGTTTTATGACTCCAATTTCAATCACATAAGCATGTGTTTGTTTTTCTTCTTGAACAGTTAAGCTCTACGACACATAATTCTAACAGTATAACATTTAAAGAAAGATTATTAAACTTATTCTTTTAAACACATTCTTGATACATGCTTCAAGCTCCTATAATTATGTGTATTATTATACTGGTATCTGTGAATTTTAAAAGGTTGCCTCACAAAGGTAAAATCAGAAATGCGCATATACACTAAAAAGCAACAATATGTAACAAAATTAGCAAATTTCATCCAAGAAATGTTGTCGAAAATTTTATAGTCAATAGGCTATAAAATTATAGGTAAAGGATTAATTCAGCTCAAACAATCTTACGTTAAGTAGAACTGCTTTATGAAAATTTTCCACGCCTTGAATTTGATTCATTTCTACACTCATCCTTTTCTACATGGAAAATGTTGAGTGTTAGTTAAAGTTAATTTTTGATTATTCTTTTAGAAATACCTAAAAATATTCTAGATGGCAAAATCGAGAAAAATAAAAAATAAATACTATGTTGATGTAGAGGGAAAGTAAGACAGTGAGAGAGAGAGAGAGATTTTATTTTCATAGTTCTGTAAATCTCGTTTTTTTCATATATAATTTGTGATCAGTACAAAAGTGACATCAAAAATTTTTCCGTATTTATTAATCAATAAATCCTTTTTTCATAAAGGAACGAGGTGCTTTAATTTATAAAACTTAAAGTAAATTATAAAACTTAAAGTAATTTTTTTAAAAATCAGAGATATTAATGCAGGCATACGCACATATATAAATGCTACATCTATAAAAGAAAAGAAATTGTCGGTAGCTTAAAAAACTTAGAACCTCGGAAAGGAAGTTCCTTTCCGAAATGTAGAAAACTGTATAGCAAACACCTGTACAAATAATTTATCACGAAGATAACATTAATTTTTACATATATTTCAATTACTGTTATTTAAGTTGGCACTAAAATTTTTATTTTAAAAAATATAAGATCCTTTGTTAATATTACAACAGGTTTTTAACTTTACTAAGAATCCAATAATCATTTAATGTAGAGAGTAATACCCCAATTTATATTCTAACACTAGGATTATGGGCTGGATCAATTTAACTAATTCCAAACTTTGTAGCTAAATACATTTAAAATGAAAATCAAAAACAAAATATTTTTTTAATTCTTGTTTTAATGCCATAAGGAAATATGCGTAGTTACTAATTAATGCATATTTGAAATAAGTATTTAATATCATTGAAAACAAATACAACAAAGCATTATTTAAATGACTCATACTGAATACTGAATTCATGAATTACTCAATCTGCTTTATTTAAAAGGAAAAAATTCCAAAATTATGGTTTAGAATTTTTTTTTTTTTTTTTTTGTACTGATATTGCATTACTCATCGCAATAAAAAAAGTAAATTCAAAACTGAATTGAAAATTTACGTATAACTTTAATTTAAATAAGGTTATTTGTTTAAAAATTATATTTTATTTAATATTTTTCTCCCATTTGCGTTACAAGCGCATATATGCACGTAGTGTTAGTAAATCATTAACAATTTTTAATTTTCTGATCTTAAATTTACAATCAATTTATTAGCCTTCCCTTAAAATGTATATATCAAAGGAAATTTTAAATAGAAGATATAATTTTGAATAATAATATTTATGAAATAGAAAAAAATTCATAATGAAATTAATGTATATGATTATAATCAGAGGTGTAGTTGTATTGCGAGTTAGGCAAGGATGAGTCCGTCTTACAAAACCAACAATCGTTTATTCTCTTTCCTTCATACAGTCAGGGAAGCTGCAGAAGATTAAGACCCGTGGAAGCTCTGCTAAAAAAATTATGTTTTATCACGTTCAACGATATCGTTATTCCAGAAAGAAGTCCCCCTTCTGCAAGTTTTCGGTCAAATAACCCTGTTTCCGCAGTTCACCACAAGAGGGCCAAGGGTAAGACATTAATTCTAATTGGCTTAAATTTTTATTGATAATTTCACCGGCTCATTGACTAAACAAACTCTATATGAGATTAAAAAAAAAAAAAAAGTTCTGGCTAGAAGTTAATACGTTGTTGCCAGGCAACTGGGAACGCCGTAGCTACAATTTCTAAGAATATGTTCGTTTCAAACTGATTTTTTTTTAATGGATAATTTAAATGGAAGTAAACGGAGATATTTAATGAACACAAATAGAATTACAATTGGTTCTTACATTTATTTAATTTATTATGAAAGGATGAACTATCTTTCATCTAAATCGAGCGTATCGAGTTAAATCGAGCGTTTAACTACCGCTCGATTTAACTACCAGCAAGATGGCGCGCATCCATGTCAAAAAATGGTCTCTAGATCTATGGCCATCGATTAACGACTCGATCGACAGCCATCTTGCTGGCAGTTAAGAACGATGGCAATGGTTGCCGTTTTTCCAGGATTGGGCAGTTGTTTTTCTATATCAATATGTATTTCCATCTTATTCTCCAGTTCTCAGCAAATGCCGGCACTGATAAAAAAAATTCTGGCATCAGTTTTACAAATAATTGATCATTTTTACGGGAAATGATGTGCTAAAACGTAAACTATTCTCGTGTAGCTATGTCACTCTCGAGTATTTTTATAGAAATCAAGTTTATTCTTCGTGACTGGCAACAGTCAAAACGTCAGAGTTTCGTGTCTTCACGGCCGTGCGTTAAAGGGTTAAACACATTATTACTGGCAACTCGACGTATTCCTGGTAAGACGTCATAGGGGAGACAAAATGCTTCAATTTCGACCCCGCATACGTACGACCGAAAATCAATTTTCGAGAAATTTGATTCTTAAACTGTTTTCTTGACTAGCTCAAAATTTGACATTCAAATACAAATTTTTTAAAAATTATTAATTAAATGGATTTCGTTTTAATTTATATTCGTAGCTTACACTCTAACTGAGCTAAGGAAGTCATAAAAAAGTGCTAAAATACTTCAAAAATTAAATTCACTTACATGCATTATTACATGCATTTTGTTATTTTTTAATTTTCTTTTTTACGGTTTCAAAAACCATTGTTTATCTCAAACAATACTATTGTAGTCAGCGTACAAATTACGAATAAAATTTATCCCATTAATCAGCTAACCAGAAAGGCATTAATATTTACCTAAAGACATGCAATTTGTAGAGAAGGGTGACTTTTACTTAGCGCATCAGGTAAAAATGCCAAAGAATGCACACCCGTTGATCGTTTAGGATCGTTGGTCAACTGATCAAGTTATCACTATTTTTACGTGCTTAAAAACTTAACCACATCAGATTATGAATCTCAAACGACTATGAGCTGCGCCATCGTGTTAGTTTTGATTCTGCGTCGGGTAAGCACGTTTTACCGGTGTCCGGCTAATCAATAAAACATGCTGTGAGGAGTTGGTTATTATTTATTTTTATTAGCTGCATACGGAGCCTGCGAGGGGTCGGCTATTTTGTTTGTGCTTGGAGGTTGGAACGGGAGGAAGTTTTCTTATACATTAAAAAAAAAATTACAACTTATTTTTAAAAATTTGAAAAGAAAGTTATGTGTTTTTTAGTGCATGAAATACTGCTATAATGCTTTACAGATGTTCTAGTTAGTGGTATCACATTGCTAATTTACGTAATCCAATAATATCTCTAGTTATTACTTTTAATGTGTTGCAGAAAACTCTTCTCAGTTTAATAGTTACTAATTTTTGGATTATTAATGTTTAGAATTAATATTTTACATTTTCTTTCTTGGTTTTTTAAACACTATAAGTATTGTTTTTCTCGTTTTGGCATCATTTGGAGAGTCAGAATTGAAGTCGCCATCTTCGCGGTCAAAATGTGCAACCTAAGCACACGGTCCTCTTCGCAACCGAAATTTGCAATCTGCGGGTCGTCCGTCGGCTAGTAATTAAAGATTTACGACAAAAACAAAATGAACGACACCAAAGTTAAATAAACGCTATGAAATCTAACAACGTTGAAATGAAAGTACACCCGGTTAAACGAATTCAAAATTAAACAAACTTATGACAAAAACATATGTCATTCAAAGCAATCTAAAACACTCAATTTAACATTTCAAAATTAAACAAACCTTTATGGATATAGAACAAAAATAAAACAAATGTCCCAAAACAATCGAAATAAAAGTCCGACTAATCCAACAACGTTGAAATCAAAATGCATCCGTTTAAACGAATTCAGAATTAAACAAACGCTGTCACCAAAACAATCTAAAACTCTCAAATACTTTTAAAATAGTACTTTACAAATGTCACGCCGGTAACATTTAAAAACACTCGGCTGAGAGCAATGAAAAGAATAAAAACGTGACTTCCACAAACAACAATAAGTACGTTTTTCTCGCTAATTTTTAAAAACGAATTCGTACAAATAGGTGCTTAAGTGTTGTACAAACAATATTTTACACACTCTCAATTAATTTACCGAAATCTATGAAATTTTTCAGTTAAATTAAGGTGACCATATTTTTGAACGTAAAATTGAGGACATGTCCCCAAATTTGAAACAAAATTGCGGACTTTTCTAATTGATGAAATAATTTACAGTAATATACTTGAAAAACAATGTCATAATTAAAAATTGTCCCAATTGCTTTTTTACACTTTGGGGACAAATCGCAAAAAACCACAGAAATTTGGGACTGTCCCCGAAGAACTTAAATATTAAATAAAACTCTCCTTGCATTGCTTGCCACGCAAAAGGAGTATTTTCGCCAGTATATGACGTCATCTAATCGATCTACGCGAGAGATTGTGCTACATGATTTTTTTCAAAGAATCAAGGAATGAATCGTTTGCTTTTCTTCTCTGTTTACTTTTTCAAGGCGTGATATCTCACTAGAAATTTAGAGTTGACAGTAGCTGCAAGTTAAAAAAAAGGTTAATTTTATAGAGATCTTTCGAACTGTATAAAAAGTTTTTGCTTTTAGTTAGAGATAAAAATGTCGTTTTTATCAAACTTTCAACATGGCGACAGATGCACCGGGAGCGATGAGTCGATCCCGGAAGCATTAGAAACAGGACGTTTAATATTTAGATTAACCTATTTCTGAGTATCTTTTAAAAGTTGTTAAGCAGTTTTACTTCGTATATTGTCAAGGACTTTTCGTAAAAGTTATTCTATCATTTAACTATTTTAAATTTTAATATAAAACAATTTTTAAATATTTTCTTACAAGGTCTAAAATTTTTCTTTTCTTCCCTAAAAACCTTGAATGTTTAAGTCTAAAACCAGGATATTGCATAATGCATTAACTATATATACCAGGGATTCCCAAACTTTTTTTCGCCGCGGCACCCTTGTCAGGCTAAAAACATTTCGCGGCAGGTTACCTTTAAAAACAATTACGTTAGAATGAAACAGCTTGGGTGCATTTTTCATTAGTTCTTTCATGTTGTTTATAGGGCTAACTATCAAAAAGTATTCTCCTGGGAAAGGGATATCGAATTTTGATACCCGCTCTCCCATTTCAGGGAGTTCCTCTAAAAGAAAGGCTACTGGACACTGAACCTGCTCGAACTTGACTGAAATATTTATGTTTCCCCCCACTTGTTCACTGGCTTGGCTACCTTTTTTGTGGGATACCGGCTCAGAGGAAATTATTTGATTATACTTCACCAAAACACGTTTCTTGATTATCTCCACGGCATCCCTGGCAGACACTCGCGGCACACAGTTTGGGACCCTCTGCTTTATAAAATTTATGAAGGCATTTTTCATATTTTATGAGCTATTGCGTTTGCAGTGACAATGATCAACTTTTTCATTTTTTTTTTTAAATGTTCAACAGAAAAAATACTTTCTCTTCAATGGTATTCAAACCGTATTTCAAATTCGTGTTTTCCTTCTAAAGTCTTTACTTGAAAACACAAATAAAAGAGTTACCCCATTCCATTTCTTTTTAAATAATAGTCGTATAATGTTATGAGGATCATTTAGTACATTAGTTTTATGAACAAACTAAGCAAATGTTCCGTGTGAATATCAAAATATGAGCGTTTTCTTCCAATTCTGTCAAATCCATTCATGTCACAACCGTTACTTTGTCATCTTACTTATAACCAACCCTATTTGCGCTTTCGCAAGATCCAGGCAACGGTTATTTCTTTATTTGCGTTAGGGCAACTGTTGGTTATGTGACTACCACAACACACACAAGGGTCATCGCCACCTAGTATAGAAACTCGCGACTTCCTTCTGCGACCATCGATCTTCCAATGTGCGGCGTTGCGCTTCCAAAATGTCGTGTGACCATGTTACTATCGAGTTGAGAGGTAGGCAGGCCCTGAAATAGTCATCCCTTGACATCGCTCTTCCTTCCTCCTCCGGCATCCTTCCCCTAATGAGGTGCACCCCCGAAGCACACGGAACAGCGCGGGTTGTACGCTGTTAACCCGACTAATGATGGACTTAGTGTCGGGGATCTTGGCCCCGAGGTACCCCGTTCGAACGCTCACTAATGAGGGCGACCCCCTCCCCCCCTTTTACTCTTCGCCAAAACGACAAGGTTCGCTCGCCTTCTCTACTTCCCTTCTCTACAGGCTCTCTCCTTCTGCTCTTCTGGATGATATCGATCCAACGGGGATGCTTCAGGTAGACACGGCGACAATAGGAAGAATTCACCAAGTACTCCAGCAGAAAACGGAATCGCATAACGGTTTGATATGCCGAGGACTTGAGCCTTTCTTGAGATTCCCGACTTTCAGTTATCCTGTGTAAAAATTTTCCGAAAATAATTGACTCGTTCAGTTACGTAACCAATAGTCTTTAACAAATATAAAAGGAGATACACAAAACGTTAACAAAAGGAAGAATTCACAAGCATTTCGGCAGGAAATGGAATCGCATGACGGTGTGATTTGCTCAGGACTTGATGGATTCCTGGCTTTCAGTGATTCTGGGTAAAAATTTTGGATTATCCAAAATTATTGACTCGTTCAATTACATTACCAATAGTCTTTAAAAAATAAAAATAAAAAAAAGGAGATGCACAAAACATAAACGCAAGGAAGAATTCACAAGTATTTCGGCAGAAAACGAAATCGCATAACGGTTTGATATGCCGAGGACTGGAGCCTTTCTTGAAATTCCTGTGTAAAAATTTTGGATTATCCCAAAATAATTGACTCGTTCAGTTACGCAACCAATAGTCTTTAACAAATATAAAAGCAGATTCAGAAAACGTAAACAAAAGGAAGAATTCACAAGCATTTCGGCAGTAAATGGAATCGCATGACGGTGTGATTTGCTCAGGACTTGATGGATTCCTGGCTTTCAGTGATTCTGGGTAAAAATTTTGGATTATCCAAAATTATTGACTCGTTCAATTACATTACCAATAGTCTTTAAAAAATAAAAATAAAAAAAGGAGATGCACAAAACATAAACGCAAGGAAGAATTCACAGGTACTTCGACAGAAAACGGAATCGCATCACGGTTTGATTGGCTGAGGACTTCTGAGTCATTCTTAAGATTCCTGAGTTTCAATTAATTTGCGTAAATATTTCGGATTATTCAAAATAATTTACCCGTTAAATTAAGTAAATAATAACCTTTAACAAATAAATCAGGAATTACAAAACATATTAATATACAGCATATTTATTTTTTACAGTTTCAATAATCTCCTGAAAAACACCACAGAACAAATATTTTTTCATAATTTTCAAGTTGTAAAATATTTTCAATAAATCTACAGAAGAATGAAATTTGAAATTTAACTAATTAAATAAATAAATAAAAAGAAGATCGTAAAGAAGAGAGCCTCTCTCTTCAACAACTTTACTTTTTAAAATAACCACAGCAGTGCAACTTCATTAATCAATTGCAACATAAAAACCTGCAATTTTTCCAGCCCGTTCACATTTTCAAAATTAAATGAAATCATGTACTATTTTTAGAGCATTAATTTATCCACCTTAGTAATGATTTTATGATTTTTTTTCCCCTGTGAAATTTACTACAAATAAATCTGTATCATAAGCAATCAACTCATTGGGGATCACGTTGAACTTTAGCATTAAAGACCCTCAAACCAAGCAACTTTTTGCAACTTTTTTTTTTGCTATTTAATTTTTTTTGCTATTTCAATATTTAGTTTAATTTTTTTGTTTTGTTATTGCAAAACTATCGCCATCTATCACAGTGACACAGTACTTAAATGTACTGCATCACAGGTCCTCAAAGGGCTTACCGTTATATCTTATATAAATTAAATAAAGGCAAAATAGGCGTGGATTTAAAAAAAACATTTTTTTAGTAATTCTAACGCCGAATAAACCGAAATTTTTGCTTTTGTTTGTCCATAGTAGAATTAAAATCCAAAGCTCTCATTTTAATCAAAAAATAAAATTTAAGTGTATTTACAATTTTACAGTTAGTATCTGATTATGTTTACTGTTTTGTTCTAACTGATTGCACTGTTTGAAAATCAAATTCAATCTCTTAAAATTCTTGATGCCTTTCTGGTGCCATAACACATTCCTGAAATCTTAGAAGCTCTCGTGTGGGGATGTACGCGAGACCATGCGATTCGAGAGATTGCTCAGGACTTGACTTGTCTCGTCTCGTCTCGTCTCGCACTTTCACATGGAAGTATCTTCTCGCACCTTAATGTATCGTCTCGCGGTCTCGTCTTGTGTGAGACCGCGATACCAGTCTGACGCCCAAACTGTCTTTATTTTTACTCGTATGAAGTAAATAATGTAGAGTCGTCTCACGTTTATCGCGGTTTTACATATTGTCTTCATATCAGTGGCGGATCTAGAATTTTTTTATGGGGGGACGATGCAAAACTTGAATACCGTCAGAATTACATGAAACATGCCATTGTCGGGTAAGAAAGCCATTTTATCTAGTGTAAATATATCTCTCTCGGAGCGGACGCACAACCCCTGCGCCCTCCCCTTGGATGAGCCCTTACTTCCTATTTACATCCGGGTACGAAGTATCAAAATGTAATTGCATGCAATGGAATCTCCTTACTTTTAAAGCACACTGGAGATGGTTGCGAGATGTACTTGAGAACAAGGCCTGACTGGGGCATCTGGCGGTCCGGTGAACGTCGGATGGGCCGGTGGTTTGGTGGGCCGCAAGGGCTGTCCTCGGGAAGCTCTAGATTCGAGCCAAGGAGAGCCTTGCGGAGCTCTAGATTCGACAGCGACCAGCAAGGTCGGGAAGCAAAATGTGCTAGGTTACATATTTTTGAACAATGGCTCCCACATCTAGACTACCTTTATTCTAATACATAAATAGTTATATGTTATATTCTTGTATAAATGATAATATATTAAGTTTGTTTGTTTTTCCGGTGTACAATTCTATACTGTTAGAACGATGGGCTTGAAATTTTGCACAGGTATGTAAAATAAAGGATACAGAGAAGCCCTGCACAAGGCTACTTTAAAATTCTGTCAATTCACGCGTTCCCAAATTTTTCGTAATTTTCAGCTCTCCAAAGCTTCCTACTCAATGAATGAGATGCGATGTACTGAAAACTCCATTATTCTGTTCGATTCTCGTCATACACGAAGGAAGATGGGGGTCGGTCTGATGGAATCGCCCGGGCCGTTTCAGCAGTCCACTTCGACCCTGCTTGAGAACCCACTTTTGCGCCTGCATGTGAAAATTATAAGTGTATTTTGTAATGTTATTGCTAAAAGGACCCAGAAAATTCAGCATAGGACACCCATTGTTAAACACAGGTCTATGAATGCTCCGGCTACAGGGGTCACTTCCTTAATAAATGTATTTTACCTACACTCGACACAATACTCGTGGAAAAAGCTTCAATAATTCACTTACATACTTCGAAGAGTAATTACAGACTAATTTGCAAATAATTAAAAATGCCACTTGGAAAGTTAATCCTAAAATTCCTGTTTTCTTGGAGTACTGACTTGTAAGCAATGTCTTATAGACCTGAGGTACTGACTATAACCGTATTAGTCTGTTATAGCGCTTCACCGCGAGACTGGTCTAGCGGTCTCGCGCGAGAGCTGACCCAGGTATCGTCTCGCATCCGGTGGTATCGCCTCGTAGTCTCGTCTCGCGTCCATCCCTATTCTCGTCATCACAGCATGATGCGATTATTCATTCTAGCTAACGATGGCCACTTTCTTGCAAGAGCTGTTTACCCGATTCAAAATATGTTCGAACTAAATAAAATTACCCATACTACTAAAAAAAAATGTCGTAGGCTGCACATATAAAGTTTTCTCTTCGTGCTTGCAAGCTGTGATGTGTCCACTCTAAGACGAGCCGCGCACTTTTCAAATTGCTAAGCGATTGGATTCTAAAATAATACTGAGATTTCCACTAATCCAGTGAACAGGAGGAAGGGTAACAAGAACATTACCTTGCCCTTAACTAACGGAAACTTACGCTTAACTCACTATCTTATAATTCTTCAAAATCAATATATCCGTGTCATCTGTAACACAGGGCACCAGGAAAGATCCCTTACCCAGCCTTTTTGAATCGCTATTTACAGTTACATTTTCACATGCAAAGAGTTTTGAATAAGATAGCTATTCATATTATGTTACTTTCACACACGTGTTAAAAAAGAGCTGGTTATGGTTGTAAATAGCAAACCATCCAATCGGTCACCCACATAAAAAAAAGAAAAGAATGGGTTGTGGCTGTGTTGAAGACACGGCTGTGTGTTTCACGTGAATGGATGTACGTAACGAGTCATATTTTCTCCGGGTTCAGGAAAGAAATCAAGTAAACAAATAATTACCGTGCTATAACTTTACGCTTCGAGTCCAGCGATTGCCTACACGAACCGTACATTTTTAAGTTCAGCCACTACTGCCTCTTATGGGAGAGTATTACTAAGCAACGGTAAGTGTCCTTTGGTCACATCAATGAGATCAGAAACATAGGCGGCCAGACACATCACACTTAAGTCCGAATGGATTGTTGACAAACGTATTGGGTTGGCAACAAAGTAATTGCGTTTTCTTGCATAAAATTCAAGCAAATAAGTTTTCAACACGTTTTTAATTACAAGTAAGCTGTGCCTGAACATACGATTCATATTTGTTACATTTTAAAGTAAGAATTTCACTGGCAGTATTTTTTTCGTCCATAAAAGATGGCCACCCTCCCCCTTTTTTCGCTTCTATCCTCCTTAGAGGACACTATTAAAAATGTCCTGAAATTAATTTTTAGGTATTCGTGACTGCTGTATTTTACAGAAAGAATTTCACGGATATCTCTATTTTTATTTGAGATCACGCGGGATATGTGAAAATTTTTTATTTGAGATCACGCGGGATATGTGAAAAGAACTTTTTGGCCCCTTACCCCCCCTAAGATTACGAATTTTGGAAAATGCTCTCTGATCTAGCACCTATGTTGAAGAAATCACGTACGTGCCGAATTTCGCATAATTAACTTCAGTAGTTTTGGCCAGGCGAAATATTGACATACGGAAAACGCAATCACTTTGTTGCCAACCCAATAGTAGTGGAACGTGAACTAGCTGCTGTCCAATGCGTTTTCATAATCGGCGATTGCACACCATCGATGTCCATTAAGTCCGGCATTGATATACAAGCTATTACATCAAACACTTTCATAGGGCCGGACGTCCTAGCCCCAGCTGCAGATGTATTGGTGGCGCTAACGTTTATCCGTTCGGACGCCTTCGTTTTTTTACGTTCCCGGCACCGCTTCACTCTGTCATAGGGGGTGTGTTTTACGGGTATCACTGGATTGCTCTTCAGATGCCCTTTCCAGCCGTAAACTATATTTTGATTTGGGATTTCGTCGAGTATAGGCAGACGTTTCATTATTTATTTCAATTTTTTACTTGAGCACTATACGTCTATACACTATCGCTATTTCACACTTAACGTTTTACATGCGCAATCGATAGATCTTGACGAGAGCCGACGATTGAAACGCAAACGAAAGTTCCAGCTTTTCTGAATCGGAATTTACACTAAGCGGACATTCTCTGGCGCAGCGAAACGACCTCAAAATGGCGCCGCAAGCGATGCGTCACGGTCCTCACTCAACGTCACGAATTCTTACATCGTTTAGCAATCGAGTAGTGTCATGAAATTTCGGATGTAGATGATTGTAAGTAGCTGCAACATACAGCTAATTCACCCGATTTTGTTAACACACGTTTTCTGAATGACCTCACACTATGAAAGAAAATTCAAAGACGTATTCAGGTCAATAATAATAATAATAATAATAATAATAAAAATAAATAAATAAAACATTTTTTTTAATAGCCCCTGGATTCTTTAAGTTATTTGCTGTAAAAATTTGTCTTTACATTTAATAAGAGGAACTAAAAAAGCTACATCCCCGTAAACAATGGAAACATTCAGATATTTCGTTTCAAAGTTTAACTGAAAATGTAGTAATCAAGCCGAACTTGTGATTGGTACATTCGTTTTGGATGACTGTGACAGTCGACTTTAAGTAACAGCGTAAGCATAGCAACTTTGTAAAGTTACACGGGTTTATTGTCGCGTGTGAACAAAATATGAGCTAAATGCAATTTATTTACATTTTTATACAGAACATTTACATAAGTAGCACATTTGTTGCACAAAGGATAATGCAACTCGTAAAAACAGTAGCTCAACCTGTTTTTAACTACAAGCAGTACCTTTACATGTACTGGCAAAGAGAAAAATCCTTCGAAGCGATTAAATATTAAAACTGAATGCTATTGTTCTCCAGGGGTTATTTTCAAAGCTTTAAATGAGCTCAAGTCAAATCTTTAATATAAAAAAAATAAAGTATGTGACTTCATAAAGGGTGCTTTTTTTTATATAAACAGATGCATGCATGGTTAAAAGAGAAATGAGGGGGGGGGGGTGGAATACGAAGTAAAGTAAACAACACTATAGTTAACTGTAAAGCCATCCATTTTTCTTTCTTTTTCTGTATGTAGACGGGTGCTTATTACGTCTAGCAATTCAACGTTCACATCGCACAGTTGTAGTAATTTCATATTTTCTTCCCTCTGATTCGCTGTCGACACTTGAATTGTTTTAATATGCACTTTTGTAAACAGAATCGAGTTTAGCCAGAGACCTTGAGAAGGTCCTTATACCATTCATTATAGCGAAGAAATGGACGCCAGAGAGTACAGGAAAAGGAATTTTTTGCGCAAAAGTTTGTTTGAAATGTTTTTATAATAGTATGGTGAAAGAAGTATAATAATGGGGTCAAATATATAGATAAACAAAATAGGTTCTTAGACTTGAAAACATCTCAAACGGGAATTTTCTTAATCAGTGTGACCATAAAACAGTTTTCAAACATAGGGGAAGGTGGCCTAAAATGATCCCCTTAAGGGAAAAGCTTGCATAAAATAAGATAGACGTTTAAATAAAACTGGGTTCATTGGAATCCTATTTTACACTATATTTTGCATCATAAACATATTTTAATAACATTTTAAAAGCACATTGAGTAATGAAAAAAAAATTTGAGGAGTCCAAAGGATCATTTTACCCTCAACCAAAGGGCAAAATGATCCTTCATATGAAAATAATTGTAAATTGTTCTTTATTGGCCAAATAAAAGATGTAAAGGTAATTATGGCTATGCGTAGTGAAATAAAATAAGTTTTACAATCACATGATATTCATAAGTTATTGAAATTTTAAGATAAAAAATGCGACAAGCAATAATAACATGGAATATTTCAAAATTATAATTCAAAATATATGGCTTATAAACGCAGAAATAAATTAAATAATGAAATGGAGGATTGTATATCTAAAGGATTGTATATCTAAATGTAAAGGATTGCATATCTAAATAAATAGGATACGTAGTGCTTTCCTTAAAACGGATGTCGTAAAACACAATTTTTCGAAGAATTCTATTTAGACGCGTTATATTGTGACCGCTTGAAAACTGACATTGCCTCTTCTTCAGCTGGCATAACTACTTTATATGTTACCTTGTAGATAGCGCTACCAGTAGCTAAGAAAACATATGTGGAACGTTTTACTCGCTAGGATTATTTTCGGCCACCTTCCCCTAAAATTCCAAGTATACTGATGTGTGATTCATTTAGAATTATTACGCATATACATAAATTCAATAAGGTAATTGATGATAAAGTCCGGAATATTCTTTTAAGTAACATTTCAACTCTTAAACAATTTTTAGCAGGATTGAATGCCATCATACTTCGAAAAAAATTTCGAATGTATCTCCGCAAGTTGTATTATGCACATTTACAAATGGTTAAGAAACATTCGAGAGCAAAATTCAAATGTACAATATTTCATGAATGGGCGATGCCTCTTATCTCATTTTGCAACAAATTTTGTGCCTCTAAACATTTTTCCCGAAAGTTGCACGAGACGTATGCACATTTATTGTTTGGGTAATAAAAATGCTGGTCAATTTGTGCAGAAACATTCTATATTTTGTTTATAGTCATTGAAAGAATTTTCTTTTTTTTTTTAACTATTCAAAGAACTCATGAAAGAAGTGTCATTTTTCATGAACAGGCTGAAGTATGCATGATTAGTTACTGTAACCCCCTTCTCTAGCACAGTAAAAATGTGCTTTCTAAAATAACTATGCTCTCGAAGTTTTACGCGTATATTTTCGAAGTTATCTGCTGTCTTCCATTTTAATGAGTCGGTAGGCAATTCAACTGTTTTTATCTCAACTCTACACAATTTTTAAGGGAAACTCCCATGACAAGAAGTCAAAAAGTGACACATGTTCCCCAGAAATTAACTCAGTAAAAACACGTGTCATTCAAGCAGAATGACGGAGAAAACATCGCTGTCGCGAATGGGGAAAATTAAGAAAAAATAAATAAAAAGTGGGAGGAGGGGGGCGGGGATTTTTATAAAAAAAGGAATCATCTACATGCGTGTAGAAAGTTTCTTAATTGAGAGTTGAATGTTCTAAATCCGGCACTGGCAACCTTTGGAAAGTTGCGGGCCGAACTTCAAAATGTTGGCTTCAAAAGTCGCGGGCCGTATGAATGGGATTTATCTGTTCTAAATTCAAGGGTAATCCTTCATTTTATTAAATTGCAGATTTCGAATATATTATTTAAATTTCTGCATTTAAAATTTTCTATTAAGTAAAAAACCAAAATGGACTACATAAGGTTCCGGGAATTTCAGGTACTTCGGAAGCCATTACCAGAAAATACAGAGATAAACTAACAAAATTTTCTTCTTATTTTTTTTTTTTTTATAAAATTTTAGTGGTATAATCCTATACCGTCTATGTTCTCCAACATTTTCCTTCTACTCATTAAGTTTCTACATCAAGTCTGAAAAATTATTTTCCATGGTCTCACTTCCCCCGCTTAACCCCTTAAGCCTCACTCCCGTCAAAATCACGGGCTCAGCTTTCTTCCTCTATTTCTGGTGGTGATATTGCCGGGCAAGAGTGTTCCATTCAAATGCTGTGCGCCAGAAAGATATAAGAGCGTTTCCATTCTTATGCACGGATTTTTTTTAACTATCTCATTTTACTCAACAAATGTAAATAAAAGACTATTTTTAACGTCATTCGAAGAGAGTTTATTTTTAAATAGAGGGTAGCACTCTACTAAATACGTGTATTGGTGATAGGCATTGTGCAATCTTAGTTCAATTTTTTTTTTTTTTTTGAAAACTTTAAAAATATTTTTCTTTCAAGTTCAGTAGCAAGTTCAATAAAATTCTCCTTGAGTGTTTAACCCTTTAACGCGCAGTGTTGCCGCTCTGGCAACGCCAAACTCTGACGTTTGGACTGTTGCCAGTCACGAAGAATAGATTGGATTTCTATAAAAATAGTTGCGGGTGACATAACTCCACTAGAATCCTTTACTTTTTAGCACGTCATTTCCGTAAAAAAATGGTCACGATTCTTTTTAACAGCACTGACATCTGCCGAAAAATGGAAGAACGCGAGAACAGCTGGATAGATTGCCCAATGCTGAAAAAAGGGCAGACTTAACGACCAGCAAGATGGCGGACGATCTAGAGACCCTTTTTTGACGACAGCTGGCTGTGCCCGGCACAGCCAGCTGCGGTCTCTAGATCTGTGGCACGCGATGAACGTTTCGATCGTCCACCATCTTGCTGGTAGTTAAGTCGAGCGATGGCAACGGCTGCCCTCTTTTCAGCATTGGGAAAGGGTTGCGCCTCAAAGGGTTAAAACATATTTCGAATGATTTCCTGCTTATACTACAGCCTCACCATGGCACAGTAGTTATATTACTGAAAATGGTAGACGGCCGAAGTGTGAAGGTCCCGGGTTCGGGTCCCATCGCGCAGTCGTCGATCTGACGGTCTGGAGTTTTGGTAGGTTTTTTCCAGATGTAACGTTAGAACCCCTTAGAAAGTCTTCCTACCAAGGCGTCCCTCATCTTAGGCAGATATCCCTCGCGCAGGTTTGCCTAAATCACTCGCTTATACTAGAAAACACACATTCAGTCACCATAACCCTGAATGTCGGCTTTTCCTAGAGATTTGACGTTTTTTATTTTTCTTTCGCTCAAAAAAAAAAAAAAAAAAAAAAATGTCCAATACCTTAAAATGAATATATATATTGTACATGCAGTTATTTTTATACTATTTTCTGTAATAAAAAAATAATCATTTTTATGCCCGTTTTCTAGAAAATAATTCGACCGTTAAGGGACTAATCTCCCAACATTAGGTAATTTAAGTGTATTAAGCTCACAGCTATGAAGATAATTTTTTAGTCAAACATTTAGTCATCATTACATCTAACACTTAACATAAGATTTTCCCCTTGATTTTACACAAATGGATTCATGAATAACGTCACTTGAACGTAATTGATGTCATTCATGACATCACTTTAACTCAGCTGAATCACCAAAGATGTAAGAAAAGTTGCGAAATTCTTGACCGCTGGCGCTACTGTTTCGTATCCAGATGTTGAAATGACGTGATTTTTAAATCATGAAGTCAGAATGCGCAGTCAAACGTACTCAAATGATAAACCAGTTTGTATAAATATTGAGCGTAAATAGTAAGAAAAAAAAAAACAGTAGTATTTTAGTAAATAATGAAAAGAAAATGATTTTTAAAATAATTTAAAATTCGACCTAATTTTCTATAGATGATTTTTTTTAATCAAACTGTTTTTCATAGCAATTTTTTAAAAAAAGTTTTGGGGCAATACAAATCTGGGGGGCCTTGGGCCTTACGGACATTTTCCCTGCATGAAATAATTGACAGCCCATTTTCTCCTATTCTTTTGTCATTCATTGTGGGTTTTCAAATATTTGAATTAAAAATAAGTGGAATTTATATTTGTCTTTATGTATATACACATAAAAATAAATTATTGATCTTTCAGAACAGGCTTTTATATAAAACATATGAATGAAATATATGCTTATCGTTCGAATATTTTGCATACGTGCTGACGAAGCAAATATGTAAATCAGTGGGACATATTACTGATGTTTATGATACGAGGTAAAAGGCGAATGTTTTTTCTTTAATGGCCGGGTCAGCGGCACTGTTGAAGGCTTGACCGACGAGAGCCGCAGATGTTCGTCGTTTGATTAGGGTGTTCCTATTTGACAGGCCAATGTTGCCCCTTATGAGTGGTCGCGTCATTTTGAACCCATTCCAAACGAGAGACCTAGCACCTGAAATAAGCACTCCCAGAGGCATTGTTTGAACAGGGAGAACATTGGAGACACGAACAGATTTTACGTGCACCCGCTTCCACGAGCGTTCGCCGTTCCACAGCAACCCAGCCGAGAGAGGTTTTCGCCTTCCCAAACACTGGCCAAGCCGGTGCTGCTTCACTTTCCGGGTGCTTATGGGAACGGAGTTTAGCAACTGGACACTGCCGGACTCTAAAAGGTAAATGTACAGTGGAATATTACGATACACATTTAAGATTACTACAGTGCGCACCGGTTATAACGGACCTGGGATATAACGTACTATCGGCTATAACGTACCTGGGATATAACGTACTATCGGTTTTAACGTACCTAGAAGCTAGGTCCCGATTGAACTCCTATAATTAAAACGTTATTTAACTTCGGTTAAAACGTACTTAACAAAAGGACGTACTTCGGCTATGACGTACTTTTATGCCAAAGCCAAAAACAGAATTTCGCTTTTCTTAAGCCTTTTATTTCCTTGTTCTCGGAAATTTCAGTACCTTCAAAAACACTCGTTGTCAGTTTAAGATTCTCTCGCGAGATGAATCGCGTATGAATGAAGGGAGCGATCTTTTATCTTTTTCGCCTGCTAGGTAGGGCTAAGAACGAGACCGTGTTCTTTATTTGTCATTCATGGATCCAAATGCCTCCCGAAAAGCCCTATCTATAATGATTCTGATGATAGTGAAGAAGAAACAGAGGAGCCTATACCAAGCATACCCGACGCATTCAATGCTGCAAAAACATTATCACGATTTTTTTTTTTTTTTGAATGCCGCAGTGATGATGCAGAGACTCTACAAAAGTCTTATGGATATCCAAAACGGCATTTTTAAAGTAGCCTCTGCCCATTTAAAACGAAAGAAAATGACAAATTATTCATCGCAATAAAAATTGAAAGTAATAAAGAATTTTCTCGGTTTAATTTAAATTTTAAAAAATCAAACCTGTTTAAAACACATATTACAATGAAATTATGAGCCCACTTTCTTTTTTACTTTCCGAACATGTACCATGTAAGGAAAGTATTGTCATCATGAAAAAATTCGACTTCGAGATTTTGGTGTTTTTACACGTTTTGAGGGCTTCTGAATCCATTTATGCTATTTTTACGAGATGTATGTATGTATGTGTGTATGTGTGTGTGTGTGTGTATGTGTGTTTGTGTGTATGTGAGTGAACACGATAGCTCCTGAACGGAGCATTCGATTGAGCTCAAATTGGATATATATGTCATAAACCACCGTCGCAAGACCGGTATTGATTTGGGTGTGTATAGGACTTATAGTTTTTCTACAGGGCTACGACCAAGATTTCTTTTACATTATGGCCTATGGGGGGAATTTCTTGAAAGTGCGCTAGCGTTTAAACGGTAGATTCGATTGAGCTCAAATTGGGTATACATGTTATAAACCACCGTTGCAAGACCGGTATTGATTTGGGTGTGTATAGGACTTATAGTTTTTCTACAGGGCTACGACAAAGATTTCTTTTCCATTATGGCCTATGGGGGGAATTTCTTGAAAGTGCGCTAGCGTTTAAACGATACATTCGATTGAGCTCAAATTCGGTATACATGTTATAAACCACCATCGTAAGACCGGTATTGATTTTGGTGTGTATAGGACTTATAGTTCTCCTAAAGGGCTACGACAAAACTTTCTTTTATGTTATGGCATAATGGCCTATGGGGAGACATTCTTGAAAGTGCGCAAGCGTTTAAACGGTGCATTCGATTGAGTTTCAATTTGGTATATGTGTTTGAATGATTCATCGATTAAAATTTATTTAAGTGCTTGGTCATGATCTTAATCGTAAGTGTTCGGAAAGTCGAGTGGAGTCACTCCAGATTTTTTTTTTGTGTAATATTGAATCTGACTGGCGGTACTGCTTATAACGTACTACTTTTTTAGGTCCCGTGAAAGTACGTTATAACCGATGTCTACTGCATATAGCATTTTAACTCGTATTTAAAATTTAAAACTTATTTCAGACTTTTTTCAAGATTTTTGGAGTGTGATAGGACCATTACGCTTGAATTTTTCTTGTAAAACATAAGCAAGGGCAAGATTTTACAAGCAGACTCATGTACGCATCCAAAGGGGTCAAGCGGCTTTTAACCTTGGATCTTTGTTCCGACGTCTATACGCAATACATCACATGCACGAACAAACAAAAATAAATAAATAAGAGTAAAACATGATTATAGTAATAATAATAATGAACACCAGCAACAACGCATAAATCAATAATAAGTCCTTCGGCGCCTGAAACAAAAGGGAAGAACGCGGTCCAGCGATGCGGAACTGCCGCTGAAAGTCCGAAACACCCCTCGCCCGCACCTAAAACACCTGTCCGCGTGTAGTGACGCCCGGCGTTAACGAGACGACTTCCAACAATTTGTCGGTCCGGCAGACCGTGACCACCGATATCGGTTGAATCCGCTCATACATACGATATCCCATGGTGTGGGATGATACAGAACTGATAGGGGTGGATGGATTTCATTTAGTTCCATTCGGACGTTTCATTCTTCCCGCCGTTTTGTCATGTAGATTGCACAGTGTTTCTTTTTTTTTTTTTTTCCCCTCATATTGTCTTGCGCCAGGCGTTGCAGACTCGATGACCCTTGCTGTGGAAATTAGCATCCTATACGAAGCCGGGTAAAAGGGGGGTGGAGGGGGTGGGGTGGGAAATTTCAGTGCGTATGTTGTTGCGGAAATGGACGTCAGAATTAATAACATTTTCCGTTGATTAATTCGTTTTGGTGGGAAAGAAGATCTTGGGGGAGTTTCGTTGCGTTGGAGGCACGCGCACGCGCAGTGTGGGATTCGTCTACGCTTGGTAACATTTCGAGCCTTGTGATGAGGATGCACAAGGTAAATAAGGAGTGACGTGTGTTCAGTGGCGTACCCAGGATTTCAGTTTAGGGGGGGGCTGGGCTACAAATACTGCTGAACTCGGTTATAGCGACCTCAATTATAGTTATAACTCTCTTATAACGTCAAAATATTCTGTGCCAGTCGACTCGCCCGTAGAACATAACCCCACGAGCAATGTAACTCATTTTAGAATCCAATAATTATATGATCTTTTCAGTGATGTTGTAACCAAGTTTAACCGTGTTTCATGCTCTAACTGTAAGTTTTTATTTAAAAACTAACATCTTTTTTTTTTTTTTGGTAAAAAGTATTTTAGAAATAATTTGAAGACAATTTTTAAAAAGAACACATTTAACTCATTAGTGACAATTTTCAATTTTCAATACTTTTCACTTCTAATTTCCCACCTTTAGGGGGGGCTTCAGCCCCGATAGCCCCCTCCGTGGGTGCGCCTATGCGTGTGTTCATTCACGATTCCTTGATGCGAACAACGGGGTTCTGTTTTCATTAAGTTAAATGTTTCGTTCGTCTGAAAATATGCGAATCTCATAACCAAAATGTTTTCCTCAAGTTCCGAGTCGAGTAAAAGTCTCTCGCAACAGGTTTAACCCTTTAACGCGCAGTGTTCCCGCTCTGGGAACGCCCAACTCGGACGTTTGGACTGTTGCCAGTCACGAAGAATAGATTGGATTTCTATAAAAATAGTGGCGGGTGACAGAGCTCCACGAGAATCCTTTACTTTTGAGCACGTCCTTTCCCGTCAAAAATGGTCACGATTCTTTTGAACAGCACTGACATCTGCTGAAAAATGGAAGAATGCGAGAACAGCCGGATAGATGGCCCCATGCTGAAAAAAGGGTAGCCGTTGCCATCGCTCGACTGAACGACCAGCAAGAGGGCGGACGATCGAAACGTTCATCGCGTGCCACAGCTGGCTGTGCGCGCACAACCAGCTGTCGTCAAAAGAGGGTCTCTAGATCTGTGGCACGCGATGAACGTTTCGATCGTCCGCCCTCTTGCGGGTCGTTCAGTCGAGCGATGGCAACGGCTGCCCTTTTTTCAGCATTGGGAAAGGGTTGCGCCTCAAAGGGTTAAATTAAATGTTTCGTTCGTCTGAAAATATGCGAATCTCATAAAGGACATAATCAAAATGTTTTCCTCAAGTTCCGAGTTGAGTAGTCTCTCGCAACAGGTTTAACGGTGTAGTTCAAAAAAATTATGCGATTTTGGTACATAAGTACAAATAAACTAATGATGCCAGGCACTTCAAAATTTTGAAACTGTTTCTTTACAAGCTGTACTACATACTGAAATAAACAATCCATCGGTATCGGTTTCAAAACTTTTAGAAAAAATTCTTAAAAATCGGAAATTTTCGAAAAACGTGTCACTCTTCGAAAAATCTAGCAGCTCAGATCCACGTTTAAGAATTTTTTCTGAAAATTTCGCAAAAGCCACAGCTTTTTGCTTATTAATAAGCTTATGAAGAACCATCTGGAATTTTTGGAGACGCTGGTGCTATTAGTTTATTTCAATTTGTGTACCAAGACTAAAAACAGAGTTTTTTTTCTTCGGGCATACACCCTTAAGAGTTTCCGCCAGATTAAGAGATAACCAGGTATAACGCTTAGGAAAAGCTTATTTCTGTTTAGCACTACAGTTCAGCAAATCTTTACTCCATGTGGGTGTAAATAAATTCATTTGTTCAACTAACTATCTTTTGCTCGTTTATCACTTAAGTTCTGTATCGAAGTGGATAATAAACTGGAAATAGGCCATATGAAGTAGAAAGAACACTGCGAAATAGAAATATCGCAAAATGAGCTAGCCGGTTTCAATATTTAACTTAATTATCTGCTATCTCATGTTTCCAAGTTTTGAATGATCTCCTTCAGTACTTTTTTTCTAAAAAATCCCTATTGAAGAAGTTTTTAAAAATGATTATTCGAATTTCTTAGATTCCTTTATTTAAAACATTAGCTGGTTTTTATAACCCATGAACCTATTTGATACTTATATTGAAATAATTGTTTATGCATTTACACCCTTTTAGCAGTTCATAGGTAAATACTGAACACTTTCATACAAACTAAATTTTAAAATATTTAAATATGACTTTTTTTTCCTTTTCTTTTTTTTTTTTGTTACAGCATTTAAAAAATGAGAAAGTAAACATTTACAGCAGTACAACATGAAATTTTATCTTTGCACAAATTGGTATTTTTTTATTAGTTGCAGTTTAAATTTCGGCTTGTAGAATAAAAACACACTCACGCAATTTTATTCCTGGGGCTGGAATCCTATTGAAACATATTAAAATCTTGTGCATTTGTGAATTGACTAAAATGAAAACAAATAGTGATGTGCTGTATTAAAAGTCCCGTGTCAGTAGATGAGTAGTCGTAATCACCCTTTTTGCAATAAAAGACGACAGTAACTACACCTAAAAATGGATCCACTGTACTCCCGTCTCCCCAACTCTGTCGAAACCTTTTTGGTCATGTGACCTAGAAACCCAGCAGATGAGAAAACTTGGAGTGTTGAATTAAAAAATTTCGGTGGTTTCTCAAAATGGGAAAGGTTTCAGACCTTTCACGAAAGGGCGTTTCATTTCATATGTTATTATTCTATAATTAATAATCGAATACCACTTATATAGCCATATTACGATAGCCATACGAATGTGATTAGATTATTTTCAACAATGGGCCTTATAGACGCATTACTTACTGTAAGACACATCTTAGGAGGGGGGGTGAGGTGTAAATTAGAAATATACGAATATCATTATTTTTATTTTACTTTTTACAGTCTGGTATCGACTTCGGTTAATATTCTTTTCATCTGTCTCAACCAGGGGCGTAGCCAAGGGGGGGTCATAACCACCCCCACGAGGAATTTTTTGCCATACAAAATGTATATTCTTCACTCCCTTATCACACACATGTATGCATATATGTGAGTTGCAGTAGTCGTAACCCCCCCCCCCCCCACACACACACACACGAAAAATTTCTGGCTACGCCACTGGTCTCAACCCTTCAATGTTTCAGCTGGCCATCAAGTGGAGGATTCCTGTGAGTGCATTTAAGCACAGTGAAAAAGTACAGTTTTTTTTAACAGTATGTACCGAGATTTAAAATATTTTCCCAAAAATTGGCTGACTATAGAGAAAAAAGTTACACAAAACTCTGAAATAGTTTTTCTTTTGTAATCACAAATTTAATTCAAACAATTTAACAAAAGTCTTGCTGTTTCTTTCGTTAAGTTCTGTCTTTTTTAAAAAGAAGATATTTTTAATTAAAATATAAATGTAAGCGCATTTGTTCATTCCAGGTAATTAAAAATTAAAAATCCGAAAAATTTACTCAATCTAAATTTCACCGGCTTAAAAAAGTTCTTTTTGAACACAAAGATTAAATTTTGTAGCGACAAAATTCGGCCACTTTCTTCAATTTCAAAATATATTGCATTAAAATAGGACGAGGTTCGAGAAATATTTTCGAAAGTCACCAAATTACTCTAGACGTTACTTGTCACTACTAGTAACTTAGCCCATTGTACGACTCTAAACTAGTTACAAAAACAGATAAAATGTTTTCTTGCTTTTTAAAATTAGTATAACCCTAGTGTTAAATATCCTGTAAAAATGTTATAAGCAGGTCGTGCAAGACGAGAACTGACCGAGCCGTCAGGTCTCGTCTTGTCTCGCAGTTTATCAAGGTCTTTTCGTTCCAATCTAGTCTTGCTTCCAAGCCTCTTCTAGAATATTAAACTTTCACAAAGTCTTATCTCGGTCAAAACTTCAAGATTTTCTTCTTGTAAAGACTTTTCAAATCCATTGTTACCAATTCTTTTAAAACTCAAAATTATGAAATAAAGACAAGTTTTAATGAAATTTTAGACTTCAGCTGGTATGTACACTCCCATTAATATTGCAATTGGTGAAAGCAAAGAAACAGAATAAGGGAGGTGGCAAACGAAACATTGCAACAACACTGATATTTCCCACTTAAGCGATTTTTCGCTTGGTTGGCCATGCTTGCAGTTGTCAAAACTGATCTGACACCCGCACCCCCATAACAAGGACACAACAGGGAAATGCGTAACCTTCTATTATGTCTCGCCTCTTAACAAACGAATGAGATTGGAAGCGCATTTCCCTGTTATGCAATGGCCGGGGCTTTAGAGATGGCATTTTGTTTCAGTAAATCATGAACAGCTGATTAACAGGCATTGTTCGTTTACGTATTGGAAGAAAGAGAGAATTAAAACAATTACACGTCGATGAAGGAGTTGAAGTTTTGTTATACTTTGTCGGTTATTATTTGAGATTCTTTATCAGTCCTTCTGAGCAAGCAAGGACCGATATTTTGGAATTTGTAAAAGGTACAACTGCAAAAAATCTCCTTCTTAATACAATCAGAAATTTCCGATAGAGTGAGTGGGGTCCCGAATTCATCCGATCTCTGGTCCTCCCCGCATAGAGAACGTTAATCCATTATTCTTCGTTAAGGCTTGGTAATGTCATTTTAATTGCGAGAGTCTTGTCCTTGTATCTTCAGTTTTAGACGATATTTATACTGCTCCCCTTTCATGGAATTAAAAATTTAAATTATTTAAATTTTAACCAGAAAAATATTGGTAATTAAATTTTATAGGTATATATTGCGTAGTACTCATTCTGGAAATTTAATTTTCTTCCAAATGCTAGTTTTTAGAAATTGACTTTAATATTTTACAAGAAACCCTAAAAGAAAAATATTGAATGCAGTATGCAATATACATATTTTTTTATGTGTGCTCCAGACTTTGTGCCGATTACAACCGACTGTAATGGATGACTAAAATAATATTTTACAAATTTACAAAAATGCTATGATAAAATTGCATTTCCATGGAATTCTTTTGATATTTGATTTCTTTAACATCAAGGTTACTGTTATTTTACCAAATTAACATTCACTAGTCATAATCTTTTAGAAATTGTTAGTAATCGTAATAATAATCCATATCATTTCTTGTAATCGATTACAGACGACCGTGTAATCGCACGAAGTTTGGTGTGTTGCATTTCGTTTGTGCAATAAGTTACTTTAATTACCAAACTCTCAAATACCATATACCACACCAAGTATGCCCTACTCCATTTTTAGGGATGGATTCGAGACGATTTTTTTCCAGATGAGACAGGGGTTTACTGCTTTTTTTGCGAGACGCGACAAACATTTTTAACATTACGATATAGGGATTTTGCGAGACGAGACAAAGAATTTAATCTGTTTTGCGATACGCCCATTTTTTGTCTCGCGTTCATCCCTATGCATTTAAATCTCCAATATCCATTTGATGGACAAGAAGCAGAATAGAAATTACATCTTAAACCTTTGAGGCGCAACCCTTTCCTAATGCTGTAAAAAGGACAGCCGTTGCCATCGCTCGACTTAACGACTAGCAAGAGGGCGGACGATCGAGACGTTCATCGTGCGCCACAGATCTAGAGACCCTTTTTTGACGACAGCTTGCTGTCCTGGCACAGCCAGCTGCGTCAAGAAAGGGGCTCTAGATCTGTGGCACGCGATGAACGTTTCGATCGTCCCCCCATCTTGCTGGTCGTTAAGTCGAGACATGGCAACGGCTGTCCTTTTTCCAGCATGGGGCCATCTATCCAGCTGTTCTCGCATTCTTCCATTTTTGAGCAGATGTCAATGCTGTTCAAAATAATCGTGACCATTTTTTTTACGGGAAATGACGTGATAAAAAGTAAGGGATTCTCGTGGAGCTCTGTCACCCGCCACTATTTTTATAGAAATCGAATGTATTCTTCGTGACTGGAAGCAGTCCAAACGTCCGAGTTGGGTGTTCCCAGAGCGGAAACACTGCGCGTTAAAGGGTTAATGAGGGTTTAAATTAATGAGTGAAAGAATTAAATATTTTGCATCTGAAATTATTTATACACATTACTGGATATTTAACTGGAAAAAAATTTAGAGACTGCAAAAGTTGTATAAGCAATGCAGTTGGGAAAAGCGGAAAATTCATCAGAATTCCTTGGACACACTATACAAAGCGAAGTAAAACATTCGTTTTACTTCAGTTGTATAGTGCTCAGCTATTTTCTGATATTAAACTACCAAAGGAGCTTAGTGTTTTACAATACATGAAAAAATTAGGAGATCTGATGTGTAAAGAACAAAATCTATCAAGTGATTCCAGATTCAAAAAAGAAATGATTGTATATCAATTAAAGATATAAATAATATAACATTTAGTAAAACATATACAATCTATTCAATCATTGAATAAACTGTATATGTTTTACATGTATGTAGTAATTGAAAATCAAATATATTAAGAATAAAATAATGATCGACAAATTATTGCAATCTAATATTAGATTGTAGAACCAAACACATTTCATAAAACAAACTGTAAACGAATATATTGGGTTGGCAACAAAGTAATTGCGTTTTCTGGTATAAAATTCAAGCAAATAAGTTTTCAACAAGTTTTTAATTACAGGTAAGCTGTGCCTGAACATACGATTCATATTTGTTACATTTTAAAGAAAGAATTTCACTGGCAGTATTTTTTTTCGTCCATAAAAGATGGCCACCCTCCCCCTTTTTTCGCTTCTATCCTCCTTAGGACATTTCATAAATATGAAATTTCAGGACACTATTAAAAATGTCCTGAAATTAATTTTTAGGTATTCGTGACTGCTGTATTTTACAGAAAGAATTTCACGGATATCTCTATTTTTATTTGAGATCACGCGGGATATGTGAAAAGAACGTTTTGGCCCCTTACCCCCCCTAAAATTACGAATTTTGGAAAATGCTCTCTGATCTAGCACCTATGTTGAAGAACTCACGTACGTGCCAAATTTCGCATAATTAACTTCAGTAGTTTTGGCCAGGCGAAATATTGACATACGGAAAAACGCAATTACTTAGTTGCCAACCCAATATAACGAGAAGAGAAAGCAGTGATATCGTAAATATAAATTTGAAGAATAGAAATTAATTATAAAGAGATATAAGATTTAAAAAAGTACTTAAAATCAAGCATCGTATTAAAAGATAGACTTAGAAGCATAAAATAATTTCTAAGAAAATTTTCAAGCTCATAGAATTAATAAAACACACAAATCCCATTCTAGCTTATCGATCATCCTCGGGGGTACTTGAGAAAGTTCATTAATTTTTCTTTTTTTTAAAAGTAAAATAATGTATAATTTTTAAAAGCTTGAAAGGCTTAGCTACTTACTTTTATATAAAGCCAAAAGAAGTACTAACGCTTCATGCTTTTAAAAATTGTATGTTATTTTACAATTAATAAAAGTAATATTATCTGAATTTCCCAAGTACGGATTATTCAAGAAGCTAGGGTGGATTGGATTTGTGTGTTGCAAATCGTCTTCGAGCTTGAAATTTATCCGAAAAATTATTTTATACCTTTAAGTCCACCTGAGAATAGAAAGCTTCATATTTTAAGAACTTTTTAAAAATATTATATTTATTTAATTCTTTTTAGTCTGATTTGTTTTCTTAGTATTTCTTTCAAGGCTTTGCAAGACATTGTGCTGCAGTTTCATTCATGTTCGTGTTTTTTGTCTCATGCTGTATCCACGAATGCAGCGAGAAAGAAATTGGAAATTAAGTATTATCATAGACATATACAATAAACTGCAAAGATACGTAAAAAAAGAGGTAGATAATTTTAAGGTATCGCTTAAAATTTTCAGAAGCTTAAATCTAAAGTAATACAAAATTAAAATTTTTATGCAACTCCCGTACAAACATTTCCCAATTAGTAAAACGTACCTCATGTATTAATTCGGTGATAAACAAAATTTCAGCCTTTTATCATAAAAAGACTCGGGAATACAGATTGTTCACAAATTGTAGGGACAAACTTTCAGGAGGGGTAGGATACACCAAGGCGGTTCGCATATAGCAATGTGGTGTCGTAAACGTAGTCTTCGTATACCTATTGATAATCACTTTGGAAGAAATGTTGAAGTATGCGTCTAATTTCTTAACCAAGTTTCATAAACAATAATGGGATTTCCTCCGACAATTTTATCGATGTAATGACAAAAGAAAAAGAAAAAAGACTGAATTAACAATTTTTATCATGTGCAATCTATGAAAGATGCATTAGTTTTTGAAAAACCGTTGTTGGAAAGTTCACTATTGCTTGATCGCTACTTCTAAAGTGATTATTAACAAGTGCATGAAGATGACGTTTCGGATTCCACGTCGCTGCGTGATTCTGGACTGTTTTGGCGTAGCCTACCTCTCCTAGAAGTTTGTTCCGTAATTTTGAGAAACGCTCTATGTTTAAACAAAGTTGGTAAGGGGTTATATAATACCAATAGCAGCAAGGGTATTGTGTACTTATGCAGCCATTGTTTTCTTGTACACGATTTTGAAATGTAATTTTTCCTCTTGGAATGCCATTGAAAAGACGTTTAAGTCAGTACATATTTATTTTCATACCTGTGAGACTTTATGATCAAAAGCTGAAATTTTGTGCAGCACCTCATTCATGCAGGGGCTACATTTTACTTATTGGGAAATTTTTTTCGCTGGGGAATGATTAAAAATTTAATTTTTCGTATTTATTTAGATTTAATATTCTGAATTTTTTATCGATATTATGATATTCTTTACACAACATTGTTATTTATTGTTTCTGTCAATGATCAATATTTAAGGAGTAAAAATCTAGGTCAGTGTTTTGGGGCACCGTGTATTAATGACTATGTCATTTTATCTCTCGCCCCCTTTATTGAAAATTGTCCGAAAAATGTGTCCCAAAAATGCGACTTAAAAGTAAGAATAAATTGTTGAGTATTGAAATGTTAATTTTCTTACTGTGGAATGTCTTATCCTCCTGATTCTGTATCCCTCAATAAACATTTATCTACTTCGACATAAAAGTAAAAATAAATTGTTGAGTATTGAAATGTTTATTTTTTTATTGTGCAATGTCTTATCCTCCAGAATTCTGTATCCCTCATTAAACATTTATCTACTTAAATGTAACTGCGCTCGTGCGCGTATTCTTTTCACTTCTTCTATACTTTTTTTCCTTCTTGATGTTACCTTGCTATGGGATGTGCCTGTTTCTTCCATTCTAATTTAATAAAGTAAATGTTATGTTAAAATCCCACGCTTACTGTGTTTGTGCCATAACTCTGCTAACATTTCTGAAAGGTTATTGTCACCAGATGGATTCATTTATTTATTTGCTGATTTTTCGTTTCGAGGCTGCATCATTTATCCTCAAAATGGCGACTGGAACTTGGCGAATGGAAACGCTGAATACCGTAAAATGAAGGATGCATCCAGAATAACTTGTAAAAGGTGTAAACGCATCCGGCATGGGCTAGCGAATGTGAAAGTGGGAAAAAGAATCATTTTAAACATAAGCCTAACAGCCTGGGATTCTTATCCACTCTGAATCACTCGCCAGTAGGGTTGCCAGGCGAAATACGGCAACCCTACTCGCCTAAAGCTCTCTCACACTGTAAAAAATAAAAATAAATTTACGAGAATTTACCGCTCATTTTTAAGGGGAAATCTCGTTTTCGTATATGAAGGAGAAACCTTCGTAAATCTACATTTTGAATATGAAGAAGCCCTTTTCTTACTGAAATCGCGACTGCACCTTTAAATTACGGTAGAGTCTCGCTAATCTATGACGTCGTACCCAAATGTGACGTAGGACCGGAAATTTCCCATCCTACTCCGACCGAACATGCCCACAATCGAATCGAAGCGAAGCGATTATGACTTGTTAATCGAGTCGAGTGCGAGTCATCAAAGCGCGCGCGATTGAGACGTGAAGTGAAAAACAACATGACTTGGATTTAATTTTGTTTGATGCAGTGTATAATCGGATTGTAATGAGGTAAGTGACTTGTTTCATTATTTCAATGTTGTAAATGTATTAAATACTTTAAGGAAATTAGCATGTTTTTCCCCAAACATTGAATGAAATCCGAAGCCTACTCTCGGTTGGTTCTACGAACAACAGCATGATATCGAACGAGGCCGGATACAACTGATCATCACAGCCCGAGAAATAAATGTAAACAGCAGACCACTTACATTTTATTCTGAACAAACATTCACATTATATTTTACATTATTTAATAGAAAGAACATCGATCTTTTTCAGATGCTGATTAAATGGTTAGTTTTGAAGTAATTAATTTATATCCCTCAATAGAACCTCTGAAATGTTTGATACCACCAGTAAAGAAATAGATAACCACTTCAATATAGCTTTAACGCTTAAAAATGCTCTTGCTTTGATTCTCAATAACTCCTACTTTCAATTCAATAGTAAATTTTATAGCCAGAAAAAGGGAATACCCCCATGGGCTCCCCGATATCTGGAGTAGTAGCAGACTGGAAAATGAGATGTCTTGAAATAATAATTAAAAAGAAATTCCACCCCCATATAAAATACTGGTTTAGATACGATGATATTTTTGCAATAGTGGAAAACAATAGCCTTGATAATATCCTTCAGGAAATAAACCATATTGATAAAAATATACAATTTACCATAGAAATAGAGCAGCACAACATCTTAAATTTTCTAGACGTTAAAATAATAAGAACCACTCCTTACAATATAGAAACCAACTAATAATAATGAAATAGTCAAATTCTCATCAAAAACCTCCTATAATTATAAAATTTCTATAATCCGTTCTTATATTAATAGAGCTCTCGATACTTGTTCCAACAAAAGAAGAATTGCAATTCATAAAAAAACAATGTGAAAATGCTTATTACCCTAATAATATCGTAGACAAATTAGTTAAATAACGACAGAAAAAAATAAACTTCATCAACAACGCCCAAAAAACAAAACTAACTTTCACCTATCCCATTCCTCACTGTTGCGGAATTGCCGAAAAAATCGCTAACCTTGCCTGCAAAAAGAATATTAGAATCCCTATCAAACCAAATAGTAACATTTGAAAAAGAATCTGCTTGCATAAAGGGGAAAAAAAAACCTTAGAAACCGCAGGTGTATATAAAATTAATTTTATTTATAAAGATTCTAACCTTTCCGGCCACTACAGAGGTGTAACAAAAAGAAGAAAAAAAAGAATCAAAAAACACATAACGATATTAAATTCAATAGACATAGTACTGCCCCATCTCGCTTAGTCTTAAAGGAAAATTAGAAATTGATTTCAATAAAGTTAAAAAAAATAGCGAATTACAATAATCATAAATCATAACTAGAGTTTAAAACGTGAAGCAATAAAAATATTAATGCAAGAGGGCAGCATCAACAACATGAAGCATGCGCAGATAGATGAAGCTTGGAGTGGTGTGCTGGAGCGAAGAAGATCCTCTAGGGTTGGATTTTTGACGTCAAAAACTGGTTATTGACATGACATGTCAAAAACATGTTGAAAACTGTCAAAAACCTTTACATGTTATTTTTATCAGTTATTAGTCACATTTTATTTCCAATATCAAATTACAAAATTAATTAAATTAAACTTAATATATCTTATTTCATAATTAATGTAATTAAATTAAAATTATATGCCACCATTCAAATTATCTGTCATGCTAAGATTAAATATTGAAAATAGTATATAAATATGCTTTTGAAAGTACTTTTTATATATTTTTTATTCCTCATCATTCAGCAGAGGGTGACTAAAATCCATATATAAATTTCTTGTGAGCATTCATAATACTTTATATAATGATTGTTTTTTTTTTTTGTTGTTTTTTTACAGGATGTTCCTTGGAATAAATCTTGAGAAAGGGACCAAATCAAAGAAATATCTAAATGTAAACACTCACGTTGGCAAATAAATCACTCGGTACCAAAAACCTATGTTACACTAGCCAAAGGATGCATAACCTTTCTTAGAGGATAGTCAGTGCCTGTCACAGAAATGTCAAGGGTCTGTATTTGGTAAATAATAATTGTTTACATTTTAAATCTTGAAGAAAAGGTCTGTCAAAGTATTTATCAAGACACTTATTAACGAGTAAAATTGAGAGGTTATGTATTAACATAAAAAATTCTTTTTATTAAAAGACCCAATCTTCAGTGAAATTTATGAAGAATTTCAGCCTTGCCGTGCCACAATTAACTATTGAGGGTTACATATTTAAAAAAAACAAACTTGTAAAGTTTGAAATAATACACACAAACAAACACAAAAAAAAACTAATAATCACTTTTATTTGGGTTAATCCTGGTCCGGACCAAAAGGCAGTCCTCAATATAGGTTAGTAAAAAATGTATGTTGCAGGTCATCCAAAAAGTTTGCCTTTCTTAGTTTTCAGAAACATAATCACATTTTCTGTTTGTGTGTCGGTTGTTGTTTTTGGCATGTAATAAGGGTGAACCTTTTGTACGACCTGAAACATATGTTCTGTACTATTTTGTATTGAGGGCTTTTCATATGTCAACGCCTTTGGTGACATATGAAAAATTTGACCTCGAACAGAAACAGATTATGCCCCAGTATGAACTGATCATCATAATAGCAATTATACGAATAGACAGTCGATTTAACATTGAATAATAATTAAAGAATAAGGTCTAAATACTTAATAATAAAAAAGCTACCTTAAACACCTATAAGATTAAAATATTGTGCAGAAGTGCTTTTCAATCATATGTGATCATAGTTGTCTTCTGCCCATAGAACTTAGAAGGTAATTTTTATCATTAAATGATATAACATTTTCTTGGCTGTAGCTGGAGTGTTTTCTCTTCTCTCTCTACTACTTATTACTTATATATATTATTATATATACTTATTATAAAAGAAGATGTCTGTGTGTGGATCTGTGTGTGGGTCTGTGTGTCGGCGGCGTTACGGACAAACGGCTACACCTAGAAACACCAAATTTGGCACTCGGGAAGATCTAAACATGAAGTTGTGCACCTCGAAGCGATTTTTTCAAAATTCGACCTAGAATTTTTTTTATTTTATATTTTATGCGATTTTTGGCATTTTTTCTCACCTAATTCGTAATAACGGCGGAAATTACGCTCGCAGCAAAACGGCATTTGTATCATCGGATAGAGGAGAAATTTTTCTTTTAAAAACAGTTTGTTCTGAATACATAACATAATTTACCGATTTTTAGGAATTATTTTACTAAGCATCGACTTCGGCGAATTTTTCGTAAAATAATTTTAAAATTGTCGCCATCTTGAATTCTATCCGTCATAACTTTTTGATATTTTGACAAATCGTGAAACATTCTTTTCTCCCTCTTTTAAAATAAAAACGAAAAAATTATGTAAATTAGATGATTTTTTACGAATTTTAATGCAGCCTAATGTTTAGAATTTAATAGCATCAACACGATATTACGCCATTCATTACATTGCGATCGCGGCACGAGAACTTATGTTCGGTTGTTGCCACAGAAAGGATTACAAAAAAAAGGGTTTTTTCAACCAATCGAGCTTTGAAATGGGATATCGGAATTTCAATTCGCAAGTGAGGATCTATGACGTCAAATGCTTTAAGATACGTAAAAATTACGCCATAATTTTGACTCATTTATTCCAGCTCTATTTTCAACGCAGGCGTAGTCAAGTGGTTACTTCGATTAACAATGTCAAACAATGCTTAAACTTTACAAACTTCGAAACGACCGCACGGAACCACTGACGCAATCCTGCCTTTTTTTTTCCTCTTTCCTTTTACTTCTTATGTGTGTTATTTACAAAGTTTTTTAATTACTTTACAGGGAGACGATATTTTGATTGAAATTTACTGTAGAAATAAACTAACAAATTCACGATTATTATTATTAGAAGTGGTATTTTAATCCGGTGCTTATTTAAAAATTGAAATGTCTCCACGGTGCTGAAAATGTTCATTTTAAAAGTTACAAAGTTCGTTTCAAAGCGCGACATATTAAAATTTTTCTATTTACTATTTTTATTTTTGGCATTTAATTATGGCGCAGGCGTTTCCTAACGTATGCATGCACGTTGCGAGTATAGTTTTATTTTAACATTGAATTACGCTCCTCCATAAAGGAGAGCTTACGGGATTACATTTGATCATGGCACGTGTTAATTTAATTGCGTTGCCACAAAAAGGATTAGAAAAAAATGTTCTTTTTCCAACCAATCGATTTTTTAAATGGGATATCGGAATTTCAATGCGCAAGTGAGGATCTATGACGTCAAATGCTTTAAAATACGTAAAAATTACGCCACAAATTTAACTCATTTATCCATGCTCATTTTTTTAACACAAGGAGGCGATATTTTGATTAAAACTTACTTTAGAAATAAACTGAGAAATTCATGATGCCAACCGGGGTATCTTTTACGGTAGTTAAACAGTGACGTCATAAATTTGTAAACTCTGCAACTCTAACGTCCTGTCACAGTTATAGCGATTCTAAATAGCTCCTCGAGATGACACAGTTTGATGTTTTCAGTAGACAGAACTATGGAGGATTTATAAGATATCTTTATATTGGATACATGGATATTTAAGTTGGCACCGCTTGAATATTTTTCACCACGGTGAGATTAAATGTTTTGCGGTGCTAAATACGCCAATCCTACAAAACTATGCATAAATTAAATTTGTATGGAGAGCTTCCTTAATAGCAACTATTATGGGAAATGAATAATGTTTATGGTAATGCGTAAATTGCTAAAGAATCGCCATAGAATATAAAGGTCCCATTTGTGCCAAATAATGTAAGCTGTTTCGTTAAATTGAGCATTAAGAAGGAAGCAGCGAAGATAGATAGTATTAATATGCGTAATAGGTAGTATTGTTAGATTTGTAAGGATGATATGAATAAATCCCAATATACAACGTTAATAAATATTTCATGAAATTAAAAGTGTTCTGTTTATCCTTTTTCAAGGGTTGTTTTACAAGATTTCAAATCACTGGAATTAAGTGGAATTACACATGTAAGGAGCATTTTCGTTTCCTACCGTGCGAAGAACGGGCACGCAGCTAGTTTTATAATAAATGCCCAACAGCCTAGACTGAAACCTTCATAAATTTACGGTAAATCCTCAACAACGTATAGTGTAAGGCATTCATAAAATTACGGTCAGTACTCGACAAACTATAGTGTGAGACATTCATAAAATTACGGTCAATACTCGACAACCTATATAGTAATCCATTGTCAAATTACGGTCAATACTCGACAACCTATGTTGTAATGCATTATCAAATTAGGGTCAAATCTCGATAACCTATGAATGTCTGACACAATCAAATTACGGTCAACACTCGATAACTTATGGGTACTGTGATTTTGCAGGCGCACGTAGTTTGACGAGATTCTCTTGGAATTTTTTGCTGCCGAGAATTGCCCGTAATCTAACAGTAGTTTTTTTCACAGTGCAGCAATACCCAATAACGAAAAGCAAAATTTTTGGTGTGTTAAGATAGATACTAAAAATTATATAAGTTAATTCAGTTATCATCGACCCACGTTTGCAATGGCAAGGAAAGATCAGGAAACCCTCCAACCTCCAACTTCCAGTCGATGAAATAAATGTAAAGGAAGAATAAAAGAAAAAGAAAAGGGGCCAGAGATAAAATGACATAGTCCATTAATATCGTTTTAATATGGCAATAATGAAACTAAAAAATTAGGGGGGTTCAGGGGGGTCTCCCCCTGACGAGGCTCGAAGACACGAGGATTTATATATAAATATGTCTATTTAATTATTATATGCCTCTTATTTTATGCAACAAATATTGTTATTATCATTATTTTTTGACTTTCGAATTCTGGCAACTGGTATTTATTCATCTGTTATTGGCAACAGTTTGGGTATTCTTTAGTCTGCCTTCAAGCTTTCGGCCATTTTGCTTACATTTTGTTTTTGCTAACAGGATAGCCATAGCCGCCCCCCCTCCCCCTAGTTACATATTTAGCTTTTTTCGAGGTAAGTAACTATATCGAAATCCTGTTATTTTATTTTTATTTTGTTAGTCAGCATTCGGTTTGTAGGGCCCGGAGAGCATAGCCAATGCTTACTATCTTCGTTTATTTCTTTCATTTCATCATGATTGTTCAATTGTCCCTACTGATGTAAAACAATTTGCTCAGCTACATACTGCTTAGTTATTACACGGTAATTTACTGTCCACCTATCTGCTCTTACACTAATTATCATACGATAATACATTAATTTTTGAATATCTTAGTTGAAGAGAGATTGAATTCTTGATTCGTAGGTTTAGCTATATTACTTTTTGGACATTGAGGCTCAACGTATAGCCAGTTTGTTTTTTCTTTCTTTCCGTTTTTTTCTTTCCCAGAACCCAAAGCAATCATGTAGCTCTTATGATCAGTTTAACGACAAGGCAAACTTTGTGAGAGACTCGAAATTTTTTTTTTTAAATTCCGTGTACGATCTTAGCTGTGCACATTTTTTTCGAAATTAAAAAGAAGGAAAAGGAAAGTCCTTCATGGGGAGACGATGGTTTCTTCCTGTACGACACAGCAGTCAATCTACGTAAACATTGCGTTGAAGGGGTTCCGTGTTTCTCTGGTCAAGGGTGCTGTCCGAAGAAACAGTTTCTCTCGTGGTCTTTGTACACAGATTAAAATAAACTAATGGCTCCAGAGACTCGAAAAGATTCAGGACGATTCTTTATAAGCTGCACTACATACCGTAATCAATGAAAAAAAGTGCCTTTTGCGAATATTTCAGAAAACATTTAACACACAACAGAAATATTCTTCAAGATTTAACTGCACAACAAAAATTTTCGAAGATTAACACATCCAGCCAAAATTTTCGATTTTCAATATTTTTTTCTGAAATTTCGCGACTGATATAGGCTTATCATTTATGAATGTGTATAGTACGACTTGTAAGGAAAACTTTTAAAAAATTTGAAGTGCCTGACATAATTAGTTTTTTTGTACTTACGTTCCCAAGTCACAAGATAAATTTCTAAATATACTGTTAACCCTTTAACGCGCAGTGTTCTCGCTCTGGGAACATCCAACTCTGACGTTTTGACTATTGCCAGTCACGAAGAATAGATTGGATTTCTATAAAAATAGTGGCGGGTGACACAGCTCCACGAGAATCCTTTACTTTTGAGCACGTCATTTCCCGTCAAAAAAGGGTCACGATTCTTTTGAACAGCACTGACATCTGCTGAAAATTGGAAGAATGCGAGAACAGCCGGATAGATGGCCCCATGCTGAAAAAAGGCCTGCCGTTGCCATCGCTCGAATTCACGACCAGGAAGAGGACGGACGATCGAAACGTTCATCAAACATGCCACAGATCGAGAGACCTTTTTTTGACGCAGCTGGCTGTTCCGCACAAACGTTTCGATCGTCCCCCATCTTGCTAGTCGTTAAGTCGAGCGATGGCAACGGCTGCCCTTTTTACTTTCCGAACATGTACCTGTAAGGAAAGTATTGTCGCATGAAAAAGTTCGCCTTCGAGATTTTGTGTTTTGACACGTTTTGAGGGCTTCTGACTCCAACTGTCAGGCAGTACATGATAAGGTTACGTACGGTAATGTACGTAATGCATTACGTGATGTCAGTGTGTCGTACGTGTGTGTGTATATAGTGTGTCTGTGTGTTGTGCAGTGGTTAGAGAAGCTCCTGAACGGAGCATTCGACGGAGCTCAATTGGATATATATGTCATAAACGGCACCGTTGCAAGAGCCAGTATTGTTCGGTCTTGTCATAGGAGCATATAGTTTTTCTACTAAGGGCTACGAAAAAGATTCCATTTACATTATGGCCTAGTGGGGAGAATTCCTATGAAAGTGCGCTAGCGTTAAACGGTAGACTCGAATCAGCTCAAATTTGGTATACATGTTATAAACCTTCCCCGTTGCATGACCGGTATTGAATTTGGGTGTGTATAGGACTTAATAGTGTTTCGTACAGGGCTACGACAAAGATTTCTTTTACATTATGGCCCTACTGGGGGCCTTTGTCACAAAGCGTCAGCATCACACCCCTCCCCGCCCTTGTCACATGCACAGTGTGCTACATACATCGCGTAACAATAACATAGACTTGAAATTCGGAGCAAAGCACTACGTGTGAATCCATTTGATTTTCTATTAGAACTTTAATGATGTGTTTTGATTATATATTTGTGATCATAATTTTCTTTAAGTGAAGAAATCCTGCTTCTTCTTACATCATGGACCTATGGGGGAATTCCCTTTCGAAAGAGCGCTAGCGATTTAAAAGTAAATTCGAATGAGCTCAAATTTGGTATACTTTCCAAACATGTACCTGTAAGAAAGTGTTGCATTGTGAAGCATTCGTATTCGATTTGGGGTGTATGGACATACGTTTTCTACAGGTCTACTGATCAGATATATTTTTTACAGTATGGCCGATGGGGGGATTTCGTTGAAAGTGCGCTAGCGTTTAAACGATCCATTCGATGGAGCTCCAATTCGGTATACATGTTATAAACCACCATGCTAAGACCAGTATTGATTTTGGTGTGTATAGGATTTATAGTTCTCCTACAGGGCTATGACAAAACTTTCTTTTATGTTATGGCATAATGGCATATGGGGAGAAATTCTTGAAAGTGCGCAAGTGTTTAAACGGTGCATTCGATTGAGTTTCAATTTGGTATACGTTTGAATGATTCATTGATTAAAATTTATTTAAGTGCTTGGTAATGATCTCAATCGTAAGTGTTCGGAAAGTCGAGTGGAGTCCCTCCAGATTTTTTCAGCATTGGGAAAGGGTTGCGCCTCAAAGTGTTAACGAGCACTTCTGTTTTGGAGGGAAAGATGAAGAATCTACTACCAAAGTCTTTCCCCCTCTTCCATGAACAAGACTGAAATTTAATATTTTTAGGACACTGAATGAAGTGTTCGGGACTGTCCATACATGTCATACTTTCTTTCAATATTTTTGGACCCTACTCCCCTCCTTTGTCACAAAGGGTCACGCATCACCACCCCCTCCCCGCCCCTTGTCACATGCCACAGTGTGTCACATACACTTGCGTAATACATAAACATAGACTTGAAATTCCGAAGCAAAGCACTACGGTGTGAATCCTATTTGATTTTCTATTTAAAATTTTAATGATGTGTTTTGATTATATATTTGTGATCATAATTTTCTTTTAAGTGAAGAATTCCTGCTTCTGCCATACTCTCGGAACCTACCATGAATGCACCTTTCGAAAAGAAAGGAATTTAAAATAAAATGAATACCAAATTTGTTTTATTACTTTCCGAACATGTACCATGTAAAGGAAAGTATTGTCATCGTGAAGAAATTCGACTTCGAGGTTTGGGTGTATGGACACACGTTTTGAGGTCTTCTGAATTCATGGATGCTATTTTTACGAGATGTATGTGTGTGTGTGTAGTTGAGTGAGCACGATAGCTCCTAAACGGGGCATTCGATGGAGCTCAAATTGGGTGTCTATGTTATAAACCACCGTTGCAAGACCGGTATTGATTTGGGTGTGTATAGGATTTATAGTTTAATCTACAGGGCTACGACAAGATTTCTTTTACATTATGGCCTATGGGGAGAAATTCCTCATGGGGAGAAATTCCATCCCTCCTTTCCTATGATCTTAATCGTAAGTGTTCCGAAAGACGAGTGGAGTCATTCCAGATTTTTTTATTCCTGTTAACAAAATACCCCCAAATTCTGGTCATTTCATAATTTAATCTACTGAGTGTTTCTATTTTAATCAAGCCCTACCACAGTTCCATTTATCCCCCTCCCGTCCTCTTGTTACAAGCTGTCACAATATCAGAGAAGCTCTTCCCTCCCCCCCCCCCCACGATTATCTCGCGGGCACTTGGGGCATGGGCCTCGGGCACGCATGCAGAAATAGGCCAAAAAATTGAGTTTAGAGCCTTATAACAGGGACACAAAAATTGAAAAGTGCCCTGAGTACAAAAGTGCTATAGTCAGGCGCTGCCTCATCCCCCCCCCCGTCCCATCAAAGCTTGAAATCATTTGTGGGCGGCCATTTTCACTGATTTTATGAGAATTTTTTTAAATGCGATAGATAAGTTGAAATATTTATTACCTAATTCTGCGACATTTGATTTAACCCTTTAACACGCGGTGGCTGCACTGTGAAGCCACCACTTCGAACGCTTTCAACTGCTAGTCGTAGAAAATAGGGTTAGAGGGTCCCAAAGCCGAAAAAGCATATCCGTTGCCATCTCCAGAGTTAACTATCAGCAACATGGCAGTCGATCGAATCGCCCATCGCGTGCTACAGTGCTAAAGTCCTTTTTGGATATAATCGTCTGTGCCGTGGCAAAGGATGTACTTTTCCAGCGTTGGTCACTCCATAAAACTGTTCTTCTACATAAGATGTGGAAATGGTTGTGCGTTAAAGGGTTAAACTACATATTTCCAAATTCCTAAGCCTCACCCTAGCCGGGTGGATAAGTAAGTCAGAAAGTCCTCCGATCAAGGCATCCCCATCCTAGGCAGATCGCCCAAGCGTACGGTGTCCGTCACTACACAAACTAACAAACAAACAAATTCCGAAATTAAAAGTTGGATCAATGCAAGGGCGGATCCAGAAACTTTTTTCGGAGGGGGAGCAAATCGTGAATACTCATTTTACCAAGTGTAAAGCCCACTTAATATTGGTGAAAGCCTCATTTATCTAGTGTAAATATATTTTTCTCGGAGGGGGCGCGCGCCCCCTGCGCCCTCCCCCTGGATCCGCCTGTGGATCCATGTCCAGTCCATTTCAATGAAAAACCGAAAACAGGGCGGCATTAAACTGTTTATTCTATCGATAGGCGAAAATCTACGAATTTCATCCGGCAAAATTCCAAGTGATTCAGTTATGCATCGTAAAAAACAAAAACAAAAAACAAAAAAAAATACTCAGTGACGTAAAATAACGTGTGTTCTCCCTCAAACATCCACCTTCTGCCACCATCGGACATTTTGTCTCCGTATTCCTAAACATAACGGACTCCACTTTTCCACCTGCAATTCGAACGTGGCCTACATTTCGATCTGTCTGCTGCCGACTTAATTTTTTTTTCCCGCCCCGAGGCAAGCGAATATGCACGTGGTCCTTATCAAACAGGTGATTTCACCAGACAAGAATAAAATAAGCGCACACAAAAGTTTCGATTCGATCATGGCCGTAAATGCATGATGGAGAAATTCTGACTGCAGTTACGCAGTAGGGTGGGTTGAAAAAAGTTTTTACTGTTTTCGATGATGGATAGTAGAAAGTGTACGCTTGAAAAATTTGAATTTCAGACGATATTTTCTTGACTTCCGCAAATGCGTAGAAATTTCGATAAAGTGCTCTTTCACAACGTTTAACTTTTACATTTGTTTAAAAAAAAAAAAAAAAAAACTATTTCCGATTATAGATTGTGCGGAAAAGACTGTATTAGTGTCACTAAATTTACATAAAATATATAAGTTTGTTGTATTATTCCTTTATTTGTCCCAAATGAGTAGCACACACACACACACAATTTCAGCAAATTATTTTTTTCTTCTATCGGAATCTTTCTTTACAATTTTAGCAAATTTTGTCAAAATGTTTATACAACTTTTTTGCTTTTGTCTGAATCTGGTTTTCATTATTGGGTCCTTCACACCTCTTTCCGTTCGCGACGAAGAAATACCAGTATCGCACTGATTGATTTTTTAAAAGTTATTACACAGTTCATGTTTCTGAACTAATGGGAGTCGAGTGTGACGTCACTCCCGTTTCCTACAAGAAAATCATCGTGGTCATTGCTTGTCTTGAAAAAAAGAATTAAAGAAAGAACTGCGACATTTGGCAAGCATTTTTCATACGAATGAGTTCCCACTCCGATATCTGACGAATAATCCAGACAGACAAACCACTGAACCTGAGATATCGGACTCAAACTGACTGGGTTCGAAAATCTACTTGTGCTATCATTCGAGCCTATTCTTGTTACACAGATATAAAACTGAAAAATACTGAAGATCTGAGCTCAGACGGAAAATATCTGTTTGAGATTTCTGATTCTGTTTCGGCTGAACAGTGCACGAGAGAGCATCGGAATAGAAAATAAAGTCTGATTACGCAATGCAGGAGGCTCAAAACTGCCTGCAGGATTTTACTCTTGTACTTGAGTACCTGAGACAATCCTTAGCTATCAAACAACGTAACGTAATACGAAAATATGCGCCAGTATGGTTAGCCCTGAAGATACAACTTGGGTGCGCAGATGGTCCTAGACATCTGTGGAAGATAGTTCTTCAACCTTTCTCTCTAAAGCCCCTATCACACCTTCCCGATCTCTAATTCAAGCAACACTTTCGTTCGACCGTTTTCCGCAACAGTTGGGTGAAAAGCCTCGTGCGATAGGTCGGTTCAACATCCGCAACTTTTCCCAGCCAGTCCGGGAAAAATTGAGCCTTTCATTCGACTCATTCAACTTCTCCCACAGACCCATCACAGGCAAAGCCAATAGAGAGGCTGCGGCGACATCACAGATTCGCCCATTCCCTTTCCAAGTCAAACCAGTTGAGTGAAATAGTTGAACAAGTTAAACGAAGTAGTTGATTGAATTGAAAATTGAAGGCAGGAAAAGGTGTGATATGGGCTTAAGTTAATCTTTTGAAGCACAAGCAATCACATCAATTGAAGCACAAGCAATCACATCAATAGAAGGGCAACTGGATAGACTGGAAAGTAAAATCTGCGCGTCAGTGTGTAGGATCGGCACATTCCCATGCGTTCAAATCATTGATTCAAAATGAAATCATCGACGGGTATGTATGTAAATTCAGAATTACAAAACATCTACCACACGTCTACAAAAAAATCTTAAAGAATCATTTTAACAGTGGAAAGAAAAAGCCCCTGCAACGAAAATGTTTAAGCTTTTAAAAGGTCCAGCTAGGACAGTAGCTGAAATTAATATATACGAGGGCTGTTTTTTATTCAATCTCCGATGGTCAATAAGTAAAAGACGTTAGTAAAGAATACAAATAATTTATTACCAAAAGTTAGGTACAGACATGGTCTCTTTCCGACTTACACATTATGAAGATTTGAGCATTTGTTCAATCGGTAAAGGAGCTTCCCAATGCCCTGTTCTAGAAACATGAACGCCAGATATATGCAAATATGAGCCTGAAAGCTGTTTTGAAATTCTTCATGGGTCTGGAAGCTTTGGCCTCTTAGCCTGCGCTTCATTTCAAGAAACAGGTGAAAATACCTCAATTCTAAGTCAGTAGCCAAAAGAAACCAATTACGTGTTCCAAAACAGCGACCCTGTGAGAGTGAGATCTTTGATGTTCTCTATTGGCCATTGACTTACACCCCGAGTGATTTCCGATATTTGAACTGAACAACTGCCTAGAAGCCCAGAGTAAGAAGACCCAAAGCTCTCCTTCAAATGAAGTCTTGTGAAACAATTTCAGGCCCTTGGACGCAACTCTGGCGGCAAAGTTTCACTAGGAGGGCATCGGAAGGCTTGTCTACCCGATTCGTCAATTGCCTGAATCTTCATGGTGATTATGATGAAAAGAAATCATATATGTACCAAACTTTTGGCAGTAAATTCTTTTTATTATTCACTCTTGTCTTTCTTTGACTGTTCATCGGAGGTTGAACAAAAAAACAACCCTGGTATATATATCAGCCTGAAGGGTTCAGAGCCGAAATCCTAACAGGGAGCTATAGTCTTTTCTCTACCATTCTAAACGCCACACAGAAAATTCTTCGCACACTTTCTAGTGCCCGTGAAGTGGCGTGAAGGTGCCGACTCAAAATCGTTCGCAAGCGCAGGGAAAACCTTCTCAAATAAGCGGAAAACTGAAAAAGAACATTCTGAGGTGCCTGGGTGCCACATGTGGCGTGGAGACCCAAAAGACGGATAGGTCTCGGGTATGAAACGGAGATGCCGAGCCGTTATGTGCCGTTGATTCTGCGGAATTTTCACAAGCGACGCGCTGCTCATAACCATACACTCCCCCTTCCCCGGGCGCAAACCCCGTTTGGCATATGACCCCCATTTTGACATTCACTGCTTCCTTTCTGTCACACACATATATATATATATATACACCCCCAATTCCTTTTTTCTTTTCGACATCATCTCCATAACTTCATTCAAGAATACACGCGATTGTCACACTATTTTTCCATAAATTCTGTGAACTTTTTTATTCTTTCTCAAGTTTGAGGGTACTTCCCACTCGATGCTTGTCCTAATGTTACAGATAGAAACCCCACATAAATATCCAAAATACTAACATAAAATTTTATCTCGCTTATGTTTCGTTAAAAAAAATTACCGAGTTAAACATTTTTGAATTTATTATTTTGAATCTACTAAGATTCCTTTTTTAAGTGTCTTTGGAAAGAATTCCAAAATCCTTTCGGATAACTTTTATTTCTATTCAATACTGTGCAGTATAAATATCCCAAAAACTAACATAAAATTTTATCTCGCTTATGTTTCGTTAAAAAAAATTACCGAGTTAAACATTTTTGAATTTATTATTTTGAATGTACTAAGATTCCCTTTTTAAGTGTCTTTGGAAAGAATTCCAAAATCCTTTCGAATAACTTTTATTTCGATTCAATACTGTGCAGTATGAAATGAAGGAATGTTTTAAATGTAAAAGTGGAGGGGGGGGCGGAAGAACATTTAGATGTACTGAACAAATTTTGCTAACTTTCAGTTCAAAATCATTACACGCTCATTTTATTTATTTCATCCTCGTAAGTAAGCAACAATACTAAATTTTCAAAATTTCTTTTTATTTAATGCAAAATTATAAACATCAAGCAACTTTCTTCCTTCTTATGAAGATTAAAATGAATATGTATAGGATTGAGGATTGCCCCAACATCGTTCATGGGGATCGAAAGAAAATAACGCCTCCTTGCGTATAAAATGTTTTAAACTCTGCTCATAATATAAATAAGTATATACTATTAAAATGTCTCTTAACCTTTTACAGACTGAACTGAGATCTAGGCATATTTTAAATGCTTTTCTTTTGCACATTTTGTCTTCTAATGCGTAATAGTTGAAGGATGTTAGTTATTGAAGTAGGGGAAAAACAACAAACATTGTAAACCATTTTCCCTGTGTCCCCCCATTAGGAACACTGATCATTTCTGACTCTACTCATTGGTTTCAAAAATGGAATAGAGTGATGGGTAGTTTAAAGAATAAGTGAAATATTAAGAATGAATAAAAGATTTATTTTTAAATTTAAGTAAAGATATGAATTAATTTTGAAGGGGGTGTACCAAGATAGCTCTGTCAAAATTTATGAAAATGGCTTTTTTTACGATTTTTTGTCTAGTTTCCCGCTTATGATAGGAATTCAACTTCTATTTCAAAAAATCAAGTCATCTTTTACCTGCATCTGCTTATTTTTTTCAAGTCGATATTGATAAAATTTCATTTTCGAATAAACTGTTAATTCGATGCTCCCAATGGTGAACATTGGCCTGCAAAAGATTAAATTTATAGATTAAAATGATATATATCTTACTTGAAATATATTTTGAGTGCTTTTAAAAGCTATTGTTTAACAGACAAGTAAAGTGGGGGAAAGAACATTCGCCAAAAGCGTATCAGCGAAAGAGGAATGGTTTTAAATTCGTTTCCGTCATTTCCTTCGAGCATGCATTCCGTTTTCAGCCGAGGTGACGATTTTTCAGCACGCATTCCAGTGAAAATGCAGTTTTCAGTTTCTTAGATCTTATCGGTCCTTAAAATCAAGAACATTCCTGTCATAGCGACATAGCTGCAACGAACCTCTCTTATCGGCGTCAAGGATCTCCTCAAAAATCCAGGAAAACATCGACTTTCGACTATTTATACAAGAAAAATTTCAGTTGAAAACCTATACAAATTTTTCATTTTAAAACGCAGTTACCAAGAAAAATTCTTTTTTTTTTGGTAAATTTTACTAAGAAACTTTTGGTAACCCGACATAACTAATTTTGTGTAGTCAACAGCACAGCAGTTCAAATTCGTTGCTCATGACAACTCGACAAGAAATGACTGCCAAGGGTAGACTGCGCTGACTTTTCGCATACCCTGCACTACTATTGCGATGGATCTAAATGAATGAAGTCTTACTAATGAAAGCAATGCCTTTGATATGTTTATGTTAAACGCCATAAGTACACAATATGGACCACAGTGGTCCTTATTACAGGCATGGCTGTGTAATAGTGGGCCCACTTCTCAAAAAATTGAAAATTGTCAATATTTGCGTAAGTTTCCATAATTCACCATCAGATAAAAATCTCATACTATGCCCTTTTTATGTACATTGTTCTCCAACTTGAAAATGATCCTTTTAAAATGTAAATCCACGCATTTAGAGCGTTCCATATTATACAGCTCTCCTTTACATTAGAAACCTGAGCTGTGGGCAGACAAGTAAGCCTCCATTATTTTATTTTGTGTGCCCGGGAATGTCTGAAGTAACTTTCTAAACCAGAATGAATCGTAAAACGATAAAGGAAGAACCTCGAAGGTAAATGCTGTGCGATATGCTTGAAACCGATAGAGTCAATACTAAGAGCTGTCACCTGGTTAAGACGTCAAGGATTATCCAGTTTACGAGCAGCCGGTGTCAGATTTTAGTCAGATTAGCCGGGGAAGTTTTATAGCGCTTTGATGACGGCGAACGTGTCGGCTCTACTCATGATAAAAGTACGGGTGTTAGCTGACTGTCAGTATTGATAGGGTCAGGAAAATTGTTCTATTTTTGGATTTCTATATATTTTACTTGATGGTTGTGTATGTTGCTGTTGGCACCCACAAGGGTGTCGTGCTCGTAGCGGCCGTGCTCATAGCGTCCATCCCATTAAGCCTGCTTGTAGGTAGCGTCTATCCCCCCCCCCCTCTCTCTCTCTCTGAGCATATTAAATTGCCTGTTTCATTCGCTTATCTTTAATTTATGTTCTTTAGTTCAACACCAGAAACCATTTGAAATTAAATGTGGTGGTTCGGCCCATTATCTAAACCGAGGGGTGGGGATTGCCTTCCGTGGGGGACTTTCTAAGGGATCCTAACCCGTATTTACGCGAAGTTTCGGAGAAAACGACGGAAAACTCCGAACGGTTAGTGTAAAGAGATACATCCGTGAACCGAATAAGGAATCTCAACCCATGGAAAAGGAAATGAATAACAATAGTAAAGGGTAAAGGTAAAACTGACTGACAGTCACTCATATATATAGGTTTTAATGGGATCCAGAATTATCCAATGAAATGTAAATATTTTATATGTTGGATCTGGAGGTAACCAATGGTAAACACGCATTTTAACAATATCTAGGGAACCTGTAGGTAAGCTAGTAGAGAACCTGTAAGTAAGCTACTAGGATTAATAGATTAGCGTGTGATTGTTGGGATTACAAGAAAGAGTGCGGTTATCTTACATTTAACAGTTAGGTCAGTGGACGCTACCTGGTTTGGAACCAGGTTCCTTCCATCTTTCAGTTGAGAGCGCAAACGCGATCAGCAACTCAAAAACTATTTGAATAGCAAATATAATTTAAATCATGTGATGGCACAGCTCTGCGCAATTTAAGCTGCTGAGAGGGGGATTTTTTTTAAGGGCTGTTAGAAAACAAATAGATTGCTTTTAGGGGAGCTACTTTCAAATGTAATGGTTCCTTAAAGAATACCCGATACAGGATTTAATTTCTAACAAAAAAAGTGTATGAGTCCTAATTCATCGCATTGTAAATTACAACAGTAATTCATGGAGTAATGAAGTATATTTTTGATAACCACAGTCATTTTGTGCAATGTAATAAAATTAATATGAAACGAAACAATAATGAAGCCTGTTAAAATTTTGAATTTAATGAAAAAAATTTGTTGAAAAAAGTACAGGAGCTGAGCTCCAAAGTAAATTAAGCTCAGCTCTGTCATGAACTGATTGATTTAAATTATAAATATCCGTACTGTGTGTGAAGGCGTACAGTCTTCTAAAATCTTGTCAAGGGTTGGCCCGAGATATCCTATTTTCAATAATGACAGCGAACAAGATAAACGTAGGTTCAAGATTTAAAATCAGCTGTAATGAAGGAACGACCCAACTTTGGTAAAATGGTCTGTCATACTAATGGTTTTTAATTAGTAATACTGTTAATTATTACTTCATTAATTATTCAATTGTTATTCCGTTAATTGCATTTGTTAAACATGTTATTATAAAAGTATTAATATATCCATTATTTTTATTAAGAATTAATATTATATCATATCATCCCTTCCTTGGTACTTGAAAGAGTACGCCACTGCACCGCTATTAGCAAGTATTTAAAATTTTTGTAAATTACCTTCTGAGACTTTAATGAATCTAATAATGGGCAATCATATTTCATGATTAATGGTGATTTTTATGCATATACATAAAGAATGAATATTTCATACCCTTAAACACCGAAAGCACTGTTCCATAACAATTTTGCTGCGCCTAAAAATTTAAGAGAATTAAACAAATAAATTTTCATTAGATTAGGTATTTATATTTATTATTTAGTTACCTATTGTTTAATAAATAACTGATAGGACTTTGTAATTAAAAATATATCAGATACTATACAAATTGGAGAATAAAACTGAAGAGTAGAAAAGGAAAGTTTCTCTCTTAAATTTTGGAGTAGTTTTAAATCTAAATATTTTTGGACAAAATTTAGCGGGATGGGTACAACCTGTCCTCTCTGACGCAATGTCGGTAAACAGTGCTTACATGTCTAAATGGACTTGCGGTAAAGTTTACGATGAAAATATTCAAAAACTTGTTAAGAATTCAAATGTACGGTGTAAATATATGCGAAAACAAGCTAATGTATTTGCATATAACGAAAAAAGTTTATTACGAAATCTTTAGGATTTTTTTTTTATTTATCAAAAAATTACTAGTTTTTGAACAGCCACCGTAGTTTTCAGAAGTGTTTTTCTTAACAGTACATTACATTAAAAAAATTATTATCATTTAAGTTCGTAAAATATTTTATATTATGCCTATAATGTTATACTGAATTTGAACTATCCTCTGATTTTCATGTTGTTAGCGAGCACAACGCAAAGACACAGAAGGCAAAACAGATATCAACGATACATTTTTGGTCATGCGAGTTGCCTTCTCCTGGTATCCAGTAAATATGAAAGTTTGAGTAAGAGTAGAAAGAAAATTATGAAAAACAGGAAATTCGGGGCAAATAACTTATATCGGGTTCCTCCGTTCAAATGAAGGTAAATGGTATTTAAATTACTCTGAAACACAGAAATTGAAATTGCATACATAAAACGGAAATTTTAGGTTTAAACATTCTTTTAGAGTTCCAGTTTTGGCAGGTTGCAACCAATAAATGCAGTGAATGAAATACGATATCGTAATCGACGATTTTTGTCAAAGCTCGCCAATCTCGACTTATGAACTTAGGCGTTAACATAACCAAACACGGCATGGATTTCAGACAGATAGGATCGAAGTATTTAGAGATCTTCGGCAAAGAGGCTAGGAGAAAAAAAAAAAAAAAAAAAATAGAGAGAAAGGAAAGCCGTCCTGTCTCTATATCCTTTCCGACTTTTGACATTTTATTCCTGAGCGGGGTCAAACGTTCTCGGAGAGCAAATCTATACCCCGACAGAATCTTCCCTTGCTCCGTCTATCTCTGCAATCAGCAGTCTGCAGCAAGAGGAAAGACTGTCGTGGACGCTTTCTGAGGGGTCCGAACAGGTTGACTGACCTTCTTTCATTACCTGACGGAAACTTGGGCCTAAACTGCAAAGCCTATCGATACTTGAGTTCAGAAGACAGTGCAGGGATAATACATTTTTATATTGCGGTTGCAGTAGCGGATCCAGGGAAAGAGCTACAGGGGGGCTTCACCCCCACGAAAAAAAAAAAAAAAAAAAAAAAAAAAAGAGATTGCTAAAGGGTAACATTCCGCGTTGCTATTCACTTTAAATAGGTAAAATGCTCTTTTTTTTTAATAACTTGCCCCGTGCCAAAAAATTCTTACATCGGTGATTGGTTTACACTAAAATTTTACTTTGCTGTATATTTTGTAAGAGTGAAAGAACCTGTTTACGAAATTGACACAAAATAAGTAAAATGTGCCGCATACACAAATCATGGGATGTACCCAATTTGAGCCTTTCATCATACAACGTCACAGAGGTTTCTTTAAAGAAACAGGATCGGACACTATACATGATTTTGAATATAAACATTTATTCCTAGAGTGGGAAAAAAAAAAAAAATTTCACAACTTTTGTATGACCCCTGAAATGCGATCATCCGACGGGATTTTTTTTCTTCCTTCGAGAGCCATTGAAAAGTGGTTTAAGTCATCCAGGCTATAATTCTCAAATTTTTTACATCACCCTATTAGTGTTGGCCGGTCCTATACTCTTTTGAAGAAAGACTCTTTCACTGTTTATAAAACCAGCTATCTAACATATACCTTATGTTTAATTTTTTCGTAATTTTCTTTTTTATGACATGAATCAGTATTTATCGTGCATAGCCTAACTATAAAACAAATAGATTCCAGATGATATTCTTGGCAATTCCTAATCCGGCAGATAAAGGGTTAAAGCAGTTTTTACCCTCCCCAGAGACTGTGATCCACGAGGTCTTTCAAGCGAAACTGGACCCCTTTATCACACCACCTGAGAGAAAACCCGAAAAACAAACTCCTCAGCAGCCAATGCGAAACAAAATTTCGCAATTGCAACCCCGTCTAATAGTTTTATTAACATAAATAAAAACTTTGTGAAAAAACACGCATAAAATGTTACTTATAACACGTAACGATCGTTTCGACCAAAAATTCTCTCGGTCTTCATCAGACAAAGCTCTCCGTGAACAAAACCACGGAGAGGGGGAAAAAGGTGGGATGGGATAAAGAGATAAGAAAAGAAGGACAAACAAAAATACATAAATAAATAATAATAACAAAAAGGAACGCACAAACACACACAAAACAGAAAAACAAAAGAAAACAGAACAAACAAAAGAACAAAAAACAAATTAATATAAAAACACAATTTTTTCCTTTTTTCTTTTTTTTAAATACAACATACAGAACAGCACATTATATATATATACTTTAATTAATTAATAAAAAGAAAAAATAATAAAAAACATAAAGAAGAGACAGAAACACCCAAAAACCAAAAAAAAAAAAAGGACAAACAAAATAATAGATTAGGAAGGGAGGGGATGAGCAAGAAAAATGGTAGCAGAAGAAAAAGGGAAAAGGGAATAGAACCTTTCAACAGCTTCCAAGCAGAATGAACGAAAGGAGCCGAAGAACCATCGTTAATAAGACTTTCCAAGTGCTGGGTAATGGAGAAACCTTCCAAAAAATCATGATGGGACAAAGACTGAGGACTGCACAATATCTTAGCCTTAGAAAAACTGAAAACGATGATTAGAATTCCAACAATGTGAGGCAATAGAAGATTTGGAAAGCTCCTGCTTAGAAACATCTCTCTCATACTCTTTGAGCCTGAATTTGAGGGCTGTTCTGGTCTGACCAATATAGCTCAAATCACAATATTTACAAGGAATATAATAAACACCCAACGGTTCTCAGTAGGAATAGGATCTTTAAGGGAAGAAAAGTTAAGTTTATTAACAGGTTTAAAAATGACATTGAAAGCGAAATTTTTGAGAAGTTTAGAAATTGTGTTGCATAAAGGTGGAAAGAAAGGTAGTACAATTAATTCATTATGAAAATTAATAGTAGTAGAAGTATTAGGCTTATTCAATTTAGAAAGAGCTTTATCAATAATAGAGGGGGCTAAAACCACGAGAGACAGCTAAGGATTTAGAGTAAATAATCTCATTATTAAGACATTTATATTCTTTTGTCCATATCGCAACATGCTTGTTTGTTTATCTTTTTCAGTTCCCTCTGTTTAGTGAGACGAAAGGCTTTTTCTGATGAAGACCGAAAGAATTTTTACTCGAAACGATCGTTGCGTGTTATAAGTAACATTTTATGTGTGTTTTTTCAAAGTTCTTATTTTTTTTTATCGTTTAATACCAATATTTTGAGTGTTTTAACTGTAATAGTTTTATTATTATCAATTTATTTTTCTTTTAATCTTGAAGAAATTACCAATTGAAAATCCTGCTGATTTGTTTCAATATTTACAAGTCTACGTTTCGCCGAGTGTCGTGCAATTCTACACTTCGCGGTAAAGACTTAACCTCAAACACTGTCAATCACAAGACGTTTTCGGTGTTTTTGGTAGTTATCTCGGGACTGACAGGACTCCTAGAAAAACTCGGAGGGGCAGAGAAGGGAGCGGGGGGGGACACTATCGTCTGCACAGTCCCCCCTTTCCTCTCCCCAGTCGCTCTTCAGCTGTTTATCAGAGGACTTCATAATTTGGACGAGGTTTCTAAACACAGCGATTATGTTACTCCGTGTCTAAAATCCCGACATGAATAAAAACGAATTGGTGGTGGCAACTGGCTGGAAAAGCCGAACAAGGAGGAGGGGGGTGTAAAAGGTGTACCCCCCATCTTTTCTATCTCTCTTTTACGCTACGGAGAACTTTTTTTTTTTTTGCCCCTCAGTTCCTGGAACCATTTCTGTGATGTTTCAGGAAGGAGAAAACATAATTCAGGAAATCATCGTGATGCGATACATAAAAAAATGTCATCAGAATTCAAAAGGCCTTATCTGTGGTTAAACTATATCTTGCCTTTCTGTAATCAGATTTAATTGTAGCTAGAGAGAAAAAGTATCTCTCTTGCATAAATTCGGCATAGTTTCCCATCAAATTAATTGTCATATTAATAAAAAACTAATCATTGTCATATTAATAAAAAACTAATCATTGTCATATTAATAAAAAACTAATCATTGTCATATTAATAAAAAACTAAATTGCTCGTAGACTGCCAAAATATCATTTGATGACATTTCACGTAATTTTTGATACGGTTATGAGAATGCACCTCCGGGTCTCAAATTGAATTCATCGTCGTGGAACACTTATTCAGATTGTTTTCAATAACTGAAAGAGACATCCAGTAACTTTCCTAAAGCCAGGAATTTAAGTAGCGCTGGTAAGTAGCTTTTGATATTTCGGAGACCCGAGAATCCTCCTCGTTGTTGATTAAAAGCCTATTCAACTGACTGAAACGCTGATTCGATAAAAACGGAGCTTTAATTTAACATTCTTTGATTTAAAAAAATCAATATTTTAAGAACTAATAATTTAAATTGTGACGCTTAGTTTTAATACAAAATGGACCGCTTTTTATAGATATTTGTAATTTATTGACCATTAGTTATTGTTCCTCAAAATCGCAATCTTCAAAATCAGGCGCTTAGCCAGGAAAATTTTTCGGGGGGGGGATATGAACTTATATGTGTATAAATTGACGGAATTTCATCACTAATCCAAAAATTTCGGGGGGGATATATCCCGATATCCCCCCTTGCTACGACCCTGCTTCAAATGTTCCCGACACTGGAAACCTTAACTACCTCTGATATTGAAAATAATTAAAATAGCGTCAGAAATATTTACATAGCATTTAATACTTTCTCAAAATCCCTTCTCCCTCTACTAAGTTTATAAAAACAAACACTTATAAAGTTATAAGGAATAAATTGATTTTCAATGAATGACAAATCTAATAAAAATTACACTTCTGCCTCTTTCATACACTATAAATAATTAAATTTATTCAGCAACTTTTTATTCTGCATTTTCTGCCTATTATATTATTCCCCTCCCCCATTTTTTTATGTATCCATAAAAAATTTTCATAGATCAACTTCCCAACATATATATGACTCTGTCTTATTAAATAACTACCTTATGCTGTCATTCATTTCTTCCGTGTCTGCCAACTACATTTGAATGTTTCTTTTTTGGAAGAAAATAATTTAATTTAAAAATTAAGATCAGGTCCTGTATGATTACGACAGCAAAGGGCCCCGAGACTTTATTTAAATACATTTTGAGGGGGCCCCATCTCCAGAGAATACAGCGATTAATTAATTTTTTTAAAAATCACAATCAGTTGATGACAGTTAATTGGACGACATCGGGATGGTATCAGTTTGGTCCTAATAACAGGCTGTCCGATTACACAAAAGTTAACCAAGATTTCAAGAATGGGCATGTTACATATATTAAATCATTATGAACTTTACTGTGCAACACAAGTGTCTGGGAAACACACATTACTATTGTATATTGACTTTAATCAATGAAAACTAAATTTATAAATTTTCGCAATAATGAACTCGATACTGAGCATAAAAAAAAAAAAAAAATAAATCATAACCAAATATTATCATGAAGTCTGAATGCAATCCAATGCCCTCACAAATGATAGGTCAGCTTTTATATAGGAAGCGTAAATAATGAAAAGTACGGAGAAAACAACAGTATTTTAGTAAACAACGAGAAAACTTAATTTCTAAATTTAAAATTTGACGTAAATCTCTATGAATAAATGTTTTCATAAAAATTCAAAACGTTAGAAGAGACATTTTTTATTTAACAAATTAGGTGCCCTACTGAATCTGGGGGCTTTGCGCAAATACCCGAATTGTCCATGCGAAAAATTAACCAGGTCCTGATTAAGATGAGTACATTTATGCAATGTCCACTAAGTTATTTCCTTTGATAAACTGTTATGTCTTTAAAGTTAAATGACTTTTTCTTAAGCCTTATGAAACATGATGGTAATAGGATGAGAGTCGTGCCTCAATGGAATAAACGAAATGAGTAAACCCCAAGTGAAGCGCTCACTGTCCACTCTGTTACCCAGAGTTTAACTTAAATTGCGTTTTAACTTTGACATTGAGATACCTAGCTTACATACACTGCTAAAAATCTAGTAACTTGGATCACAATAAAAATATTTCCTTTATTATTAGAGGTGTGGCGGATATTCGTATCCGTATCCGTGGATATTTGAAGAAAAAAAAGATTCGAATCCATATCCGCCTGAGCAAAGAGACATCCGGATCCGCTTTCTTTCAACGTATATTCGATGGATCTTTGAACTACTTTTCAGGACAAGTCAAAGAAGTGAACAAATCAAGTTATTCTATAATATTAATTAATTTTTTGTAATTAAACATAAATTTTGTTGCTTAAAACTTCATAACTGATGTTTATTATTTTTAAGTGTCTTCTTGTTTAGCACAAAAATTAAATTAGTATTACTAATAATTTAGAGCTACTAACATATGTATATTTACTATTGGCGTGACTTGGTAAGTTTTTGAATATTTCTACGTGTTGGTCTTTATCTACCCCCCAAACATTAAAGGACTCCATCTTTTCTTCTTATTAAAGAAAGTGTAGTATTCATATAGGGAGCTAAAATCTTTCTAAGGAGGGCTTAGAGCCCTCCATCCCCTAACCTATGTTATTTGCACGTAATTATTAATGATTTTTAATGTTGCAGTACAAGAACACCGCCATGTTACCCTATTAAGTTGCTCTAAAAGCTTCTTAACCGGCAAAAATTTATTGTTTATTAGTGTCTAATGCAGCTTATGAAGAGACATTCTAAAAGTTTACAACTGTCTGAATCCCAATTACTGAACATTTGTATTATTTATGTCCCGAAACCACGTAGTTTTTTCGAACTACTGTCTTAATAAGGCAACACGAGGTTCTGTCAATTTGAATAGCTACTTGGTTTGGTAGGAGCGTTCCGATTATTTAATGCTCATAAAAGCCTGTTGTTGAAATGTGATTTTAACCACTGCATTATTTTTTTTAATCCATGCAATGCCCATGATCTGAATGCTATCAGTGTGGTGGATTATTTCACACATTGCGTATGAAATGATCGCTTCAAATGACGTATTCTTCAAAATAATTTCCAAACAAAAAGATCAGTATCCATAGCCGCGGATATGGCAACAAATGATCCGTTTTAATATCTGACGATATAAGCAGCAGATGATCCTTTTCATATCCGTAATCGCGAGTATAAAAACAAGTTATATGTTTTCAGACCCGTATCCGCGGATCCAGGGGCGTAGTCAAGGGGGGGGGTTAGGGGGGTCATGAAAAAGTTTTTGCCATACAAAATGTATATTCTTCACTCCCTTATCACACACATGTATGCACATATGTGAGTTGCAGTAGTCGTAACTCCCCCTCCCCCCCATGAAAAATTTCTGGTTACGCCCCTGCGCGGATCTATTACTGATTGGGCAATTGTTACTTTGCCAATCCAATAACAGTTCTCTATTGCGCAGTTTAGTTCTATTGCACAAGCGTTAATGCCTGTTTATATAATCAATTAAGATACATTAGTTACACAAAGTCTTCTTTTACAGGTAACGAGCGACACACACGTTTTTTTTTTTTTTTTTGCTCCAATCTCCAAGCTATTTTTCATTTTTCCTCTCCAACTTTTGGGTCATTTTTCTCACCCTGTAACAACTTCATCTTCGCGAGACAACTTTTATGGGGTAGAGAGGAGGAAAGAAGAAAAGTGAAAAATAGTCCTTCTAAAAGCGCTGAAAAAGAGACGCCGACGGAAACATAAAAAATATAAAAAAATCTTATATATCTCGGATCTGCCGAGAATAAATTTTGTGAGCGAGAAAAAGTCAAAGATAAGTAATCGTCATAACTTTTACAAGCAGCAGTTCGGGACGTGACTTCAGGATATCAGCAAGCACCGCGCCGGCCGATCTGTAATGTCAAGCAGTTGGACATTGTCTATACCTTGTGAACTTATCTAATATTTGGATTCCGCGCTTCGGCCTTTTTACCCCCGAGTTATCTCCCAGCTCCTGTTGTTCTTATCTACGCTTGAGCCCCGAAATTTCTCTTCAGGAGTGTCAGGTATGACGATTGAGGTTTCAGTTTTGGCAGGTGTCTAAGTGCTATTCGGTTCGTTTTCAAAAAAAAAAAAAAATAGTTTGCATTCCCTTTTCGTTTATAACTGCTCATAAACAAGCGGTGCTGTATTATGAGACTAAAAGATAAGGGAATTAGACCGAGCTATGACTGTAAAAAAAAATAGCAAAACGGTTACTTTTCGATTCTCGGTAAGAAGAATCTACTGCTATTTTAAATCTGGAATATAAATCATAAAATGCTCTCACCTTTGTGTTTGCGATTAGCGGTGATCAAATTTTATCTAAGTGTAAATATGAACTTCAATTAACAGGCACTTTCACGGAAAACTTATTTAATGACACTACACTTTTACACTGGCAGGACACACTCACAAATCCATAAAGGTAATTACGTTTTCATTAGCAGTCAGTTGAGTGCTATCTCATCTCAAAACATTTGTTGTTGTTGTTATTATTGTGAACACGTATATCGGATTTGTGTGCTTGGATCGAAACCTGCTTATAAATCCTCGTCAGTAGGACAGCACAAGGGGGAATGCACTCCGTGGGGGTCTTTCTAAAGAGTCCTAATCCGTATTGACGCCAAATTTCGGAGAAAACCACGGAAACCTCCGAACGGTTACGTCGATGGAACCCGAACCCGGGACCTTCACACTTCGCCCATCTACCATTTCCAAAGACATAACTACTGTGCCATGGTGAGGATTTGTTGTTGTTGTTGGAACAACATAGTATTCGGATTTGTATGCTTGTGCACGAGGAACCGCTAATAAATCCACGTCAAAGAAAGCACAAATACAAGGGGGGGGGACAAATGCCTTGGGGGAGGACTTTTCTGGGTATCTAGAGCGTATTCATTTTACATCTGGAGAAAACCGCCCAAAACTCCAGACCGCCCCCGCGAGAGGACGGAACCCTGTTCCTCCACTCGCGCCATCTACCAAAGTCAGAGGCTTTAACCACTGTGCTACACATTGGTGAGAGGCTTTGTGCAACTCGGAAAGAATAATAAAAATCAGGAAAACACAAGTCCCTTCAGTTCAGTTCTCTGTTAAAGAGAGGAAGAGAGTCTAAACCGCAAGAAAATCATTTTCTGACACATAGGCCGCATTCGTAAACGCCGAAGGAGTTACACTCGTGCAACGAGTTTCTATCTAGCTAGGTGTTCGTAAAGGAAACTGAGGGCATCCAGTTTATAAACTAGAGCGTTCGTATATATAAAACTGAGTGCCGTTAGTTGCAAACTAAGTAAACTGAGCGTGGACCAGGTTCATGCAGTTGTTGAGAAGACACACTTGCTCCACGTTGCTTTTGTTTTCAAAGGGCGTCCGTTGTTATGAAAGTATTTTACGTTTGCTGAAGCTGCAAATATTATTTTTTTGAAGAGGAAATTTATGCATACGTCAGAAACTGCAACGAAAGTACAGAATTTTTCATTCTAGTAAATTCAAAAAAGCAGCATATTTTAGTGTTGAGACTAAAGTTGATTTAAGCCTTTATTAGGGATATTGGAACTTCTCTCGCTAAATACTCTTGAAAAAATGAAGTTGAAATTTCTAAATTTTGATCCGTGCACTTCAATGATGGCCATTCTTTCTTTTTAAATCCTGCTGATTTTATATTGTGAGTACGTACTAAAAACTCCTTTAGAAAAATAACAACATACGCAAATTGTAAAAAAACACATCTCCTAATCAACGAAACTGAATAAACTGAAGTTGTTCGTAAAGGTAAAAGAAACTGATAGCACTGAACTGCACTGAACAAACGCATTCCAGTTTTTTTACGAAAACTCGTGCAACGAGTTTTTTGTTTACGAATGCACCCATAGATTTCTGTTAGGGATCACTAATATTCCGTTGCAGTTACAAAAATATTTATCTTTCAAAAATTGATTGAAAAATAAGTACGGCAGAAATTTCCACTTCAGAATAATAAAGTAGATATCCTCAGGCACGCATCATAACATCACTGCCGAAAGTAACACTTGGAATCATAGATATAGGAATCTCTAGATTGAGCATAACGAAAGAAAACTTGTTGCCTCCCAACGGTAGCCATGCTATCGAAATATTTTCCCTCGAACTTACTTATTTTTCTAAAGAAATACAACGAATGTTTTATTTTATACCGACGGCAGCCATGATAGTGGCAGAAACAGGGGGTGTGTTTTTAATTAGGAAGATTAGGAATACTGGATGAGCAATCTAGGTATTCCTAAATCTGTGCTTGGAATAGAAAGGAAATATGCGTCCTTGTTGTTGTTCTGTTTAGGCAAAGCACATTAGGACTATCTGCATAAGGGAGGAATGCCTTGAGAAGAGGTCTTGTTAAGGGGTTCTATAGCATATTCGTGTTACGACGGGTTACGTACGGGAAGGCCGACTCAAAATTCCAAACCCATCGATCGACAGGTTAGAATACCTGGGCCATCCCTTTTCAGCCTATACTAGTGTTCAATGCCTTATGTGTTAGGATGTGAATGGTTGCGACTCTTTAAAACGGTGCACAACTTCGGGTTCCGTAGGAAATTCAAGGACAAAGCGGAAAAGACGGAATTTTTACTGTTGCATCTTAGAAAGAATGGAAACAAACAGGATAAACCATATGATTTGTACGTAAAGCAAGCAGTCGTGCGATTTTAACAGAGCAAAAGGATCTAGAATTCAATAAAAAGTATTTGTAGCTGTAAAACTGTATTCTGTCCTCATGGATGCCTTCTTGAGTCCAGTTATAATTTTATATCCATTAAAATTTACTGCTCTATACTTTTAATTAATCATTTTTCTGTCAGTAAGTAAAATTCGCTATGTAAATAACCTTTACACGAGTAGCATTAGATTCGTTGTAAAATCTATATTAGAACTAAAAAAAAGTCTTACCTTTAAAAGGAAAATTATGTTCCCAGTAAATTGTTTTACTGCTGTAAAAGTTTCTGGGAACCGGTGGCTTGATGGTTAAGGTCCTGTCCTACTCCGCGTTAATCGCTTAACCCTATGAGGCGCAACCCTTTCCCAATGCTGAAAAAAGCGCAGCCGACTGAACGACCCGCAAGAGGAAGGACGATCGAAACGTTCATCGCGTGCCACAGATCTAGAGACCCATTTTTGACGCAGCTGGCAGTGCGGCACTGCCAGCTGCGTCAAAAAAGAGTCCTCTAGATCTGTGGCACGCGATGAACGTTTCGATCGTCCGCCCTCTTGCGGGTCGTTCAGTCGAGCAATGGCAACGGCTGCCCTTTTTTCAACATTGGGCCACCTATCCAGCTGTTGTTGCATGCTTCCATTTTTCAGCAGATGTCAGTGCTGTTCAAAATAATCGTCACAATTTTTTTTCACGGGAAATGACGTGCTAAAAAGTAAAGGATTCTCGTGGAGCTAGGTCACACGCTACTATTTTTATAGAAATCCAATCTATTCTTCGTGACTGGCAACAGTCAAAACGTCAGAGTTTTGTGTTCCCACAGCGGGAACACTGCGCGTCAAAGGGTTAAACGTAAGGCTATAAGTTCGATTCCTACTCATACCCTGGTTGTTTAAAATTTTCTTTCTGCTAGTAAAAGAAAACTTTCATGGGTGTTGTCCACTTCGACGAGGATTTATAAGCTGTTACTGAAAACCAAGCGCACGAATCCGAATAATAAATGTTCCAATACAAAAACAGCGAACATTTCCACAAAGAAAATTGTACAGGAGCACAGTGAAAAAACCAGATGATAAGAAATTCAGATAAGGTGGTTACTAAAAAAAAACTAATGTTCAATAAATGGAAAGTTAAACTCATGAAATTAAAGTGACTGAAATCAAGTAATAATGTTCTATCACATTTTAACTGAAGCAGTGGTTATAAGAATAAATAACCCATTAGCACCCGACTTTTTCACCACGTTCTCTGACTTGGTGAAAGATGATGCCAAAAGTGACTTCTGATGCCAGAAGTGACGAATAAATTTCCGACATTCTTCTGGTATGAAAAATGTCATTGTTTTTCTAAAATCCTGTGGAAATCAGATCAAGGTTGGGATGCAGACTATATTGACCGTCATCCTATACCAGTTTATTGGCCGATTTCAGTTTCATTATTGGTTTAACCCATTTATGCCTAGTGTCCCTTTTTTGGGACGGCATTTTCGCTATTATTCGAAAACGTTATTTATTTTTCCTAGCCTTTATTCATGAGTATTGAGCCTCCACTCTACAAAATATTTTAACATGACTCAGTAGGATGTTGATATTTAGATTTTTATGCATCATGATTTTAAAAGAAATCATCCCTTGTTCAAGAAGTTGACATTAGAAATTTATCGATTATTTCTGTTATCAGTAAAAATCGAAGAAAGTCGGAAAAATATCCAGGCACAAATGAGTTATAAAATGGAATCGTCAGTAAAACTGGTTTATAATGACGGACAATATAGATCTGCGCCCCAGCCTTATTATCCGAGAAATTAAAATAGGAAAATAAATTAATGCTTAAATCTTTTTAAGGCCAACCAATTTTGCACGCGCTTAAAATCAGATCGCTGGGCGTTAACTGCTTAAATGAAAAGTGACATCATCAAGGATGGATTTCTGTTAAGATAGTCTACTTATATAAAACACTAACGTGTGTGGCACCAAAATCGACGCTATTTTCACGCTGCGAACGGCAACAGCTCGATGTAAACATGAGAACAATAACGCAACTGAACAGTTCACTGATGTCCAACGGAGCAAGTCTATGCCACGCAGTAGCTAGATTAGAAAATAAGAATAATGGATACACAAAAATGCAAGATCTTTCGGACCTTTAAAATATCGAATGGACACTACTGGGCGCATTCGTCGCCCCTCTAAAATGTGTCACCGTGCATTGGGCTAAAGCACGGTTCAGCCATTTGCGGTTTCAATATCGGACTTCAAGATGACACCCAAACTGTCTAGCAACCTTAACCTCAATAAATTGAATGGCAAATACTGATAAAACAAAGAAACATGATTTTCATTAAGATGAGTCCAGAAACTGAGTCAACACTGCACTGAGTGTAAAGAACAGTAAGGTATGGGGCAGCTAGTAACATAATAACAATGTTAGTTTCAAGAACAGCCGTATGTATACTACTCCTGAACGAATGTTTAACCTGTTCGCTGCCAACGTTTCTTTGCGAGACGCTAGACGCCAGCGATGCATTCAAAAACCCTACTGAAAGCGATGATACACAGAGGGGAAACATTTGAGAATGCAAGATTTTTTTGTGTTTCTTTTTTAAGTAATTTCCTTAGAGCGCTATTAATGAGAGTTGTTTTGTTTGCAAAAGTTCTTTTTTCGACGGATGTCTCTAAATTGCATCTTAATCCTACTAGGCACCTGGTACACCCTCCAAAAAAATGTATTCGAGCAAGAGAGAAATTTCCTATTTTAGATTTTGCGAATAATAATTGAGTTTTTGAAAAGCGCACAACCTGACAGAAATATGGAAATTCATATTTATACGTAGCCTAATTCATATTCTATGACAAATAATTTTTAATATACGAAACCTACGTAGGAAATTTCTCTCTTGCTCGAATACTTTTTTTGGAGGGTGTACCCTATGCGGAACATCCACTTTAACTATTCCTCTACGTCTATAAAATACTGGTAGAGACATCTGTCGGGTTTTAGGAGTATTTAGAGCAACTATATCATTCAGGTTGTAGCGTGTAGATGTACTTACTGTTCATGTTATTGCCAAAGCTGATTGAAATTTAAAAGTCCTCTTTCAAATAGGGTTTTGTTTATTTTAGAAATTTAACAAAAAATAGTTAGCGAAGACTTTTGACCCGGAAAAAAAAGACTGCGTGTTGGAATTAGTCCTATCCAGAAATGATCTGAAATCTAAAATTTCAAAATAAATACCAAAAAAGTATAGTACAATGCAGTGTACCACCTACAAAACTGAAATAAAAAGTGATTTTCTAGTAAAATATTAGGTTATTATTTTTAAAACTGTTTTTCCCCGAATAATAATCACTAACATCATCACCTATATTTATTTCAGACGCAGAAACAAAAATGAGTCTTTAAGGGTTAAAAATAGGTGTCCATAGACAGTAATGCAACGGAAGTATTTTCTGTGAAAAAAATTAAACATGCTGTACACACCATTTTCAGTATCACACAGTGCATAGCAATAACCTATCTGAACAATCAATGCATCTTGAAAGTAGTTAGTCAGTAGAGTGAAGGAAATATTTCGGAGGGTGAGAGATATGAAATCAGGCGAGTCAATAAATGGATTTCTTCACGACTCAGCTTTCGTTAAATAATCCAAAATTTCGAGGGAGGGGGGAAGAAGATATCCCGATCAATCTAATTTTCCAACTTAAATGGAAATTAAAACACTCACAAAAAGTTGAATAGCTTTATATGAAACACGCATAACTGTTATTAAAACTGCTTGCATAGGCACATACACTCCTAAAAATTTCGAGTAGCATTTCACCGAAACAGGGTTACTAGAAAAGCTGGTTCCGTAATTGGATGAAACCTTGTTCCAACCTTGGTTGCTTCACAAAAGTATGGTTAAACCTGAGCACCCAATGTTGGAACAAGGTTTCATCATCTTATGGAGCCAACTTTCCCAGTACCATGTTTCGGTGAAATGTTGCAACAAATTTTTAAGAGTGTATAAGTCCTCCCTTCTTCATCCACAAAGTAATCGCCAACTCCATATAAAGACAAAAAAGAATTTTAAAAATTGTCTTGTTGCTCTACTTTGAGCGGGGGGGGGGGGGGTGAATACCTTTCGTTTTCATTACTATTTTTTGTGTTTAGTACTTCGTTATTTATTTTTATTTTATGAAGTGGTATGTTACGGCTTATTATTCACAAATATTTCATTTCAGATAACGTTCTTATCTTAGCCATTGCTAAAATGTCTATAAAAAAGGCATAGAACTTTTTCTTTGATTCAAATATTTCACATTTAACGGTGTAGTTCGAAAAAATCATGTCATTTTGGTACATAAGTACCAATAAACTAATGATGCCAGGCACTTCAACATTTCGAAACTGTCTCTTGACAAGCTGTACTACATACTAAAATAAACGATCCATCTGTATCGGTTTCAAAACTTTTAGAAAAAATTCTTAAAAATCGGACATTTTCTCAAAACGTGTCACTCTTTGAAAATTCTTGAAACTCAGATCCATGTTTAAGAATTTTTTTCTGAAAATTTCACAAAAGCCACAGCTTTTTCGCTTATGGCAGTGTGTCAAGCAGCTTAGGAAGAACCCTCTGGAATTTTTTTGGAGACCCTGGTGCTATAAGTTTATTTCAATGTGTGTACCAAGACTGAAAAGAGTTTTTTTTCTTCGACATACACCCTTAAAACAATCGAAAACTATTTTTCAGAAGCTCCAATTTGTGACATAGAGTTGTAATGGAATTCTTTAGAGTGCTCCTGTAGAACTAAATATACGAACATACACTACTTTCTATGGCACCTTAATTTGTAATTCTTAACATCATTTATCCACTTCATTTTGTTTGAAGTTGATGGATGTCTCTAAAATATGCTTTAAGCAATGATTCTGCACGGAGCTTAATGTACTGAAATTCTTTTAGGTACTTCTGTGAAAGAAGTGTTCCGTACGCTATTCTCAATATGATTGCATTGTTATTGATTCTTCATATGTCTGTAAGATTTCAAGTGCACTGTTGTCTGGAAATGATTGAAAATTGAACTATAACATTCGATTACATTGATACATGCATACACACATACAGGTGAAAGTAATAAAATAAAAATAAAATAAAAATTAAAACTTATTTGACAATATATGTGTTCCTATTTCATCATTTTCAAATGAAAATAATTTCATTTGCTATAAAATATATTCAAAATTGTTGCGTCTAAATGCATTGCATGCTTTTAAATGCTAGAAATCAAAGCCCGTTGTGGAGGCAATTACAACGGGCGCTAGAAAAATATTGGACGGAAATATTTCTACACTCAATATATTTCATCTTCGTCCACCTAGAATAAATAACATCATATTCAATTTTTATTATAAATTTAAATCGAATCTCATTTAAGTTTCTTCTGGAAACGTGCGGAAACGTTTCGCTTTCGAAAGATTTCGTTTTCTGCACACTGCCCCTCTTATATCAATGCTTCATGCAGATGATCATTTTAATGAAACAAAAATTTAACTATTTTATCTGGAAAAACAAATTTTCACGAATTGGAATCGCAACATTCCCTTCCATGCCTGATGACCGTGACTTTAAAAGGACCTCGTGTCCACTGCGACAGCTATTTTATCACTCCAATGATTCACTTTTTTTGACTCGCGGAAATGAATCGGAAAATCTTTTAAAAATGAGGGAACAGGTGGATTTTCAGATTTTTAAAGGAGAGCAGATTGTTTTCTTTATTTTTATGCATAATTATGAAAATTTTCAAGTAGATTGTACAAATGGTGAAGTTGTTATCACACTTTTTATACTTAACCTTTTAATCTTATTGGAGTCATAGCGGTAAAAGTTTTATCTTGGATGGTTGCCTGGAATTCTTAGACAGTCAGTGAATCAGTGACTCAGGGATCAGCTTAACTATATAGTAGGATAAAAACGCAAAAATTGTTTTTATGAGATTTTTTTTTTTTTTCGATTTGAGAAAATGAGAAAATTCATGAGAAAATTTTGTGGGAGATTTTGTGTCCATGTGTTTAGGGGGATGGTGGGGAGTAGTTAACGCTTTGGGGCGCAACCCTTTCTTAATGCTGAAAAAAGAGCGTGCCACAGAGCGAGAGACCCTTTTTTTGACGACAGCTGGCTGTGCCGGCACAGCCAGCTGTCGTCATTATCGGGAATCTTCCGCCAAAAAAAGGGTCTCTAGATCTGTGGCACGCGATGAACGTTTCGATCGTCCGCCCTCTTGCGGGTCGTTCAGTCGAGCGATGGCAACGGCTGCCCTTTTTTCAGCATGGGGCAATCTATCCGGCTGTTCTCGCATTCTTCCATTTTTCAGCCGATGTCAGTGCTGTTCAAAAGAATCGTGACCCTATTCTGACGGGAAATGATGTGCTAAAAAGGAAAGTATTTTCGTGGAGCTAGGTCACCCGCAACTCTTTTTATAGAAATCCAATCTATTCTTCGTGACTGGAAACCGTCAAAACGTCAGAGTTTGGCGTTACCAGAGCGGGAATACTGCGCGTTAAAGGGTTAATTTTTTTACTAATCATGCAAAATTAAGAATAATAGAAGGCGTTTTATATTCCTAACAAATTTTTTAAGGGAAAATATTTTAGGAATTTACTTCATATGAACTAAATTATTAAGAACCAGGAACAAAATACTTGACAGATTTTCAACCCAAATTTAAAAAGGCGAGCAAAACTCATTCATAGCTCTAAAACTTGAATAACGTAACTTTTTGTTTTAACTTATCAATTTTTTTTTTCCAAATTTTTAGTCAGATATTCTGTTTCTGCAGATAGACTCGGGACATAGTTTAAATATTATGGAGTGGTTTCGCTATTGACCAAAACTGGCATGTGGGATCTCAAGAAAGACAAAAGTTTCTGAAGGAAGCCGACAAGATTCTACAAGAAGAAATGTGCTGAGCTGACTTTATAAATTTTGCAAGCGAGAGAAACCGACGATAAAGAATCGTCACAACTTTTAACCTCCGTTTATTACGTGACTTCAATAACAATGGCACATCTTTTTTTTTACGATGTGCGTATCACAGGAGCAGTCGCAGAAGACAGGTAATCCCAGGGTTTTATCTCTATCGCGTGGAACATTTTCTTTTTGGGGGGGCCTAAAATGCTTGTTTTTTCACCTGTAGAACAATCCAGTTTTGCTTTTCGTAGGTGTTCGAATTTTCTTTTATTTTATCCTTTATTTTATCTTTGAGGAAGGGAACAGAAGGTTGCCCTATAACGTTTGGTTGCTAGGAGAATTTTCTTATATTCTGAAATTTTCTTAAATATTAGGTACAATTAATAAATAACGAGTTGGAGAATATTTCACAGAATTTTATTTAATAAAACTTATGTACTGTCCAAGACTGTTTAACCCATTTATGCCTAGTGTCCCTTTTTTGGGACGGCATTTTCGCTATGAGTCGAAAACTTTATTTTTCCTAGCCTTTATTCATGAGTATTGAGCCTCAACTCTACAAAATATTTTAACATGACCCAGTAGGATGTTGCTATTTCGATTTTTATGCATAATGATTTTGAAAGAAATCATCCCTTGTTCAAGAAGTGGACATCAGACATATATCTATTATTTCTGTTATCAGTAAAAATCGAAGAAAGTCGCAAAAATATCCAGGCACAAATGGGTTAAGCATTTATTTATAGTGGCACAAGTCGCAGAATTTCATGCTTGTAAAGTCCTATAACTATCACCCATTGTTCAGGCACTTCTGGACTTCATCATCCGTTTGAAAACGTTATTTGAGCCCAATGAGGTTGAAATACTTTGAGCACCACCCAGATGCAAAAACCAATACGGATAGATAAAGTACCTAAAGAGTTCCTCTTGAACTAATGTAAAAGCTCCTGTTGGAGTATCTTCCCACTTTGTCATGGACTTTTTCTACCAAATTCGCTCTCTTCTGGTTGTTACAGCAAGCTTCAAAGAACTCTGACATCGAGTGGTATAAATTTGTGCTTCAAATACCTAGCGTAGAGTATCAATCAAATCACTCTGACATCAAGTGGTATAGATTATGTTTCAAATGCCTTGCCTGGAGTATCAATCTAAGAGGGATATTTTTTTTCTTAAGTCATTAGAAAGGATGCACCTCAGGCATATGAATCCACAACATGTACCGTGAACGCTTGTAGGAAAAGGTTGTCGTTGTTCCTCATCCTCAAATGGTCTTACCAATTAAGACCATCTTGTCCAAGACCAACTCCATAAACCTCCAGGAAATCTAAAAAGGGAAGAGGTTGTAAAAAGACCTTTGACAAGATAAAATCAACGCAGGTAAAGCCTAGGAAGTCCTACTCTTGATGCAGGTTCTGAAAACCTTCCATCCCTGTTCGTAGAGACCTTAAGTGTCCACTGGCAAAACGCAAAAAGTTTGCTAGCCTCAATTGCCCTTAAAAAGAAGAACGCCACCAGGGCGAACTCTAAAGTACCAGTCATGCATAGGTGGGGCCTTCCAAAGGTCCCTTTGTGATTTCCTGGATTGAAAGAAAACATCACTGAAAATGGAAGGCAAATCCAGATAAGTCTCCAAAGTAGCAGCCTCTATTAAAGAAAACATCACTGAAAATGGAAGGCAAATCCAGATAAGTCTCCAAAGTAGCAGCCTCTATTAAGGCGTCTACAATCTCACTGCCATTAAAATACCGGCGTGTAGAAATACATGTTCTGTATTTACTAATAACTAAGTCTGTTATTCTGCAGATACACAAATTATACAAAGTATGCAATTCTTTAAATACAAAGAAATGCAGCTTCTGGTTCATTTAAATTCTTATATTTTACAGAAAATTATTCTTACCACTGAGGAACGGACGAAAGTTCAGAAGTTCCGATACTTCGCATATTCATCACTTCATAGCGTAGTTGTGTAGATCCTCTGGTGCTTCGCATGTAGTGTTGCCAAGATGGTATCCTTAAAGAGGACATGTCCTCTTTTTTCTATAAATTTTCCTCCCTTACGTGTATGTTCTGCTCTTGCCTATTTTATAAATAAATAATACTTCATCTAAACAAAAGAATCAAAGTTAATGACCATTTCGACTAAAATACAAGGTCAAAATTATGTGTTGCTTTTAAAAATTTATGAAACGAAAGAAAATAATAACGTGTGTATTTTTTAAATGATATCGGCTTCTTCAGATAAATGCATCTTATGCAGATTTTACTGTACTAATAGAGTAGTACGAAGTACTTTAGTCACTACTTTGTGAAAACTTCATGAAAAAGTTAAAAATAGACTTCATTCCGCGAAAACGATATATAACTTTCTCCTTAAACAATGGAATCTCTGAACAACTAACAAGAAGATGATTACCCCTGGAGTTTATAATGAAACTTTCCAGAATTGATTTACACAAAAATTATTTAAGAGGAATTCTAAGACACTAGAGTTCAGTTGATAAACACATTCTTTGAAGCAGCGGTACTTTGTTTTCGCACTTATTTTTGAACTCCTGTTTGACAATTTATAGTTGAGAGCAAAAGAGCTCCCTTTGTTAATCAGAAGCCAAAATATTTTTATAGTTTGTCTGCTTGTCTATTGTCTTGCGATATTCAGTTACTTTGTGCTGGCAAATCTAGAATACTTGGTTACATTTTAAGCTCTTTAGTCAACGCAGCTGAATGAATGCATTCTCAAAGCGGGGACTGTAATCAAAAAGAAAGGCCAATTTATCCGAGATAAACAGGCTGCAAATGCATCTTAGACTTTGGATGAATTCCAATATTTTAATTTTCGAACGCCACGAAGTACACTTGCCAATGGATCAGATGTAGTCGGTACGTTTTCGAATACCACACATGTTTTACAAACGAGTTCTTTGTTCAAAAATAAAAATGCTGTGAAAAATGTAGCGAACTGAACTTCCACCGAAACCCAAGTACTTCTGATCTTCTCAACGACTGGCCACTGAAATAATTGCACTAGGCCACAAAAGCGTGAAATTATTTGGAGTGTAAAATGTCCTCCTAGCTTCTAATAAGCAACATGGACACATACTATATCAGTGCAGTCATTTTACGTTTCCGTAGCTTAATCCTGGAGAAGAAATTTTCAACATAGAACTGCACAGCAAAAAATTTCGAAAAGTTACACGTCCTGCCAAATTTTCGATTTTTGAGGTTTTCTTTTTAAAGTTTCGTTACTAATATAGATTTATCATTCCTTACGGTGTATAGCACAACTTGTAAAGAGAAATTCTAAAAACTTTAATGAGTTTGACAAAATTAGTTTTTCTTTATATTTATGTTCCTAATTCAAATGATTTTTTTTTCAGACACAAGGCTCTGTTCTTTTAATAAAAGTCCTACTCTCAAACAGCTTTTTCAAGAATCCTCTTAGTCTAGGTACACTCCAATAAATATTTTCCTAGATTACAGCACAACATGTGGGTAAACGTAACGCATTCACGTTGTGATATTGACTGTGTCAATTTGTTGTACAAGGTTCTTCGTGATTGGATTATCAACATCATTACGTCATTTTGTGAGTAGATTTACAGCACACAGTGCTATACTCCAAAGCTGCAGCACTTGTGTGATGTATTATTTTACAGCAACATGGGTGGTAAAATTATAGGTATTTCTTACAGTGTACATTTCAACATTTACTTTATACTTCAACTATGAAGCTTCTTACATAAAGTAAAATAAGATAAGTGCTATTCCCAGTAATATAACTTTTTTTCTACAGATTTTCAAGCCAAAGTCAATGTCTAAACAATTCAGTTATTCACTTTTCCTCTGAATCAACATTATACAAATTTTGGTGAGGAAATTGGTAGAATACATCTGTACAAATCAGCAAACATAAATCCAATGGTACCGCTTTCATAAAAATACAAATAACAGATAAAATTTAACGCCGTATTGGATTTTACAGCATTCAGTTTTAGTGACAAATAATTAATTTCAATGTTATATTAGAATAAAAATTCATGTAATTGCTAATTTTAATAAGGTAACTATAGCAGGGAATTTTACGTGCAAAATGTATAGTTACATTTATCTTAAAAAAAAAAAAAACAGTGTGTGAACTGGAAATTCTTTTAAAAATGTAATTCTCATGAGAAGATTGAGAGCATGAAAGTTAAAAACTACTTTAATATATGAACTCTTAATCTTATTGTGTCTTATAATATACTTACGCATTTTGTTTAGATTTAATTCAGATTTATCTTTCTTCACATTAAAAACGACTTAAAAGCGTCTACAAACTTTCAGAAATTATAATTCAAAAGTAGCACCAACTGATACATAGAAAATGTATCAATCAATTGTTTCAACAACTTGGTTTTATTCATATTCTTCACAGTCATCTATGATTAAGAGATAATAAATATTTTTCTACATTTATTTAAAAGCTTACAAAAATTCTTGAAAGTTATAGTATATTGTTTGACATTAAACTGTACATAAAGCAGTTTTCTGTAGCCAATTATTTAAAAGCATTTTCACTGTCTATGTTATGTTTTTCAGCGTAAACATTCATTCTGTTAAATAATGCAAACTTCAAATACAAAAGCTTTTTTTTTTACTTTCCGAACATGTACGATTTATGGAAATCATGAAAAAATTCGAATTCCAGATTTTGGAGTATGGACACGTTTTGAGGTCTTCTGAATTCATGGATGCTATTTTTACGAGATGTATGTATGTATGTATGTGAGTGTATGTGAGTGAACACAATAGCTCCTAAACGGGACATTCGATTGAGCTCCAATTGGGTATATAGGTTACAAAACAACCATCGCAAAAACGGTATTGATTTGGGTGTGTCTAGGACTTATAGTTTTTCGACAGGGCTACGACCAAGATTTCTTGTACAATATGGCCTATGGGAGGAAATTCTTGAAAGTGCGCTGGCGTTTAAACGGTCCATTCGATTGAGCTCCAATTGGGTATACAGGTTATAAATTACCGTCGTAAGACCGGTATTGATTTGGATGTGTGTAGGTCTTATAGTTTTTCTACAGGGCTACGACCAAGATTTCTTTTACAGGATGGCGTATGGGGGAGACATTCTTGAAAGTGCGCTCGCGTTTAAACGGCGCATTCGATGGAGCTTCCATTGGGTATATATGTTCATGAATGATTCATCGATTCAAATTTATTGAAACGCTTGGTCATGATCTTAGTCGTAATGATCGGACAGTCGAGTGGAGTCACTCCAGATCTTTTTTTTTTCTTTTTTTTTTTTTTAATACTAAGATACGCCTCTAACACATTCAAAGTTATTAACGTCATTCAGTAGTGGGTCTTCGAAAATGAATAAGGATGTCAATGCAAATGTTTTATATCATTAGCATTAACGGTGCTACTAACGTTGAAATGTAAGAAAAGAATTTCAGCATAAGTGTATATTTCACCAAGCTACTTTTACTATTTTAAACATACAGCGCAAAAACGTAAGAGCCTGATACATATTTACATTCGTTTCTTAATTTTCCGCAGGTTCTTCTCCCTCCACAAGTATATTAATTGTGGTGATTTTTCAAATGTAGCATCCCCTCTTAGTTTTTTTTTTTTTTCTTCCGCACGCGCTTCGCGTGGCCAGGTGTAAAACCTGACTTTGCTTCCAAAGAAACGTCTCGGGAAAAGGTGGAAACCCCGGGGGATGCAGCTGTATTGCTAACAGAATAACAGAATGACAACCCGTTATGCTTTTTTTTATTCTTTTTTTTCATTTAGAAACATTTGCAGCCAGGTGTCAGACACGCAGAGGATAAAATAATTTTCGGATTAGAAAATATGTATGCACTGTAGTTGAAACAATGGTATGACAGATGCAGAAATTAAATGAAAGGGATATTTAGTATACTATAATACCAGTAACAATTGCGATAGGACGAATGCGTGCTTCATGTTGGCAAGGACTGTTGGGAGACTTGCGATGTATTACTGAATGGAGCAACTTTGATGGTAAAGTAATTGAGCTGATAATGAAAAACAATGACGTATGACGTTCCAGTTATGAAATATCTGTTTGTCAGAAATACAAACACGCCGGGAAAATGCATAACATTCCAGACAATATGGGAAGCACGTGTTGTCGATTTTAAGACCAGGGGTTATAAGCATGATAAACACATCCAATTATAATTTTATTTCAGCTGAAGAGCCTCGATTTATGAGCTTTAGCATGCATAATTCATCATGTTCTACGGTGTTAAAAAGCAATACATTAATTTTAAAGGCATGGGATGTATTTAAAATGATTGCATAAAATGCATCCATTTTATGCAATTTTGACAAAAATTTAGTTAATGATAACAATGACTGTGTCATCTGCCATGAACTGCCATAAATCCTTCAAAATTTCCATCATTTTTTCAGTATAAATTTACGTAGTTAATGAAATTACAAACCATTCAAATAAAAGCTCTTAAATATTTCCATGTAATACAAAATTTACTGACACCACTTTCGAAGAAAATGGCTCATTTAATGTAAAATGACTTGGATCTTCCGATTTTGACCCACTGATTGAAATCAATGGTCATTTTCATTGCGAGAATCTAGGACAGGACGATTTATTACGAATCATTCTGGATCCTATAGAAATCTGGGTCAAATTAAGATTCCCCATCCACTGAAATTTTTACCTTTGTCACATAACGTACACCCACCGCTGAGCCTCCATACAGTGAAGAGGTGAAAAGCTAAAGAAACACTCTCTGGTTTTAATTTATTTAATTTATTTTATCTATTTTTTTTCATAGTTGGGTGAAAAGCCGTGTTCGAGAACTGATAAACTTGGAGGAGCCATAACGGAAATTCTCTTATCAATATTTCACAATTGAACTGTTAATACAGCCTATAGCTGTTACTAATAAAAGTTAGATAACTAATTTCTTATATCAATTTGTTTTGAACAATTATATAACACTTCATTTTCTTAAAAAACTCTTTTTATATTAATTTGCTTAACGGTGTAGTTCGAAAAATATCGTTTGATTTTGGTACATAAGTACAAAATTTTAAAACTGTCTTCACAAAAAGTTAGTTAATGATAACAATGAATCTACTGTACAAGCTGTACTATATACTGAAATAAACGATCAACCTGTATCCGTTTATAAACTTTTAGAAAAAATTCTTAACAATCGGAAGTTTCGTAAATAGTGTCATTTTACGAAAAATCTTGCAGCTCAGATTCATGTTTAAGAATTTTTTATAAAAATTTCTCAAAAGGCACAGCTTTCTCGCTAATTACAGTGTGTAAAGTAGCTTATGAAGAACCCTCTGGAATTTTTGGAGACCATGGCGCTTCTATTTTATTTCAATTTGTGTACCAGTTTAGTTTATTTCAGTTTGTTTCAATTTGTTGTAAGACTAAAAACAGAGGGTTTTTTTTTTTTTTTCATCGAACTACAGCCTTAAGAGTCCATCTATATAAATAAAATAAGACTTTTGTCTGTACATTTCTTAGAATTCAAAAATTTTGCGATTTCTATCCGTTTCAAGCACCCGGGAATCCGATGCGACCCTCAAAAAAAAGTTTTTCTGTCTGTCATTCTGTCCGTGACGCTTTTTTTGTTTAAGCATCACTTAAAAACGACTGAAGCGAATGATATGAAATTGGGTGTCATGATAGGTGGTCGCCCAACTTAAAACATAGGCGTCCAATTTTTAAAAAATCCTGATTGGATTTTGAGATTTTGCGAAAATCCTTTCAAACTGCGTAAATTTGTGTTCAAGCATCGCGTAAATACGACTGAAGCGAATGATATGAAATTGAGTGACATGATAGGTGATCACTCAACTTAAAACATATTCGTCGAATTTAAAAAAAAATCTTGACAAGATTTTGAGATTTTGCGAAAATCATTTCAAACTGCGTAAATTTGTGTTCACACATGACGTAATAACTGCAAAGGTGAAAAAATGATATTTGTCGAAATGATAGGTGGTCACTCACTTTAAACTATTAGCATCTAATTAAAAAAATCGATCAGATTTCGAGATTTTGCGAAAATCGTTTAAAACTGAGTGAATCTTTGTTCCCGCATTACGTAATGGCGACTAAAGCGATGATATGAAATTTGGTCACACGATAGATGGTTGCTCAACATAAACTATAGGAGTCCAATTTTTTAAACATTTTTATTAGATTTTTGAGATTTTGTGAAAATTCTCTCAAAATACGTTTATAATTCTTCAAACATCACGTAATAACGACTCATACGAATGTTACGAAATTGAGTGATCTGATAGGTAGTTTCTAATCTTAATTTATAGGCGTTGAATTTTAAAAATATTTTGCTTACATTTTGAGATTTTTCGAAAATCGTTTTAAAATGCTGAAAATTTGTTCCAGCATCACGAAATAAAGACTGCAGGGAATGAAACGAATTTGGGTGACATGATAGATTGTAACTCAACTTAAATTTTAGGCTTCAAAGTTTTCAAAAATATTGATTAGATTTTGAGATTTTGCGACAATTATTTCAATATGCGTCCATATTCGTTCGCGCATCCCATAATTACGACTAAAGCGAATGAAATGATATTACTTAGTTACTCTCTAACCTGTCATATTTTAACAATACATGAAAATTATAACTTCGCTTTCTTTATTTTGGCAACATACTACATCCATTCTGTGTACTCCTACAATGCTGACGAAAGTTCTTGCTTTTTAGAAATTTTCATTCACGAACCCGTCGAGGACGGGTACTTCAGCTAGTGTATTTAATATGCATTTAAATTTCATTTCAGCATTTTTTCTTTTTTCCTTTTTTTTTTTTCTAGCTGTGAATGTGTCTATAAATCAGTAATAAATCATTTTGTCTCATAAATATAGTATATGTTTTAAAAAAACTCATAATTTTAAAACTAGGACGTCTATAGAAAATTGTTTGCGGAAAGCTTTGTTCTTTCCGTGGCATACTGCCCTAACACCGAATTCTCCTATATATTATAAGAGTGTTGGATTATAGGATGGTCACATAATAAAAAAAAGTTTCAAGTCTGTCTTCTTATCGTCTACGACTAGAACAATGTCCTAAGTATCTTGAAACAGATACACGACGACTGTTCGCTTCATTATGCAAGTTTTCATTGACATACACACACTAGAGATACGTTCGGGCTCATTTTTTAAAGTCCGAGCCCGAGCGATATTATTTAAGTCGAATCTCGAGCCCGAAATTTCAGCTGATAGATCAATAAAATTCAATGACTGCACTGACAGAATATCCTAAACTTTGACGTTTTCGCAAATTAAAGAAAAATATTAATAGCAAATTCCTAATGCACTTTCCAATTCTGTGTGTATATACAAGATTATCCAATAATAATAAGAATTTATTTATTTTCCCCAAAAATCATTCTTAAAGATCTGTTTGTTCACAAGGAACATTTTCAATAGGGTGACGCAAAAAAAAACCCGACTATTTTCTTTTTTTGAGTCTGGAGTGAAAAAAATGTTAGTTTTTGATGTTTTAAGAACCCCCCCACAGGACAGCTCAAAAAAAAAAATTAAGAGGTCGCTCCAATTTTTTTAAATTTAAAAAATCGTCAAAAATGGAATTTCTTTGTTTTTTATTTTTTTTTTTCTTGTTACGGTGTAATTTTAGAGAACAACAACAAAAAAATAAGTTTCTGAAAGTTTCAGTTCAAAATTTAAATTTTGAAAGGTCGCTCACATTTTTAAAAAAATTTATTAGTCTAAAAAATCGAAAGTAATGCACTAATAAATATGAAAAAATTGTGAGCGACCTTCCGAAATTTTAATTTTGAACTGAAACTTTGAGAAACTTTTTTTTTTGTCTATAAAATGATACCGTAACGGGAAAAAAAAATTAAAAAACAAAAAAAATCCGCTTTTTGACGATTTTTGAAGTTTTTTTCACTCGAGACTCAATAAAAAAAAAATAGTCGTTTTTTTGCGCCACCCTAATGCTCAATGAAAGAGAAATTTCTCACGAGCCCGAACGCCATCGTGAATGACAGAGCCCGAGCCCAGTTCGTGGCCGGGCCCGTCTCATCTCTAACACACACACACAAAGAAGAAAATAGGGCGACAGAAAAATCTGTCAATCTTCAAAATGTACGGCTATCTTGTATATGGAAGCATGGACGTAACGGTCATTCCGACCAAGTTCAGCGAGCAGTAATCGGTCGTTTCAGTGTCTTTTCGCGGGGATCTTTTTGGGGCAGAGCTCCCTCATCTGTGACTTGGAGGATTTGAGAACGGAAAAAAAAAACTTCCTAATCTGTGCCACTTCCTTGGTATTACGAGTTGCTCTTCAGTTTTACTCACTTACTCGTTGCCCTTTATGCAGCGATGCACGGCAGAGAAGATGCATTGCATATCGGAAACGGTTTACTTCTGTTGACATCTGTGCATCAGAAACAAAACGCGAAAGTTTCTTTGACCTGTTACTTTCGATGTAAACAAATTAATTTAAATTCTGTCTCAGGAGTGACGAAGTTTAGTATTCATTTAGTTTAACCCTTTAACGCGCAGTGTGTTCCCGCTCTGGGAACACCCAACTCTGACGTATTGGCTGTTGCCAGTCACGAAGAATAGATTGGGTTTCTATAAAAATAGTTACAGGAGACAGAGCTCCACGAGAATCCTTTACTTTTGAGCACGTCCTTTCCCGTCAAAAAAGGGTCACGATTCTTTTTAACAGCACTGACATCTGCTGAAAAAGGGAAGAATGCGAGAACAGCTGGATAGATGGCCCCATGCTGAAAAAAGGGCAGCCGATGCCATCGCTCGACTTCACTACCAGCAAGAGGTCGGACGATCGAAACGTTCATCGCGTGCCACGGATCTAGAGACACTTTTTCGACGACAACTCGCTGTGCCACACAGCCAGCTGTTCTCGCATTCTTCCATTTTTCAGAAGATGTCAGTTCTGTTCAAAAGAATCGTGACCATTTTGTTTACGGGAAAGGACGTGCTAAAAAGTAAAGGATTCTCGTGGACCTAGGTCACCCGCCACTATTTTTATAGAAATCCAATCTATTCTTCGTGACTGGCAACAGTCCAAACGTCCCAGTTGGGTGTTCCGAGAGCGGGAACACTGCGCGTTAAAGGGTTAAACGACCCTATTTTAACGTTGTCTACAGACGAAACTATTGTTGATAAATTTATGAAATTTTGTGTCGGACATAATGAAGGTATGCGAATTAGAGAGAGAAAAAAAATCATATATTCGACACCAGGGTGCTTTTCATGGACTCCGTCCTCCCCAGATCTCGAATCATGCGACTTTTGGCTTTGGGGGAAGTTTGGAACATTGGATAAGTCGTGATCATCCAAGAACTATGTCTGATCTGAAAGACACCATGTCACGACATTTTAGTAACATGACCCCGAACACACTGCGGTCAGCTTTGGAACACGCTTTCTTAAAATTCCAGATGGTAGCTCCCAAGGATGACCGCCCTGTTGAACACGTTTCGTTGTAACAATATTTGTAAGCTATCATAAATGTATGCTAAATGTATCATTCATTAAAAAACGACCCCCGGTGTCGAACATTGGAATTTTTTTTTTTTCCCCGCTCAAACGGATTCCCAGGCCTTCATTATACCCTGCACAAAATTTCATAACTTTATCAACCTTAGACTCGCCTGGAAACAACTTTAAAAAGGGGTTATTTAATTTCGGACACCCTGTATTTATTTATATAACCTTTGTAAGTCATATCATTTTTGCTAAACTTTATGGCTTTTAAGTTTCTTTCAAAATTTCGTAAGGTTAATTTATGAACAGTAAGAATAAATAAATAAAAAATCCAGAATCAAACCAACACATATTGACTGAAATGCAATCGTAAATCAATAAATGTAAAATTTGAAAAATTCCTCGATAATCAGTCATGCTTAATGTGGATACGATCGTTCTGGATAATAACAGGAAATAAATAACAGGGAAAAAATGTGTTCGTTGTCAAGGAGATAAAAAAGTTCGAGAACCTTTGATTTAAGCAAGGAAAATGTACACTCATGTCCATAAATTAAGGATAATGAAGTTCTGGCAAAGAAAGAGAAAGAAGCAAAACAAATTTGACTTATTTGTAAAGTCTATTTATTAAACAAAAAGTAAAGAGCAAAAAAGATGCAATTTTTATTAATTATGTTAAACATATAGCAAGTTTTACTCCCTTGACCAAATTTAAAAAAAGAACCTATTTACAAAAAACAGTATAACATGGTTAGTAGGATGGTTAATACGGAGTATGTCTCCCGGACGATGCAATACAGGCCTGACAACGCCTAGGCATGCTGAGTATCAAATGATCAATCTGATCTTGGGGAATATTACACCACTCATCAAGCAATGCACTCCGAAGTTCCGGTAGACAGGTGGGAGGGGTTGACGGGCTGCAATTCGTCGACCAAGCATATCCCACACATGCTCTATTGGATTCAAGTCCGGTGAGTATGCTGGCCAATGCATACGGGTGATATCCTCCGATTGAAGGCATTCGTCTACAATGTTTGCACGGTGAGGACGGGCGTTGTCATCCATAAACACAAATTCAGCACCCATGGCGCCCCGAAACAAACGTACATGTTGTTCCAGAATGACATCCCGATAGATGTGGCCTGTCATCGTTACACTCTGAACATGCAGGTCAGTTCTGGAACCAAGATTAATTCCTCCCCAAACGAGCCATCCTGCACCACCGTAACGGTGTCTTTCAATGGTGTTCTCTTGGTGGTAACGGGTACCTGGCGCTCTCCAGATGAATGTCCGGCGAGAATCAGACTCCAAACTAAACCTGGACTCGTCGGAAAACATCACACAAGACCACTGTTGCGGTGTCCACAATGCATGCTCTCTACTCCAGGTTAATCGCAGGCGACAGTGAGTTGCGGTAAGTGGAACACATCTGACAGGCCTACGAGCATATAGACCAATGTGCCCTAAGCGTCTGTACACGGTCTGCCTTGAAACTGTCGTACCGGTAGCTGAAGAGAGCTGACGAGACAGGTCTGATGCTGTACTCCGTCTGTTACTTTTGACAGTAACTGCCAAATAGCGGTCCTCATTCGGCGTTGTAACTCGGGGGCGACCTGTGCTGTAACGTCTACTCACATTACCATCATCTTGGAATCGTTGCCAAAGCCTGGAGATGAAACTCTGGGCGATTCCAAGTTCCTCGGATACTTCCAGCTGGGTACGTCCACATTCCAGTCGTCCGATAATTCTGCCACGTTAAACATCATCCAAATGCCTCCTTTGTGCCATAACTATGCGGTTTTTGCACTGAAAGGCTTTCACAGCGCTTGTGAACAATTTTACTTCTTTGCCACCATTCCTTATATACCCCTCTCTTACACTCTCGTCATTGTGACGTACCATCCACGCCATCTGGTGTTTTCCTGTAATTTGCATATTCTTCTTCAAGATGTGTGTGATCATTCCACAGGTGAAATTTTTATTTTAGAGATCAATTTCTGTGTGATTCTGAATTATCCTTAATTTATGGACATGAGTGTATATAATATTAATAAAAATCTCGACTGTTCGAGCCTCGTCAGGGGGAGACCCCCCTCCCTGAACCCTAATTTTTTAGTTTCAAGATTGCCATATTTAAACAATATTCATTGACTATGTCATTTTATCTCTCCTCTTTCGTGTATTTTGCATGGTCACCCTATGTTGAAATTTTTAGGATTGTCACCTATGGATAGAAAAATACATGGTATGCCTATTCTACAGCTTACGAAATAGTGTAACCATAGATGAAAGCTGTTGTGAACCCATAGTATTTAAATATATGAAAAAAATACATGGATGCCTATTCTACAGCTTACGAAAGAGTGTAACCATAGATGAAAGCTGTTGTGAACTCATAGTATTTAAATATATGTAAAAAATACATGGTATGCCTAATCTACAGCTTACGAAATAGTGTAACAATCGATTAAAGCTGTTGCGAACTCATAGTATTTAAATATATGTAAAATTATATCGCATTTTTTGGGACACATTTTTCGGACCATTTTCAATAAAGGGGGTGAGAGATAAAATGACATAGTCATTAATAATAATAATCAATAAAGAAAATAATTTGATGTGTCACTTGTCCACATGATTTTTGACTTTATTGTTGCCTCAAAGTTTATCAAAGAAACAGAAAATCTGGAGGTTGCTCCTGTGGGATTAAGGTCAATTATCTGCACGAGGGATCTAGGCCTTTGGGTGGGGTGCCCTCCGTGGGGGGTCTTTCTAAGGGATCCTAACCCGTATTTACGCTAAGGAAAATCTGGAGGATTCGAAAGAGCCACACTTTTTTAAACATACGCGAAATTCTTTCAAATGCTTTTTAAAACCATACAGTCCAACTCATTTCGCTTCAAAGCTATTGACGAAGTGTCTTCGATATTTTTTTTTTTACGATTTTAGTACCACGAAAGTTAAAAAATGTATGGCTCGTTGACGTTGTACAGCGAACGGAACTGTCGCTGCAAGGAAGTTCAGTCTCCGGAGGGGATTAGACGTGGAGTTGTCCTCTCCCTACTGGACTGAGACCGTTCCGTTTCTGAGAGCAAGTGGCGTGAACGCTGCTCAAAGACGGTAAAGCAACAGCTGGTCGCAGATTTCTTCTTATACGGGTGCGTAACCATCACTGCCGATCTGAACCGGTGGGTCTTGACCTTTGCATGGTCTAGCGGCTGAAGGCTTCGAAGCCGATTTTGGACCACCAAACTTCCTGATTGACTCTGGCTGGACTGGTAATGCGTTACATTTAAGCTTAGGGATTTTTTTTTTTTTGCCACGCTGTGCAGTTGCGACGATATTGTACAAGAAAATGAGTTCGACTTTTTTTTTTTTTTTTTCCACACTTTTACTCTAGTAAGTAAAAATTGGATCTGTCGATTTCTTAAAGTAAGCAGTATTACTCCATATGTTCACCAGTGTGGGTAGACTCAGAGTCATCTCCCCTAAAAAAGGCCGAATTTAACCCCGAAATTTAAAACTTCCCCTAAATGTTACAAAGTATATCCCCTAAAACTTATTTGGTATAATAAATTGAATAGTTGCAGTAAAACTGAATACTTTGTGACTCCAAGTATATATATAAATATATATATATATATATATATATATATATATATATATACAGCAGTTTCGTAGTATAAATATACAATGAACACAAAATCATATGCAAAACAGGAATGAGTCTAACGCTCAGAAAATGGTTCCCTATAAGCATTTCCGAGAATTCTATAAATAAATATTAATCAAACTACAAAATTTGTGGAATAGATAAGATTTTAATCAGTATACGATTCCGCATGGAATGAACACAATTCGCAATAGCTATTACTCAAAGTGTATACGATATGAAGATGCATTAAAGAGATATCCAATCGCTAAGATAAAATGCGCAATTTGCAGCTGTATTTTGGCTTGTAAAAATTTTATTAAAGAGGATGTTGCCTAATTATGGCAAGGGTGTGAATGCATCAAAATTAATATATATTATATAAAAAATGAGAAATCAATATTCTATATGTAATTTATACTTTGAATGTCTGAAAATATCGTGAAAGAGTTATTAAATTAAAGTTCTCTTTCATGTACATATTAAGTACCACAGAGTATGCACGCTAAAGTTCAAAGATTCGAAACAAATTTCAAAATATACTTACTCTATAAATCTCCGTTAGAAAACATCAACTGAGAGTTTTTGGTACACGCTTTTATATTTAGTTATGAGCCATTTTGAAGCTTTAAAACAGCTCTTAAAATGAGATTAAGTCGAGCAGTTTTAAAGTAAATCGAACTCGTCCAAGACGCAAGACAGTAGAGCTTCAGAAAGTACCGAAGTATCGTTTTTTAAGACGTCCAGTGGAAATGAAGGAAAACGTAGCTCCCACGCTTTTCATTTTGAAAGCATATATGATTAACACGATTTAACTAATTGAAAAAAAATATTTCTGCTAATATAAAATGTACAGTAATAAACACTCCCTTTTATCTCGTCTTGCACATATGGTCTGGGAAATATAGCTAAGTTGTACGGCAAGCGAACAAGCGAGCTGGGATCAAAGTAGTGATCTAAAAAGACTCTCAAATGCTACCCTAGTGACAAGACTAGTTCAAAAGACGTTCAAAAGGCCTCTTTTGGACATACTTTTAACAATTTTTGAACGAGTTTTGCTACTAGGGAACGCATATCTCAGGGATTCATGAGCATTAGTAAGCAGGTGGCTTCACCCTTTAGTTTAACTTATAATGATTGCTCTTTACATAAATTTTTTTGAATACATTAAGTTGCTGAATTTTTAATTAAAATTCCATATGCTGATGTGAAGTGATTTTGAAAAGAGGTATCGTAAATCAACCTTATACAAGTAGTACAAACTCTGGTGGCCATATAATTTTGTAATATTCTATAATAAAGGCTAGTTGAACCAAAAACATCTTTATTTGATACACCAAATCATGCAATAGAAATTTGAATATAAACGTACACCTTTTCGTAGAGACCAAATAAAATTCATAGAATGTTTAGAACCTGCACTTTAAAAGATTATAATATAAAGAATAGTAGAGGTTGTGTGTCACGACTAATGTTTCGTGATTTATTTCTTGCATTCTCTTCATATTAACTGCGTACTTGTGTGCTATTTACACTCATGTCCATAAATTAAGGATAATGAAGTTCAGGCAAAGAAAGAGAAAGAAGCAAAACAAATTTGACTTATTTGTAAAGTCTATTTATTAAACAAAAAGTAAAGAGCAAAAAAGATGCTATATGTTTGACATAATTAATAAAAATTGCAAGTTTTACTCCCTTGACCCAATTTCAAAAAAGAACCTATTTACAAAAAACAGTATAACATGGTTAGTAGGATGGTTAATACGGAGTATGTCTCCCGGACGATGCAATACAGGCCTGACAACGCCTAGGCATGCTGAGTATCAAATGATCAATCTGATCTTGGGGAATATTACACCACTCATCAAGCAAAGCACTCCGAAGTTCCGGTAGACAGGTGGGAGGGGGTTGACGGGCTGCAATTCGTCGGCCAAGCATATCCCACACATGCTCTATTGGATTCAAGTCCGGTGAGTATGCTGGCCAATGCATACGTGTGATATCCTCCGATTGAAGGCATTCGTCTACAATGTTTGCACGGTGAGGACGGGCGTTGTCATCCATAAACACAAATTCAGCACCCATGGCGCCCCGAAACAAACGTACATGTTGTTCCAGAATGACATCCCGATAGATGTGGCCTGTCATCGTTACACTCTGAACATGCAGGTCAGTTCTGGAACCAAGATTAATTCCTCCCCAAACGAGCCATCCTGCACCACCGTAACGGTGTCTTTCAATGGTGTTCTCTTGGTGGTAACGGGTACCTGGCGCTCTCCAGATGAATGTCCGGCGAGAATCAGACTCCAAACTAAACCTGGAAAACATCACACAAGACCACTGTTGCGGTGTCCACAATGCATGCTCTCTACTCCAGGTTAATCGCAGGCGACAGTGAGTTGCGGTAAGTGGAACACATCTGAGAGGCCTACGAGCATATAGACCAATGTGCCCCAAGCGTCTGTGCACGGTCTGCCTTGAAACTGTCGTACCGGTAGCTGAAGAGAGCTGACGAGACAGGTCTGATGCTGTACTCCGTCTGTTTCTTTTGGCAGTAACTGCCAAATAGCGGTCCTCATTCGGCGTTGTAACTCGGGGGCGACCTGTGCTGTAACGTCTACTCACATTACCATCCTCTTGGAATCGTTGCCAAAGCCTGGAGATGACACTCTGGGCGATTCCAAGTTCCTCGGATACTTCCAGCTGGGTACGTCCACATTCCAGTCGTTCGATAATTCTGCCACGTAAAACATCATCCAAATGCCTCCTTTGTGCCATAACTATGCGGTTTTTGCACTGAAAGGCTTTCACAGCGCTTGTGAACAATTTTACTTCTTTGCCACCATTCCTTAAATACCCCTCTCTTACACTCTCGTCATTGTGACGTACCATCCACGCCATCTGGTGGTTTCCTGTAATTTGCATATTCTTCTTCAAGATGTGTGTGATCATTCCACAGGTGAAATTTTTATTTTAGAGATCAATTTCTGTGTGATTCTGAATTATTCTTAATTTATGGACATGAGTGTATTTATTTATTTATTTATTTATTTACCTGTTTATTTATTTATGTTAGAAAGAACATCATAATCTATGAGTTGGATCTAGCTGTCTGTCTTGTTCCATTATGTTAGGAAGTCTATCATAATCGATGCATCACCCATATTTGCCTTTCTCCAAAAGATGAAGTTTAAGTGATCCAACCCGAAAGTGCTTGCGTGAGATTAATAGCCCAGGGGCTAATAAATTTGGAAAACGATTCAATGCCAAATCTCGAAATAAAATCAATAACATCTAAATATTAATTATCATTGTATTTAAGTTTTGCTCTGACACAAAAGCAGGTGATTTTTAGAAGAAAGTCCTGCTGGGAAAAAGGTTTTGAACATTCTTTGATCCTCGCTTGAGTCTTTAAAATATAATGCTGAAGTCACTTAGCTGTTGCTACTTGAATATTCGACTTATATAAAAGTAGTATATCGCATTGTGCGAAGTTAATAAATCATAAACAAATAAATAAATATAAAAAATCTGGAGTGACTCCACTCGACTTTCCGAACACTTACGATTAAGATCATTACCAAGCATTTAAATAAATTTTAATTTGATGAATCATTCAAACATATATACCAAACTGAAGCTCAATCGAATGCGCCGTATAAACGCTAGCGCACTTTCAAGAATTTCTCCCCATACGCCATAATGTAAAAGAAATCTGGGTCGTAGCCCTGTAGAAAAACTATCAGTCCTATACACATTAAAATCAATTCCGGTCTTGCAACGGTGGTTTATAACATATATACCCAATTGGAGCTCCATCGAATGCCCCGTTTAGGAGCTATCGTGCTCACTCACATACACACACACATAATATATACATCTCGTAAAATAACATAAATGAATTCAGAAGACCTTAAGACGTGTCAATACACCCAAATCTCGAAGTCGAATTTTTTCATTATGACAATACTTTCCTTACAGGGTATATGTTCGGAAAGTAATAAAAATACACGCTCATTTTTAGCTATTTTCCGCGGGAATTATTTTACTCGAGTTTTTATACTAATTTCTGTAAAACGTAAAAGGAATAATTATTCTGTAAAATAGTTAATATATATTTTTTTGTTAAAATCAGTTTATTTAAGAATGTAAGTTAATTTCTTTTCTTATTTACTTTTCTTTCGTTTGAATTTTACTTAGAAATTAATTCATGTTGCTTTATTATTAGCTCTGTATCCCACAAAAACTGAAACGTGAAAATTTAAGTCCTCAAAAACGGTTCACTTCACTTCTTTTTTTCCCCATAGCCAGGAAAATTCAGAGAGAATTTTCTGTCAGCTGACCGTGCGAAAAGAAATCATGGAGGAAAAACACGGGATTTCAAGCTTGCAAGACATCTGATAACTCTTTTTTGTCCATTACCTGATTTTTTTACTCGATGTTTCATTTGTTGTTTATTGTTTATTGTTAATCATAGTATTTTTCTTCTTTTTTTAAAAATCTTCTTTCTTTTCTTTTAATTTCTCTCACGCGACTCAGAGAACTGAAGGTACGTGGTAAACAGCAGAATAATTAGTCAGTGAGCAATTGAGTTAGGCTTTCCGCCTAAGAATGATTTTGTTACGCTTCTGGTGGAATGGTTTTTTGGACACAGCCAGCAATAGTTTACTCAGCACAATTTTAAAAAGAATTTTTTTGTCCCAAATTTAATAGAATGGGAAATTTTGAGGAAATTGATATTTATTTAAGAGATGAAGAAAATATACCTATATCTATCTATCTTCTCTCTCTCTTTCTCTCTCTCTCTCTCTCTATATATATATATAATATAATATAGCTAAACTTACGTATTATGGAATCCCTAGTAAAACATTAAGTAGTAGCACATGATGACAAAAAAGTACTGAAAAACTGAAAACATGAAGTAAAAAATTGACAATCCAGAGGCAAGAAATTGTATAAAACAGAGCTGTTAAAGCCACAGAGAAGTAGGAGGACAAGCCAAGCAAGATCACGTGGGCATAAGCCTAATTGTTCGATCCCATGCAATGAAGTGGAGATGGATAGTAAAATTGAAATCGAGTACACCATTATCAAGTACCACCGTACTCACATTTCAATTTAAAGAAAGACAAAAATAGCTAGGTTTCTGCAGGTCACCTGACAAAAGAAGTCGCTTTACGTGACCTGGGGGTACGACCATAGTTTTAAGAAAAAAACAGCATGAATGCCAACCAAAGATTTAGGAGGAAGAACTGACAAGACTACAAATCGTTGCCAACCGAGAAAATTAATCGATAAAAATAAAAATAGAAACAGCTAGAGCCAAGGAGAAAAAGTATGAGAAATAAAAACAGACAAAATTCTGCCAAAACTATGTAAATTTATTAAGAAATTCAGTCAATGGAAGGGGACGGGGAAATAAAATAATACTAAAGAATAATAATTATAGTAATAGTAAATATATAAAAAAATAAAAAAATTGAGTATAGCTAACCCATGAGCAACTTAGTACGAGCTTTAATAGCTAGTAAGTACTAAGGAAAGAGTGTAAAAAAGAGTGTCCCTAAAATGTGGTAACGCGCTTTAACGGTGTTGTTCGAAAAAATCATGTTATTTTGGTAAATAAGTACAAATAAACTAATGATGCCAGGCACTTCAACACTTTGAAACGGTCTCTTTACAGGCTGTACTACATACTGAAATAAATGATCCATCTGTATCCGTTTCAAAACTTTTGGAAAAAATTCTTAAAAATCGGACATTTTCGCAAAACGTGTCACTTTTCGAAAAATCTTGCGGCGCAGATCCACGTTTAAGAATTTTTTCTGAAAATTTCACAAACGCCATAGCTTTTTCACTTATTACAGTGTGTAAAGAAGCTTAGGAAGAACCCTCTGGAATTTTTTGGAGACGCTGGTGCTATTAGTTTATTTCAATTTGTGTACCAAGACTAAAAACAGAGTTCCTTTTTTTTCGACATAAACCCTTATTTTTTTATGCATGTAATTTTTTATGTATGTGTAATTTTTTATTTTTTATGTATGAGATAAGTAGACATTGGAAAAATGCTGAAAATAAGGTAAGAATAAAGACTATGATAAGAAAAACTTCCTGTCGTTAATTTTTCAAAAGTTACGCATTTTAAATTTGTATATGAACAAAAAAAAATTATCAGATAGTAAAATGTGCCCTATACACTAGTGAGAGGATGCACAGAATTTCAAGCTTTCACCATAAAATATCTCGGAGATAGTCCTTGATGATCTATGTTTAAGGCTATCTATGAATTTGAATGTACACGTTTATTGCTAGAGTGTAAAAAAAAAAAAAAAAATATATATATATATATATTTTCTTTCGTAATTTCTGTATTTACGAAGTGAAAATTATCCCTTTTGCAGCCATTGAAAAGTGGTTTAACTCTTTCGTCACTACTTCCGAACTGACGGCGGTCATGAAACGTTCTGTGGGTACTTCTGCCGTCCTATGGCGCCATCCACGAAATTTCTCTGAGTACTACCGCCGCCCATTGGCGGCATCCACGAAACATTGTCTAGATTCTACCGCGGCCTGATGGCGGCACCCACGAAACGTTCTCCACAAGTTGACGAACGAATCTGCTAGGAAAGTTATGTGTCCATGATTACCAGAGCTGCTAACAATTCTGAAATATAATTAAATACGTTTTATAAACAGTAAACTTTGTGTAAATAGCAAATTTTTCTATTTTTGTATGGATGTCGCAAAACATGTTTTTACACGTTTAATCTTTTGGAAAACTTGGCCATCTTCTCCGTACCGAAAGGGTTAAGTCAGCATATATTTATCTTTATATCTCTGACTCCTTTTAGGATATAATTTTCTAACTTTGTACATCATCTCATTAGTGTATGGGGGGCATTTTGCTAACTGGGAATTTTTTTTGTACAGGGGTCGTATACAAATTTAAAAAGTATCCCTTTTTGAAAACTAAGAAGAGGAAATTTTTCTTCACCTCCCCCCCCCCCATTTTACTATAACATTTTTCCAACTGACATTGCTAATTAAAACGCGTTACCCCTTTTATGACACCCTGTGCATATACATATATTGTAATATTTTAAGGGATGTTTGTATAAAAATAATGGGACTTCTTTTCTAACACTTCGTTTTACAAATTTCTGTTCTCCAATTACTTACTTTGACTTTAAGTTGGTTTTCCCACAATACGCGGGGTTTCCCGCGCCTTTTCTTGGCTCTCCCCAAGCCTCATCTTCGGTGCAAAAGGTGGAATCTAAATTTATTTTTACTTTATAATCAGCGGATGAAATCGCCATGATTCTTCTCCGGTGACCACATGGTCAATTACGTGGTGAGCTGTCAATCAGCGGGAATGGTTTTCTGCTTCCGAGAGGATTCGGCATTCGGATTTTTGAACGACTGCTCTTACAATATGTTACTTAGCTCCGGGTAGCGTCGGTCTTGAGTTTTTTAATTTGTTCGCTTTAAGCGCAAATAATTATACTTTTACCACTTCTGTTGACCACAAACCTTTTTCGGTTCGCTTACCACCACACGCTCATCCTTCGACTGCCCAAAAACTAGCAGCTGCAGCCTTCTACTCTTTCGTTTAGGGCGCTTTGAAAAATCTGTTCTGACAGCAATATACGTTTCGTTCTGAAATTGACTCACTCGAAGCCGTTCCCGTATACAGCAGGCTATGATTCCTCGGCAATCGACCGTGCATTGAAGAAATTAGGTAATCCACGTAAAGTTGCGTTGGCGTTCCATCTCCTTCATTATAAGGACACTGTTGTTCTCCCTTGTTTCTCTAAAATTAGTGTACTCGCATCGCTAAAACTCTCGGTGAATTCAATTTTAAAGTTATTTTCGCGCCCATGCACGAATTAACTTTCTCTTGCCTCAAAGACCCCATTCAGCCTTTGAATTCAAGAGTTATTTACAGTATCCATTGCCAATGTCCTTTATTTTATATGGGACAAACTAAAAGCGCCATTAAATTATTGGCCACGTAAACATTGTCTTGATTTTTTGATTTTTTTTTCTGTATAAATAGAACAAATGCTTGCCATTCTCATTCTAGCACTGACGACGACATGTCATACATGCCGAAACGGGTCTGCTATTCTAATTTGTTTATTGGTGCTTTTCTACGATATGTTGGATGCTTATTTATCATATTCTGCAAAAAGTTACTTTTTCGTACCCGTAGTAAAATTCTAAGGTTTGGCCATTTTTCTCCCAATTTAAAATAGGTCGCCAAGCAGGATTTCATTTCGGGAACTTATTTTTTGGCGCCAAACTTGTCGATATATCGTCACAAGTAGCCAACCTTAGTGGAATTTGACTTAGAACTGCCATATCTTGACTGACAACCCTCAAGGAAATGGTTTAAAAACAACATTTATTTTGTGTTTCTTTTGAAAATATCATCAGAACAAATTAATATAGGACCACACATCAAGTACCTCCTTTCGAAAAAAAAAAGTGAATCGAAATCGGTCAACGTGAAAAAAAAAAACGTAGATAGATATACATATATATATTTATATTTATGAACGTACTGGCTGAACATACACACAGTAAAAATGGATGACCTCCTCCTTTTCGAAGTCCGTTAAAAATACTATACACCAGAGGTTCCCAAACTGAGTGCCGCGGCACCCTAGGGTGCCACGAGCGTATGTCAGGGGTGCCGTGGAGATAATCAAGAAAAGTGTTTTGGTGGAGTATAATTCAATAATTTCCTCTCAACCGGTATCCCCAAGAAAGTGAGTCAAGCCAATCACTAAGTAGGCTCAAACAAGAATATTTCAGTGAAGTTCAAGACTGTCCTGTTGCCTCTCTTTTATAGGAACTCTCTGAAATGGGGTATTGTCAAAATTCTATATCCCTTTCCAAAGAGAGTCTTTCTTGATAGTTTGCCCTATAAACAAACAAACAAAAAATAACGTAAAATGCATCCAAACTGCTTCATTCTAACCTTCCTATTCATATGGCTTTAAAGGAAATCTACCCTGAAAAGGGTGCCGTGAAATGTTTTTAGCCTGACAAGGGTGCCGCGAAATGCCTTTAGCCTGACAAGGGTGCCGCGGGGAAAGAAAGTTTGGGAACCCCTGCTATACACCATTTTTTGTCAATGTGTGGGTTCAGACCTCCCAAGCAGATGTCCAACAAAACGCATTAAAAAACGATACGACAGCGAATGAACAGGGTGTAACATTAAAAACAAATAACGAAAACAGAAAATGCGAAAGAGGTTTCAGCTAGAAAAAAAAAATCCTTTCCCAGCTTTTCGTTAAACAGAGTGTAATTTATAAGCTAGCACACGACGGGCTGGGAAACCAGTTTCCTTTACTCAGAACGACAGAGTGGTGAATTTTATTTTGCCCCTTCCATACGCTATAATCCGTCCGATAATCCCAAGCCTTGAGTCGTGTTTATTTATCCAATTTCCACTAAATACACTTTCTCAGTTTCTATTTCCTTTTTTTTTCTTTTCTTTTTTTGGTGTATTTTATTTATCCTAGTATATAGTTACGCTGATCTCTGACTCACTGATTCTATAGCAATTCTGGGTAACCACTGCAAGATAAAACTTTTACAGCTATGATTCCAGAAAGATTAAAAAGTTAAGTACAAAAAGCGCCATAACACCTGCAGCGTTTGCACAATCCGCTTGAAATTTTTCATAACTATGTTTAAAAATTATAGAAATTAATCTGCACTCCTTTAAAAATCCGAAAATCCACCGGTTCCCTCATTTTTAAGCGATTTTTCGCTCTTTTCAACTCCATTTTATTTCCGAGAATCAAAAAAGTGAACCAATGGCGTGACAAAATTAGGCTGTGCGAGTGTTAATGACGTCCTATTCGAAGTCACGGTCATCCAGCTTTGCAGGGAAAGTTGCGATTTCAGTTAGTCTTAAACAGCTTTTCCAGATATCATAGTTTAATTTATTTTTCATTAAGATGAAGGATTTTTTTTTATTAAGAGTGTATTTCAAAAATAGGAACTCCGTTTTTAGTCTTGGTACAGAAATTGAAATAAACTAATAGCACTGGGGTCTCCAAAAAATTCCAGATAGTTCTTTATAAGCTGATTGACACACTGCGATAAGCGAAAAAGCTGTGGCGTTTGTGAAATTTTTAGAAAAAATTCTTAAACAGGGATCTGAGCTGCAAGATTTTTCGAAGAGTGACACGTTTTGCGAACATGTCCGATTTTTAAGAATTTTTTCTAAAAGTTTTGGAACGGATACAGATGGATCGTTTATTTCAGTATGCAGTATGGCTTGTAAAGAGGCAGTTTCAAAATGTTGAAGTGTCTGGCATCATTAGTTTATTTGTACTGATGTACCAAAATCACATGATTTTTTCGAACAACACCGTTAAGCATTTCCAAGTGATTTTTTGTTATTTTCACCTCCATTTTATTTCTGAGAGTCAAAGAAAATGATGACAAAACAAGCTGTCGCAATGGACATGGCATCTTATTGAAGTTACGGTCATCGCAGGCTTTGAAGGAAAAGTTGCGATTCGATTTCGTTTAAAATAATTTTTCCAGTAATATTTTTTAGTTTTTCCAGTAGTTTATTTTTTTTCATTAAAATGATATCGTCTGAAAGAAGCATTGATAGAAAAGGGGTTGTTTACCCAAAACGAAATTGTTTGAATGCGAAATGCTTCCGCGTGTTTCCAGAAGAGCATGACATTCGATTTGGGAATTATAATAAAAATCGAATATGAAATTATTCAATTTAGGATTGAACGTATTGAGTGTAGACCTATCTTTTTTTCTAACGCACGTTGTAATGTCGGCTTTGACTTCTAGTTATCCAATTTTCTTTCTGTATTTTAAAAATGAATTTTGGTACTATTGCTGTTTACTGTTTCACAACGGGGATCCAATATAATTACTAGAAATTGCAGTTAATGGAAGCTCACAGAAATATTTCACGCATCCTTTCTCATTCAGCTGTGAAACATCAAATTTTTCTCCCTCACAACTTTACCAGTATCGCTGTCTCAAGAAACAGATGTGAACGTTACAGGCTTCGGCACGAAAATAGAGTCGCTGTACTGTCAGGCAGGTGTATCGATTGTTTATAGCCAACTAGACTTTTTACGTATAATCTTCCAATGTCCAGTTATACTGGAGCCTAACAGATGTAGCAGGTAAAAGGATTCTTTTTGATGTTCCAGAAGAGAGACTCACCGATTTTATTTTCCTTACTTTTTAAAGTTAAAATAATTTAAAGAAAAGCTGTAGTGTTTCGCTGAGAAGGACGTTTCAAAATGTTCTCTCTTACCAATATTACAAATTCGTTCTCATATTAAAATGGAACATTTTTATCAAAAATGCATGCAGCTTTAAATTTAAAAAAAAATCTCAATTTTATTTTAAGTTGATAAATCATGAATAGAACAGTTTATATACGAATAAAATCTCAGCTTCTTGAAACACAAATATTAAATTATAAATTAAAATGCTTGGGGCAAGCTGAATTTTTCTGTCATAGCTGCAACAATGTCGAATGTGTTTTAGCGAGATTTAATAATCGCCACTGTCGTGTGATGCTATGGAATTTCATTGTTTGTTGCGCTTAGTTTAACCTTTGAAAAAACAGTCTAAATATTAATAAACAAATTTTGTCTCCGACGTAATGAACTTGTTTTTAAAATTGTTCAGAGGCCGTGCGTCCAGTATAATATCTAGCCTTAAGGATGATATTTTAATGAAATAATGAATCTTTTGAACTGCTTTTTCAAAGTGTCGAACTGTAGCATAAAGAAGAAAAATTTTAAATGCCTCTTCACAAGCTGTACTATGTGTGCAAGCCTTGTCATTTTAAACAATTCGCTGTACTGAGTTCACGAAACATTTTCTCATTGCCAGGATTCTTTCTGCTTCAATTTTTTTCTTTGTTCAGTACCCTATTTTTCAACGTATTCTTTTAGGCTTTTTAACCCATTTATGCCTAGTGTCCATTTTTTGGGACGACATTTTCGCTATGAGTCGAAAACGTTATTTATTTTTCCTAGGCTTTATTCATGAGTATTGAGCCTCCACTCTGCAAAATATTTTAACATGACCCAGTAGGATGTTGATATTTCGATTTTTATGCATAATGATTTTAAAAGAAATCATCCCTTGTTCAAGAAGTTGACATCAGAAATTGATCTATTATTTCTGTTATCAGTAAAAATCGAAGAAAGTCGCAAAAATATCCAGGCACAAATGGGTTAAAATTTTCATATAAGTGCCCCCTTTCAAAAAAGTATTCGAGTATAAGCGAAATTTCCTATTTATATTCGAGAATAATGAATTCGTTTTTGATAAACGCTGAACTTGACAAAAAAAATTGAAAATTATAATTAGACATAGCCTAAATCATGTTCTACCGAAAGCAATTTTCAATATGCGAAATATGCGTAGGAAGCTTCACTTTTGCTCAGATACCTTTTTGAGGTGATGTATAACTGAAATCAAAATTAACATGCAGTAATTATGACTTATACTTTTACTGTATATTAATCTGATTATTAAAACTTTTCAATCAAACCATTTCGTTTCTTTACGGTTAAATGAGCGAAACTTTAAGAATTGATAGAACGCGAGAAACTAATTTTTGCATCTACAAGCATAGTTGACTATGTTCGGTCGATTTTATGACTGCTTCATTGTTTGTTTATTTGTTTATTTATTTAGTTTCATGAATGCAGTGAGATTAGTTTCTTTGGTTAGATAGGGTTCGACAGGACAATCGCGCTTTGCAGCGTTCCAAGTTTGGCACTTTTCAAAGGATGTCGTTTCCTGCAGGCCTTTTTCTGGTGCCCATACTCCCTGACATTGGTTTCTTTAATACGATGCGCCCTGCCTTTTATCGATCGAAAAAATAAATTTTTCTTCTTTTTCAAGCATTTACTTGTGTATGAATGCGGGTCGAGACGAGAGACAGAGTGTTGCAGATTTTATGCTAGACGAGACAGACTTTTTTGTCATTACTCTATATAGGAATTTTGCGAGTCAAAACAAAGTTTCGCAACTGCTTTGCAAGACGAGACAGGGCTATTTTACGCGTCGCGTCTATCTGTAATTGACTCATCAAATCGTAAAGATTTATTTATAAAAAAAAAGGCATTCTTTTTAAAGGGAAAAACGTAGCTGTTAGGGATTTTCAAATTGCAGTCATGTCCACATGCAGAGAACGAGGGGGGAAAAAAAACCGCTCTGACAACTGGTGTAGACGAAAGGGTCAAGAATGTCTAGTTCGTAGTATTCTGTCTCGTCGCAGCAGAATGACTCGTTTGTGTAACGAGAAAGGTTCATTCGATTTTTTGGAGCACTAGGATGACCGTTTGTGAGTCTACCCGCTAGCGTACAAAGCGATTGTCAGATATTTACACCTGGGTACCAGCATCCGATTATAGGGGAGAGATGTTAAGAATTGGGTAAGTGGGTTCGGAAGTGTTTCGTTCTATGATCTGGAGCAGCGTTTCCCAACGGGTGGGGCACGCCCCCTAAGGGCGGACAGCGTCTGCAGGGGGGGGGGGGAACCAAAGAGTAGGCAGTGATGCATTTTTTTTTAATCATCTTATTTATTCTTATTTTTACTCAAGAATATATCTATTTCCGCCTAAAATGTTCATTGAAACTTGACTGATAACATTATTTTGTAGAAAATTCGGCTGAATGTTCATTGTTGAGGAATAAAAAACAATGCATGCTGAGAAATGCGAGGGGAGAGGGCGCTACCGTAAGTTAACCTTTGTTGGAGGGGGTTCACGACGTTCAAAGGTTGGGAACCACTGATCTAAATTATTTATAGGAGGGACACAGACTCAAATTCTAGTTCCACCCATTATTTTCTAGATGTCAGTGGCATATTTCTTTTTCTTCAGTGCACATTTGGAATAATATATTTTGTACTGTTGTTTGTTCTACAATTTTATGCCCAATGAAGGACTCAATACCTAGCGGGAGGTAAGAAAAGTTCCCTTTGAAAAGAACTCTTGCTGTACTGAGTCCAATCTACTCAGGAAATTATTTTAATTTTTTTCTCGGTACAAAGAGTGCCTTTTTCGCAAATCCCTTCCCGATCTTTTTTGAAAGAAATGTGAGCACTGGGGCTTTGAACGCCTCATTATAAAATCTTATCATTAAGAATGTTGAAGACAGTGGCGTATATAGGTATTTTCGTATCGGAGAGGGGCCGATCCAGTGTTACGTTGTTCCCGCCCCCCCAAATTTTCTTTGGAGAGGAGGAGAGTAGCGAACGCATTATCTTTACGAAAATTATTTGAAAACTATTAGACCTTCGACTGTTTTTAAACCATCAGTAGAATGGCAAGCTCAATTATTTTTAAACTAATAACATATAATAACATAATAAATTAATAACTTATTTTCATATAGGTAAAACAATTCAACAATATAATAAAAAAATATTTTTACTGGAGTCATTCAAAATCGGATTAAGCATCCAAACTATAAATAATAATACGACTTATAACGGTCTAAAGTTAGTTTATTTTAAATTTTATCGCTACTATTAGTTGATATAATTTTCTTTTTTACGCTAAAAAAATGCCACTTACATCTATAAAATAATTGTTGGAACTACAATTTATGAGTCTATGAACTCTCCATAAATACTAGATCCTAGAACGAGACACTTCTGAACAGTGGCGTATACAAGGGGGGGGGGGTTCAAACCTATCACCCTTGTCAATTTTTCTTTTAAATGTCCAGAAATTTTGAATTTTTAGCTTAAATATTACGCATTTAACACAAAGTTATGTCTATAAGCCCCACCCCTCTTGAAGGAAGTCTGCATCCGCCACTGCTTCTGAACCCACTTATCCAATTTTTAGATCTCTCCTGTATAGGTCGGTGCTTGTACCCCGATGAAATTATACGTCAATCGATGCGTACTCTAGCGGGTAGGCTCGCCAACGGTCATTCTAGTGCATAGGTGTTATCGAACGATCCTTTCTCGTTACGCAAACGAGTCATTCTGCCGTGATGAGCCAGAATTCTACGAACTGGATATTCCTGACACTTTCGTCTATACCAGCTGTGTGTATCACATACTCGAATCATTCTACGATTTATTCTTCTATATATTATTTTTTTGTTTGTTTGTTTACAATTGCGGAGGGATATCGGCAGAGCCTGGTTATCACACGGGCATGCGGGGCAATAGACCGGGTCCCCGTAAAAATAAGGGCGCCCCAATCTCCCAATGGATTGTTATCCTGATTTATTACATATTCATATACACTGCAATAATAATTTTTTTGCAACTCAATTTCCTTTGTAATATCTATCGCAGCATTTTTAACAATAAATGGACTTAGAGATTTATTTTCTGTTCTTCTAACTGAATGGTCTTTAAGATTCATGGATCCATCAACAAGAAGTTAGGAGTTTCTGAAAACGTAGGGTATGGCCCTACATAGGCTTATCACAAAATATCCATCGGGACTAGAGATGAGTTCGGGCTCATTTTTTGAAGCCCGAGCCCGAAGACTTTTAATCCGAGCCCGCCCGAGCCCGAGCAATATTATTTAAGTCGGAGCCCGGGCCCGCCCGAGCCCGAAATTTCAGCTAAAGATAAATAAAATTCAGTAAAATTCCATAAAATTCAAAGAAGTAATTCTTTGATAGAATACACTATAATACAACTTTGATAGAATAATCAACTTTGATAGAATACAATTTTGCCGTTAATGCAATTTAAAGACAAATATAACTGCAAATGTTTAATGCAATTTCTAATTCTCTATATCTATGTTTACGAAAGAATGTCCGATCTCATGACTAACTAAGCAATATAAGCCGCCGTTATGAAATACCCAAAGAGCTTCGCGCGCCTTCTAGGCACATGGTGCCGCTATTTTTTTTTTTTTATAAGTACTTTTATTTTCCATATGAATCACTTTTTAAAAATCTGCTTTAAGGAGTTTGTTCAGTAAAATAGAAGTTTTTCACGAGCCCGAGCCCGAACGCAATTGTGAATTACAGAGCCCGAGCCCGGTTCGGGCCCGGGCTTGGGCTCGGGCTTTCGGGCTGGGGCTGAGCCCGTCTCATCTCTAATCGGGACCACCTTGGCCACTGGTTGAATGCATTTCGTTCAGTTTTCCCCTTCTCTGAACTCCATTTTGTTTCCATCTCCACCCGCAGTCCGAAATGTGTCGAACAGCAGGAGCAGGTGTAGTGATTGTTTTTGAGCGTGCCTCGATTTGCGGAGGGCGTCTCAACCACTGACTCCGGATAAAAGCACCTTCACCTGCGGTGACTGTAAATGAATTAATTCAGCGTTCTCGCTCTGGGACCCCGCGGAAGACGCCCCTTCCATGGCTGCAGATGAAAGTTATTTTATTCTTTTTCCGAAAAAGTTGCCAGATAGAACAACGCATAGCTTCAGCTGTCGTATCAATAGGAGATCAGCATCTCATTTTATTTTTGATAGCATTTCTACCGCTATCTGCAGAGTACCGGAGTGGATTAATGGAAGACAAGGATTAAAATATAAAATCCTTTTATTAACAAAAACAATACTTTCGCCGGTGACTCGCCTTGAACGTCTGCCAGGTTCAGTTCCAACATGCAACATTATAAATTGTACAATAACTAAAAATTAACATAGCAGGCAATCTTCTCCTACTGTAAAATACTTCTACAAAGGTGCGTTCATAAAAAACAATCCAGATATCCGATGCATTTATTACATGAGCACCCTACGTCAGCTTGAAGCAATCTCAATAGCACTGCAAGTTACCGAGTTAACCACTTGGTCAATTTCTCCACCTTGCATCTATGTGACAAGCAGACAAGGACAAAATGCGAAAAATGCTCGCTGTTCTATCAATTTTATTTTATTGTAATTTTTTACTTTTTACTTATAGACATTTTGAAAGAAATTTCATATTTATTGGATCAAGTTCGACTTTAGCTGGGGGGAAAAAAAACATTTTCAGAACTGAGAATCAAAATAAACAAGCGAGTACAAATGTGTTAATTCGAGTGATTTACAATACTGGCTGCATTCGTAAACGCCAAACGAGTTACACTCGTGCAACGAGTTTCCGTCTAAGGTGTTCGTAAAGGAAACTGAATGCATTCAGTTTATAAACTAAAGCATTCGTATACAAAACTGAGTGCATTTAGTTTCAAACTAAATAAACTGAGCGAGAAGCAGGTTTGCCCAGTTGTTTAGAGAATACATTTGCTGCACGTTGTTGTTATGAAATGGCGCCAGTAGTTACAAAAAGTATGTTGTTATGAAAAGTACTTTACGTTTACTGAAGCTGCTAGAAACTGCGACGATGATACAGAATTTTTCAAAGGTAATCATTTTCTTGTACTTTTCATTTTAGTCAATTCGAAATGCATATTTTTAGTGTTGAAATAGATGTTGATTGAAACCGTTATAGCGAAATTTGAACTTCTCTTGCTAAATGCTTTTGAAAAAATGTAAGTTTTAGTTGAAATTTCTAAATTTTGATATGTACTCTTCAATGATGGCGACTCTCTTTTAAAAATCCTGTCCATTTTATATTGAGTATGTACTAAAAACTCTCCTCAGCAAAATGAACGCATTCGCGAATTGTAAACAAACACGTCTCCTAGGCGGCGAAACTCAATAAACTGAAGTTGTTCGTAAAGTCAAAAGAAACTGATAACCACTGAAAGAACTAAACACACGCATTCCAGTTTTCTTACGAAAACTCGCGCAACGAGTTTGTCGTTTACGAATGCAGCCATTGTCTTGGTATCAAAGCGTGAAAGAATGAGTCATTACATCATTCCTCGTTCACCGTTGTTCATTCACTATGAAAAAATACTGCTAGTAGTCGTTTGAACACTGAGTTAAAGAAAAAGTAACCAGTTTTGAACATTTTAATACAGGATGATCGGTTTAAAAGAATGCACATTGGTTTTCTTATTACCTTTTAAATCTGAGGGATGCGATAACTATTGTAACACTCTGAAGTTTAATGGTTTGAACCTTGTTTAACCCATTTGTGCCTGGATATTTTTGAGACTTTCTTAGATTTTTACTGATAACAGAAATAATAGATATATTTCTGATGTCAACTTGTTGAACAAGGGATGATTTCTTTTAAAATCATTATGCATAAAAATCAAAATATCAACATCCTACTGGGTCATGTTAAAATATTTTGTAGAGTGGAGGCTCAATACTCATGAATAAAGGCTAGAAAAAATAAATAACGTTTTCGACTGATAGCGAAAATGCCGTCCCAAAAAAGGGACACTAGGCATAAATGGGTTAAGTGTGGGAGACCCTTTCCAACACTGTTAGTCTGTTGTAACTTTATGGGTGAGCTAAAATAGACATGGAGGCGCAAAATGCTTCTGAATCCTACGATTACTTTATTTTTGAAAAACGTAATTGAATTCAATTTTTTCGCATTATCATTCCTTACAAATGCCAAAAACAATTCTTCAAAACTGGATCGAGCTTCGCAATATCTCAAATGTTTGGCTAGGTATCTCAGTATTTTATGGCTTTATTCGAAAATATTTATTATTTAATAGACATACAAGGAAGTCGTGGTATCCACACCAAACTTTTGATATTTCCAAAAACGTAATTTATGTTTATATAGATAAGTTCTTTGATCACCCCAACCAAACTTAAGGTTTTTTTTTTTTTCCCTGAAGAAATGGAGTCATGTATTGCAAAAACAATAAACTTTGTGCTGTCTATAGATATAGGGAGCTGTTTTGGATTTAAAAAATAAAATAAAAAGTGTGCCCTGAGTAAGCTGAGTTCTATTATGTTAACCAGTTTAGAACATAGAAAGAAATGCAAGAACATTATGGTGTCTCGTAGAAAATATATATATTGATAATGTGCATATATACTAGACTAAATTGTTTCTTCTTTACTTTATTATTAATGTTGGTTGAGTCGGAAATTTTCTCAGGGAAAAAACAGAATCCCACAATTTCTGAAAGTTTTACTACTTTTTCCTTCCAGGTTTTCCCTGGATGGAACACATTTACGGAGCATGAGGGGGGGGGGGTGACAAAAGCTTTACGTCAATGCTAACTGCTGTTCATTTGTTTAATGGAGTGGACTTCCTAATTTGTTTATCAAGTAACCTATAGATTAATCGAAAAAAAAATTGTGTGACATTCAGAAATTTTGGCCTTTACACCTCCCCCCTCGCAATATGCCCCGATTTACGCCCCCCTCAAATAATCAAAATATTATACGTATGAAAACAATTGCTTTCAAAATGAACTTTTATAGAGCGAAAACCTCTTCGAAGTTGAACAATATTCTGGAATCATAGATTTCCTTTTTGCACACGTGTAGTGCATTATTGTATACAAAGTAAAAAACCATGCATAAAACAGTGTTTCAGAACCTATCTACATCTGCGGTCCGGAAAAAATAAGTCCAAATATTTCACGGACCAGTGTCAGGCTAAAGTAGCACCTATTATATAAGCGTGTCTTTTATTTACGAAACGAGGCGTTATAAAATATAACTTTTGGTTAAAAGGACATTTTCTGATGATAATCTTTTAATGAATTGGATAAACGTGCACGGGTATGTAAAGTCTCGAGGACCAGCACCCGTCAGCGGACCAGTGGTTGAGACATACTGCTATAAAACACATATATAAAAAAAACTTATTTGCGTTTCAATTAATTGCTATTTACAATCTGTTTACAATCCAATTTACTTTTTCAGAAATGTTATAAATAGATGTGAAAGAAGAAAAGGACTGAAATCGGAAGCAAATCTGAATAAAGAAAAAATGCCAGGGAACCAGAGTGAGCAGAATAAAATCAGAGATATATGGGAGATGGAAACAAATTTAAAAGGAAATCGATTCAAGTTTTAAATGATATGAAAATAAATTAATTAAAACATATTTTAAAAATTCTTTGTGGTTCCTTTTCCCTTTTTTACTTTCCGAACCTGTACCGTGTAAGGAAAGTATTGTCACCATGAAAAAATTCGACTTCGATATTTGGGTGTAGGGACACGTTTTGAGGTCTTCTGAATTCATGGATGCCATTTTTACGAGATGTATGTATGTATGTATGTGCGTGTGTGTATATATGTGTATGTATGTATGTATGTAAGTGAACACGATAGTTCTTAAACGGGGCATTCGATTCAGCTCAATTTGAGTATATAGGTTACAAACCACTGTTGCAAGACCGGTATTGATTTCGGTGTGTATAGGACTTACAGTTTTTCTACAGAGCTACGACAAAGATTTCTTTTACATTATGTGTCATTACATTGTCTTTTACAATCTGTGGAGGAAAATTCTTGAAAGTGCGCTATTGTTTAAACGGTCCATTCGATTGAGCTGAAACTGGGTATACATATTATAAACCACCATCGTAAGACCGGTATTGATTTGGATGTGTAGAGGACGTAGTACAGAGATACGACAAAGATTTCTTTTACAGGATGGCCTATGGGAAGAAATTCTTGAAAGTGCACTAGCGTTTAAACGGTGCATTCGATTGAGCTTCCATTGGGTATATATGTTTGAATGATTCATCGATCAAAATTTATTGAAATGCTTGGTCATGATCTTAATCGTAAGTGTTCGGAAAGTCGAGTGGAGTCACTCCAGATTATTTAAGTATTGAACAACTACTATCCTCGATATTGTTCTGACTTTTCTGTATTTGTTAGCTCTGTGTCGGCGAAGGTAAATCCGAACACCGCACGGCATATTTGTTCGATGTAGGGCCGTATCCCACCTGACCCCCTTCTACCAGAGATTTACTGTATCCGCCCCTTGTGTGGGTCGCGTGTGCCCTCATAGTGGGGTGGGAGCACAGGCCACACGTTCGCGCCCCCTTTTCTTGTCACGTGGCACCATCTGCTTTTTGATGGCAGCGCCCCATGCTCAATGAAAAGAGACACTCCATTCTGCGGGAGAATTTCCGTGTATTATTGTATTGTGGGCGCAAAGAGAGAGGACAAGGGATTTCGCTCGAATGTGACGGGGTAGAGGAAGAGATGCATCGTGGGAAAAATGGATAAGGTTCGCGAAGGGTGGTACCTATAGTGATGTGCCATTCGAATGATTTTCAAAATCGAATACTATAAATAACCGATTAATCGAATAGTGAATATCCGCAATTTCACTATATGAATAGTATTCGCGATTAATCGTTTCGCAATTCGAATTGTATTCACGATTAATCGCAATGAACCGTTTCCCTATTCGAATTTTCGCAATGCATCGTTTTCCCAATTTGAATTGTATTCGCGCTAAATCGTTTCACTATTCGAAATTTCACGATTAATTGCGATTAAACACAATTTGAATAGTAGTCGCGATTAATCGTTTCACAATTCGAACTATATTCACGATTAATCGCAATTAACCGTTTCACTATTCGAAATTTCACGATTAATTGCGATTAATCACCATTTGAATTGTATTCGCGCTAAATTGTTTCACTATTCGAAGTTTCACGATTAACTGCTGTTAATCATAATTTGAATTGTAGTCGCGATTCATTGTTTCACAATTCGAATTATGTTCGCGATGGATCGTGATTTTAATGTTTGTTCACAATTCGAATTATATTTGCGATTAATCGTTTTACTAATGCTATTCGAATGCTATGAGCTGGGATTTCGAATGGATTTCTCAAAATCGATCGTCTAGAATGGATTTAATAATCGATTCATTCGAATAGTTTCATTCATTCATGCCCGTCACTATAGTGGTGCCACGTGCCACGCTCATCACGGAGCTTCAGATGAACAGAACAAGGAGCATACAGATGAACAGAAAAAGTTCAGGATGTTTGTTGAGGAACTGTATAATGAACTTTTATAAAAAGTTAATCTGTGTGCCTCATGCTGCGCACAGAAAATTACAAGGGTGTTCTTCGAAGAAGCAGAATCTCTCTCATGGTCATTGTAGTAAAATTAAAATAAATAAACTAATTTCACGATTAAATTGCGTCCTAAACTCGAGAAAAGATTGATCCATTTTAAAGAGTACCCATTGCTTTTTTTATTACCTTTCAATCTGATCGAAGTGGCCACTGTTCTCTAATGCTGAAGTATCATTGAACCTTGATTACGATTCCTCGAACACTGTTGGACCGTTACAATTGGATGGGTGAGATTAAAACAGACACGGATACGCTCAATGTCACTTAATCTTGTGATCGTTTTACTTTAGAAAACCATAATCAATTTCATGTAAATTAATTAATTAATTTAATTTTTCGCCAAAAGCCAACCAAAAGTTTACGAGATTTAGGGGGGGCTTGAGCCCCCATAGCCCCCTCCGTGAGTGCGCCTATGCTCTACTTCCTTTTCATTTGTACAAGGACGTATACAGTAAGTACCCAAACGAATATTTCCGGGAATATTATTTTTTTTAAATGTATATGTATGCGTACATGTACATAGTATAATCCTTGTAAAAGCATCGGCTTACAAATCTATAATCTAGATAAACTGAATGGATTTGCTCCAGGAGCCCCGATCATCGGACTCCCATTCGGAAACTCTCCGAGCTCCGAATCAAACAACCACCGGGTACATTTTCCCATAGTTCGGGGCCACGCGTCCAGGCACGTGACCGACTTCTGACTCCTCCTTCCTGGAGATTTCTCTCTGATCCGCTACAAATCCGCGCGGATCATCCGATTGAACCAAGAGGATATCCCCCCCCCCCCCCAATTCGTTCGATTTTGAGCGGGGAGAGCGGCGGCGTTGATTAGGGTGCTAAATGGCAATGAAATAGGAGATCATGCAACAGGTCGGACAGTCGGAGCCAACGGGATGGTTCATTCATTCGACTATTCGACAAATATGAAAGATTTCTTTGTGTGCGGCATTTTATGTTCTACGTGTATATATATATATATATATATATATAATTTAACCTTAAAAAACCCTGCATTCTCAGAAAACAGTACTTTTAAGCATATGTTGGCAGTGGCGCGTTCTTGAGAATTTTAACCCTATAGTGCATACAGCAGCCATTTCGCTACACTTTAATTTTCCGTAATACAAACAAGTAATATATGTATATAAAAAAAATTAAGTCAATTCCTACTCAGGTCATCAAAGAAAAATATTATTTTAATTACTTTTTATTAAATTAATTAATTAAATTTAATTAATGAATTAATATTTGAAAAAAACTGTATTAACATCAAGTGTCATCCACTACAAGTTCTAAAAAATGTATTTGAACTTGGGTGGATGAATAAATTTCAACATTCTACTGTTAAAAGTTTTAGAGAAATGCAAAACTATTTTTGGCACCAAATTTGGCGATATTTTTGGCATGGACCAAATGACTATCGCCAAATGTGGCGATATTTTGGCAAAACATCGCCAAGGTCGATGATAAATGGAGAGATTTTGGGCATGGACCAAACAATGACTACATATGTAATATATTGAAGATGCCCATAGACATTAATGTATTGAAATTCTTTTGGGTGGTCAAATTTGGCGATATTTTGGGCATGGACTAAATGACTGACTATCACCAAATTTGGCGACATTTTGGCAAAACTCGCCAAATGTCCATGCTCAAAATGTATATATTGAAGATGTGTATAGATGTATTGAAATTCTTTTGGGTCGTCCTGTCAATAAACTATCCTGTAGATTGGAACCAAAAATCGAGATGCACAACTAGATGTTATAACAATCTTATGTATGAAATTTCAACATTCTACAACTAAATAGTTTTATAGAATTTGAGAGTAAAATACTACACACGTACAAAAGTCACCAAGCTTGGCGACTTTTGGCGTAATTCTTGAGGGAGGCACGTGACCACGGTCGGACTATTACCTAACTATAGAGTAGGAAGGTATTGTACTTGAAATGGATGAATGTCCCTAAAACTGCCACTGACCGTGAAGAGTTGGAAATGTTTTGAGTGTTCCTGTAGCAGCACTATGCATGATGAAGACACTTGTTTCGTTGGAAAAATTCATTTTGTAACCCATAACAACATATATCACTTGTGAGTCGTTTGAAGTAGCCTAATACCTCTAAAATACGCTTTAATGAATTTCTGCCCACAGAGTGTAATGTATTTAAAATCTTTCGGGCGTCCCTGTAGATAAACTATCCAGTCGAATGGGACCGAAATGGCGAGTGCACAACTAGATGTGACATCAATCCCGAATATAAAGTTTCAACATTCTACGTCTAATAGTTTTTGAGATAAGCGAGTTGAATGAATTTCGGCCCATAGAGCGCAATGTATTTCGAATCTTTTGGGCGGTCCTGTAGATACATTATCCAGTCGATTGGGACTAAAACTGTATTAACATCCAGTGTCATGCACTACAAGTATTATAATAAAATGTACTTGAACTTGAGTGGATGAATAAAAAATGTATTTTATTAACGATTGAAAATTTGTACAAGATAAATGTAAGGAGAGTGTGAGCTAATAATAGGAATTGAAAAATATCCTGCAGTTTTCCTTTAAAACATGCATTCAAAATAAATATGATCATTATGGAAATAATTTTTAGTTTTTAAAAATGTGTACGCGGCAACATTATTTTTTGAATATACAAGGATAGATTTGTAGCGTGACAAAATTTTCCCTCGAATTTTCGATTTCTTCTAATTTCTATGACTAACTGAAAATAAATACAAAACTAGTGAAAAATAGTAGTATACAATTGTAGTACTCAATAAAGTAGAATGAGGCTATACTATTTTCTTTTCTTTTGTGAGAGCTACAGGATAGACGTTCTAATACTTTAGAAATTTAACTGTTTTCATAATTTTTCTGGGAAACTGCATGCTGAAAGTTTTTTTCAATATTTTCCCCATCATAAATGAAGTTTGCAATTTTATTTTCAGCTCATTTTTTAAAAAAATCATGCATTTTAGGGTTAACTTAAATTCCGTGTCGTTAGTTAATTGCAATTAATATTAAAAACTGAAACAAACTAACCAAATTATTAATTTTAATGTTTGTTCATTTATCATTAATATTTATGAGCCATTAATTAATTTTTGATTGCAAAGCAATGTCATTTTGATCAACAGTGCCTTAAAAAGAAAATATCTTCAACCGTCAACAATCCTAACGTCAAAATGATGACTGGGATTTTTTTTTTTTTTTTTTTGTGTGTGTGTGCGTGTGTGTATACTTTACCCCTTCCTAACAGATAGCATGACATGTGGATTGCATTTATAAGGATATGTTTACGTTATTCAGTATTTACAAAGGTATTGCAAATGTTTCTAAAATGTAAGTGAGGTTTAAGTCTCTGAAGTCTACTAAGGTAATCCAAAAAGTGTCTGTCGGTTACCTTTCTGATGCAGAATTACGAATTCAAAATTTTAGTACTTTAAAAAGAAGTTTGAGTGTCCTCCTTCTAAATAAAAAGTTGGGAGACGCCGTCTGCCCCTGTCCCCCCCCTCGATTGTACTACTGGAGTATAGTCCTGGAATTTCAAAACTCTCGATAAGTTAAAACTAGTTTCCAATCTTTCGCAACAACGAGAAAGCGATTATTTCATCAGGCAAATAAAAAAACTAAAGTTTTGTTACAATTTTTTTCGAAGAAATCTATGTCAATTTTTAAGAGTGATGCAGAAAACTCTGCTTAGTTCTCGGATTCGTTGCTTAAAAGTTCAGTGTACATTAAAACTTCTACAAAAACATTCCAATTGATAGGACTCGACACAAATTTTAATGGCTCTAGAAAATTCACGAAAAATCTCCAATACACACGTCACTCCAATTAGCAAGGTCCATTTCAAAGGTTTTTAAAACTGGACCTTATAATACAGTGTAGTTTACAAAAACTGTTTTTCACGTATTTTTACTTTCCGAACATGTACCCTGTAAGGAAAGTATTGTAATCATGAGAAAATTCGACTTCGAGATTTGAGTGTATGGACACGTTTTGAGGTCTTCTGAATTCATGGATGCTATTTTTACGAGATCTATGTGTCTATGTGTGTGTGTATGTGAATGAACACGATAGCTCCTAAACGGGGCATTCGATGGATCTCCAATTGGGTATATATCTTATGAACCACCGTCGCAAGACCGGTATTGATTTCATGTGTATAGGACTTATAGTCTTTCTACAGGGCTACGACCAAGATTTCCAATACATTATGGCCTATAGGGGGAAATTCTTGAAGGTGCGCTAGCGTTTAAACGGTCCATTCGATTGAGCTCAAAGTGGGTATATATGTTATAAACCACCCTCGTAAGACCGGTATTGATTTGGATGTGTATAGGACTTATAGTTTTTCTACAGGGCTACGACCAATTTCTTTTACATTATGGCCTATGGGGAGAAATTATTGAAAGTTTTACTAGCGTTTAAACGGCGCATTCGATTGAGCTTCAGTTTGGTATATATGTTTGAATGATTCATCGATTAAAATTTATTTAAATGCTTGGTCATGATCCTAATCGTAAGTGTTCGGAAAGTCGAGTGGGGTCACTCCAGATTTTTAGTAGTAGAGTGCTGTTAATTTCAGACAAAGATCTTTCTCTACCTTGTGAAAGGACGAATCACTTTTCAGGAGTGGCCAGATGAAATGCGAAAAGTCTCCAAGGTTTGCCGTTTTTGGTTATTTACCGGCAAGTATGGCATAAAAAACTGACTCCCCAAAACTGTACCCAGCTTATCGATATCTTCGGTATTTGTCGAGAAATTGCATAACCCTGCTGCCTATTTAACTGGAATATTGGTGTCCACATTCGTGTAAATAAGAGTAAAGTGTAGTTAGAATATGCCTGACGAGGATTTAAAAACAGTTTTAGTAGACGATTTTAATATAGATTTCAAATTTGAAAAAAATGTTTTATGGAACAAGAAAAACAAATACGGCACACTCGCAGATTATGATGCACATTCCAAACAGTATTTAAAAAATCAAGTATAGTTAGAGTATGCCTAACGAATATTGTAAAATAGCTTTTGTAAGCGATTAAATCTATAACCAAAGTACAAACAATATTTATTTACTTATTTTCCATTTGTATTAGGTGGTTTAACAATATCCACTCCGTGCGAAGAACGGGTATTTCAGCTAGTTACCAATAAATAAAGTATTCACCACATAAATTCAAATTTTATTTCAACTAGTAACTGAAAATTTAATTTTATATTAATTTTATATCGTAAAGTTCATATCATTATAAAAGTTAATCGTTCAATTTAATTTCTATTAATTTCTATAGACATTCACTACCGCTCATATTCTTCAAGATTTTTTTACTTTTCTGTGAAAAAATTAATTATTCTATTACTTAAAAAGTAGCGATTCTTTGAAAAATGCAAGGAAAAAATAGTTCAAATGGATTCAAATCACTGAAAATTCTGTTAACCTAACTTTATATATACTAAGATACCAATGATTTTAGGACTTTATGCATACTTTGTAATGCTGCCCCTCCCGCCACCGTAGAATTAGAGTGTTCTAATAAAGTATATATCTACTGTTCAAAGGTTTTCCCACCAGAAAAACAAACTGATGAACAGTCAAGCTGTATGTCTCGTGCAACTTTCAGAAAAAATTCATAACCACGAAAATCACCACCAAAAATAGGCCGAGGAGTGGGCCGTTTTTGGAAAAATCGCAAAATTTCCGTAAGTTTAGCATTCCTTTTCTTATATTCTTTTTTTTAGATTCATTCTCTATGTCAGTCCACAGCGTAACTTGTACAGAGATTTTTAAAAATTTTCCGAGTCCCTAGCGTAATTAATTTTTTTAACACGCTTTTATCAGTTTCACCTCTATGTTTTGTTTGTTTGTAACCGACTCCTTTAAACCCGATTTTGACCCATTTTAAACGGTCGTATTTAATTTAAACTTTGTAGACTTATCAAGGACGGATGACGATACAATAATTGGATCAGTTTATCCCATTATCTTGATTAGGATCGTCAGGATGAGTCATTTTCTTAGAAATCCTTTGCGCGAGAACGAGAGAGATGGAGCGTGCCCTTTCGGCACTCGGCTCAGCACAATGGAATGGAACCTCTCTCGCTAGATTTAACTGTATTCAATGGTATGTTTGGGTAGTTACGTTTTTGAAATCCAGATGGCAAATCTAAAAATTTTACCTCAGTATTGTTACATGGATGTTTGCGTTTGTTGTAGTCGTTATGAAACTTGTTTGTTGATTAGAGACCTATTTTTATTTTTGGTGAGGAAGGTAGCGTTTAACTGCAGGTTCATTAATACTTTGGTGCACAGCAGGGGCGTAGCCAAAGGGGGGGCTGAGAGGCTGTTCCCCCCTCCCCCGAAATGGGACCCTTTACTTAGTTTACAATTTGATATTTAGCTTACAATTGAACTTTAGCTTTCAATTGGATAACTAGCCCACCCCAAAATAAAATCTTGGCCACGCCACTGGTACACAGTGAAAATAAATGATCTCACAGTTTGTACTTTCCAACTTAGTGTTCCTTATTATCCGATGAGAGACATCGAAAATTAAAAACGAATTTTAAATAAATACAGTTTAAAAATCTAAAAAACACGCTTTTATAACAATTCGAACTAAAAAGTGAAAAATAAAAATGTAGTTTTTTGACAATAATACTATTTTTCGTTCATTGATTTATTTCTATATTAAGAATTATTTTTCACTTTTTAGTTAGTTCAATGGATCACTAAAGCGTGTTTTTTAGTTTTTTAAAACTATATTTATTTTTTAACAATCAAAAGTTGCATGTGGAACAACCTTAAGAACTTACTGTAAACCGATGTAGAATCGTTTGCAGCCCGACACGGTTGTAAGACACTGTAAAAAAAAAAAATAGATTTTCGTTTCTTTTTTTTAGGAAAGAGTTAAATGATAATAATTTATTGTCTTTCTCTCTTCATTGTGCGCTGCCCCCCCCCCCCCAACACGACCCAGTCGTTTCTTGTTATTGCTTCAAGAGATCAAATGACTCCGACACGAAGTTCATCTGCCCCGCTTTCTTAGTTGTCAGATGAATGCTGCCAAAAAAGAGCCTCGAAAACGAAAAAGAAGTAAAAGCGGATAAAAGAGAAGCGAAAGTTTGATTTCGACTGAACGTGCTAAAAGTGAGTGACAATGACAGCTTCGGGGGCATGGAATGGGCAAAGAAATGAGGCATCCATTTCCTTTGCATTTTTATCCGTGGCTTCATGCGATGAGCAGCCTTACTTCGGTGTAAGTGTTTTAGAAATGAAAGAAACTCAGCTGGTACACTAAGGACTGGTGTCTGTTGACGAACTCTAATTTATTCAGCGCTTTATTTTATTTATTTATATTTTAAGAGAGAGAGAGAGAGAGAAGTGAAGTGACTGTTATGAATGTCACGCCGTTTTTTGGCGAGATGGATCAGTATTGCCCGATGCCGATCTACTCTTTTTTTCCCATAGGATGAATCAAAATTAAAATAATGATATGTGTAATTTATAGACTCCACTAATAGGGAAATAAGCATACTATAAACTTAAAAGCAGCACACTTTCAATATCGCGACACTCATGTTGGGCAATATTGGCCCAAATCGAGACAAACGACTGATGTCGAAATCCATTTAGTAGTCTATTTGTATTTTATTTTGAAGAATTTCAATATTTGGAAACATAGAATCTTTTTTTTTTTAATTCTAGGGTCAAGTACATTTATGACTCATGATAAATTATTTGTTATGTGGATGTGGCTTTCCAAGTCAAGCACTAGTCAAGTTGTATTCAAGCTTGACAGTTCAAATGACTTAAATTCGGCGGAAAAAAATATTGGCTGACTCTTTTTTTTTTTTTTTTTTTTTTTTTTTTTGTCATCCCCAAGCTTGCTGCAAGCTTAAAATGAATTGAACTGTCAAGCTTGTATTAATACGTCCAATTCAAAGAAATGTCAAGATTGATTTAAGCTTATGTGCTGTCTGGGTTACACCCGCTGGCAACCGCGAAACGATGATAGATCCTCCGTATAGGACGGCGATGGCCGAAAGGGGATGGCTTCCATTTTAATGAGCCCCAGTGGGAATAAGTCCGACCTGGCTCGGGGTTTCCTCATTTTGTACCCATTCCAGATGAGAGACCGAGCACCTGAAATCAGCACTCCCAGAGGTACCGTTTGAGACGGGGGACGTTGGAGCGACGAACCTATTTTACGTGCACCCGCTCCCATGAGCGCACACGGTACCACAGCAGCGCAGCCGACAGAAGTTTTCACCTTCCCAAGCACTGGCCAATGCGGTGCTGCTTCACATGCGTTCTTATGGGTATGGAGCATTTGACATACATTTAAAACATATGTGATAGATAAAACGATATTGGAAACTGATTATTATTTAGATATTTGAAGTGTAGCTAATTATCGACTCGAAAAATCCCTAAGCAATAATGACTAGTTGAGTGTCCGTTCTACGTAAGGAAGCAAGCAAACTTCTTGAAACACGTAACTAAAGTTTATGGAATCGAAGCAGAACTTCCAAATCGTTTCACTTGTAACCTGTAATTTGCATCAAGACAGATTACCGAACTTCCGAAATTGAAAGAAAAAAAAACTTCCTTACTTTGTGGAATTTTGTAAGAGCTTGTTTTTCGAATGATTTAAAATTACGTGCACTGCAGATAAAAGTATTTATGTATTAGACAATTGACCATTCACCTATATTTTTTACCCCAAAGTGTAAAATAATGAATGTAAAATGTTTTTTTTTTGTTGTTTGTTTGTTTTTTGTTTTTGGCAGATTACAGGAAAAAATACTTATTTGTTTTTGCAAATATTTTTTAACTTTGCGATAGATGGCCCTGAGGATTGCTTTTCGTGGTTTTGAATTATATTTTTTACGCTAGTACGGATATTTTATCTTTAGATGGCACTAGTGAGACTTTTTGTAGACTTGGGATTTTCACATGTTTAGACTTAGGTTAGGCTACTAACCCAAGTTAGGCTTATAGACCTGTTTAGGCTACTAGCAGATCTTAGAGTTATCTGTTTCGAGATATGGATAAGATTTCATTTTTATTCTGTCTTTATTATTTATTTTTACTTGCATGATTTTCTATTATTTATGGTTTTAGATTTATTTGCATACATTTGGATTTTCTTATTTCATTGTAATTTTCTTAACTTACTTTTATCACGTGGTAACCCTGAAAGCACGGTGGCACCCCCTAAGTGACCGTTAAGTGACAGTCACGATTCGGTCACGAGTAGTCAGTGCGAGGTCGATATGTTCTAAACTCGTGACCACACTGTGGGGTCACAAGGTGACCACAGGATGACCGGTAGGAGAAAAAAAAATGTGAATAGGAGAAAAAAATACGGTGCTGCCGTTTATCTTCAGTTACGACCTCTTCCAGGAATTACGGCTCCTGAACTTGAATATGCATAGCTCATATGGGAGAATTTCGAAACTTTCCTTTCAAACATTAGTGACATTAGTGCTTAGTGAAATATTAATGGAATACTGTTGAAATAACGTAAACTAAGTAGGACTGCATAAAATTCAGAATTTCTGTAAAGCACCAGTGAGTTAATGTTCCATTTGTAGGTATAACTGTAGAGGGGATATTCCCAGAATTTTGGGGATTTTACTTTTGTTTGAAGTGCGAGAGCGTTTAGGGCACCTTACTTCTTTCTATTCACCAGACTTAGGATTTCAACAGTCTTAGACCTTCTCGGGACAATAGGGATCGGCTTGTCGAAAACCACGCTTAAATCGGTCGACTCGTTTTTTTAATCCACAGAGAAACGAACATTTGAACAGAGCCTTTTATACAGATAAATAATGACTCCATATCATTTCTACCTCCAAAGATTTTTGACGTGAAATATACTCTGATTGCATTGAGTGATTCATGTAAGTTATAATTCACATGCTGACATTTTTTAACGGTTGTAAGCAATTAACAACATTATACTCAGAACATTTACCATTTAATTGGCCATTTGACTATTTGTCAAATCAGTAATATTGCTTTTCTACCCGTTACTATAAGAACCGAATCTTTCATAAAAGCCAAATTAAAGTGGTTTTTCCGGGGGGATACTCTCCCCCCCAATCAATAACCGAGTTTTATTTATTTTTAACTTATTTTATTGAAATAAACTGGAAATGTACAGAATTTCAGCTTTTCATTATAAAAAAAGCTTTAAGATATGTTTAAACAAAGTTAATGTCGGAAACGGGATGGTCTGGTGTGATTTTTTTCCGCCCTCGATATTGAAAAGATGTTTAAGTCAACACCTTTTTATTTTCCTATGAGCCTGTTTAAGATGAAAAGCTGAAATTTTGAACATTACTCAATGGGCGATATCCATACCAGGCAATTTCAGTCACATGTTGGTGGGAAAATATAAATTTGGACCCATCAGACTGAAGGATTGAGTTTCAACAGAATCTATACCGCTGCAGTTGATTGGTTGAGGGTCACGTGTTGATCTAAAAATGACGTCACAACGATAAAGTCCATTAATATATGGGGCGGATTTTACTAATTGGTTTTTTTTTTTTTTTTTGGTATAGGAGCTTTGTAAAAATTTAAATTATGTATTCACGTAGATTCACTCTCCTGAAAATTTTGGTCCATTACACTAAGTTCAGCACTTTTTATGGGCTCGTGTTGTCTGTACCGGAGCAGAGAAAGAAACTATATGTCTGCGAATTTTGCAAATAGAATCGAGAAGCAGAAATGACTGGAGCATAATCTTGAAATGATAGTTTTATAGTTAAAAATAGCCATGTTTTATGAAGTATAATTAGTTTTTCAACGGTTTAAACCACCTATTCCATATTGCCCCGCTATTTCATATTAGCTACCACTTGCAACTTTTTTTAAAAATAATTTTTACTATAACAACCAAATAAGTAGTGTATTTCTTTCAAGTGACATTTCATAGCAATTAGTTGTAATATGTACACAGGATGATTTGGGGGATTTTATTGAAAAATCTATAAAGTTATATTTAGAAATGTAAATGGTATTACATAATACCCTCCTCTACTCTACATATATGCTGTTCTTTTTTTCTTGTTAATTATTGGAGATAAAAATTTTGTAGCCCAGGATTAAAAAAAAATATTAGTAAATTAAAAAAGTATTAAGAGTGGGATAACAACAACAAGAATACATAAACTTTTTTTTCTTATCCCCGTTCATTTTGTCCCGCAATTTTGGAAATACTCTTAGGGGTGGTTTTGTACTTAAAAAAATTACTGCTACTACTACCACTATTATCACCAAAAAAAAAAAAAAAAAAAGAAAGAAAGAAATAATCTCATGAATCTCATGCGCATGTTGTTTGTCATCTCCATTTTGACTCCACTCAGCGTTACTACCATTTCTTTTCGTTCCCACTGCTTTGAATACGTGTTTAGTCAATGACTCTCGTCTGCAAGAACCCAAGAATTATTCACTTCTACTTTCACTTTCCCCCTCCCCGGGGAAACGTGACTGGAGGGCACTCTCTTCAACACGCCCGGGCACTCGACACTACCCTAGGTGTCCTAGGTGGAAGATATCGGAATGGGATCGTGCAATAGGTCGCATGCCACGCTGCCTTTTTCTTTGTTCCGTTTCCATGGTCCTTTACGCACTTCAAGAACTATAAACAATCCAGAGGAGGATAGAGAGGTTTTCTTTTGTCCGACACCAGCAGTGTTGTTACAACAAAGCATTTTGCTCTGTTTCAAATTAGATGTTACGGTCCAAGCACGAATAATCATTGAATTTGTTGAAGATAGTTCAATTATGCATAGCAACTGACTTTTAAAATCGATATCATTTGCTCCACACACTTTCTTGTTAACTAAAGACAAAAAAATGCAGATGAATGATCAAGGTTTTGCAATTTATATTTTCCCCGGATTTTAATTGAAGGTATTTTTTCATCCACAAAAAACATTCCATGCAACAATCAAGTTGGCAGTGACGTTGTGCCACATTATTTTTCGTCATTTTCTTTCGCATCATAAATGTCATCTGAATGCGCGAATTTTGAGAACCTAGTGACGGCTGGTTACCTATTTTAATGACAGGGCCCTAAAAAATAGTGCGAATTCAAATCACGGCAACATAACATATATGTGCAGAGTTCGGCGGGCTGCCGAGGTTTGAACCTGGCACCAATTTCGAGAGCAGAACCTCTCAGCCACTTTTCCTATGAATTACTCTCCAGTTAAAAGATGGAAATAACTTTTGAAATCTTTTATCAGGATCTCGCAAAATTATATTGGCAGTGATATACAACTTTATTCAAATCATTTCCAATCTCTCGCCAGATTTAAAGAACAATACACGGAGAAGTTTGGCGCGAAATAGTGTTGTGTTGAAAAGTGTTTTTATAGTCGATGCTTTTTGGATATTTTCTTTTTGGATTGCAGTCGACTGGGTAGTTTATTTACAATGTTACCCAAGAGACTTTCAGTGCATTAAGGTCTATAGATAACTTCAATTCATTGAAAGTATGGGGTCCATCACTGTTTCGGCTATGCCCAAAACCTCGCAAACTATCTCAAGCTTGGCGGCTTTTGGTGAAATATCTTCAAATTAAGTGCCAAAATCAAGTCTTTGACACGGAACTGAGCTGGGCGGTACCTCCAATGTTTGGCTAGAAAACTCTGAATCTCTGTATTAGTGCAGTATCGTATCGCTTTCAAATGAAATAAGTTTTGATGAAGTGCCTCGAAAATAGTTGCGATTTAATAGCAGTACAAGGAAGTCATGAGGCATTCACATCCCATTTTTGTTGCCGTATTATCAGGTTTCTGTGTTATATTTCATTAAACGCGCGGTTCTCGCATCGTTTCACATCGAGTGTCTTGGAAGTTTTTCGAGAACTCATGATAAATAGTTCTATCCCAGTCAAGCTGGGAACTGCAAACAGTGGGTACGTCACGCACATCAAAGCACTCCTCCTCACTTCTCAGGACGAGAAGTGTTGGCGACAGGTGCTAAACCAGCAGGAACGATTTCTGATGTCTCTCAAAAGAAACACGCACACCGTCTTGGCCCGTCGCAAAAGCGTTTCTTCGCCGCTTCCCCGAGGAATGACAGCTCTTGACATCCTGAAGAATACTCGTCCTGGATTTTGTTGCAAACTCTTGGATGGTGGAAGCGAGAGAGTCGCTTGCCAGCGACTGTGGAAGTTGAAAGATGACGGTCTCCGAGAAGAGTGGGACAAGAAATATGTGAGGGTATAATGATCCCTGCCCATTCCTTCGCTATCTGTGCAACAGCCCATTTGTCTTTCGAAATAATGCTGTATAGAAAAACTCAGAGGTGATCCATTTAACCCTTTGAGGCGCAACCCTTTCCCCATGCTGAAAAAAGGGCGGTCGTTGCCATCGCTCGACTTTACGACCAGCAAGAGGGCGGACGAGACCCTTTAGACGAGACCCTTTTTCGACGCAGCTGGCTGTGCCGCACAGCCAGCTGCGTCCAAAAAGGGCCTCGTCCGCCCTCTTGCTGGTCGTTAAGTAGAGCGATGGCAACGGCTACCCTTTTTTCAGCATGGGGCAATCTATCCAGCTGTTCTCTTGCTCTTTCATTTGTCGGCAGATGTCAGTGCTGTTCAAAATAATCTTTTTACGGGAAAGGACGCGCTAAAAAGTAAAGGATTCTCGTGGAGCTCTGTCACCCGCAACTATTTTTATAGCAATCCAATCTGTTCTTCGTGACTGGCAACAGTCAAAACGTCCGAGTTGGGTGTTCCCGGAGCGGGAACACTGCGCGTTAAAGAGTTAAAAGAGTACACGATGGTTTCTCTTATAATCTTTAAATCTGACGGATATGGCTACTATTCTAATAGGGAAACATAATTGTTTGGACCTTGTCTAAGTGTGGGAGACCCTTTATAACATTGTTGGGCTGTTAACAATTTTATGGGCGAGGTAAAACAGAAATAGAGAAGCACAATATTACTGAATCTTGTGATCGTTTTATTTTTCGAAAACAGAATTTAGTTCAAATTTTTTACGTTATCGTTCCTCACAGCAAATGTTGAAAATGGTCACCACTCATTTGAATGCAGACGCGAATGCGTCGAACTTGTAGAATTCATCTGGAAAACACAAATTGTCACAACATGTTGTGTGACAGTGACCTATAATATGCGTAACCCAATTTGAACTTTCTTCGAATGCATCATTTAGACACTAGCTCATTTTAAATGGTTTGCGTCCAAAGGCCGTAATGTATAAGAATTATTTTTGTATTGTGAGCCAATATTCAACTCTACACACGCCAAAATCTATGCAGATCATGTACCGTAACATTTTATATCTACATGTCGAATTTGTGCTCAATCGAATCCACCGTTTAAACATTAACGCACTTTCAAGAATTTTCGTCCATTAGCCATAACGTAAAAAAAAAAAAAAAAATCTAAAAATCGTATACACACCAAAATTAATACCGGTCTTGCGAAGATGGTTTATAGCATATATACCAAATTTGATCTCAATTAAATACACCGTTTAGGAGCTATCCTGTTCACTTACATACATAACGGGTCAATACACCAAAATCTCAAAGTCGAATTTTTCGATGATTACAATACTTTCCTTATATGGTACATGTTCGGAAAGTAAAAATAAATTTAGTAAAATGAATGAAATCTTAATATTTTATTAATTTATGTACAATGCATCGCCAAATTTGACGTAACATTTTGTTCTGGAGGAAAATGTTTTATAATTGTGTTTCGATGTGTTTTGCATGATTTAACCTTCTTTTTTCGATTGCAATCGACTACAGGTAATTTATTTACAGGGTCACCCAAAAGACTTTCCATACATTAAGGTCTATGGATACCTGCAATTCATTAAAAGTGTGTGGTCAATCACTATTTGGGCTATCCCCAAAATCTCGTAAACTATCTCAATGTTGGCGGCTTTTGGAGAAGCATCGTCCAATTAAGTTGCATAATCAAGGCTTTAAGAAACTGAACCGAGCTTGGCGATATCTCAAATATTTGACTAGAGATCGCTAATGTTCTATGAGAGTTATAACTGTAATCGAAGTTACTATAACCGAGTTCAGCAGTATTTGTAACCCCCAGTGGCCCCCTAAACTTTAATCCTGGGTGCGCCACTGGGCTTGTGATCTATGAGCAACTGATACAGAATTTTTTGGCGTTATAAGAGAGTTATTACTATAATCGAAGTTACTATAACCGAGTTCAGTAGTATTTGTAACCCTCGCCCCCAAATCTAAAACTCTGGGTGCACCACTGCTTAGTTCGTAAGAGAACAAACAGGCCGCTATCTTGTCGTTGCGCTATTAATATATATCTGCTGTTTTCAATCTACTACCAGATGGATCATTTCTGCCGCATGAAAAAATCTGGAGTGACTCCACTCGACTTTCCGAACACTTACGATTAAGATCATGACCAAGCATTTAAATAAATTTTAATCTATGAATCATTCAGCAAAAAGTCGTAGTTTTTTTTCAATTTGAGCTCAATCGAATGTACCGTTTAAATGTTAGTGCATCCCCCCCCCATAGGCCGTGTAAAAGAAATAATGTAAAAGAAATCTTTGTCGTAGCCCTGTAGAAAAACTATAAGTCCGATACACACCCAAATCAATATCGGTGATAGGACGGTGGTTTTTAACCTATATACTCAATTTGAGCTCAATCCAATCTGCCGTTTAAACGCTAGCGCATTTTCAACAATTTCCACCCATAGACCATCACGAAAAAGAAATTTTTGTCGTAGACCTGTAGAAAAACTATAATTCCTGTACACACCCCAATCCATACCGGTCTCGCGACGGTAGTTTATAACCTATATACCCAATATGAGCTCAATCGAATGCCCCGTTTAGGAGCTATCGTGTTCACTCACACACACAGTAGCACATTAGAGGAGGGCTAGGGCTTCAGCCCCACCAAAAGAGATTGCTAAGAGAGACATTCTGCTTCGTTATGCACTTTGAGTATGTTACAGTGATCTTTTTTAATCACTTAGACCATCCCAAAGTTTTTACATTGGTTTAGACTAAAATTTTGCTTGTTGTACATTTTGTTTGGGTGAAATAAGCATTTTTCAAAGTGAGCCCTCCCAAAACAGACTTTCTGGATCCGCCACTGCACACACACACATACACACACACACACACACACACACATCTCTTAAAAATAGCATCCATGAATTCAGAAGCCCTCAAAGCGTGTCCATGCACCTAAATCTCGAAGTCGAATATTTTCAGGATGACAGTACTTTCCTTACAGGGTACATGTTCGCAAAGTAAGAATGAAAAAACAGCGTCCGATGAGAAAAACGCGAAAAACGAATCCGCACTCTCATTCCGAATGCAAAAATTCGCGATGTCGCCATCTCACCGAAACATTCTCTCCCAAAAACAGCATCGTAAACGAAAAGGTCGAGAGAATTCCACGCAGCAGAGGTCAAATCCAACGTGCCATACCCACCTACTGCTCCTGGAACTCCGAATTTTTTTTTTCTTATTTCCCTCTTCTCCGCATGGCAACATCGTTCCTCTTTTTTGCAGCGCACCCACCGTCCTCGAAGACACGGCTGTCCACGGGGGTTGTCCGCCTCGTTACGTGTATATACATATCGCCTCTTTATGTATATATTTTTTTTACGGCATCCGGAAATAAAACGTGAGGAGGGCTCGACTCGCATCGTTAGAGAATGAAAATCTCGTCTCCCAATCATCAACGAGATCCACTCGCTGTGGCTGTGGGTGCTGCTCCGTCGGCACCCAGCTCTCGTAAATGAGCGCGTTACCGACAGAGCAGCAGAGGATGAGAACGTTCAAGAACGTTCCAGGAAGTCCAATGAAATATAGGCGGGGGGGGAAGGCGCAGTTGAAGATAAATCCAAAGGAGAAGAATGGTAATTTGAAAAAAAAAAAAAAAAATGAAATTCTGATCCCTTTAACGCGCAGTGTTCCCGCTCTGGGAACACCCAACTCGGACGTTTGGACTGTTCTCAATCACGAAGAATAGATTGGACTTCTATAAAAATAATGGCGGGTGACAGAGCTCCCCGAGAATCCTTTACTTTTGAGCACGTCCTTTCCCGTAACAAAAAGGGTCACGATTTTTTTGAACAGCACCGACATCGGCTGAAAAATGGAAGTATGCGAGAACAGCTGGATCGATGGCCCCATGCTGGAAAAAGGGCAGCTGTTGCCATCGCTCGACTGAACGACCCGCAAGAGGGCGGTCGATCGAAACGTTCATCGCGTGCCACAGATCGAGCGACCCTTTTTGGACGGCAGCTGGTTGTGCCCCGATCGTCCGCCCTCTTGATGGTCGTTAAGTCGAGCGATGGCAACGGCTGCCCTTTTTATCAGCATTGGGAAAGGGTTGCGCCTCAAAGGGTTAATATACTAGGATTTAAAGCTTCGGAAAATACAGCAGCTTAAATATGTTATTTACTCTTCAACAAGAAAAAAGTTGATTTTGGCCAGCAATGACCAAGTCACTGAATTCCGTTTCCGTAAGAACGCGGAAAATGGAAGCAGCATTCCACTTGGCCAGTGCTTGGGAGGGTGCCCTCCACTCGCTGCTGCTGGACGGCCGTGGGATCGTATACGCTCACGGGAGCGGGTACACGCAACATCCACGCAAAATGCAGTCGTGGCTCCAATGTCTTGCATGTTCAAACGATATCTCTGGGGGGTTGCCGATTTCATGGGGTGGTGGGTCCCTCATACGGAATGAGTTCAAAATGAGAGACCCACAGGCAGAAGTCGAACTCCCCTCGGGGGGCAATCGCTCTTACACTACTGGCCAAAAGTATTGCAAGTTTCAGAAATCCAAACTTTTCCAAGATGAAGCCCCCTTTCCCCCGTCAAAATTAAAAATCAATATAGTGGATATTTTTTAATGTCAGCATGTTAAATGAATGACTTCAAAGACAAGATAGCATTCAGTTAAAGAACAAAAATATTTTTTTAATCTATTGAAAAAATAGCATAAAAATATATAGGTTATTATAGAAATCCTAATCCCTTTTGGCTCGCCGGAATAAAGTTAAATAAATAATTCATGTCAAGTTATTCTGCAAAAAGAGGTTACTAAATAAAGGCAAGTGAACTCAAGATGCTTGATTATGTTGCCGAGCAACTTTGACTTGGATCCCAACAGCCACTCTTTCAGATGGGGAATCCACCCTGTTTTACAACACTTCCTTCGGTGTTTCAGGGTGCCCACTTAAAGGATGGGTTCCTGGAGCTCTCATTTTGTTTTTTGTATGATTTTCAGATGTATTCTTTCCAATGATACTCCATCCATTCTCAAAAATATTGAAATCTGGCCAATTTCCTGTCCATTTTTATCTGGGCTTCTTCTTGAAACGATGGTTAGATTTCACAAACTTGCAATACTTTTGGCCAGTAGTGTTGTTCTATGGATAGTGCGATCGTCTATCCATGGAAACGAGAACAACAACAACACCTTATTTGACAGCTGCCAAATATACAGAAATTAACACAACGTCGACAACCCACGGCTAATGAATGAGCAGGCTCGCATTCGCCCAGGAGAACCGACAGTCGGGCCTGTGTCCCCATCAGCTTTCTCCCGCTTTCAGTCCCAACTAGGGACTGCAATCCGGAAAAGCGGATCTGGTAATCCGACACCATTAGATGTCTATACCGAAACCGGTATCAGTTTACTGGATCCGGTAAACAAATAAAATGGCTACATAGGAAACTAAAAAGGAAACCCCTTTGAAATGTCCCCCGCCCAAAGCACAGCCCCCGGGGCAGATAGCCCTTGCGCAACTTTGCCCTAACAGCACAAACATAAAAATCTGGAGTGACTTCACTCGACTACGAATAAGATCATGACCCAGCATTTAAATCAATTTGAATCGATGAATCATTCAAACATATATACCCAATGGAAGCTCCATCGAATGCGCCGTTTAAACGCGAACGCACTTTCAAGAATGTCTCCCCCATACGCCATCCTGTAAAAGAAATCTGGGTCGTAGCCCTGTAGAAAATCTATAAGTCCTATGCACATCCAAATCAATACCGGTCATACGGTGGTTGTTTATAAGGTATGTACCCAATTGGAGCTCCATCGAATGCCCCGTTTAGGAGCTATCGTGTTCAATCACATACACACACACACACACACAGACATACATACACACATCTCGTAAAAATAGCATCCATGGATTCAGAAGACCTCAAATACGCCCAAATCTCGAAGTCGAATTTTTTCAGGATGACAATACTTTCCTTACAGGGTACATGTTCGGAAAGTAAAAATGTCAAACTCATGGAAAGCTTAAATTAAATACACGAGCATAAATAAAATAAAAAGATATAATGAAAAGAACAGACGATGCTTCTGCAGCATGTTCGTCATCATTGATTTGAGGGTCGTAGTCTAGGGTATCGTTCTAAAGACATGGAGTTTGGGCCAGTTTTCTGAAGATGTAGAGCAAATACGCCTTAAAATCTTTTGAAAATTTCCCCGTCCAAGTCCACCCCTATAGGCAGATACCTCTGCCTGAACACAATACACATACATACAGATTTCGAGAAAAATAGGAAAAGCAAAGTATGACGTCCCAACCGGTGTAAGGAAAAACAGTTAGAAACATTAAATTGGACAGTGGATGAAAAAATTATTAGATGTACGGCACGTTTGGATGGGGGGGCTTTGGATATGGACCCTTTGGATTGCTTCGAAGGAAAATGTTTGAAAGAATTGATCTATTGCATAGGTTTTCAACCTTTTTTGAACGGGTGCCCCCTTTTCTAGTGAATATTTCAATACTGCCCTCCCCCTCCCACTCCAGAGAAATCAGAGCGTACATAATGCATGGTGAAAACAAGAATTTAATTTAAAAAAAAATACTAATCGATAGAATATTGTTGGAATTGAAACTCTACTGAATTTCTTCTTCATTTAAAAAAGAGGAATAAAAGTTTTAGAGAGGCATATTAGAGAGGTATCTCTTTCTCTCAACAGCGAAGTCTCCTATCGAAATATGGGAATTTTCGCACACGTGATAGAAATGAATTATTAGAGTGATTTTTAAGTCTTTTTTAGACTCTATTTGGTTAATCTTCCCACGCCCCTCCGTGCCATACCAACGTCCCCTAATTTTCTCTGGGTCTTTTATCGCCCACGTCGGGACCCTATGATCTATTGGCACCTAATTACAACAAAATAGTGATTCAGTCCCTTCCCTTATATATGGTATGGTTCGTTGGTAAGGTATGGTTCGTTGAGAATTTTTTATGTGCATCCAACGAGGAATCTGGCTGCGCAGAGTTTCGGAAATATTTGTGGGACACCCTGTAGAGTGTCACTGCAGAAATCTGCTTAAATTTGCATTCACTGATTTAATGAGTACTATTTTCTCTACGCATTTGTTTATTCATCGAGAAGATGTCAATGCAACTCTAATGTTTCGCCCGAAATGCTACTTTTGAACAGCTTTTTAAAAGTTCGAAACAAGCTGGAGACTCGGAAAATTTTAGAATGTTTCTTGACAAGTGAACTGTGAACTGACATTGAAAATGAACCTATAGGAGTTGCGAAATTGTCGGGGGAAAATGCTAAACCTAATGAATTTCGCGATATTTCCGGAGATGGGTCAATCCTCCGCCCATTTCTGTGCTTATCCATTTTTTCTGAAACTTGCGCGAGACATACAGATTGACTGTTAACCCTTTGAGGCGCAACCCTTTCCCAATGCTGAAAAAAGGGCAGCCGTTGCCATCGCTTGACTGAACGACCCGCAAGAGGGCAGACGATCGAAACGTTCATCGCGTGACACAGATCGAGAGACCCTTTTTGGACGACAGCTGGCTGTTTCTGGTCTTTAAGTCGAGCGATGGCAACGGCTGCTCTTTTTTTTCAGCATGGGGCCATCTATCCTACTGTTCTCGCATTCTTCCATTTTTCAGCCGATGTCAGTGCTGTTAAAAAATAATCGTGACCATTTTTTTACGGGAAAGGACTTGCTCAAAAGTAAAGGATTCTCGCGGAGCTCTGTCACCCGCCACTCTTTTTATAGAAATCCGATCTATTCTTCGTGACTGGCAACAGTCAAAACGTCCGAGTTGGGTGTTCCATGAGCGGGAACACTGCGCGTTAAAGGGTTAACATCATGGGTTTGTTTACAAAGCAGTTCAAAGTCCTGGGACGATGACACCCTTAAAATTCTCGTAGCAAATTATCAGTTTTTATTGTCTCGTCGATTTTTTTTTTAGCTTGCCTCAGACACAGAACTTCAGTCGAAGCCGCCTTTGTAAAATGCTCATTAAACTCTTAAACAAAACAAAAAAAAATGGCTCAAAATAAGCTCAGAAAGGACAATCAACTGCTTTTTTCGTAATGCGAAATCTCATCCACTCTTATATCTGATATTCTCGGTATATCTTGCAATACCCATCTTTATTTTAATAAGAAATGAAATAACGAAATCCTGCGTCATTATCGACGGGAAACGGGCTCTCTATGGGGTGGTTAAAGGCAAGGTGCGATGCCCCCTTTCGTCCCATCCAACACACCGGAAACTGGCCAACCGGAATATCGCGTTTGATCTCTGCCGCCAAAGAAGGAATCGGGGGAGTATCGGATCGGATCGAGGTGTGGGAGAGGACGCGCAAAAAAAAGAGGGGCTCGGAGCCCCCCCGTGGTGCGATCCTAGACTATCTGTGCTTTTATGGGTGTTGAGCTCTACATGAATCCATGTAGACAATGTAATGAATATGGATATACAAATGCTTCAGCATGGTTTCCGGTGCTATGTTGGAAAACGTTCGACATGCCTATTAAAGACGAGTTCGGGCTCTTTTTTTTTAAGCCCGAGAGCGAGGACTTTTAAGGGTGTAGTTCGAAAAAATAAAGTACTTAAGTACACAAATCATAATAAGCTACAGTCGAACCTCCATTAAACGTACTTTGATTTTAGGAATTCTCCGATTAAACGAATATTTTTTCTGTCCCGACAAAAAGGGTGCTAAAATGCTCTGATTAAACGAATGTTTAGCTTTGATTGAACGAACAGCAATCGCTGAAATTAAATTCGTGCATAAAACTAAAACTTTGAATTTTTCGCACACAAAATGAATATCGGCAAATTTCTTTGATTGAACGAATTCTCCGATTTAATGAATATTTATATATCTCCGATTTAATGAATATAGGGTGCTAAAATGCTCTGATTGAACGAATTTTGGGCTTTGATTGAACGAACAACCATCGCTGAAATAAAATTCGCACATAAAACTACGAATTTTTCGCACTCAAAATGAATATCGACAAAGAGATGTGGAAAGGTCAAAACAAAGCCACAAAAACAGCGAACTATCAAGGATTTCTTTCCAAAATGCCAATAAGTATGTATGTATTCAGTTTTAAGAACAAGTAACATGAAAGAATTTAGATAATTTTAAAATTCATCTCCTAACGTATACCTTATCATTTTTAAATTCGCAATAAATAATAGTCATTCTTTTTTTCGTATCAATATCTAAGGATATTTTGCATTGATATTTTTATACCATACCCTTTACAAAAATGGATATTCGATTGAACGAACGGATTTGTGGGTCCCAATCATTTCGTTCATTCGAGGTTCGACTGTCATTGCAACAGGGGCTCGAAAAAATCCAGGATGATTCTTTGTAAGCTATATTACACACCGCAATCAATGAAACAACGGTACCTTATATAAAACTTTCGGAAAAAAAATTCTTCAACACGGAATTTCACGGCAAAAAAGTCTCACAATATAGCATACCCTGCAAAATTTTCGAATTTTAAGAATTTTTTCTGAAAGTTTCGCTATGGATACAGGTTTATCGTTTATTACAGTGTATAATACAGCTTGTGAAGAAACATTATAAAAATTTTGAAGGGCATTACATATAATTAGTTTATTTGTATTTATGTACCAAAATCACATGTTTTTTTTTCGAACTACACCGTTAATTCGTCCCCTCCCGAGTCCGAGCGATATTATTTAAAAGGAGAAGTGCGAGCCCGAGCCCGAGATTTTAGCTAACAGATCAATAAAAGTCAGTGACTTCATGGATACAATAGCATCAATTTTGGCCATTTATGCAAATCAAGGACAAATATTAATAGTAAACTCCTGATGCACTTTCTAATTCTTTATACATTCAAGTTTATGAAATAATAATAATTAGTTTATTGCTTAACACGAATCACGTTTTAAAATCTGTTTCAGAAAGAAGTATGTTCAGTAAAGGAGAAATTCTAACGACGCGACGCCCAGCCCGAACAGTATCGTGAATGACAGAACCCGGTTCGGGCTCGGGCTCGAATTGAGCCTGTCTCATCTCTCCTGCCTATTCGGTTTATACCATACGTGAGCTATGAATTTATTCTTTTCATCAGCGTATGGATTTATTATATTGTTTTCAGGACACCTGAGCTGCAATATAATATGAATAAAAGAGCGAATCTCTATCACGGTCTTTTTTACACAAATTTAAATACAGTCGAATTTCGAATGAACGAATGGATTGGGACCCACAAATCCGTTCGTTCAATCGAATATCCATTTTTGTAAAGAGTATGGTATAAAAATATCAATGCAAAATACCCTTAGATATAGATGTGAAAAAAAAGAATGGTTATTGTTGACTGCGAGCTTAAAAATGATAAGTGATACGTTAGGAGATCCACTATAAAATGATCTCAATTCTTTCATGTTACTTGTTCTTAAAACTAAATACATACATACTCATTGGCACTTTGGAAAGAAATCCTGGATAGTGCTTTGTTTTTGTGGCTTTGTTTTGACTTTCCTAAGCTCGTAGTCGATATTCATTTTGTGTGCGAAAAATTCGTAGTTTTATGTGCGAATTTTATTTCAGCGATGGTTGTTCGTTCAATCAAAGCTCAAAATTCGTTCAATCAGAGCATTTTAGCACCCTATATTCATTAAATCGGAGATATATAAATATTCATTAAATCGGAGAATTCGTTCAATCAAAGTACGTTAAATCGAGGTTCGACTGTAAACTAATTTCGCCAGAGACTCGAAAAAACATCGGGGTGATTCTTCATACGCTACACTACATATCGCAGTCAATGAAAAAACGGTAAATTCCATGGATCTTTCTGAAAAAAATTTCTTCAACATGGAACTGTTTATCAAAATTTCATTTTCAAACAATAACGCATCCTGCCACATTTCCGATTTTTTAAGATTTTCTTCCGAAAGTTTCGTTATTGATACAGGTTTATCATTTATTACGGTGTATGAATAGTACGTTTAAAACGTACTTATCAAAAGTACGTACTTCGACTAAACGTACTTTTTATACTAAAGGCAAAAATAAAATTTGCTTTTCTTAAGCATTTTATTACCTTGTTCTCGGAAATTTCAGTACCTTCAAAAACACTCGTTGTTCGTTTTCAGATTCTCTAGCGAGATGAATTGTGTATGAATGAAGGGAGCGATCTTTTATTTTTTCCCTTGCTAGGCAGGGCTAAGAACAAGACCCAGTTTTTTATTGGTCATTCATCCATGTCAATGCCTCCTGAAAAGCCCCATCTATAATGATTCTGATGATAGGGAAGAAGAAAGAGAGGAGCCTATACCCAGCATGCCCGACGATTTAAATGCTGCAAAAACAGGATCACGATTTTTTGAATGCAGCATTGATGATGCAGAGACTCTACAAAAGTCTATTATGGATATCCAAAACGGTATTTTTAAAGCAGCATCTGCCCATTTAGAACGAAAGAAAATGACAGAATATTTATCTCAATAAAAATTGTAAGCAATAAAGAATTTTCTCTTTTTAATTTAAATTTTAAAAAATCAGACCTATTTAAAACAATGAAATGATGACCCCACTTTCTTTTTTGTGTAATATTGAATCTGACCGGCGGTACTGATTATAACGAACTTCGGCTATAACGTACTACTTTTTGAGGTCCCGTGAGAGTACGTTATAACCGGTGTCTACTGTATTTGTGGTTGACTTAATTTTTCGTTATCGAATTATCCTGATATCTTAACTATTGTTAGTGATTCTAATATTTTTAAACACTTTCCAGCGACCGTCCGTGCTACGATAATATACACCTATTAATTTATATATGTTATTCCAGTGTACTGTAATGTACCCTATTGAAAAAGGTGTATGCAGCATCCATAGTTCTTTTACAGGATCACCCTAAAGAACCCGAATACATTATGCTTTATAGGCAGTCACTCTTTAAAGGGTATTTGGAGACATTCGGCTATTTCAAATGAAAAAAAAAATCTTATGTGTTCTTAAGGATTACAAAATAAAGCTGTACATCGAAAATAGTGTCCCTATCATTTATAGTTAGTTTACAGGAGCACCCAAATGTACAGCGATTCTGGGAAATTGTGAAAAAGGAATGAAAATCCATACCTCTGGAAATTTTGAAGAATTCCTTCTACCATAGAAATCACGTTGTAGTCTTATTGTCCATTAAAAGGACTATCCAGCTGAACATTTCAAATCATAGTCTTTATATTTTAATGATATGGTTTCGAAAGTGTTCTAAAAATGTGTGAACAGTATACAAAATTAAGCAAAATATTGAGTGTGTTGAGGACTTTTTGCCACCTTTATGTATTTTTAATTGAACTTCGCTTTGTAATTAATAAATATTTACTTTTAAAAGTATTTGATTTTGTTAGCAAAATATAACCATCTTTTTTTAGCTACCGCTGCGGTAAAAGTAATGTTCAGTAACGGCGCACATAATTTTTCCGCATGTTTTATTTCCTTAATTTTTTTTTTATTAATATTGTTATTTATATCTATAAAGTATGTTCCTGAAAATACTAATACTGTTCTAAAACCTAAATTTGATATTTCACAAGTCAAAATGGATTAAACACTCCATATTTAATTTACAGTAATTCTATATTTTTTTAACACTAGAAATAATTCAAATATGAAGTACTGTAGCAACAGTCTAGACCATAGGTTCCCAATGTGAGCGATAACGCCCCCTTGTGGGCGTTTGAGGCTTTCAGGGGGGCGGTAAAAGACCCAGAGAAAATTAGGGGGCGTTGGTATGGCACGGAGGGGAGTGGGAAGATTAACCAAATATAGTCTAAAAAATCTGGAGTGACTCCACTCGACTTTCCGAACACTTACGATTAAGATCATTACCAAGCATTTAAATAAATTTTAATCGATGAGTAATTAAACGCGCTCAAATTGACGCTCAATCGAATGCGCCGTTTAAAGGTTAGCGCACTTTCAAGAATTTCTCAACATAGGTCATCATGTAAAAAAATCTTTGTCGTAGCCCTGTAGAAAAACTATAAATCCTATACACACCAAAATCAATACCGGTCGTTCGACGGTAGTTTATAACCTATATACCCAATATGAGCTCAATCGAATGCCCCGTTTAGAAGCTATCGTGTTCACTCACACACACACACACACACACACACATATATACATTTCGTAAAAGTAGCATAAATGAATTCAGAAGACCTCAAAACGTGTCAATATACCCAAATCTCGAAGTCGAATTTTTTCATGATTACAATACTTTCCTTACAGGGTACATGTTCGGAAAGTAAAAAACTATAAATACTACATATATCTTTTTGACAGGGTACATGGTAGAGTAGATAGGGCAACAATATACACGAGTTGCATAACAATCAGTGCATTTCTGGAAGTTAGAAAGCGTACGGACGGATAGACAGACAAATTGAAATCGCGATCCCTTATCAACTTTGATGAAAAGTGTAATTTCTTTCTCTTTGGTGTTGCTTAATCCGGCTTTTCTCACTTGCCGTTGTCATCAACTGGAATGTAATGAGAAGTTTGGCATAGTAAATGAAAGATTTAATAGATTATCTTCGTTGAATGCTTCCATTTAAACTAACCCCCAAATACGAACAGCATGCTGTAGAATTATACAAGTTTTTGTTTATAACATAATCTTGGCATAATTTACGACGTTTCAGTGTTATTTCTCTACACGTGATAAATATTCAATGAGAATTCTTCTTGCTTGTTCATGGAAATTAAAAAATGCATCCTTTATTTCAAAATTTAAATATATTAAAGAAATGTTAACTTCCATTTTTATCTCAAATGTGTTTTGCCGTGAGGGAAAAATAAGGAGGTTTAAACACTGATAAGAAAAACACAGACACAACTATGAATGTAATTGTAAAAGTAAATTTATTAAGTGTTTCTGTCTTTCATGATAAATACAACTTTGGTTGAGTAAGTCTTCAACATCTGACTGTGAAATACGATGAAATTTTTCACATTTACTGGACGTATAAAGTGTAGGCGAAACTGCTTGTCAGTCACGTGTTCTACTAATTGCAGACGAGCGAATATGTTTAGATTCAGATCTGTAGGTCTAATCCTTCCTTGGTTGAAGAATTATATGTTGTGTTCATGCTATCGTAGCTGTGTTGTTGCTGCTTCATAAGCTAGTATAGTTAAGTGGTGAAGAGGCTATGGCTACTATTGAAGAGAAAGTCTATTGCTTTTATCTGTAGCACTCTGTTCTTGGTTGAAGAAATATGCTGTTCGTGATACTGTAGCTGTCATTGTTGTTTTATCGGCTATTTAGTTAGGTGGTGAAGAGGCTATGGCTACAATTGAAGAGAAAGTATATTGCTTTTATCTGTAGCACTCTGTTCTTGGTTGAAGAAATATGCTGTTCATGATACTGTAGCTGTCGTTGTTGTTTTATCGGCTATTGTAGTTAGGTGGTGAAGAGGCTATGGCTACTATTGAAGAGAAAGTCTATTGCTTTTATCTGTAGCACTGTTCTTGGTTGAAGAAATATGCTGTTCATGATACTGTAGCTGTCGTTGTTGTTTTATTGGCTATTGTAGTTAGGTGGTGAAGAGGCTATGGCTACTATTGAAGAGAGAGTCTATTGCTTTTATGTGTAGCACTTCTGTTCTTGGTTGAAGAAATCTGCTATGTTTATGATATTGTAGCTGTCGTTGTTGTTTTATCAGCTATTGTAATTAGATGGCGAAGAGGCTATGGCAACTATTGAAGATGAAGTCTATTGTTTTAATCTCGAACTGGTCTGGTGCAGGAGAGTCTGGAGAAAAATTTTCGGATTCTTCTAAATTTCTTTTTCTTTGGAATGATCATGACTGTTGCATTTGGATAGACTTGTGTAGCTGGAAGAGGTTCTATTGTTGATGGCTGGACTAGATATGCTATTGGTTGTTCGACTTCAGATAGGTCATCTATTATCTCGTCTGTAATTGTGAACTGAGTGTTAGTAGAATCGTCTATTGCTTGGAAACATTCGAGGATAGGTGGAGGTTCTTTTTCTTCTATTACTGGCTGCTCTTGTGACTGATTTTCTATTTCTGGTGGTAATTCTTCAAGTCCAAAATGGTTTAATAAATATCTATTTATTTCAAAGAGGATCCTGTGGCTATGGATGTCTATTGAATCGTCAAGAGTTGATAAAAGTTGCCAGGTTATTGCAGGAATGTGTTGCTGATAATTGCTTGGTCCAGGGTTAATTGAAAAATAGTTATCGAAGTGTTGAATGATTATTTCTTCCAGTAGAAAATATCTATTGTCTATTGAATGGTATGAGCTGGCAGAACTTGAAGCTGACGAGATGGATGCACAGTCACTATTGTCTTGCGAGAATTCTTGTACGGAGTTTGGAACTATGGAATGGGCTGTCTCCTTCTTCACCACCGAAGATCCCCCTGAGATGTCGGCAGGAGGATCAAAAGCATCAAAATACTTCAATAACTTTACTATACAGAAAACGAAAATAGTAATAACAACACCAAAGAGTAGCACCGCCATTCTTTGATAAGGGTCTATAATAGACTGACGTTAATTGTTAAAATTCGATAGTTGTATTTTTATTTTTTTAAACAATGAAAAATACCTTAATTGCAGCATGTCCTCATCTTTCTTGTCTCAACAATTAAAAAAATAGAAAGTCGGTATTGTGTAAATGTTTTGCTTAAACAATGTAAAACCAAAAACATGTTAATTCCATTCATACTTTATTTTATGACTTGGATATTTGCCACCCACGGGGAGATGGGGTATTTCACTTGGCTGATGAAGCCTATCTGTCAAAGGATTCTGTGCATCTAGAAAACTGTTTTATTGACAACCTAAATGGGGAATAATTATTGTTTATGTGCGCGTGTATAAAATGCCACACAATGAAAAATCGCAAGCATCCAAGCTGTTCCGACTTTATTTTTCATTTCGCAAAATTAGATAAAAATAAACTGTTCCGCAAAAATTCAAATACACATATAATTTTGAATAATAACAATATAAAGGGTTCAATTTTGTATGTATTCAAATTCTATCTCCTCAATATTTTCATCCAGGAATCGAAAATAACTGTGGTTTGCTCGTCCTATACCCCTAAAATAGATAACGGACCGCGAGAATACAAAATTATCTCCTCAGTCAGACCAGTAATGTTTTATTTACATTTCTCTCCCACAAATTTTCCCCATTTAATTCCACAATACATGTCACATAATTTTATTTATTTTATATTTTTATAACTGCTACTTACTTTTTTTAACCAAGCTTTTAACGAGAATCAATAGATATTGATCCTATAATTTCTTCTGTTTTGCAGGGTTTTATTTAAACCTCTATATATGAAGGAAGATGCCCTGACTGAATGACTGTCTGACGATCATCGCCCAGCCAAATCTACCGGAGATACGGACATGAATTTTTAGGAGTTCATAGATTTTGTGCCCAAGGCATCATTTAAGAAGCGTTTTTTGAAAATTTGAACCTAGACGGGGGTGGCGGCCCAAAACGTTCTTTTCACGTTTCCTTTCATATCTCAGGGGGGGGGGGGAATAGCCGTGATGTTCTTGCTTTGAAATGTAACTAATGCAAATACCTAAAAGTTGTTTTCAGGATTTTTTAGAATTCGTACCCGAACGGGCGTAAGGGGCACAAAACGTTCTTTAACGTTCTTTTCACATTTCCCTTCATATCTCAGGGGGGGGGGGGGAAGAGACAGCCTTAAAATTTTTGCTTTAAAATATAACGAACACAAATACCTAAAAACGAATTTCATGATTTTTTGGAATTCGCAAACAAACGGGCGTAAGGGGCCAGAACGTTCTTTTCACATTTTCCTTCATATATCAGAAGAAAAAAGAGATAGTCCTATAATTCTTTCTTTAAAATATAAGAAACACAAAAACCTAAAAGTCTTTTTCAGGATTTCTTAGAATTCGCACCCAAACGGAAGTTACACGTCTTCCAAGGGACCGACAAAAAAACGACATATAAATGAAAAGACGTATAAGCGAAACATTAATTATTACAGATTTAACGTTGCTAATGCAAAGTTTTGTCAGCATAATGGCGTTTTTTAAGGTAATAATAAATTACTTCATGATAGTTATCACATTGAAAATAATAACTGAATTTTAAAATAAAAAAATTATGTCAAAATTAAAGAAAGCATGCATTTATTGTACTATATTTTGATTACTGCATATTGTTGTAGAAAACTCTGCTTAATTTTGGGGTTCATCGTTCTAAAGTCCAGTAAATGTAGAAAGTTCTAGTAAAAAGTCCACTGGTCAGGATGGAACACGAACTTTATTGCTTTTAGAACTTCGCCGAACAATCATATGTACAAAATTCACAGGCACTAACGGCCAGTAGCTTGCTTATAACAGTCCGCTCAGTTCAGGAGCTTTCACAGATGCTGTATTTCTCACACAAAATAAAACTCTTCCACTAGCAAAAATAAAGTGGAAACTTACAAGGGAAATTGTAAACAGTTCCTGAAGACTCAGGAAGGAAGAATTTATACACAACACTTAAAAAAAGAAGCTTCAAAAAGCAAGCAACTATAACTTTCGATAGCACAATTCACAGCGCAATGAATCGAACTAACTCATCGGTAGCTCGATGACAACTGACTGAACTGGGGCAGAACGCTGCTTTTATAGTTCATCAAGCCGAACACCGAGAGAAAAATATCCCTGGAATGTAGTTCAAACAAACTCGATTTTGATTGCGTAATAGAAGAGTAATAGGCGGTTGTGTAATGCTATTGCAGGGAAACGTACTTTAGAGGGCCCATTGGGAAAATCGCGCCGTATGCCAAAATGTCGCCAAGCTTGGCGAATTTTTGACGAAATATAACCAAATTTGGTGCCAAAAATAAGTAAAAAACCAAACCACCACCAAAATTAAGAAAACCTATAATAACCAATTTGGAAACCCAAAACTCTATATCTCGCGTTCTAGTTAACCGATTTTGATGTAACAAAATGAAAAATTTAATTATTGGACGCTTAGAATATGAGTTTTAAACTAGTTTCACCCCTAGAACAGCGGGTTAATCCCAAAATTCGTAACAATATATTACGTATTAACGTAATTATACTGCGATTTATGCTCATGCAGACGTCAAATTAAAAAAATATATATAGTTCATAGTCACCTAATATGCTGATTGTTTTTGAGTATTAATTACAGCATACAGTTTTAATTAAGTTCGTGAAATGGTTTTTCACTCGTGTTCTTAGAAACCAAATAAGTTTTAAGGTTTTCAATTGAGTCGATAGCATCTTTAATGGAAGGCGGATTAACTTCTTCACTTTCTTCATCATTGTTTCAATTGGCACATAATTGAGAGACATTCTGCTATAGGACTGAGACGGAAAAAAAAAAAAAAAAAAAAAAAAAATCTGGAGTGACTCCACTCGACTTTCCGAACACTTTCGATTAAGATCATTACCAAGCATTTATATAAATTTTAATAAATGACTAATTCGAGCATATATACCAAATTGAACCTCAATCGGAGGTACCGTTTAAACGCTAGCGCACTTTCAAGAATTTCCCCCCATAGGCCAGAATGTAAAAGAAATCTTTGTCGTAGCCCTGTAGAAAAAATATAAGTCCTATACACACCAAAATCAATACTGGTCTTGCAACGGTGGTTTGTAACATATATACCCAATTTGAGTTCTATCGAATCGACCGTTTAAACGCTAGCGCACTTTCAAGAAATTCCCCCCATAGGCCATAATGTAAAAGAAATCTTGGTCGTAGCCCTGTAGAAAAAATATATAAGTCCTATACACACCAAAATCAATACCGGTCTTGCGACGGTGGTTTATGGCATATATATCCAATTTGAGGTCAATCGAATGCTCCATTCAGGAGCTATCGTGTTCACTCACACACACACACACACACACACACACACACACACACACACATACATACATACATCTCGTAAAAATAGCATAAATGGTGCATGTTCGGAAAGTAAAAAGACTTAAAAATCACTCTAATAATTCATTTCTATCACGTGTGCGAAAATTCACATATTTTGATAGGAGACTTCGCTGTTGAGAGAAAGAGATACCTCTCTAATATGCCTCTCTAAAACTTTTATTCCTCTTTTTTAAATGAAGAAGAAATTCAGTAGAGTTTCAATTCCAACAATACTCTATCGATTAGTAATTTTTTTTTAATTTAATTCTTATTTTCACCATGCATTATGTACGCTCTGATTTCTCTGGAGTGGGAGGGGGGGAGGCAGTATTGAAATATTCACTAGAAAAGGGGACACCAGTTCAAAAAAGGTTGGGAACCTATGGTCTAGACCATTCGCTTGCGTAGGTTGACCAAACCGGTCAACAAAATCCTTTAGGGTGAGGTTTATAACATCTCTGTTAAATGCAAGACAATATAGTCTTTTCGGTCGGGCAACATCGATAATATTCGGGTTTTAAAACTTGGTTTAATATTTGAAATTCACATTCTGTCGTGCATACCTCAGTGGTGGTAAAGAAAGATTTAAGAATTTAAAAAACTTTAATTTTTTTAAATTGATTTTTTGCTTCAACTTATTACCATTTTATTTTCTTTTTCAAATCGCTTTTCAGTCAATGTTGAAAATTTGGGAATAGGAAAAATTAAAATTTTTTTCGGGGCGGGGGGGGCACTGTCCCCCAAATGCATCCACCCCCTGCTTAAAGCCCTGGCCTCAACACAACATCTTCCCGTAAAATACTTAATTTAAAAATTTAAATACTCCCTTGTTTCACAGAAAAAATACTTCATTTATTTTAATCTCCTGAAAATGTCAGAAAATATAATCTCGAAGATCTATTTTGAGTCACATGAAATGTGAATATGACCTAAATTTTGTGACAGAGTTTGGCAATTTCAGTCGAGCTTTCATTTGTGACGTGACATTTTTGTCTGCCGTAAAAGAAGCGAGTGCCCATTAGCTCATCATTTAGTTTACCTGGGTACCTGGTTAGTTCACTCATTTACTTTTTTAACGGAGTGATATTGAAACTTACAACGACGTTAAAAAACAAATTGTTTTCGCTACACTGGACCGTTATGAAAGACAGTAAATTCCTAAATTGGTGTTTAACTGCTGTGCAAATAAAATTTTACACATTCTGAATAAATTTGTCCAAAACATATCAAATTTTTCCGTTAAATAGAACTTAAATATTAAATAAAACTGTCCTTGCATTGCTTGCCACGCAAAAGGGGTATTTTGCCAGTATCTATGACGTCATCTAATCGATCTACGCGTGAGATTATGTTCCGTGATTTTTCTTCAAAGAATCAAGGAATAAATCGTGTTGCTTCGCTTCTCTGTTTACTTTTTCAAGGCGTGATATCTCGCTAGATATTTAGAGTTGAAAGTAGCTACAAGTTAAAAAAGGTTAACTTTTTAAAGATCCTTCGAACTGTATAAAAAGTTTTTTCTTTTAGTTAGAGATAAAAATGTCGTTCTTATCAAAAGTTTAACATGGCCGCAGATGCACCAGAGACGATGAGTCGATCCCAGAACTGTGACAGACAACGGGTTTTATTATTTAGATAGCTAAGTCATTAAAAGAATTTTGTTATGAGAATCCTGCATATGTTAAAAATATGATTTTTTCCCTACACAGATTCAGCAGAAATACTTTTTTAAATCAAGTTTTTCGTTCAAAGACGAACCAAGAGGCAAAAATTGGTTTTATTTATTTATTTATTTTATTTTTTATTTTTTGTAATTACGGTAGTCTCTCAATAACAAATTTCTCCCTATAACGAACTGTTTAACCCTAAAATTTTTAATAAGAGTAAATATGTTCTCATACCTATAGTAAAGTGCCTGTCTCCCTACAACGGATTTTTTCAATCTTTTATCTTATCCATTTCTCATTCGTCGCATTACAACTTAACATTTTATACTTGACATTCCATAGTCTGATTTTGAATGAGTCTGTGCCATTCGTCTTAAAATGAGACATCCTGTGTTACGTGACACCATAATAAATCAGTTAGGCTGATCACTGTCTCAATTTCAGTTTGTAGCACGCTAGAAAAAAAAAAAAAAAAAAAAAAACTTTCACCAACTGGGTTATAGTTTATAGTTTATTACGGAATCTGAAATTATAAAAATCATTGTTAAATTGTAATACTCGCGTTTGTATGATATTAGATACAAAAGGAGCGAAATTATTTTCAAGTAATTTTATTTTAAGCATAAATTAAACGTTTACATTCAAGACATTATTCAGAATCAGATTTGTTTGTTTACTTTATCAATCAGCGCATTCTCAGATATTCAAAAGGAAGAAAGAATCAGACTGAAAATAACTGCAGCGAATGTTGAAACTGTCCCCTGTTCTTTACAGCTATTAATTTGCATAAAATATTCCATTATCAGTAGAATACTAGTTTCTTAAAAAATACAAATGAGTAGTAAATTTAAAATAAAGTCCCTCTCCCCCTCAATCCAAGAATTACGAGATATTTAAAAAAAAAAAAAAAAAAAACACTTTAGCTACCATTCGCACATTAGAAAACTTTTAAACTCAACCGCTAGGAAACTGAAATCTTGTATTGGCTTATTAAAGTGATTAATTACAGTAAAAAACATTAATTGGTGTAAAATAGCGTATGCCCATAGAATGTGCACTAAAGGGTTTGGAGATGTAGTGAGCCTGAAAACTGAGTTGCGCTTTGGTCCTCTAAAGAACTAAATCCTCCACTCATCCAGCCTCAAAAAAGCTGGGTAAATAATTTTACAAACCGTTCTTGACAAACATGTAATCCACCGTACAAGCCTGCAAACACAAGCCCAATGGATATAGATGTTTGCTGACACTAGAGGAAAAAAATTGCGAGTCTGGTGCTGCCATCTGAAGTGATTATTCTAAACAATTTTGATATCCCGTATCTTTATATTAGAAACCCATTTTTTTCAAATAAGGTTTTTCTCCTTTCTGTATCATTTCTTATTTCTTTCGAGTTCTTTCAAAGAATTTTAAAAATGCGATGGTATGATAATTTATATTTTCTAATTTCTCAAATGAATGAGAAATTAGAAAAATATACCTTTTGTTGAACGTTCAAAATTATAGAGCTTACTCTTTATGCAAAATTTTACTAATGGCTATAGAAATTGACTTTTATCTATTCAGAATAAAATAGAACACACAGCAATGAAAACAAAATGTTCTTAAATGCGTCTAAAAAAATTTCTTATATCAAAATTGAAAGAGGAATTATGCAATATAATTTTATTCGATCATAAAATTAAAATTGGGTTATTTAAGAAACAGACTTAGGTTTTATAATTTTAATTTGTAATTAAAAAAAGTTAAGATGTTTTCTGTTTATTAATACAGATATTTTTAATTTTTCTTCCATTCTTTATTTTTATTTTATTTATTTTATTTGGTGTGTGTGTGTTGTCAGTTGTAGAAAGCAAAATATTATTTCGTCTCAACTGTCTTCTTCAGTTAAAAAATTGAAATTTTTCCTCCCCTCCCCTCTCCCACAGAATTATACCGTTGTATTTGTTAAATTCTTTAAAGAAATCGAATGAAATGATATAGAAATGAAAACGAACTTGCAGTTTGAAAAAATTGGTTTGCAAATACAAAGATATGTGATATCAAAATTGCTTACAATAAAAACTTTAGATGGCAGCACCAACCTCACAATTTTCCTCACGGTGTCAGCACGGTGTCTTGTTTACGTGTTTGTTGGTTTGTACGGTAAGGGATAAACGGCGGTTTACAAAATTGTTTTGCCCAGCTTTTCTAAGGTTAATTCAGGATTTAGTGTTTGGTTCTTCAGAGGCCCAAAGCACAACTCAGTTTGTGGTCCTCTACTTATTTGCTGTAATTTCATCTACATTTTGTTCTATGTAGATGAAATTAACTTTTAAAAAGGGGTCTAATTAAAGACTTTTTACCTGTCGTAGGGAGGAAGCAGTGGATCCAGTGGCGTACGCAGACTCCCTTTACCTCTTTCGTCTAGCCCCCGTGGTATTTCCGGGCTCGAGAGTTCAAAAGTTATGCACCAGAGCATTTCAATTCTTATGCACGGAAATTTTTTATATCAAAATGTTCAAAACCTTATGAATGCACGTATTGTATTATACATACACTTACTTTTATACAATGCTTTCTCTCTATTCTATAAAAAAAGTAAAGGCCGCCGCTGGCGCTGTCAAAGCTTGTGGACCTATCTCCTCCTAAACCGTAGGAATTCGAGTTTCGACTAAGCTGCCCACAGATTCGAAAAATTCCGAGGAACCTGCTAAGCTGATTTAAATTTCGAAAATCGAATTATTTTAGAAGATATTAATAAAAAACTGAATGGTTGCCAGATTGGGCATAAAATCATTCATTCCTTTGTAACAAAGCGTTTCCAAGTATCTAGAATCGCGTGAAATTGACAAACATGAATTAGAATGACGCAAAAAAAACTATATGAAATAAGTAACTCAAAATGTGTTACACAAAGTTGACCATTTTCAAATAGTTAGTTCGCTTAGACAACAGGAGTTTAGAATGAGCGATGATTCGTTTTTCCAAAACAGAATAACTAATATCTTGAAAATGAAAAATAATTAAAATGCAGATTATTTTAAAGCCGGTTTTCGTCCAGCTGGATTATTGGCTACCAGTAGAAATATTGGGCGGCGTTCACTATGCCACTATAGCAGTTATAGTACACTTTGGATATTGGCTAGCGCGACGAGATGGTATCATTCGTGGTGTTAAGTACGCCAATCTGCAAACGATTTTGTAAATGAAAATATGGATAATGGTTTTCCGGTAACCTTAAATGAACAGTAAATATAGGTTGTGAGCATGTGTCAATCGCCCAATAATGAAAAGTCGCCATGGGTGGCAGGCTATTCTATCTGTTCCGTAGCTTTTATTAACTTTACATGTACGCAAGTCGCACAATAAGGAAATATCGCCATGGGTGGCCAATTCGCAAGGTGTCCAATAGGTTTTACATTATTAGAAATACAGCTGAAACAAATGTTCTGATTTTATGACGCTTTAGCTCCTAATTAATATAACTTTTGAATGGCAACATTCAATATCATTGTGTTTCTGAGGAGTGCGAATAATTTTTCCAGCGATTATAAGCGGAGTCCGCACTCCAGGTGGAGTATAGGTCAGTACCCGTACAACACGGATTCCCATAACAAAATATCTTCCGTGTTATGAGGGGGAGGGGGTCTACTGTAAATTTTTATGTACCAATGAACATGCAAGAACCAATGAACATGCAAGAACCAAGCAATGCGTAGCTCAGTAACATTCTATCTGATCCAATCTTCGGGTTTTGTCTGTTGAAATTATGTCTTCTTTACGAATAAGCCTGATTAGGGGACGAATGCCTCATGCGAAAAGCGAGCGTAGCGAGTCTGGGGGCCTTGGCCCCTAGTTTTATAAAAAAATAAGCTCTTTCATGACCGTTATGCTAAAAATTAAAAATATATGGACGTTATATTAAAATTTTACTAGAGGGTGGGTGCTCGATCCCCCCAAACCAATGTTGTGTACGCCACTGAGCGGATGTTTGGTAAAGGATTTGCAAAGGCTGTTGTTACAAAACTGTTTGTGACTTGAATGGACTTGGGGGGGGGGGTACACCTGGTGTGTCTGCATCGGATGACACCATGCTTAATGACGCCACTGCTTTAGGGTAACCCTGTAGATAAATTATCCAGTCGATTGCAATCAAAACAAGAACGATAAATCGCAAAACGCAACTATTGTAAAACACTTACGAACACAATATTTTTAGCCAAATTTGGCGATGCGATATACATAATCTGGCGAGATTTATTCATAATAAATTCTTCAAATCACTCTCAATGTAATTTGGTGATACTTTAGAAGTTATTTCCATCTTTTAACTTAAAGAGTAGCTGACAATGAGAGGGAGGAATTTGCAATTTGGCAGTCTAAAATGAATGCTCCACACGCTAAAGAATCAAAGATTGCAGTTTTGTTGCATGTAAATCGGTTAATTGGAGCGCGAGATGCAAATTCAAAATTTCCATTAAACTAGCAACGCCTTCTTGCTCTTGCGTTAGAGATTTTTTTTCTCCAAAAATAAATGTATTGCCGAGTTGCTTTCATTTTACGAAACATTTTTTTTCCTCCAGTTTTGGCTATTTATATCAAAAATTCGCCAAGCTTGGTGAGTTTTGACGCAATTTTCGGGAGAGGCCCAAGACCGTCGTCGGACCATTAGCTAACTATAGTGTCGGATGTTATTGTGCTTGAAATAGGGATAGACGCGAGACGAAAAATAAGTGTCTCGCGTTTCGCAAAACTGCGGAAAAGCTTTGTCTCGTCTCGCGAAATCTCTGTATCATAATGTTAAAAATATTTGTCTCGTCTCGCAAAAAAGCTGTAAATCTCTGTCTCGTCTCGCGTCCATCCCTATGGATGAATGTCTCTAAAACTGCCTTTGACCATAACGTGTAGTAATCTTTTTTGAGTGCTCCTGTAGAAAAAGTATAAATGATAAAGTCACTATTTTCAATGGAGTTTCATTTTGAAATCCTTAATGACACATATCAATATTGTTTCGTTTGAAACATCCAAATATCTCTAAAATAAGCATTAAGGCTGTTTCACTGGAAATTCATGCAACTTTTGAACAGCTTTATAAAAAGTTTAATCCGGCTAGGGATTCGGAAAATTTTAGAATGTCTCTATACAAGTTGCACTGTGAACTGACATTGAGAATGAACCAATAAGGGTTACAATTTTTTTTTTTTTTTTTTTTTTTTTTTTTTCAGAAACGGGCCAGTCCTCGGCTCATTTTTGTTCCTATGATTTTTTTCTGTAAGTTGCATGAGACATAAACGTTAACTGTTAATTTCAGCCATAGTGCATAGGGCGAAGATGCATTATTCATTTTTTTTTTTTTTGTTCGAGTGTTTTAACATCAATGGCGTTTGTTTTTAAAGCTCTTCAAGCTAAAGTGCTGTGACGACGATCACTCCTCGGGTAGAACAGCCTTAAAGAATGACTCTCCTTAGAGCGTAATGTATTGAAATTCTTTTTGGTGGCTATGTGAATAAAATATCTAGTAGATTGGAACCAAAAAGAGAGGTGCTCAACTAGATATTTCAACAATCCTAAATATAAAATTTCGACATTGTAGGACTAATAGTTTATGCGCTATCCGAGTTAGTTTTATGAGTTCCTATTACTTCGTACAAGCAAGGAAGTCATGAAAAGGAACGCTCTTACAGATCAACATTTTGTAATATGCATTTTATGCAACATTACATTTTATGCATTTTATATGTACCATTAAAGGGCCCCGCCATGGCCAAGTGAATAGGACACTGATTATGGTAAATAGCTGAAGTGTAAAGGTGCAGGGTTCTGGCCAACGGCGCACAGTGGAGTATTTGTGTCAAAATCCTGGCCAAAAATATTTTTCATGTGTTTTAACGTTAAAATCACTACTGTTGACTTTTGACTTACTTTTTAGTATTATGTACTTCTTAAATTATATAAAAAAGCGTGTTGTCGCCAAATTTGGCGATATATTACCAAACGACACGAAGTTGGTTTCTATCGAATGTCTTATCCGGGGAGTGTCCCTTACTGGGAAGTACTGCTATTGTATAATACCACTTATAAATGTAAAACCACGCGGCTGTCGATCTAACGGTCTGGAGTTTTGGGCGATTTTCTCCAGATGTCACGTGGATACACATTAGAACACCTTAAAAAGCCCCTCGCCCAAGGCAACCTTCCCGTTAGGCAAATAGCCGTGTAGCTGTGCCTTAACCACAATAAAAATATATAAATGTAATACTTTAATAATACTTATAATTAAAATACTACTTATCTATAAATTAATTTTTATCATAAAAATTTTTTAGATTTTTTACTTATCTAAATGTAGTTACTATGGGGGATCTTAGTTTTCTAATGACTTCTGAAGATTAACTTTTTCATTCTGATTCTTTTGAACTCTGATATTCGTCTTTACTCAGAATCACTTTTTTTTTTTTGAGAGAGAGAGGGGGGGGGGAGACCATCATCGAGTCCCTCTGGCAGAGAAGTTGTAGGGTCTCACTGTAATAAGGCTTGCTCTTTTTCGTTGGCCTTTCTCTAGAGCAGCTAAAAGGATACTGCTTAAAAGAAGCCTCCTTGCAAACCCATAAAATCTCATTCCAAGCTGGAGGAGAAAGTAATTTATTTCAAGCCAGCACTTCAAAATGACTTAAAGAGCTAGCACGTGTTTCTGTTTACACACTCACACTCCAATGACCCGAAGTCACAGTTGCCAACCTTTGAGATCCAAAAATGGGGAGCTTTTGCTTTGGACACAATTTACGACATAAATGGAAACCTAAGCTGTTAATAGATGGGACTGTTTACAGGACTAAGAAAGGGCAATTTTGGAATATGTAGAAATTTTCTTCTTGTAGCAAATTTACATCAGAAAAATAAGAAATTAGATACTGAATTTAAAATACCAATGTTAAATCTTAACTGAAATGAAATTTTATATACCTTTATCCAAACACTTGCACATAATTTATAGTTTATGAGAAATACAAGCGCGTCTGTTTGTATCCCTTTTGCGATCACCCGTCGAAAAATTATCGAAAAAATAAAAATGGCGCTATATAAATAATTTTTTTTATAAAAATGGTGGATGTTGGGGAACATTTTTTTCTTGGAATAGACACTCAATACTGTAATAATTACGATTATAGTTGAAATTAGGCGCGACAAGCCGCGACACCCCTTCAAAAAGCTTTTTGAAATGTGGATCTTTGAAAAAAAATTAGAAAAAAAAAGTTTACAATTTTTTAAAATAAAGTTATATTATTTTTTCAAGCTAATAGATACATATAATTAAAATACATATATTTTACTACAATTATACTTAGTATCAAATCAGTAAATTAATTTAAAGAGCCCGTAAAAAATGCAAGACAAAGTAATAGGTAACGCTGAAATCTCTTGCCGTAAATGAAGAAACTTGCTTTTAAACCGAGTGTTCTATCTTTTGGATATGAATTATGGTCGAAAAACTTTCATTACATGATACATCAGTTACTAGGCTATCCAAAAACATAGATATTACTGTTTTTAAGCAAATTTAAAATTTTCGACTTTTGGCCAGGATTTTGATACGAATACTCCACTGTGCGGCGCGGCTGTCAATCTAACGGTCTGGAATTCGGGGTGGTTTTCTGCAGATGTAACGTGAATGCGCGTTAGAACAGTCCTCCATCCGAGGTATCCCTCCTCCAGGTAGATTGCCCTCGTGCAGGTTTGCCTTAAACACAATATTTATGTTTTGAAATATTCAAATTATATAGGGTGACTCAAAATCCATCCTAAATATTTGGTAGGGAGGTAGGAAATACGAAAAGAAAACTATTTCACAAGGTAAGCATGGGCGCGAACGAACGCATGGCGGTGTAGGGGGCGCTCTGTGTCCACAATTTCCATTCACACACTGTACCATAGCTACGTTAAAATGAAATTGACTGGCAACAGGGACTTCGTGCATCCTAATCATGCAAAGAAGTCGATTGGAGATAAATCCGGTGACCGTGGGGGCTAATGACTATTCAGTCTCATTTTTAACACTTTTCAACCTTGTTGGAAAGTGCTTAACCCTTTCCCAATGCTGAAAAAAGAGCAGCCGTTGCCATCGGTCGACTTCACTACCAGCAAGAGGGTGGACGATCGAAACGTTCTTTGCGTGCCACAGATCACACACAGCCAGCTGTCGTCCAAAAAGGGTCTCTCGATCTGTGGCACGCGATGAACGTTTCGATCGTCCGCCTTCTTGCGGGTCGTGAAGTCGAGCGATGGCCACAGCTGCCCTTTTTTCAGCATGGGGCCCTCTATCCAGCTGTTCTCGCGTTCTTCCCTTTTTCAGCAGATGTCAGTGCTGTTCAATAGAATCGTGACCGTTTTTTTTAAGGGAAAGGACGTGCTCAAAAGTAAAGTATTCTCGTGGAGCTCTGTCACCCGGCAGTATTTTTATAGAAATCCAATCTATTCTTCGTGACTGGCAATAGTCCCAGTCGTCAGAGTTGGGTGTTCCCAGAGCGGGAACACTGCGCGTTCAAGGGTTAAAAGTCGTCGCTAGAGTACTTGCTGAATTTTATAGCAGTACCGCCGGCAGTTTCTTCGAAATAACTCTGAGAATGGCATCCCAAAATGTAAGAGTAAAAAAGCCACGACGTTATGAAACAAACTGTGTGTGGGAGTTCCAGGTGTGGTAGCCCGGCGGTATAAACAAACAAACGCCATTCGACGTCAGCACCTGTTCCAGCTAAAAATATAACTTTTCTAGAAGTGAAACGAATCATCCGCGCAAAAAGAACCGTGCCTCGTCGAGAATGAGGGGTGGGATGGACGGCACCCTGCTGACCCCCCAAGTGGTCCGTCGCGTGGTTGGATATATCGTCGTAGTGGCGACTGCAGTTTACATCTTTTGGGAGGTAGGATGTTTCCCTTCCTTCTGATTTTGTTCGTCAAAATGTGTCGGGAGCAGACTTCGTGTAATCATAATCGTGTAATCGTAATCGACTGTAATCGATTACATTTTCTTGTGTAATCGTAATATAATCGTAATCTGGCAATTAAATTTTTCACGTAATCGTAATCCAGAAATTTATTTTTTCGCGTAATCATAGTCTAATCGTAATCTAGAAATTTCATTTGCCAGATAGTCGTAATCGAAGAGCCTGTAATCGTAGTCGCTTTGATTACGGGACGATTACAAAACGATTACAGTTGCCCAGTTTTAGTTTTTGTTCAGCTTGCTGGGAAAATTTTCACGGGGAGGCACAGGCATGCCCTGAAGACAGGAAGTTCCCCTGGAGCTCCGACGTTTGGAGGAAGACAGGAGCTCACTTGTATTCTTTTTTTTTCCCCGGGAAAATATTTAGATGACCATTCTTTTGTTGTTGTTGTCTGTCGTCTTCTGTTCATCCAAGTCTGGACTGCTGAGAGACAAGAATGGACTTCCCAGAAGAAAGTGAGGGTTGCACGGGAGGGAATAGCTAAAACTATTTCTTGTGGTGTCAGATCTTTCCTTCATTTCTTCATTTTGATTTGCGATCGTGAAAAAGAACATAAATGGCACCTACACAGGAAAAAGTGCAGCATGTTTTTTCAGTTTTAGAAAAGTATAAAAATAAAAATGGAAAAGGATGTGCATTTAAAAATTATGAATGTGTTGTTTGGATTAGTGGACAACAGATAAACTTTGGTTCCTTGTGTTGTTTGGATAAGCAGGTAGGAGTGTTTATATTTCCGTTAAAACTTAGTATATCTTTGTGCTATTAATAAGAATGTAATTGCATAAGAATGTAATAATTTTATAATGTATAAAGACCTTTAGAAATATCAATATTTTTTAATGAATGATAAATTTCTGGATAAATGGGTAAAGAGTAGGGAACATAGACAATGATCTACAAAATCCCTTTTCCCCCTTAAATAGAATTAACATTTTTTTTCCTTCAATAGAATTTGATGGTGAGTAAAAATGCGTAAAAATACATAATGAAGTATTAAAAATCAATTTTGTCTTATTTTCGACTTGATTGGCTGCCTTGACTTATCTGAAAGTTTAACGGATAAATAATTTATTTTCATTTATGCCAGTGTTAGTGATTAGACCCAGAAAACAGTTCATTTTTAAAAAAATATGATTCACAAAGTATTCATACTTCGTTTTTTTTTCACTGATGAGTGTGAAAATTATTTAAAATATTTTGTTTTTATCTAATTTGTACTGTACACATATTATATTAAAACATAGTACGTCTTTCGAACTTGAATTGTTGGTATCTATTTATTATCAATTTGGAATTAAACTGGAGACTAATTATATATAACTTTTCTATTGTGTGTATTATAAGCTTTTATAATTTCTCCGAGAATTCGCATTAAACAACATAGGCGTAGGACAGGGGACAACATCCGCTTGCCGTCTACTTTGTTTAAAATATCATCGATTCAAAAGTCTTTTCCTCACGCAAAACCTATAAAAATTTCACTATTTCCACTCTTGAATATATTATATACACACATCCCTCCCCCCCCCCCATCCGCAAATCTTTGACATCTCTACGTCTATATTAACCTATTTTCTATCTCTCATAAAAATGTTAGCTCCTTTATACCACATTCAAAAGTTTAAACAACTTTTGGCACTATACTATTTTCATTAAATTTCAAATGCATGTATATTAAATATTCAATATGTAAAAGGAATTCTTGACCGGAGACAAAAATGTGTGTCAGTTCTTTATCATATATAACAGCAAATTGCTTAGAAAGTGAGCATCTTTGAACGATTAATTATTTATAAAATAGTTTTACAGTAAATTCGGGCCTTTTTTATTGTAATTGGCATTACGTTGGGTTTTACCGTTCACACCGCCAATATCACTGTCCAGTTTTGTTTATTACGTCGTACCAGCACCAATACACTGACCCACCACACTTTTAAGATGTATGTTTAGAGATATCTTTAGACATCTCCATTCTGCTATTCTTAAGTAATTCTTATTAGTAGTATTCTTAAGTCTTTCTTCAATAGATAGTATGCATGTAGTTTTGAGTTAGTAGTTAGTTTTGAATTTTTAAAACTGCGTGTGTATTCTAGAAATTAAAAGTTTGTTTGTTTGGCAGGCCCGGTTTTAGATATTTAATGCCCATATACGTGTTATGAAAGTATAAAAAAAGAAGTTAAACTGTGCGGGAAGTTTTCTGTGAAATATTAACTGCAATATACGTCCAGCCTCATCTATTCAGATTCAGGCTAATGGTTATTGTGGAGAAAACAATGCATTTGTCGAGAGCCCCTGTTTTTAGCATTTTACTCAATGCATTAAAAAATCTTAAACTTTGGTTTAATATGTTCACGCACATCGTTGCAAGATCGTAATGACAGAGGTTCCTCCTTCACGGCTGAATAGGAACCACGGCTAACTTTTCATGGGTCTGCCAGTATCTCTTTCGAAACCAGAAAACCAGGACATAGGCAAGGAAGCAACGCCGATCATAGAAGGGATCAAATATCAATTTTTGTATACTAATTTTTTCTTGATTAGGATAAACCTGGGTTCATTTCAAAGATGTGTTAAACCACCAAGCCTGTCCCCCCCTCCCACCCCACACACACTGCAAATGACATATGTTTAAGTTAAAATCGAAAAATGCCATGTTCAAATAGAGGTTCGTATGCATAAAAAAACTTTTCACAAGTGGGCCTAGGAAATCAACCAGGTTCGTCTAATAGTATGGAAGTTCTTGCTGTATGACATTCTTGTAATTTAGCTCCCTGAACAAATGGACCCATTATTCTGTTCTTGAGTTAAAATTGTAAAATTTAGACATTATAATATCAATTCCAGAAGGGTGAAAAGAAAAGTTTTGTAATCGAAATGTAATCGTAATCGGACTCAAATGTAATCATAATCGAATGTCTTAATAGATTACATAATCGTAATCTAATCGTAATCGGAAATTGGGTTTTATATGATAATCGTAATCTAACCATAATCGGGAATTACACTTTCTCCGGTAATCGTAATCCTGGTCTAAAAGTGAAAATTAATCGTAATCGATTACACGTCTGTGTAATCGGCACGAAGTCTGGTCGGGAGAACTCTTTAACCCTTTAACGCGTAGTGTTCCCGCTCCGGGAACACCCAACTCGGACGTTCTGACTGTTGCCAGTCACGAAGAATAGATTGGATTTCTATCAAAATAGTGGCGGGTGACACAGCTCCACGAGAATCTTTACTTCTTAGCACTTCCTTTCCCGTACAAAAAAGTTTCACGATTATTTTTAACGGCGGTGCCTCACAGGCAGCTGTCGTCAAAAAAGGGTCTCTCGATCTGTGGTCTCGATCTGGCCATCGCTCGACTGAACGACCCGCAAGAGGGCGGACGATCGAAACGTTCATCGCGTGCCACAGATCTAGAGACCCTCTTTTGACGACAGCTGGTTGTGCGCGCACAGCCAGCTGTCGTCATCGGGTGCACAGCCAGCTGTGGCACGCGATGAACGTGTCGATCGTCCACCCTCTTGCCGGTCGTTCAGTCGAGCGATGGCAACGGCAGCCTTTTTTCCAGCATTGGGAAAGGGTTGCGCCTCAAAGGGTTAAAAAGGGTCGCAAAATGAACCTAAGAATTTAAAACTAGAATGCCGGACGGGGAGTCAGTGTGCCCACTTCCGCTGTTTGCGAATGTGTGTTACCTGCACCATTGAACTACATATTTCGATATCCCGTGACTTCTGTTTATTTCGCTTAGGGTAACAATAATGGATCAATGTTGATCTGAAATAGTTTTTTCCCCCGACTTCCAGAGAATCATGAATTTTAAATAATAGACAGAGAAACTTTTCGAGAGCGACCGCCCTCCGTACCGTGAGAAATCGGTCGTTGAGAGAGGTGGTTGCTCAAAGAAGTATAAACAGTTCCTACCGAAGAAAAACGCGACAAAAATATTGTTTGTTCTGTTATTTATGAAACTGTATACTAATACACAAATAATTATACAAACATATTTTAAAAATTTAATAAAAAATGTTTAGAAATTTAATAAAGAAGTATAAACAGTTCCTACCAAAGAAAAACGGGACAAAAATATTGTTTGTTCTGTTATTTATGAAACTATATACTAATACACAAATAATTATACAAACATATTTTAAAAATTTAATAAAAAATGTTTAGAAATTTCCGATAGGATTTCATTCTTTTTTCTCTTTCCGAGATAATGCGTCTCTATTTCTTACATATGACAAAAGAGCATTTATAAGGATATTCTTCATGCATTCTGAATGGGCCGTAATAAAATCCAATGTAACTAGCAAAATACGTTGTTCTAGTAAACTAATACTCCTAACTACGACGTTGTACTTGTGAACTAATACGTTGTGCTATAAAATACCATCGTTGATAACTTTGGCACATGAACCCCGCAGCGGCTGCCATTAAGAACCATTTCTGTAGGAATTTGCACAACACGTTATCACCCAATATAGTATTCTTATAATAATTTTATGAATGGAAATGTCTCTCATTATATATATTCACACATCTTGCACTGTGAATACTTGGCTTTGTCCCCATCGCCACCATGAGCTTTTATCATGACACCCAAAATGTGTGTAGTAACCCTAACCTCAATAAATTGAATGACAAACACTGTTAAAACAAAGAAACATGATTTTCGTTGAAGTGAGCTCGATCATTTGGCCAGCAATGCCTCGAGAAGCTCTAAAATATTTAATTACTGTTGCAAAATCCGGTCTTGTAGGTGCTGTTTCCAAAGTTTCAGGAATGTGTTTCTCTTTATCAAGAGGATGTAATAATGTTATCCGCAATCTTTCGTTTTTCTCATTGCCATTTTCTTGCTAAGAAAAATACAAACATTTGAAAATCCCCCCCCCCCCCAAAAAAAAAAAAATGCTAAATATTGTTTGTGCTGTTATTCTTGAAATTGTATACTTATCCATGTAAATAAATACATTTTTTAAATTATTTTTTTTATAAATATTTAAAATTTTTGGATGTATTCTATTATTTTACCGTGTTATATGAAAATATTTTGCCGTGTTATGCGAACAAAGTCGGGATTTTCGCACCGTGTTATACGACGAATCCGTCTTATATGAACCCGTTGTAGGATCGGAAAACGCAAGAGAATTTCCGGACAGGGAACTGGGATAGGTCGCTTATGGAGGGTTGCATGGTCCCTTCCAGAGGACTTTTGAACATAAAATAGATAGGGTAAAAAAATCGGTCGTTGGAGGAGGGGGTCGCTTAATAGAGGCAGTCAATCATAGAAGTTTCACTGTATTTTCGAATACTTTGAAGGTATATACACTTTTAGTGCAAATTATATGCAGTTTTTATGCACATAAAAATAATGCATATTGTAGGTTTTCAAAAAGTGTGTACTTATCGAAGTACTCAAAAATATTCATTCTTTATGCATACTACAGTGCGTGCAATCTGTAATTTTTTAGAAAAAACTGCAAACATTTTCTAGCTGAGATTTAAACACTTTTATTAAATTTTCACAAAATCTCAAAATCTAATACTCAATTTAAAAATTATATGGGCATAGTTTAATTCGTATGACCACCTATCATGTCACTAAATTTCGTTTTGTTCGTTTAAGACATTATTACGTGATGCGCGAACAAAAATGTACGCAGTTTGAAACAATTTTCGCAGAAATCTCAAAATCAAAATTTTTTTTTAATTCGTCCAGCTAGAAAAAGTTTTTAAAAAAAGTGTAAAAGTAAACAAAATACGAGCGTATTTGGCACCTCTGCTTATTCCTAAAAAGTACACATAATGTGTAACTAATAGATTAGTATGTGGGGATTTCGACCGATAAAAGGGAGCGTGGTCCGTATAGTTTGGTGCTGCCATCTACTATTAATATATAAGAACGGAAATGAGGATTTTAAATTATTTTAAAACTGCGTTCCTTTAATACTCTGGACCCGACGTTCGAACTCTGGACCCTAGACATAGGAAACCGAAGTGCCAACCACCAGATGCCATTTGACTCAGCAAAAAATGACTGAAGTTTGAAGTGAGTGTTGTTTCAATTTCGGAATGAGAACTTTTATGCACCTATATAAATAGAATAGAGTAGACTTTTGTCTGTACGTTAATTGGAATTCTAAAAAATTTTGGGATTCCTATCCGCTTCATGCTTCCAGTACGACTATAAATAAATAAATAAATAAATAAAATTATGTGTCTGTCTTTCTGTCATTCTGTCCGTGATTCTTTTTTTGTTCGCGTATCGTATAAAACTGGCTGAAGCAAATGAAATGAAATTTGGTGACATGATAGGTGGTCACTCAACTTAAACGATAAGCGTCGAATTAAAACAAAAAATTAAAAAGACGCACTGGAGTTTTTTTTTTTTTTTGTGGGGGGGGGGGGTTGAGTTTTATCAGGGTCTGGGAGAGGGGGGTATTTTGGGCTTTATCTGAATTTTATAAGTGAAGGTATGGTGGTTCCGAATGCTTCAAAAAATTTGCTAATTACTAAATACAACTAAACGCAACTAATTTATTATAGTAATCAATTACAGATGAAAAAATATTTAAATGAATAATAATAGTTAATTACGATGATCACCTATTCAAGCAAAAATCTATAAATCAGTAATAATAACTTACCAGTCATGGCTTGCTTTTAAATAAATTCATTATAAGTAATAATTTTTACGGTAAAATTAAAATACAGTACCAGTATTGAGTGAATAACAACTTTTAAACTAATGCGTTTTTTATGAACAAAACATCCTTATTCATTTTAATTCAAATGGTAGTCATACAAATTTTCTCTAGAAAAAGTCATTCTCAGAAGTTTTTTCTTCTTTTTTTCATGGGTGGGGTATATCCCCAATCAAGAAACTTCTTTTATGGTGCAGAACTGAAACTTCACTTATGGTGCAGAAATCGACTAATGAAAAACAATATGGAAAGTTCAAATATGTCCTATGAAAAATCTACAAAAAATTGCCTTTTGGACCTTCAAAAATCTCCGGAAAAACACAAAGAAAATCTTTCTACCGAAATGTTTCCTCTCCACATCTCTAATGAAATGCACTTGGAATAATGACCCCCCCCTCCCCATGTCTTATCGTAATATTAACCAAGCAGTGCCTCTGTTCCTAAATAAAAACTCGTTTCAGTTTATAGAGGGTAGGAAACTAGAAAAAGTTTATTCAGTGCAGTTAATTTCAGAAAAGATATCCGAACAATTTCTGATTCATGCTTTTCACTGCCTGAGTACAACAGTGGTGACAGTGTAAACGAACAAGGCGTCATAGCAAAGAATAAAAAGATTCATATTTGATTTTAGAAAAATAAAAAATACAATAAAAATATCACCTTTGGAAAGTTCTTTACCTCCGACGCCGTCATTTACTTGTTCGTATATATTTCCTCCGCCCGGATAATAACTCTGTTGTTGATGTTATTGGAACTCATGTTTTCGGATTTGTGTGCTTGTATTCGAAAACCCGCTAATAAATCCTCATCGAATAAAGCGGGCAACAGAGTGACAGATTTTACTACCGCAGATAAAGGAAATTCAAACAGCCAGGAGATTGAGTGGGAATCTAACCCACGAGCTGCACGCTTAGGCGATTGGCTTGGAGTAGGACAAGGCCCTTGATCTCCAAACCACCGGTGCCCCCAATAACTTGGACAGCCCTAGACGACTGAGCAAGTCGTGAAAAACACCTCCTTGAGTTTTTTCATTTGTCTTCAACATTTTGATTTGTTCCTTTTTGCCGCTCTCTCATCGCATTCCTTTCGTCAGGTTCTTGGGCCTTGAGGACATACGTTAAGAAATTTTAGTGTACAAATAACACGGAAAAATAAAATATTTATGTCTCCCAAAACCTTTTCAGGTTCACACAGCTGCATTCGTAGGAACTTATCAGGTTGTAACGAAAGTTTTCCGCCATATCTGCCTGAAAAACTAACTTCTAACTCCTTAGATACCTGTTTTTGAACTTTCGGTACCAAACCTGTACCGTGTCACATAATACAACAATAGTACTTAAAGCTGTACTCATAATTCGTTGATATTCTGTAGCTGACTTTTTGCAACAAAAACTGGAAGTCAATGATGGTTCTAATCCTCTAGAGTGATAGTTTCATTTGAGACACCTTGTTCTTAAGGATAACTATATTTTTTACAGATTTCACAACACAGTATCATAAAGCAAGTCTCTTTCTTTCAAATGCCAAAAATCATTTGACAAAATATGAGCAAATACGCCAACGCGCGAAACTTTCGTTACAACCTAATAAAAAAAAAAAAAAGTAACTTCTGAATTAAGCTTTGAAAATATATTATTTGCCGTAAAATACCTTAAAATTGGACTCGAATCTTCAAGGAAAATCGCAATCTATGGGGGGTGAATAAACAGTAAAAATCGGAAAAGTAGATCGTTCAAGCGCCCCCTCTATCTTCAAGAGAAGCTGGATTTATACTGTCTGTTCCGTACCTCTAAGACGTCGCGATGACATCACTCAGCGAATCAAAACGAAGAGCATTGTTCTGACATCACACTTTGGTGGCACATGGCGTGATTTCATTTCTGCATTTATTGCGGCTCCGCAAGCTCAGGCGCGGGAAGCGGAAAATAACAGTGCGGCAGAGCGGAGTCTCAGCGGCACGGAACGTCCAGTATGAATCCACCTTACACAGCAAAATATTTCTGGTCTTTACGTACAGTATGAATCCCTTGTAACATGGAACCGTCTAAGGAGGAATTTTTTTCTTTGCAACTTTTTATTGCAGATTCTTCAATATTATTTTCATTTTCATTAGACAGTTCTTTATCACTAAACATTTACAAATTAGCTCTACATTTGGGGATTGTCTATAACTTCCAGTTCAAGTATAATATAACTTTACAGTAAAGTATAACAGTTAAAGTAAATGCTAATATTTCTTTACACTGAAATAAATAAAGAAAAACACCTAAAATATAAAAAAATATCACTGACCAAGAATTACCCCAGTGACCCAGAATTACTCCAGTAAACTGAGCATAAATGAGGATGCTTTAAAAAATAATTTTAAAAATAATGAAAAAAAATGTACGTATGAAAAGCTTAGATCATCTACAATTAAGAAAAAGCACCAACAAAGTTGTTTTTTTAAAATGTTTCACTAACATGAATCTCTTTAAAAAATCATGATTTTCAGAGACAATCTGTTGATGATGTTTTAATTGTAGTGTAAGAAGTATTTGTTTTCTCTTGTTTGTTTTATAGTTACATTGTTTTTGAACTTGAATATAAGAAAATAGAATTTTTAAGCATAACTTGGCATAATTTAGCTGTTTTGTAAAAAAAAAAAAGAAATATGCTATAAAGTGAGTGACCATTATTTTCACAGGAAAGAGAGTGACTCTTAATTCCCTCATATGACCCTATATGTCCTACGGTAAATTTAAAGTAGACTAATTCTTAAGTGTTTAAAAACTTTTCTAAATAAAAAAAAATGGAAGGCATTTTTTTTTGGGGGGGGGGGGGGCGTCATCAGTACCGGCCCTGGGGCCCGAAAATTCTGTCGGCGGCATCCCATGGAGGTTACATTTCCCGCAATAGATTTTTTAAAGCATAAAATGAGATAAAAATATAAAACATGAAACATTAAATATAATTTTTTTTCTAGATAATAACAATTTCCTCATTTAAAGGAATTTAAATTAAGACGGCAAAATCACAGAGACACAAGATTCCTTTTTATTTCAGAATTCTCCATACACCGTTCTCAATTTAAAAGTAACGCCTTAAATTCGCGTGATGAAGAATTTGCGATATCCCCGGAAATCATGGTAGAAATTTCATGAAAACTGATATTTATGGTAATTTAAAGGTTTTCCCTCGTATAATAAAATTTAAATAGGGTGATGGAATAAAAAATATGTTGATGCAGAATTAAACATGAAAATCACGGTTCTTCATTCAAATTGTAGTATGAATAGCAATTTTTTTTCCCTGTACCAAACAAAATGAATTTTTTTCCTACCAGAGTTTTCCTTTAGTTACCCATGTTCAACCAATGTTCAATATGTACAATATGTTCAATGTACCCATGTTACCATGTCCAATAGTAACCCAGGTTCAACATGATTTGAATAATTGTCCACAGAAACATATGATCCCGTAAAAAGTCATGTCAATATCGTTACCCTTTGATTATATCTTCCGTATATTCGGATATATCGCTATTTTTCTATGCATACTTTTTTTCTCTCAGTTTTTTGCCTCGTTACTTTATTTCAAAAAGCCATACACCGCATTTGAAAAATTCAGTTCAGCGGAAAATAACAGTGGGGCAGAGCGGAGTCTCAGCGGCACGGAACGTCCAGTATGAATCCACCTTACACAGCAAAATATTTCTGGTCAATCACACAAGTCAGATGCAAATCATTAAATTTCACGCACTGGTCTTTGATAAAATGAAAGAGATAAAGGTCTTTAATAGAATGACTTATCAGAGATAAATCAAAGCAGATAACTTTGGCTAGCTTCTTTTTCCGGAAATAAAATATGCACACCCTCTCCAAAAAAGAAAGAAAGAAAACAGTATTCGTGTATAAGCGAAATTTCCAATTTCAGCTTTGCGAATAACTAATGTTTTTGATAAACGTACATCTCGATGGAAATATGAAAAGTTATAATTATACATAACCTAATTCATATTCTACGGTAAATAATCTTTTATGTACGATCGTTACCAACAAAAGTAGGAAGTAAATTTTTAAAGTTAAAATAAAATTATATCTTTATTGTTTAAACGATTATCTTTTATTACAATACTTATACAATTAATTTTGTCATTTTTAAATGCATTCGTTTATAAAAATTTTATCATACACCCCTCACCCCTCCTCCGCCGGATACATCGCTCCCCCGGATATATTCGTGAATTTTTCCTGTCTCCCGGCAAGCGCGATAAAACGAGGGGCTACTGCCGTAAAAAACTGGCTAAGGCCGCATGTCTGAAGAAGGCTGCATTCGTAAACAAAAAACTCGTTGCACGAGTTTTGGTAAGAACACTGGAATGCGTGTGTTTAGTGCTGTCAGTCGTTATCAGTTTCTTTTGACTTTACCAACAACTTCAGTTTATTGAGTTTCGTCGCCTAGGAGACGTGTTTGTTTACAATTCTCGCCTGTTGTTATTTTTGCTGAGGAGAGTTTTTAGTCCATACTCAATATTAAATCAACAGGATTTTTAAAAGAAAGAGTGGCCATCATTGAAGTGCACAGATCAAAATTTAGAAATTTCAACTTAACCTTCATTTTTTCAAAAGTATTGAGCGAGAGAAGTTCCAATTTCGCTCATAACGGTTTCAATCCACTTCAATCTCAACACTAAAACATGCATTTTTGAATGGACTAAAATGAAAAATAGAAGAAAATGATTACCTTTGAAAAATTATGTACCTTCGTAGCATTTTCTAATGCATGCTTGAATTTCCTCCTCGAAAAAATAATATTTGCAGCTTTAGCAAACGTAAAATACTTTTCACAACTACATACTTTTCTATAACAACGGATGCCATTTGAAAACAGCAACAACGTGCAGCAAGTGTATCTTCTAAACAACGGAACGAAGTGGATATGATTTGAGTTTACTTCGTTTGAATCGAATCGCACTCAGTTTTGTATACGAACGCTCTCGTTTTTAAACTGAATGCACTCAATTTCCTTTACGAACACCTTAGATAGAAACTCGTTGCACGAGTGCAACTCGTTTGGCGTTTACGAATGCGGCCATAGTTTCCCCGGAGAGACGAGTCAAAAACTTATTCCTGGACTTTCCTGTAGCTTGTGTCACGTCACAGCGCTTAGCTGCAACGTTCATTTTTCACTCGTTCTGTTTCACTGCACATATTATAATAAGGAAGCAATTTTTAGAACTCGACAAAACACAACCATTTTGATACTCCCGTTTCAATCTTCCATTCTTTTCCAACAACATTGCGCTATGATATTGTATTAAAAAACAATTTAAAATGAATACTATTTTTGTCCAGACAATATACTTTATATGCTATTCTTTCTTTTAATTTAGAATATAAAAACTTATTGAGTTCCTAAGAAGTTTGTAAACAAGCTTGCCGTAAAACTTCCAGTATTATTTCAAGAGATAAATGTTCTAAATCAAAGTACCTCTCACAAGTTCGCCTCCCCTCTCCGGCTTAACCCTTTAACGCGCAGTGTTCACGCCCTGGGAACATCCAATTCTGACGTTTTGACTGTTGCCAGTCACGAAGAATAGATTGGATTTCTATAAAAATAGTTGCGGGTGACAGAGCTACACGAGAATCCTCTGCATTTTAGCACATCATTTCCCGTCAAAAAAGGGTCACGATTCTTTTGAACAGCACTGACATCTGCCGAAAAATGGAAGCATGCGAGAACAGCTGGATAGATTGCCCAATGCTGATAAAAGGGGCAGCCGTTGCCATCGCTCGACTGAACGACTAGCAAGAGGGCGGACGATCGAAGCGTTCATCGCGCGCCACAGATCGAGAGACCCTTTTTTGACGCACTAGTCTAGAGACCCTTTTTTGACGCAGCTGGCTATCGTCCGCCATCTTGCTGCTAGTTATGTCGAGCGATGGAAACGTCTGCGCTTTTTTCCAGCATTGGGAAAGGGTTACGCCTCAAAGGGTTAAGCCATGTTTTTTTCTGAATAAATATTAAAAGAATAAAGAACGTACACTGCAATTACCTACGATGGAATGAATATGCCCTGTCCGCATATCAATACTTTCTTTCAAACTGTCATAGATCAAGCGTATAAGAAGAGGAGCGCGCCGGCCGTTAAAAAGATTTACTATAAAAAATACACGTTTCACCATACAGTGGAGCTAAATCAGCTGCATCCTTTTTAAGGAGAATGCTTCATCATGATTCGCTTTTTATGGATCACTTTAAGCACCCAATTCTAGTTCAACGTTTCTTAGGTTGCAACTGATCCAGCGCCATTTTATGGTGAAATATTAGCTACTTGTATTAGCAGTGTCAATCGTTAGGTGAAAGTTTTCTGGATTTCGTGCAGCTTCATTCAAGGTCACCTACTTGATTACTAGAGGCATTTCCAGAATTTGCATTTCCCCCTTGTTCTTTAAAACAAGATTCAGCGCTTTTGAGGGCCGGCGAGCGCTTTAGTTAACATGTACCTCCCCCCCCCATTAGCAGCATCATCATCTATGTTGATGAGCCCCATTTATGTGTGTTATTATACAACATATGCTTTTTCTTATGATATACGTGTATTGCATATGATATGCATGTGACGCATGATATACATGATTTCAGTGGCGCACCCAGGATTTTAGTTTAGGGGCGCTGGGCTACAAATACTGCTGAACTCGGTTATAGTGACCTCAATTATAGTTATAACTCTCTTATAACGTCAAAATATTCCGTGCCAGTCGACTTGCCCGTAGAATATAACCCCAAGAGCAATGGAACTCATTTTAGGATCCAATAATTATATGATCTTATCAGTGATGTTGTAACCAAGTTTAACCGTTGTTGTTCGAAGCTTCTAACTTAAGGTTTTTTATTTTAAAAAACTAACATCCTTTTTTTTGGTACAAAAGTATTTTTAGAAATAATTTAAGACAATTTTTTAAAAAGAAAACATTTAACTCATTGGTGACAATTTTCAATTTTCAATACTTTTCACTTCTAATTTCCCACCTTTAGGGGGGCTTCAGCCCCCATAGCCCCCTCCGTGGGTGCGCCTATGCATGATTTATATGCATGATGATATACAAGTATTGCATATGATATACATTGATAAATTTGATATACTTGTGCTTTTTTTTTTGTTAATAGTGTCTTATCCTACAACTCGAGTGCTTCCAGAAACTTTCTAGACATTCTGAATTTTCAGGCATTCACACCGTCAGCCCCAATCGAACCCGTTAGATTTTCCGTGCAGCAGAAAGTCATTCAGCAGAGATTTTGCAAAAATTTCCACTCGAGATCAATAGAAATTTCCGAATAAGAACAATATTTGACGATTTCTGCCCCCCCCTACCCCCCAAAAATGTTTACTTTTCATTAGGTTGCAACTAATTCTTAGGTTGCAACTAATTCTTTCGTTTAGGGGAAATCGATTTCCCCCTCATTACCCTGGAAATTTATGCATTCAAAAAATATTTCGTTTAAAAGCTCATTTTTTTGCACACTAAAATGTCAATTTAATATCGTTTTTACTTCATTGCTTTCTAATCTTTTTTAATACTTTTTTTCTTTCCTAACATTTTTTTTTTCCAGTGTGCTCTTGACCCCATCCTACGTTTCCTTGGATACGAAGTCGAGGAGAAAGTTGTGGAGTCAAAAGGCTGGAAATTCCATTTGTACCACCTGAGCGAGTATCTAGACCTGTTACCTCCGTATGAGTTCGCTGTTTTCAGGATGCTGGTCAGAAATGACGGAAGAAACGTCTCCTGTTGGACACTAGACGATGTCCTCTGACGGAAAGTATACCCGGTTCCTCGTAAAAAGCGCCCTGTTCATTTGAACTGGCTGTGGTATAAACAAAAACTGTTCAATTTTTTACGTAAAGAAAATAAAAGATTCTTTGGCCTCTTTACTGAAACTCTTCTCTGTTTCATTAACCATAATTAAAGCTTAGTGAAAACAGATTTTCAAATTTTGCTATTAAAAAATACTTGAAAAGTTCATCCAAACCTTTCACAGACAGCATTCAGATTCAGGCATATTTTAAATTAGTCCCCCCCCCCCCCGTATATTTTGACTCTATAGTTAACCCATTTATGCCTAGCGTCCCTTTTTTGGGACGGCATTTTCGCTATCAGTCGAAAACGTTATTTATTTTTCCTAGCCTTTATTCGCGAGTACTGAACTTCAATTCCACAAAATATTATAATATGGCCAAGTAGGATGTTGATATTTCAATTTTTATACATAACGATTTTAAATGAAATCAGCCTTTGTTCAAAAAGTTGACATCAGAAATTTATCGATTACTGCTGGTGTTAGAAAAAATCGAAGAAAATCGCAAAAATATCCAGGCACGAATGGGTTAAAGTATACGAGTCATTTAAGAGTGAATGTCGAAAAGAACTGTTTTTAGTCTCGGTACACAAATTGAAATAAACTAATATCACCAGGGTCTCCAAAAAATTCCAGAGGGTTCTTCATAAGTTGCTTTACACAACGCTGTGACGTTTGTGAAATTTTCAGAAAAAAAATTCTTAAACGTGGATCGGAGCTGCAAGATTTATCGAAGAGTGACACGCTTTGCGAAAATTTCCGAATTTTAAGAATTTTTTCTAAATGTTTTGAAACGGATACGGATGGATCGTTTATTTCAGTCTGTAGTACAGCTTTTAAAGAGACAGTTTCAAAATGTTGAAGTGCCTGGCATCATGAGTTTATTTGCACTTATGTACCAAAATCACATGATTTTTTTCGAACTACGCCGTTAAATGGAGAAAAAATGTATCCCCCAAGTTTTACTGTGTTCAAAATTGGCAACACGGGTCATTTCTGATTATACTTTTATGGGTAGTTTAAATAACAAGTGAAATATTAAGAATGAATGAAAGATTTACTTTTTTAAATTTAAGTAAAGACATGAATTAAGGTTGAAGAGGGACGGGGGTGTGTCGAGATAGTTCCGTAAAAATTTATGAAAATGGACATTTTTATGATTTTTTATCCAGTTTCCCACTCATGATAGAAATGCAAATTCTATTTCAATAAATAAAGTCATCTTTTAACTCCATCTGATAATTTTTCTAGTCAATATCGATAAAATTTAATTTTTCATCAAATTTTTAATAGGATGTTCCCGATTGGGAGGGAACATTGGACTGTGAAAGGTTAAAAGCTTCTAACGTTAAACTTTCAGAAATAACAATTCAAACAATAGCACCAACTGATTCAGAGAAAATGTATCCACAATTCTTCAAATGTGATTTGTTTCGATTCAAATTCTTCGCAGCCATCTATGGTTAAGAGTTAATAAATAATTTCTACGCTTTGTAAAAGCTCACAAAAATTCTTGAAAATTATGATATATTGTTCGGCATTAAACTACACATAAAGCACTGGAACATTGGCCTGTAAAAGGTTAAAGCTCGATGTAAACGGATTTTCAAATTAAAAAATATTTTAAAAATTCCTCTTAACATTTATAAAGTCCCACACAACGAAGCATTTCTAGTATGCATTTCCTACAACGCTAATATTTTCATAAGACAGAACATATATTTTATTCATAATTTATACCAAAAGTATGAATACACGTACTTCAACATTTAGGAAATATTTTCGGATTACACTTTTAATATATTATACATAGTAATCCGAATTTAATTCAGGTATATGTATGACTATTGATCGTCTACCCCTCCAAGAATTTCTGGAACGTTCTACAGAGACACCTTGTACATTGTTATCATGAGGGATATCATGAGCTGAATTTTTCTAAATGCTATTTCAATTTTCACTAATATTTGTTCTCGGCTGTCGAAATACCTACATCTTATGTATATCACAGTTTCTACACAATGGTTCAACTCTAGCACAGATGTATCCAATATGTTTCTACAATGTGTTCATGCGCTGCACATCTGTACAGTTCGGACGGCCTTGTACATCCGCACCCTGTTCGTCTAGATTACTTAGTAGCATTGTCAAATCTTCAGTGCAAAGCCATGGATTTCCTGTAAATATAAGGAATAAAAATAAATAAATAATTCTACTTATTTATACAGTCGAAACCGCTTAATTAAATAGGCCTTTTTGCCATGAAAATTCATTCTAGTAAGCGGGATATTCCACTATCCTTGACTATAACTGATTAGCAAATAAGGCTTAGTAGATTGAAAATTTATCACAATAAGCGGAATATTCTTTTAACCGATATTCTATTAAGCGAGTTTGACTGTAATTTTATATATAGGGTAGTCGGGGGTAAACACGCTTAAACCCAAAGAGCGAAAAAAAAAAAAAAACGATACATTGCGGAGCCATCCGTTTCCATGGAAACCTACCGGTATTTCCACAAAAGTTTTTTTCTGAGAATTCCGCTCCTCGCTTCGTCTTTTTTCCGACAATTCCCCTACTCGCTTATTGTTATATTTCGCTCCGCTCTTGTGATCGAAAAACGCTCTTAAAGGAGAAGCGCTTTTTTGAAAACTGGGCCAAAAACCGCTCCGACTGATCGAATTTCGCTCGTTCGGTTTAAGCGTGAAGGTCCGCACGGGCTAAAGATCCGAATGCGTATTTTTTTTTATTATTCTGGGACCCAAATTAGCCACGCTGATCTTTTTCACAAGTCCCCTAGATGGCACTGGTTTTGCAAAGTAAGAGTCACGGATGTACGAATGTCAGTTTTTATTCCATGAGGTAAATTACTTTTATGCGCATTTTGCTGTAGATTTTTGAAATTGTTTTTTGCTCGCAATTTTACAGATTTGTGATATAAGGGTTTTTACTGTGTGAAGCTAACCTAATAGTGATGTTATAACTTTATGTTTTGAATGACACGACTTGTTGATCTAAACAGCAGGAAAGCAATTTTCATATCTTCATCGAATGGGGCTAGAATCCGCATAATGGGGGTAATCCCTACGATGGGGGTAAGGATCCTACGATGAGGATCTTTGCCCCTAATACTTTGGGATTGTCATGCTTTTGTTTGTTTCATATTCCTAGGGATGGACGCGAGACTACTTTTGCGAGACGAGACAAAGATTTACAGCTTTTTTGCGAGACGAGACACACATTTTTAACATTACGATATAGGGATTTTTGCGAGACGAGACAAAGCTTTTAGGGTATTTTGCGAGACGCGAGACGACTGTTTTTCGTCTCGCGTCCATCCCTACATATTCCCATGTTGTTTCAAGTCCTGAGCCCTCCAATAACCGTCCTATTGGGCTAAGTTCTGGGCCTTCTAATGATGATGTCCATCAGGGCCGGAAAAGTCTATTCCCCGTCATGCCTAGGGCATGTCAAATTTTCAGCCAGGCACATACTTCATTTATTTATTTATTTATTTATTTTTTGCCACTGATTCGGTTTGTGAATGCAGCATTTACGCTCACATCAGTTCGTTTTAGCAATACGATAAGTTTTTCTACGGCCTTTAGAGATTTGAGTACATTTTAGTTCTGTTGCATCGAACTGTCTTCGCCTTTATATCGCCTTTTATAAGTTTCTCTTATTAAATTTAAGCGAGTGATTTTTTTTAATTTTTGCCTGTCTGTTTTTGTTAAACTAAGTTTATAATACGCATTTTAAATATTTTTATCATAATAAATCAAAAATTTTTTGTGCAGTTCATAGTTAAATCTGAAAAAAAAGAAGGAAAAATGTATGTGTGTATGGGGCACATTTAACTAATTATGAGTCAATCCGCCCGTCGCCTACCTACATTATTAACCTTTATTAAAAATTACCTACTTGCATTAAAAATTAAAAAAGGGTAACTTTTTGTAAATAAACGAGAGGAATTTTTTCTTACCTTATTTTGAACATTTTTTTAATTGACACTACCCAGTTACCTCTAATGGGTACCGAATTAAAGAACGCTACCACCTTTTTTTGGCATATCCTGTATACAAGATCTACAGAAAAGAACTCCCTGATTGTCAAAATTGAATAACTCAAAAACAAAGATTGGCAGAAGGATGAGTCAAAAGAAAAAATATCATTTTGAAAGCTGTAGAAATTTCAAAAAGAGCTTCAGATGCTGCCAAGACGTGATACTTTGTTGTTTCAATCTAAATAAAAAGTGACCTGAAGCTCAAACAATTCCATTGTTGAATGTGTGGGTAAGGTATTCATTTCACTCTCAGGTATGTTTATTTGAACTGCACTGTGGCCTAATCACTTCCTTTTGGTAATCTATATAAATAAAACAGATTGTAAACAGTCCGTTAGTTAGTTTGTTTGTCTGTGTCTCGCGTAGCTCGCAGACGGGTGATCGTAGACCCTACCAAATTTTGTATGGAAATTTTCCAGGACGGGTCCCGACATACCTTGAAATTTTTCGAAGCGATTTTTTCGAAATTCGAATTATTTTAGGAGATATCGATACAAAACGTGTTGCAAAAGGCAAATTTTAGCTCTCGCCATTTCGCAATTCTAACCCGCAGTGGAAAGAGTGAAGATTAAGCGTATATAGGTTGCCATGTTTGGCAAGTTAATTAAATGTGATTCAGACTCTTGAAGTAAAAATAAAAGAATAACGATTTCTTTTTTGTTTGCATTATTTGTAAAGTTATTTTTTTTATTAAAATATCGTGTGCATGTGAAATCAGAGCAGGAATAAAATGTTTTATACTCAAAAGAAAAATAGGATTTAGAAATTTTCCGAAACTAAAATGTGCAACTTTTTAATATGGCGAAAAATAAAATGGTTGATGTGCGATTTTGAGGATATGATTCTAACGCTTGGCGCAATTTATCGTAATTTTATGGTCTGCTGAATACACCTGAGAATGAGTTATAAGTTTTTGAAATTTTCATTCAGTTGGAATTGTGAATTTTTCTGCGTAGCTTTTCTCCATCTATTTCTAATGTATTACATCCAGAAAAACAATGTTAGAAATTTCAATTTTAATTGTGTTCAATCGCACTCATGAATAATGGTATACTTTCCAACTTAATGGAATAAGGAAATAAAATAGGAAAGACCCATGGATTATAATACGCTTTTAATATATAGCACTTTAGTGCGTATTTAAAATCTGAAAGTGTTGCAGATTTTTTTACTTATTTTTTTCCCTTTCCGTTTTTTATAAAGGCCAATATATCCAGAAGATCTTCAGAATTAATATAGGACGAAAATAATTTGTTCCTTTTTGAAGGTTTTTATCATTTACCTATCTTATTTTTGTAACCAGGGGCAGCCCGACACGGTAAGCATCGCATCTGGGCGCCGGCTTCGAGGGGACGTCTTTTTTATATTAGAAGGGCGCCACTTACCCTAGGGCCGCTGCTGTTTGTAACCATCTTAATTTTAAATTCCATTCAGAATCTGAAAGATTTCAGTACCAAGGAAGCCGGTGAGGAATAGGATTCTCTCCGAACAAGATTTATTAAGATGGTGAACCAACTGGTCGCCGGATGTGGCTAGTATTTGTAACTAATTTTTAAATTTTTATGTCACGTGTTTACAGCTCTTTTAAAAATTGCGTATTATTTTATTGTTTGTATTGAGTGATGTTTTGAAATCACTTTGTGCATTGTAAATTATCGAACTTGTTTGAATTAGTGTATCAGTTAGCTAAATTATTTAGATTTATTTGTGTGTGAATTTCCTCCTAATTAATTAACCCTTTAACGCGCAGTGATCCCGCTCTGGGAACACCCAAGTCGGACGTTTTGGCTGTTGCCAGTCACGAAGAATAGATTGGATTTCTATAAAAATAGTGGCGGGTGACATAGCTGCACGAAAATCCTTTACTGTTTAGCACGTCCTTTCCCGTAAAAAAAATGGTCACGATTCTTTTGAACAGCACTGACATCTGCTGAAAAATGGAAGATCGAGAGAACAGCTGGATAGATTGCCCCATGCTGAAAAAAGGGCAGCCGTTGCCATCGCTCGACTTAACGACCAGCAAGAGGGCGGACGATCGAAACGTCGATCGATCGATCGAACGACAGCTGGCTGTGCCGGCACAGCCAGCTGCGTCAAAAAAAGGGTCTCTAGATCTGTGGCACGCGATGAACGTTTCGATCGTCCGCCCTCTTGCGGGTCGTTCAGTCGAGCGATGGCAACGGCTGCCCTTTTTTCAGCATTGGGAAAGGGTTGCGCCTCAAAGGGTTAACGAGTCATTTAGCCAAAACTTAAAAACGTGACAGAGATGAATGATTCATCGACAGAAAACTAAATATATCCTATATTAATCTGAAAATATTCACCTTCCATATTTAGTTTCATCAGTTGCGTATTCTGTGACAACAGCTGGATACCCATGGACGCTATTTCATTATGGCCGACGTCGAGCGCTCGAAGACCCTTGGCGTACCTCAAATCACCGATGACCACCAATCTATTGTGGTCGAGCTTCAGCTCCCTCAGCGCTGGCAAGGCTTGCCCCGAAACGGCCTCTGCCGTCTCCAGGCCGTTGTGCGAGAGATCCAATTCGCTGAGGTACTTCAAGTTCCGGAAGCAATCAGGATCTAGAAACCTCAAGTCTAAATCGGACAAAATCAGCTGTCGTAAAGCCTTGAGTGGCCTGAGCGCGCGACACACACTCTTCAGGTAGTTTCCCGATAAATCCAAAGTCTCGAGGTCTTTGAGATTCTCGAACGTCTTCCACTGGAGATCGGATATCTTGTTGCTGGACAAGTTGAGGAATCTGAGGTCAGAGAATCCGGCCAAGGCACTTCCAATTTTGCGGATGCGATTGCCGGACAAGCTGAGATCCGTGAGGGTGTTTGACACATCTAAAAAAATAACGTTTCCGTGAGAATACGACTTGGGATGGAGACATTGAAAATTTCAGCGTGGAAAATAAGTACCGGGTGATCCAAAAGTCAGGACAAACTTTAAAAATTCATTAAAAAATATCAAATAATGATAGAAAATTGCGGTTTGCACAAAACGATTTAAAAAAAAACGATTTGCACGATTTTAAAAAATCCGAAATCTCTGTAATTTTTTTCTATGCAAACTGCAGTAGTTATGCAAACTGCAGTCATTTTGTATCATAATTTGTTCTTTTTTAATGAATTTTTGAACTTTTCACTAGCTTTTGATGCATCCTGGGTGCATCAAAAGATTTTTTAAAATTGGAAATTTGGTTCCCATTGTGCATGTCAGCGCCACTTACCGGTAACATTTGGAACTACAAACTTTCTTGTCATTAAAAAAAAAAAAAATCCATCATACCCTAAACTTATTTGTGCAAACCACAATTTTCTATCATTATTTGCTCTTTTTTAATGATTTTTTAAAGTTTGTCCTGACTTTTGGATCACCCGGTACATTGAATACTGAATACATACTGACTGTACATTGCACACGTGCGTGTGTTTGTTATACATACAAAATTGAACATGGCTTAAGCGTTTTAACTTTTTTAAAGCAAAGTCACTTAAATAAGCAAAATACCAGGTAGCACGTAACAGTTCTAAAACGTTGCTTTTTTGTTCCAAAGGTTGCATATTCGCTACATTGAAAACATTCCACTCTCTAAGTGGCAAAAACGTTGCACTTTGGGCTATAAACAAGAACAAAAATCTTTTGGGTGCAACATTGCCGTAACATGACCTTTTTACGATTGGAATTCTGGCTTTTGCAGTATGTTGCGACGGCAATTTTTAGTCAATCTCCAATACATTTGCGCAAAATCTCATCAAGTCAGAACCGTAATCGTACCGCCGATTGCGAGCTTTAACAATGTGGTTTGGTAGTGATATAGTGAAGAAGCATTAGTAATTTTTTCGAGTGTTTAACGTCATCAGTTTGCTTTTATTTTAAAGCTGTAGAAAAGTCCTGTGACGCTTATCGCTTTTGAAAAGGAACACCTCAAATGAATAGAAAGTTTTCCGGAGAGGGGGAGGGGACAATCCCGAGTTGTTTGAGCTGGATCTGTGCTGGATCAGGATTTATCCCCTCCCTGAACGAGGGAATAAATCCTGATCCAGCACAGCTAAGTACTTTTGGACACTCACCCCCCCCCCCCCTCCCCCCAAGAAAAATTTCTAGTTGCGCTGCTAACACTGAGCCTTTTTATGATAAAAGTCCGAAATTTTTGTTACGGCAACAAATTAATATATAGAGCACATTTTACTAATTGGAAATTTTTCGGAAAGGGGGAGGGAGGTTGTTTAAAAATGTAAAGTTTGTGATTATTTAGATTTAATCTCTTTTTTTTTCGATTTATCTCTATAGTAAATATATAAGGAGTAAAAGCCTTGGTCAATGTTTATATATATATATATAGTATAAAGGCTTAACTTACGAATCAATGTAGCATCCACTCAACAGATACAAAATTCTAATTATCCATGGAATAATAAAAGTTTTGATTTAGGGAGATATTCATACATAAGCAACATATCCAAAAGAGCAATATATATGAAACCAAATAAAGAAAAACGATTATGTGGACTCATTGAAAAATGAAGTACAGATTGAAATGAATAAAGGTAGTAAGCATCGATTAAGCTCACCAGGCCCCACAAACCGAATACTAACTGCCAAAAGAAAAACAAAATAACAGGATTTCATTGTAGTTACTTAGCACAAAGAAAGCTAAATGTGTAACTACGGGGATATCCTGTTGAAAAGCAAGCATGAAAACATAATGGAGACAACATGTCCCTATGCATTAAGCATGAAAACATGGCTCATCCATGGAGCTGTTGCCAAGAGAAGAGGAAAAAATACACGTTGCCAGAATTTTAGGTTAAAAGTTGAACAATAAGTAAAAATTAAATACTAAATAAATAAATAGAGTGAAAGAAATAAAAGTTGAACTATAAGTAAAAATTAAATATTAAATAAATCAAGAGAGAAATAATAAAATATTATAGAAATATTAATAATTTTAAAAAGAAAAATAGGATGAGATAGATTAGGTTTATAATATTTTAATGGGAATACATCTAACTACTCCTATAGCTCACTATTTGCGTTACATGCCTAGAGATATATCACAGATTATATTAATTTAAAGAAGAGCGTTTGAATAATACCTGTGATCATTTCTTCATTTTTTAAAAAAAAGTAATCAAGTTCAAATATAAACTCATATATTATTGGGTTTTTTTGTGAGAACAATAAAACATGTACTAATTAGTAGCCAGAATTAATCGAATCCTTTTTATTTATTTATTTTTTAACTTTTATAGAAGCAAGCCAACAACTAAACCCCAACCTTCCCAACCAAGAGTTCCCAATTTATAGTAGTTCTAATTGCAACTGGGAAATAGAATCGAATTTAAGAGTTTTCAAGGGTAATTATATCTTAATGCAGAATAATACAGTGAAGATAAATTATCAGACTTATAATTACTAGTACAAAGAGACAGTACTCTATATAGATGATGAGCTATAATGTTTCTAAATACAGATATATGCATGCATGATGTAAAATCTGTGAAACTAATTACATTAAAAGTAAACTCATCTCTTTTATTGTATATATTAAAAGTGAGTTGCTTGACCTTATTTATTAGTATTTGTAGATGAAGAAAATTAATACTGTTATTACGTAGAGGATTTTTAATTAATTCTAAATTATCAGGATAGTAATAGGCAATATATCTATGTTGGTGTATTTATCTGTAGCTATAACAATAATATCATCTATGTACCTATACATTATAAGTGAAAAATTTATATATATATATATACATAATCTGGTTAATAAAACGTCGAATTTTTTAATTAAAATAAAAAAAAGGAAAAGTTGGCAGTCAAAACATTCGAATTTTGAAGAAATCCGAATGTTGGATTTGGACTGCATTCGGAATCCTGTACCGAGAGTAGAATTTACTGTTAGTAATGTTTAATTATATCCAGTTATCGATAGTGCTCTATATTATTTAAATCTCATTAAAAGTATAATCTGACATTACATCCGAGTAAGTTTGATTTATATTTTCTAATTGACAAATACCTAGAGAAATTATATCGCGGAATGTAGATCCATTTTTCGCGATCTGATTCCTGAAGGTATGTTTTTTAATAGAGTTATAAACTTTTCACATTCTGAACATTCAGTCTTGGCTTATAGAGTAAACGTTACGCATTGCTAGTTTTCTCTTTCAATAGAAAGTTGCAACACTTACCTGCAAAGATAGACGAATCGAGGTCTCTCAAATCGTTCCGGTCCAGATACAGACTCTTCAGTCTAGCCAGACCCCTGAACTCTCCTGTCATGTCTCGAAAGCGGTTGTCCGTAGCTCTCAACTCCTCCAGGTGCTTCAGGTTAGACAAGGATCCATTAAACGTACTCAAGAGGTTCTTGGACAGCGACAACATTTCCAGCTCATCTGGAAAAACACCCCGGGAGTCGATCTGCGATATCCTGTTGTCGGACAGAGCCAAAAACCGAAGTTTGGACAGCTGGCTCAAGGCTCCCTCCCGGATTCGAGACAGAAAATTCCCCGCCAATCCCAGTGTCTGGAGTCCGGCCAGTTTCTCTAAGGCCACCGTCGGAATGTCTTGCAAACGATCCTGTGCCAGGTTGACCAGACGGATGGAACGTTCCTGTCCGGCAAATGCATCGTCGTCGACGTAGCGGACGTTGCTGTCTGTCAGGGAAAACCGGGAGAAGGGTATCCGGTTTCCTAGTGCTCTGGGCGGTAGATAGAAAGTGTGCAGGTACTTCACGTGCAGCCACAACTGGCGTTTGTTTCCATCCGGGAATGATTCTTCGAGTACGGGTAATATATGCCCGAGATTGGAGAGATTTTCGCACCGCACCTTGGCATGGGCCCGTTCTTCCAGGCACGCGCAACGGGGTCCCAGGTGTTCGGGGCAACTCCCAGCGGCGAGGGGCCCAATCACCGCCAGAAAAAAAATCCACAACGGCAACGTCGAACGCTTCATGATCATCCGTAAGGGAGAGATGCGAGTGGAGAACTTCTAAACGCGTGGAAGAGGATTGGATTCATGCTCCAGTCACGTGTGCGAGACGATATAAAAGGACACTCGAGTTTTTTGAGGAGGGGAAAAGTAAAAAAAAAAAAAAAAAGGGCAGGGCTCATTGGGAGCTTGGATGGAAAGTCGAGAGGGAAATAAAAACAAGATCGCCTTTGTCACTTAGTGTTCTTTTACAGAGGGAAGGGGGGGGGGAACCCGAACCCTCCTCTTTTTTTTCCCCTCCAGAGCTCTTTGAACACGGATATTTTAGCAACACCCTTCAGTTTTTCATAATAACGGCGCACTCTACTAAATAACCCTGTTTCAAGGTTCAGTGAATTATTAGGGATGGGTCATTTTACGCGATTATTCTATTTGGTAAAACGTAAATGCATTATTCAACAACATAAATGTACCGTATAAACATATATAGTAAATTTCTATAATGATGGATGCTAAACAAAAACTAAACTGCCCTTGATTTATTTTACGAATAAATTAATGCAGAAATTAGGGTATCTGTCTACGTTTAAAAAGCCGATTTAGTTGGGGAAAAAATTGAAAAAAATTTAAATAATTTTATTTAAAAGAGCATGTTTTTATGATTCCAAAACTGTCTTACTTTTGCTTCTACGATGAATATAAGCAGTAGCTGATTCAGGGGAGGGACTAGGGGGGACTAGGGGGCCCCCCAAAAGAGAATGCTAACAGGTAACATTCTGCTTCATCATGCACTTAGAATATGTAAAGTGTTCTTTTTTAATCACTTAGCCCCTCCCAAAAGTTTTTGCATTGGTTTAAACTAAAATTTTGCTTGTATATTTTGTTTAGGTGAAATACGCTTTTTCCAAAATTTAGCCTCTCCCAAAAGAGAATTTCGGGATCCGCCACTGAATATAAGGGGAGATACAGTTGTTTGAAATGCTATAACTGTTAAAATGATAAGCTAGAATAAATAAAAAACTTGAGAGAAAACACGTATAAAATGATACTTATAACAAGATACGATCGTTTCGACTGAAAATGTATTCAGTCTTCATCAGTCATAACTCATCGTCTCACTAAACAGTGGGAGAGTGTTTCGTGAGACGAAAAGCTTTGACTGATGAAGACTAAATAAATTTTCAGTCGAAACGATCGTATCTTGTTATAAGTATCATTTTACGTGTGCTTTTTTAAAACAAAGTTTTTATTTATTTTAACGTTTAACACCGGTATTTTGAGTGTTTTTTCCGTAAAATGATAAGTATTGAAAATTTTCAAATGCGTTGTCTGGAAAACTATGTTTCTCGTTACTTTGCCTCACGATAAATGTAACTGTTCTAAAAGTTTTAAATTTATATGAATGAAATTTTATACATAGATATTAAAGTGTGCATTGAACTAAAAGTTAAGTTATACATATGAAATTAACAATTTTACATGCACTTTTAAATTAAAAAAAACAATTTTTTTCTTAAACATTTCAACGTGTTTGTGCATAATTGGGCATATTTCAGTGAATTTTTAAAGTACAACAAATCTTCTAGTTCATTGCACAGAGAAGTGTTATAGGAGTATAAAGAGCGAAGGAGATTACTAAATACTGAGAGGAATTCAGCGTACACAACAGTTAGGCATAAGTATAAAATTTTGTTAAAATTTCTTTTAAAATTCCAATTTATAAAAAAAAGTTATAAAAATTAAAAAAAAAATTATCGCTTTCATCTTGTTGTAGGACCTTTCAAATAAAAGTGCATAAATTACACGAACATTTCCTTTTTTTATATAAAAGTTTTCCGAACGTAGGCAGTGATCATCCAGAGCTTTGCCTGAATTTGATCAGGAACAAGATGGAATAGCTCTCATAGACTAGGTCCCGAGGGCAACGGTTGCACATACACAGACCCACTTGACAAAGGGAGCTCAAAATGCTGTTTGCGAGGACTTCTATTTTAAAACTAGATCATACCTGCTCTTCGCACGAAAGGATATGTGTGGAAACATTTTTCAACAAAGTTCAAAAGTGTTTATTATTCCGGTTTATCTCTGTGTCCGTCCGTGCTCTAACTTCATCAATTATAATTGTTCTACAGTAGCACCCAAAAGATTTCCTATATATTACTGTCAACGGTAGCTTTAGACATTCATACAATTCAAGCACAATAGCACAACACTATTTTACTCAGTAACGTAGCCAGGATTTTATTTCGGCTAGAGGGGGTGGGGCTGTGTATCAAATTGTAAGCTAAGTAAAGGGTCCCATTTTGGAGGAGGGCTGCAGCCCCTGATCCTAATAGATAGTGAGCCAATGATCCAACAACGGTCGTTTGCCTCCATCAAAAATTGTGCCAAATGTCGCCACTCTTGGAGACTTTTGGCGTAATTTTTGAGGGAGGTACGTGACCGTGGTCGGTCCATTGCCTAACTATAGGGTAGGACAATATTGCGCTTGAAATGAATGAATGTCTCTAAAACTGCCATTGACCGTAATGTATTGAAATTCTTTTCAGTGCTCCTGTAGCAGAACTGTAAATGATACAGACACTATTTTCGATGGAGATTTATTTTGCAACCTTTAACAACACAAAAATGACTTCTGAGTCGTTTGAAATAGCTTAATACCTCTAAAAAAAATGCTATAATGAATTTCTGCCCCTAATGTATTTAAAATCTTTTGGGCGGCCCTGTTGATAAACTGTCCAATCGATTGGGACCGAAAGGGTAGGTGCACAACAAGATGTTACAATAATCCTAAATATAAAGTTTCAACATTCTACGCCCCATAGTTTTTGAGATATGATAATTACAATACGTACAGACGTCAGGGGAAAGCTGGAAAAAATCAACTCGCGGTCGGTCAAGCGTACGATGAGATGCATCTCAAGAGTAAATTTAGAGGTAGTCAAAATCAGTTTTTTCTTCGAAATCTGGCTCCCGAAAATTTTCGAAATCACATTACTTTCTTATACTTCGAACAAGGATGTAAAGATTACTGATGTGATAGCATTAAAGGTGTATGTCGAAAAAAAAAAAGAACTCTGTTTTTAGTCTTGGTATAAAAAATTGAAATAAACTAATAGCACCATAGTCTCCAAAAAATTCCAGAGGGTCCTTCATAAGCTGCTTTATACACTGCCATAAGCGATAAAGCTGTGGCTTTTGCGAAATTTTCAGTTCAAAAAAAAATTCTTAAAGATGGATCTGAACTGCAAGATTTTTCGAAGAGTGAGACGCTTTGCGAAAATGTCCGATTGTTAAGAATTTTTCCTAAAAGTTTTGAAACGGATACAGATGGATCATTTATTTCAGCATGCAGTACGGCTTGTCAAGAGACAGTTTCAAAATGTTGAAGTGCCTGGCATCATTAGTTTATTTGTTACTTATGTACCAAAATCACGTGATTTTTTCGAACTACACCGTTAAATCATGGCGATTTCAATGCATTAGAAAAGATATACGCAAAAAGTAGGTAACAGGTGGAACTAATTCTCGCAAAGAGAGGCATTGATTTTTTTTACTCTGTTGTTGGTACTTTTTTGACTCAACTAAAAGTCTAGAAAAATAGGAGTGCGCAAAATTATTTTTTGACCGCCATCTTGAAAAACATCAAAAATTAAAATGAGTCCCGTATGGTAATAAATTTCACGGTTTTCCACACTGGAAAATAATATAATAACGTAAAAATAATTTAAACTACTCTCACACACGAAAAGGGACTTATAGCCAGAAAAGTAGCTTCGAGTGGTAGAGAAAGTCTACTCTTCTTAATCCATTTATGCCTAGTGTCCCTTTTTTGGGACGGCATTTTCGCTATGAGTCGAAAACGTTATTTATTTTTCCTAGCCTTTATTCATGAGTATTGAGCCTCAACTCTACAAAATATTTTAACATGACCCAGTAGGATGTTGATATTTCGATTTTTATGCATAATGATTTTAAAAGAAATCATCCCTTGTGCAAGAATTTGACATCAGAAATTTATCTATTATTTCTGTTATCAGTAAAAATCGAAGAAAGTCGCAAAAATGTCCAGGCACAAATGGGTTAATTTGCAAACGAACGTCCTACCTACACTTGTAGAACAGTTAGAAGGTGAGTGAGGTGATTTTTAACCTTTGTCATGAGAGTTTTTTGACAACGTTCATTTCGAACTCTTATAATATTTTTTTTTTTTTACAAATATATCTAGCCAAACTTTGAAACTTAATTTTGTATTTCAGTTGGGTCTACCATGCCTCCTGCTTATCGCGTCCTCTTGTCTCCTGTCGACTACTGCGCAAGCATTTTCACCCTCGCCTGACTTTTCTGAATATCGAAACTATTTCCACAAGAAGAAGAATAAATACTTAAAAATAATACTAACAAAAGAAATACAAAAAAGAAAAAAGATCTGAAATTCTTCCAGATTTTATGGACGCACTCGGCTGGAAGAATTTCAGATTTTTTAAAAATCTACTCAATCCATTCTGCCCTATAGAGGAAAAGGATCACTGTAAGTGTTCCTATAGACTCCTGTTCGCATCCTTTTGTGGCTGAAAATGGCATCCATTGTTGTTTGGCCCCTCGTGGTGAAATGTTTTGGATGAGTGCGTATTGGAAAATCTAAAGTATCCATTTCAGTTACGAAATCGGATACTCGATCGGAATTGAATTCTACGTTAAAATCTCTACTAAACAGTCTTACAATCCTCCTCCTTCAGTAACGTTTCGAATAGAGCGTCTCATTGATCTTCATAAGAAATTCGAGGAACTAGCGTATGCAACTGCAAATCTGATTTTGTCTTGAATAGACGCCATGACCCTTTGAACCACCCTTGATCCGGCTCGTGTAGGCACTCGGGTAAAGTGTTTCCTATTCTTTTTATAAAGTGATTTTTATAAAGTTTTCCTCTCTAAAAATCATAATTCCAGATGGTTTTCTGTTTTGGAACCCACTATCTATCCGTTCGACCCAAGTGAATCCTGGTATTGGATAATCATCCGAAGGGAGAGTCCCAGTTTCCGTTAGCAATATCCAATCACTCTGCAGAAAACATGAATAGAAACGGAGAAGTGACACGGCGCTTCGCGTAGACAAAAATCCCGTGCTTGAAAGAAATGGCACCCGAGTGCTCATAAAACAGCTTTAAAGTGACAGACTGCCAAACTAAACTCTTTTAAGTACGTGCGATAGAACGGGAGAGCGGGTTCCTATTTCTCTCAGTCCCATGCACACCTAAAGGGCGAATCACGTGACACTCACGCTTCGATCACGCGGATGGTTGAAGGAAGAGCACTCGATATGAAAAAAAAAAACGAAAGTGAAAATAAACGAAAATGAAAGATGCGGACTCGAGTTAAACCTGAGAGTACCCCTATCCTCTTCGGAGTTTTTTTTTTTTTTTTTTTTTTTTTTTTTCCCATTTTGTTTGTCACTCGGTAACTGCACTCGATCTATTAATGACGCTGAAAAAAAAAAAAAAAAATTGTCGCAAGTGTTGCACATTTCTTTTTTAATAACTTGGAAACACAAAAGTCAGAATTGAGAAATGCTGTGTTTGATACTATATAGAATTGCTTAATGAATGTATAATAAAACCGATCATTTTTTTGGGTCGGTGGAACTGAAAAGATTTGAAAGATTTTTTCAGTTACACTATTGGCCAAAAAGTATTGCAAGTTTGCTAAATCTAACCATCGTTTTAAGAATAAGCCCAGAAAAAGTGGACAGGAAATTAGCCAGATTTAAATATTTTTGAGAATGGATGGAGTATCATTGGAAAGAATGCATCTGAAAATCACCCAAAGACAAAATGAGAGCTTCTGGAACCCATTATTTAAGTTAGCACCCTGAAGCACCGAAGGAAGTGCTGTAGAACATTGTTGAATCCATATCTAAAAGAGTGGCTGTTGGGATCCAAGTCAAGGCTGCTCGGCAACTTAATAAAGGATATTTAGTTTAATTACCTTTATTGAGTATCCTCTTTTTGCAGAATAACTTGAAATGAATTATTTATTTCATTTTATTCGGGCGAGCCAAAATAGATTATGATTTCTAGAATAACCTACATATTTTTTATGCTACTTTTTCAATCCATTAAATAATTATTTTTGTTTTGTAACGGAATGCTACCTTGTCTTTGAAGTCATTCATTTAACATGTTGACATTAAAAAATATCAATTATATGTGTTTTTATTACTTTCCGAACATGTACCATGTAAGGAAAGTATTGTAATCATGAAAAAATTCGAATTCGAGATTTTGGTGTATGGACACGTTTTGAGGTCTTTTGAATTCATTTATGCTATTTTTACGAGATGTATGTGTGTGTGTGTGTGTGTGTGTGTGTGTGTGTGTGTTTGTGTGTATGTGAGTGAACACGATAGCTCCTGAACGGGGCATGCGATTGAGCTCAAATTGGGTATATATGTTATAAACCACCGTCGCAAGACCGGTATTGATTTGGGTGGGTATAGGACTTATAGTTTCTCTACAGGGCTACGACGAAGATTTCTTTTACATTATGGACAATGGGGGAAAATTCTGGAAAGTGCGCTAGCGTTTAAACAGTGCATTCGATTGAGCTCAAATTGGGTATATATGTTATAAACCACCGTCGCAAGACCTGCATTGATTTTGGTGTGTATAGGACTTATAGCGTTTCTACAGGGCTACGACAAAGATTTCTTTTACATTATGGCCTACGGGGGAAAATTCTGGAAAGTGCGCTAGCGTTTAAACGGTACATTCGATTGAGCTCAAATTGGGTATATATATTATAAACCACCGTCGCAAGACCTGTATTGATTTTGGTGTGTATAGGACTTATAGTTTTTCTACAGGGCTACGACCAAGATTTCTTTTACATTACGGCCTATGGGGAGAAATTCTTGAAATTGCGCTAGTGTTTAAACGATGCATTAGATTGAGCTTCAATTTGGTATATATATTTGAATGATTCATCGATTATAATTTATTTAAATGCTTGGTAATGATCTTAATCGTAAGTGTTCGGAAAGTCGAGTGGAGTCACACCAGATTTTTTTTTGACAGGGGAGAGGGTGCTTAATCTTGAAAAGGGTTGGATTTCTGAAACTTGCAATACTTTTGGCCAGTAGTGTAGTTTGGATTGGATTCTAAGTCCAATTAACTTCTCTTCCTCAGCTGTTAGCAAGTGTTGAATGTCTACTAATCCACTGATCGGAGCATCGGAAGGGATTTTTTTCTGGGGGGAGGGCAAGCTGATATATTTTTTGATAAATTTATAAAGAGCCCTGCCCTTCAGCGGTCACAGTTATTGTTCTGACCTTTAAGCGTTGGCCGGACTCTGCAGTCACCCAGTACCCTTTAACACACGATTGATTGAAATAGTGTCTGTTGCAATCCCAAAAATGGGATAGATCAGGTTTGATCTTCCTGATCTTCAAACGTACTACTATCGTCGCAATCCTTATGTTGGAGCAAATGGAGAATTAAGTGTTACCGGATTTACACTCATGTCCATAAATTAAGGATAATTCAGAATCACACAGAAATTGATCTGTAAAATAAAAATTTCACCTGTGGAATGATCACACACATCTTGAAGAAGAATATGCAAATTACAGGAAAACACCAGATGGCGTGGATGGTACGTCACAATGACGAGACTGTAAGAGAGGGGTATATAAGGAATGGTGGCAAAGAAGTAAAATTGTTCACAAGCGCTGTGAAAGCCTTTCAGTGCAAAAACCGCATAGTTATGGCACAAAGGAGGCATTTGGATGATGTTTTACGTGGCAGAATTATCGGACGACTGGAATGTGGACGTACCCAGCTGGAAGTATCCGAGGAACTTGGAGTCGCCCAGAGTGTCATCTCCAGGCTTTGGCAACGACTCCAAGAGGATGGTAATGTGAGTAGACGTTACAGCACAGGTCGCCCCCGAGTTACAACGCCGAATGAGGACCGCTATTTGGCAGTTACTGCCAAAAGAAACAGACGGAGTACAGCATCAGACCTGTCTCGTCAGCTCTCTTCAGCTACCGGTACGACAGTTTCAAGGCAGACCGTGTACAGACGCTTAGGGCACATTGGTCTATATGCTCGTAGGCCTGTCAGATGTGTTCCACTTACCGCAACTCACTGTCGCCTGCGATTAACCTGGAGTAGAGAGCGTGCATTGTGGACACCGCAACAGTGGTCTTGTGTGATGTTTTCCAGGTTTAGTTTGGAGTCTGATTCTCGCCGGACATTCATCTGGAGAGCGCCAGGTACCCGTTACCACCCAGAGAACACCATTGAAAGACACCGTTACGGTGGTGCAGGATGGCTTGTTCGGGGAGGAATTATTCTTGGTTCCAAAACTGACCTGCATGTTCAGAGTGTAACGATGACAGGCCACATCTATCGGGATGTCATTCTGGAACAACATGTACGTTTGTTTCGGGGCGCCATGGGTGCTGAATTTGTGTTTATGGATGACAACGCCCGTCCTCACCATGCAAACATTGTAGACGAATGCCTTCAATCGGAGGATATCACCCGTATAAATTGGCCAGCATACTCACCGGACTTGAATCCAATAGAGCATGTGTAGGATATGCTTGGCCGACGAATTGCAGCCCGTCAACCCCCTCCCACCTGTCTACCGGAACTTCGGAGTGCATTGCTTGATGAGTGGTGTAATATTCCCCAAGATCAGATGGATCGTTTGATACTCAGCATGCCTAGGCGTTGTCAGGCCTGTATTGCATCGTCCGGGAGACATACTCCGTATTAACCATCCTACTAACCATGTTATACTGTTTTTTGTAAATAGGTTCTTTTTTGAAATTGGGTCAAGGGAGTAAAACTTGCAATTTTTATTAATTATGTCAAACATACAGCATCTTTTTTGCTCTTTACTTTTTGTTTAATAAATAGACTTTACAAATAAGTCCAATTTGTTTTGCTTCTTTCTCTTTCTTTGCCTGAACTTCATTATCCTTAATTTATGGACATGAGTGTATGTACACCTTCTGTCCTTCAACGATTATCCATTACCATCCCCAGTCCCCATTATTGCTGTTGATTACGGCAGAGGGTGCCCATGGGTGCCCATCCTGGAGACACTTCCTTCAATACACTCTATTATCACAGTAGTCCCTATGTTTTAATAAATGGGCTTTAAATCGCTGTCCAGTGATTGGGTTCGTGAAGTTAGGCTTAAGCCCACATGTTCTCACATGGCTTGTTTTCGCACTTCTCTTTAGCTTTGATAACTCTGTATTTTACAATATTTATAGCCACTGGATTTCCAATTTTTATTTCATGGTTCCAGTTTTATAATTCTATTATGTGCTATTACTTTGCTTGATGATTCACTTGGGATTCCTTGGGATACTACGTAAGTTTATCTACTTTATATTATGTATACATACAGAGTGTGAAAGAGAGAGAGAGATTATTTCTGTAATAATGACGTATTTATTCAGAAAAAAGTAAGGAAAAACGAATTTTACAGGTAAAAATGTACATTCGTATATATATATATATATATATATATATATATATATATATATATATATATATATATATATATATATTTTATTTTTTCAAATTTTCTCTTGAAAAAATATAGCTAAAATCTTGTCACGTTCATACAACATATACATTCTTTGTTGTCTTCACTCTTCATCACCTTTAAAAAAATCTCTGAGTGCTTCTATATCATATTTTTCGATGGCTTTCTCGTAGCATTCCTTAAAAAAGGGTTTAGTGTTATAAAATCAAGGTCAAATAACAATTTTATGAGAAACATAAAATGCAGTGATGTGCATTACGGACTAAAATGTTTTACATTTTCCAGTTTAACCCCAGAAAAATAAAATACTTGTCTAAGAACCACAATCACAGATAACACTAGTTGACTAATTCAATAAATTAAGTTATAAAAAATGATATTTAAAAATTTCATATTTGAGATTGAGTCTTAAGATAAAACTTTCTTTAACAGATTTTAAACTCAGTGTTTTGTTTAATTTATGGTAATACGAGTATATTACTCTAACTATTCCTACAAAATAATTTTTTTTTTTTTTTTTGCTTGTGTGTTTATTATACAGGGTGATTCTTAATCCATCGTCAATATTTAGTAGGGAGGTAGGGAATAGGAAAAGAAGACAATTTCACATAGGAAAGCATGGGCGCAAATGAACTCATCAGGATGTAGGGGCGCTTTATGTCAACCACTCCCATTCACGCGCTGTACGATAGCTCTGTTAAAATAAACTTCACTAACAACAGGGGTTCCGTACGTCATGTTTTTCATCAACCCCATACAAAGAAATCTTGCGAGTGGTTACCTGGCAAGAAAATTTGGAGCACAGTGGATGGGTCGCAGTGGACCGATTGGTTGGCCACCACAATCACAGGATTTATCTCCAATCGACTTCTTTGTATGGGGTTGATGAAAAACATGTAACCCCTGTTGCTCGTGAAGTTTATTTTAACAGAGCTATCGTACAGCGCGTGAATGGGAGTGGTTGACATAAAGCGCCTCCTACATCCTGATGCGTTCGTTTGCGCCCATGCTTTCCTATGTGAAATTGTCTTCTTTTCCTATTCCCTACCTCCCTACTAAATATTGACGATGAATTAAGAATCACCCTGTATTTATGAGTGAAATTAGTGTAGAATTATATATAATTTATCTTTTCAGTACCACTTAATTTATCTTTTCAGAATTAGGTTTAATTTATCTTTCCTTGAAAAATAACCTTTCATCACGTGATTTTCGTGACATTCCATTTACTGAGCAAGCTGGCTGAGATAGAATCTGATTTTAAATGATATATTCCTTTTAATGATTCGTTTGATGATCGCTTTTGTCATATAACAGTAGATTTAGTGTTGATTTTTAATTTTATTCTAATTTTATTCTTACAGCGGCGAAATCTACTGAATAGAATAGAGATGAATTGGAACGGCTAGTATACACATCTATTATCTCCAGCGGGTATTCAAATTATGAGAGAAACGAGTAACAGGCTATTAAACATGTTTGCCAGTATATTGAGGTTTTAACGTACGGGTTTTCTGTCGATAAAAGTTTACGTAATCGTGATTTGGGAACTATAAATAAACGGTGCTATAGGGTGGTATTCCAGTGGTTAAATCATCGGCCTAATGAACTCCATTATCCTATTCAAGAGCAGGATCAAGGCAGCTTGAGAAACATTCATAATTCAGGATAATGTATGCTTTCGAATAACATTTTCTCTTAGAATAAGTATCCAAGGAGGAAAAGAATTTCTTCCTTTTTAAATCTCTTGATTCTTTTTTTTTCCCCTTAGTAATAGGTTAAATCCTAATTCAAACAGTCAAAATGGGCAAGCACTGACGTGTAGACGAAAATGAGGTGGCGAAACGCATGGAAAGGCTACATGCAGACCCGTTTTAAGCTTAACCCTTTAACGCGCAGTGGTTAAGCTCTGAGACCACCAAACTGCTGACGTTTTGAGTGTTGAAGGTCACGAAGAATAGATTGGATTTCTATAAAAATAGTTGCGGATGACATAGCTCCACGAGAATCCCTTTACTTTTTAGCACGTCATTTCCCGTAAAAAATTTGTCACGATTATTTTTAACACCCCTGACATCTGCCGAAAAATGGAAGTACGCGAGAACAGCTGGATAGATTGCCCAATGCTGAAAAAAGGGCAGCCGTTGCCATCGCTCGACTTAACGACCAGCAAGATGGGGGACGATCTAAACGTTCATCTCGTGCCACAGATCTAGAGACCCTTTTTTGACGCACTAGTCTAGAGACCCTTTAATCTAGAGACCCTTTTTTGACGCAGCTGGCTGTCGTCCGCCATCTTGCTGGTACTTATGTCGAGCGATGGCAACGGCTGCCCTTTTTTCAGCATTGGGAAAGGGTTGCGCCTCAAAGGGTTAAATATGTTTTTTTCCCATTGGCCAAGGTTACAAAAGACGACTACAAGGAAGAAGAGTTTCAAGGGCTGCCGTTTCCATGATTGAGGGCTGTGTACTCAAAGAACTGCTGTTTGCGTTCCATTCATTCACTTCTGCCAACAGGAGAGTCCGTTTATCGTGACGCACGAACCGAAACGATTCGAGCACGAATCAATGGGTCACCACTCACTCTTTAGTGATAATTTCCGGTTCAGCATTCTTATTATTGATTCTGTACGCACTTTCATGTGGAGAAAACCAGGTACCCGCTGCCCTCCAATGCCTTCGAAATTCACCATTATAGCTTTGGAGGTTGGATGGTCTGGGCAAGAACAAGGCTTTCACGTCTTTGAAAGAGGGGACGAGATCTTAAAACTCCATGTTTGCAGTTTAAGAAGTACAGTTGGCCCTGATTTCATTTCAATAGATGACATCGCACAGCTAAATAAAGCTCATCTGGTTGACGATTTTCTTGAAAGTGAAGGTGTTAGACAGAGGATCGATGGACCGTCCCGCCAGATTTGCAGACAGCTCCAACGTTTTCTACTGTTTGACGAACAGAAAGTCTTTCGAATGGGTTACGCAGTTTATGAATCCCGTAGTTTGTTATGACTTCATTGCGAGCTGGCTATTTTTAATGGCCAATAGGAGAAAACCTGAAATCTTGTCTTATAGTTCATTTATACGTATACGTATAATCCAGGTAAACGTCAGCTTGCGCAGCCCTGGCGATCCACCTACATACACATTGAATAATTAAAAAAAAAATTAGAAAATAATAAGAAAAAAGCTGATACTTCGTACATTAGTTTATCACGTTGTATATAAATGTAAAAAAGTAGTCAGCTGATTTTATAGTGGTGGATTATAATCAGCTTCTTGCATAAATATATAAAAAAAAAATACCCGCTAAGTAAAATAATAACAAGAAAGCTGAAATTTGGTGAATTAATAGCTTCACCAGCTTTAAGGGGGAAAATAGTCCGCATTGTTTTTCGTGGTGGAAAAGTGCTCATCTGTCGATTGAAATTAGAGCATATTGCTACACGCACAGGTGGGTGTGGCCTCACCATGGCGCAGTGGTTATGTCACTGAAAATGGCAGACAGCCGAAGTGTGAAGGTCCTGGGTTCGGGTCCCATCGCGCGGCTGTCAATCTAACGGTTTGGAGTTTTGATGTAACGTGATGTGTAACTCCCGATGTAACGTGAATATACTTTAGAACCCCTTAGAAAGTCCTCCTGCTAAGGCACCCTTCATCCTTGGCAGATCACCCTAGCGTGGCGTTGCCATAGCCACACAAACAAACACAGGCGGGTGATATATTTCATTGCTTCTAGTTGATCCCTTTTCCACTTCGGAAAATTCAGGCAGACAACTTTTTTCAGGTAACTTATGAAGTTTCAACTGTCTTGGTTCCAATATCTAACAATTTTTAACACTTTCCAACAAGGTTGAAAATGCTTATGATTTCGATTTGTCGGTGTGTCCGTCTGTCCATCCGAACTCTAACTGACGTAAATATGCATGGATTGCTACGAAATTTATGTAGGTTATTCTAATGTATTGTACCATGCACCCTATTGAAAATGGTGTACATAGCATTTGTAGTTCTTCTACAAAATTATTTTTTCTTTTGGACATAAGCACCCAACATCCTATATCATTAAAAAGTGTGTAAAATTCATCAGTTGTCATCGATTAACATGTGCTAGGGTGCGTCTGTAAGAATGAAGATGTTTGTTGCAACCGCTCAAAAGTTGGTGCTATGGTTTAAATTACTTGTGTTTTTTATCCAACACACCTTGTAGCAGGTTAAATACAATTTTGTCTTATGCATACACAATGCAGCCTTTTTGAGAAGTAAAGGTACCCACTTTCTTCTAAAACGTTTGCAATTTGTTCATCACAAAAGTATATCATAGTAAAGTGTACTTTAAATCTATTTTTTGTTATAAGTGCTTTTGATATTGCATATTTTGCAACATTCTATTTTAGTCTTTTATGAACTAGCAATTAGTTAACTCTTTTTTGTTATCATTCTTAATTTCACGTGGAGTGTTTGAGAACATTTCATAATTTTTTAATGAAAATCGTACATTTGCAATTACTAATAAAAAGTATAGTTTCAAGGTAAAAAACTTACTATAGCTTCATCTGTAACTTCCTGTAATAAAAGAAAAAAAAATTAATTTTTCATTTTAATGCTTATGTCAAATAATTTATATTAAATCGCCATAAACTAATGTTGAATACATTATAGGTGAAAATGATGTTTAGATGGAAAAGAAATTAGATATGATGCATAAAATATATTCCGCAGTTGCGAAAATAAGACGTCTAATTTATTTACATAAATTAAATATGAAAAGTCATTGAAAAATGCAACAAACCTGAACTTCGTAATCAGTATTTGCAGCAATCTCTTTGTAGCAAGTCTCAAACTGAAATGATAATAATAAAGGAAAATATTTTTATTTGTAATGTTAAAATAAATGGATCAAGAAATTATGAAAGTAAGCACTAACTGGAAAAATACAAAAATGTGTGGTAAATTTAGATTTGCAACCGCATTTTCTGAAACCCTACTCAGTAACAAGGGATAGTTTTTCTGCTGTTTAACATATTCATATTTTGAAAACAGGGAGATATTCTCTGGACAAAAATCTGCATCTGCGAACATTTAGATCTTGCACATAGTTTCTTTAAAATATTCATTTTAGTACCAAGATCATGAGTGCCATCCTCTGTTTTACTAATCACAGCAAAAATCGAGTTTGCATACATTTTTGCTCTGACTTTGCATCAGTTTATTCTTTTACCAGTTTTCGCTCTCAGGTACTCAGGTACTTTAATATTATCCATGTACTTTACAAAGATTATGTAAATGTTATATTCATATTATTCTTTGGAAACAGGTACTTGAATGTCATCATAATTTTTTATAGGTTTGTGGTAACTATAATGTGAAACATAAATTTTATTCTCTAAATTTGCAAATTTTCTTGAAAATACAGCATCTATCGTTGTACTGAAACGCGTTGTTGATTGAAGTCGAGAAGTATTCATAGTTAGATCAAATGTTTCTTTTAAAAATCAACTAAGGCTGAGATTCTTGCGAGCGAAAATGAACATTAAAACCTCCAGTAAGAATCATCGGTCATTCATGATAATTACTTAGAATCCAGGAAGTGACCATGTTGTAGTATTATTCTTTAACTGTTTTCTTATACCATTGTTCCGCCTGGAGGTTGGGTTTGAAAGGGGGGAATGTCCATAGTCTAGTATTATACTTTAACTGTGTTCTTTAACTGATGTTTTCCTCTGTTAGTTGGGTTCGAATGCAGGTAGTGTATTTTTTTTTTGTGTGTGTTTTTCTATGACAGTATTCTTAAGCGTTGATTTCGTCTACTGGTAGGTTTCAAATTATTATTCTTTATCCGTGTTTTTAAACTGCAGGTTCTGTCTATTGTTCGTGATTGATTGCAGCCAGGGTCCGTTTCTTTGTGGTGTTCGATCCCCGTGTTAAACTGTTGCTTGCTCCGTCTTGAGGTTGGGTTAGATTCCACGGAGCGTCCATTTGTTATTCTTTTATTTTTTATTAAACCGTTTTCAGCCAGTATTTGTTTCTTTGTGGTGTTCCATACCCGTATTCTTAAATCGTTGTATATATATCATTATAAATATATATATATCATTACTATATATAAATATATATATCATTACACTATATATATCATTATAAATATTGCGTTAACACAAACTGCATTCTTCTAAATTTACTAACATTTCTTAAAATACAGCTTTTGGACAAAATGATAACAGACATGACATACATAATATTTAGGAGTTTAATGGCCTAACGGCAAATGTAACTGGCATTTGACAAATAATAATATCACTTCGCTTCGAAACTATCGCCTATAAACATTACGAAATAGTATTCTAAGACAATTATGCAATTAAGACATCTGAAGCCAGTAATTACTATATATCACGTTCTTAAGTTTATGCATTTAATTTTTTGAAGTTCTGCTAATTCAACGATCTCCATTTACTTCGCCTCGATGAAAATATAAACAACCTGAGATGCGCAGAAGCAGAAGATGCGCAGTTACCCAGTGTGTGTAGCGCCATCTGTTTGCAAGTACGGCGTTATCCAACTTTCTAAGAGAAGTGCCCCCTCCTATAAATTTACCTTCGTGGGATCGAACTATGATATTTCAACAGTGTTCTTAAACGAAAATTTCCTTTCGCTGTTTAGGTTCGTTTGCAGCCACTATTCCTTTAATTGTGGTGTTCCATCCCCTTGTTCTGTCTGGAAGTTGGGTTAGAATCCAGGAAAAGTGTTCTTAAACTGACGTTTCCATCTACTGTTCCCAGGGACCTATCTACACACTTGGGGGATCAGGGCACAGATACTTTTGGGGGGCCCCTGCACAAAAATTTTCCGCAGAATATTACTTAATTAAATAAAATTAAAACCATTTATCATTCCTAAGTTAACCATACGTAAACATTAACAAATCAGTAAAATGTCACGACAGATACCACTTATTTGAATTTTTCCATTTTGAAATGTTTTTATGGGTGTTTACAGCTGTCACACACCTTTGAAAAGATAAAAAAAAGGAGCATACTGAGGTGTCCGAACGAATTTGCGAATATCGAATTTATCGAATGTCGAATCGAATGCATAATTTTTAGCGTTACAAGTTACATTAAATTAAAAATTTTGAATATTTGTGATGAAATGAAGTAATCAGAAATTTTTCTCTTGAGAGATAATTTTAGTAGCTATTATGATTACATAAAAGGAAGTTTTGGGGGTCCCTAAAGATCGGGGGCCCAGGGCACGTGCCCCGAACGCCCCGCCGTAAATCAATCCCATACTGTTCCGGTTCGATTGCAGGCAGGTTCCATTTCTTTGTGATTTTCCAAAACCATGTATTGTATATTATTCATCTAAAAATAAGGATTATCGAGAACCTCCTGTGAGGTTGGGATTACATGTAAAATATTATGTTGGATGTACCTTCAAAACGCTTATTGATATATAAATAAAGATTGATGTCTCTAAGATACGACTCTTGACTGTTTTCTCTAAATGGTACCGCGTATTTTTACACAGTGAATTCGGGGAACGGCGAAAGCAGGTCGAAAAGGTAGGTTTTTAATGGTTCTTCTTTTTCGGAGCGCGCACGTCACTTCCTTTACTGAGCGTTACTTCCGTCAGAAAAATAATCTGAGTTACTCCCTAATAGCCACTAAAGAAGTTTTACTTCAAAAATCGTATCCGTTACTGGATTCAGATCAACATCAACTGCATCAACACAAGTAACTTCTATACTTTTATTCTCTGAGGATCACGTGCTAAGGGGACTAATGGTACATTACCTTTTTGAAAATCTCCACATTAGCGCAAGCAGCTTTCATGAACTCTGCCATGTTTCCGTCAGATTCGGGGTCGGCCTGTTTACTACACTCTTCGTGAACATCCTGACTCTGCAAAAGTAGATTCACGTTAGAAATAGGGTTGTTTTCAGTATTTTCTTTCTATGATATCAAACGATGTATTAAGGGGGGGGTGTGTTCCAAGGGGTCCGGACCCTTACCCCCCGAAATTTTAATTTTTTTTTAATGAAATGATAATAATATAATCTTTTTGAAAGAAATTCTGCCTTTTTTACTGTTTGCCCCCCCCCCCCCAAAATGTTTTCCTTGATGCGTTCTTGATGATATCTTATTCGCGGAAAGCCAACAGGAATAAACAAATGAGGTGACTTATAAATCTTAATTTCAAAACCTCACTGATAGAATTTTTAATACACTCGACGCTCATTTATATGAACTAGCTGCGAACCTCTTTTCTAGGAACTAGCAAGTAATCCCTAATACACATTTTTACGAAATGACGATTTTACTGTCTGTCTGAGGGGTCCCTACGAGTTCGTAAAAAAACTAGCGTCCACTGTAATTTTAACCTCGTCTCTCTTTCCCCCTCTCTTAATGATTTCTATTTTGTGAAGGGGGGTTTCTATTTTTTCTAATTTGTAAAATTGCCTCCTATGTCTTGAATTTTACACGTGAGAAATCTTAAAACGGTTTGCAGCTTGGTATGTTTTTCTTATTCCGTAATTTGATCCTTTAGCGTGTATTATTTAATTTCGTGCTCTAAATCAATTATTTAGTTACTGATCATAATATCGCGGTACAAAATATCGAAAAAATATCAAATATCGTTCAAAATATCGAATCAAATATCGATCAAAATATAGAAAAATGCGTGAAATATCCGGAAGGTTTTCTTTACCGCTCTATTGTTTTAGAGATAAAGATTACAATTTTTCTCATTTATTTCAAAGTATCACATTTAAATACAGTGAACTGTCGGTATACAACGACATCTTCTACGGCCGTATTCTCTCTGTTACTATATCTCTTTTATAGTAACAGAGCTGAATTCTGTCGCTTCTGATTTTTTATCAGATTAACAATACTAAACATAAATTCTCCGCATAGCGATAATTCTGTATAATTAACAGAGTTTTTTCTCAACCCCTTCTAAGAGATTGGAAATCTTTCTCTGTAGTATAAGCAAATAAAATCAAAGAAATTTATCTTACTTACGACTTGCTTTTCCAACTTGAAACATTCACTCATTTCTTTAAGCATTTCCTCATCATTTTTTTCTATGAAAATTACGGGGAACAATAAATACCATGCATGAAGGAACAATAAATACCATACCCGAGATTGCAGTTATCCGGTCGGATAACTAAAATCTCGGATAACACGAACAATCTCTAATCAAACTATTTTGTTATCCGTATTACGTAGTTTTCGGCGAATTAACATATATGTTTAATAACATGAAGATATATTATAGTCTAACGTGTTTTGACTGGTTCGAGTTTGTACCTAAGTTCTTCAGCATTAATTGAGTGCCTTTTGGTTAAAACGGACAGCTCAGTTGAGTTTAATACTTCCGTTAATATGGAACATCGGATAAGCGATACTCAGGTAATGGAAGTTCTACTGTACAGCAGAAAAGCTATCGGAATATAAATCTGCAATACATAAAAATGTTTTATAGATTTATATTCAGCAAGGAAAGAAAAGTCAAGAGGAATACTTCATTTATAGTAGAAAAATAAATAAGTAAAAATAAAAATGGCAGCGATTTGAGTATGTATCTTTCTATTTTGACGGATAATGTTATAACCATTTTAAACAAAATATTACTGTATGAAGAGTTAAAGAAAGGCGAAAAAGCTTGTTTGCGTTATTTTTGTAGTTTTTTTTAATTAACAAAGTTTTCATCGATATTTGACTGAATCAACAAATATTTTATTAACAGTAAAACAAAATATATAGAGCAACAAAATATAATAGCAACCACCAAAGTGGCATTAACTAAATTTTCCCGTTCATTCAATAAAATTTTGTTGATTTCAACTTTTTATTTATTTATTTACTTTTCGTATTTGTAATAAGATTGATACCATTTCCAAAACTTTTTTTAGGGAATGAAATTAGATCAAAACATTTAAAAAGTTTATTTATTTATTTATTTATTTTTTTAAGTTTCATCTATACCCTCTCATAAGAGTATTCGAATGTATGGGCAATTTCTCATTTCTGTTCCTTAAATAAAACGCTGATCTTCTTAAAAAGTGCATCCTTCAGTAAGTAGTAAAAATATGCAATAGTTTTTTCGAGTTGCAATATTTAAAATAATAATTTGTTTATCACATAATTACTAGGGAAAATTTATCTTTTCACTGGAATACTTTTTTGAAGGGAGTTTACAAAATGTACAAAGGTACGTGCAGACTCTGTAGCACATCGCCGTCGAAAAATTAAGGAAGAACACTATGTCTTATCCTTCCCAAGCCGCAGTTATCTTGAACATGCTCCTGCATCAGTATTTTGATGGAGAACTGAAAGCCATTCATGTGGCTCTCCAACAACTAGCATTGAGACAGGTTCGTTCAGGAAGGCTGTTGTGCTATCTGATTCGACTTCAGCAATACAGGCCATCTCCTCTTACCACGAGTGTAAGAACATAATGTGTTCAACAGTGTCAGGAAGTTTTAAAAGAACTTTCCTACAAGATACCTTTACAATGGGTACCTTCATAATGCGGTATTTATGGGAAGGAGATGGCAGATATGCTTACCAAAAGGGGGACTGCGGTTCTCCAACAAGCCAAAAACGAGTGCAAGCCCCCATTCTATTAAGCTTCTGACATCACTCACATATCTAAAGACTTTAAGAGATTTTGCCACTCGGCCTTATGATGGCAAGCCTCGGGGTGTTCTCTTAACAAATCCAGCTTTTGTTCCTGACCACCCGCGAACAGTTGCGATTGCTTCTTTTAAACTTTTGACGGGGCATGACTGTCACACAGAATCAATTATATCGCAATGGACTAGCTGATTCGCCGTGTGTTTTATGTGATAGTGGACGGTCCATGACGGCAGAACGTTTGGACGAGTGTGAAGCACTGACAGATTTTTCTTGTAGATTTCAACTCTATTGGCAGGCTAGGAGTTTAATGGCCTAGCTGCCAATTGAATGTCAAACTGGCATTTGAAAAATAAATAAATAAGATGTTCCTGTATCAGGAAAGTCTGCTGACATTTCATTAGAAATTATGTCTGCGCTTAGAGACAGTAAATCAGAAGCAACATTACTAGCACTTGTTTGTGATGGAACAGCTGTGAATACAGGCAAGAGCTATGGAGTTAATTCGAAACATTGAACTTCATTTAAGGAAACCTCTTCAGTGGTTAATTTGTTTATAGTATGCCGATGAATTGACTCTGAGGAAATTAATAGAGGTCGTGGATGGGAAGATCACTGGTCAAAAAACTTCAGAAGGTGAGCAAACATGTTGGAATTTGACGCAAAAGATAGGCCAATTCCCAGGTAGCACATACAAGTTGTCAGAACGTGATGACCACGTCTTACATTATGCAAAACGCGTTCTGGTTCAAAATTTGTGCTTCGGCTAACGTTTTACTGTAGTATTCTGAAGTATCCACTATGAAATATTTTCTTATTGGGACTGCTTAACGTACAGACAACAGATTTTACAATCCGTTCTATAATGCACGTACGCTACCACATACTAAAGAGGATCAATGTAGTAAAAAACGACGACAAAAATACCCGCTGGAGGGCCACTACCGAAATGAACCCCATGACTTAAACCAGCGAGAAGAAGTTCAAAGACACCTCAACCAAATCAGTGCTGTTTGCCTCCAAAGACTTGTGGCTGGATATTTTGCTGTTCTGTACCTTAACAAAGTAAGTGCAAGTTACACAAACGATGTTGTAATATATTTATAATTCGTGATATATAAAGTATGATTTATAAAGTATCGTGATGTATAAAGTATGATTTATAATTCGCAAATTTTAATAAGTAACTTCAATCCTATTAATTAGCAGTCGATTCAAATAAACAACGAAACTGATTCAAAAAAAGCTGTAGAATATCGGTTTTTTACTTAATTTTATAGAACGTCCTGCATAATTAGCCCTACAACATTTTAAGTACGTGTGGAGAACACTGAACTGGACCCAGATTTTGACGAGCATTGTACGTGTTTTGTCCGGACATTCTGACGTAAGCGACACTGTAAATCTGTACCGGATGGTAACGTGCCATCTGAACGTGGAAATTACGGCCTTTGAACAAGTTTGTGCTAGCTGGGTCATTGAGTTTTCTGTCATTCCAAGTTTTGTTCTTGAAGTGGAAGATACGGTGATGAATGATCTAAGTACTGATCAGATGTACTTGCTTAACCCATTTATGCCTAGTGTCCCTTTTTTGGGACGGCATTTTCGCTATTAGTCGAAAACGTTATTTATTTTTCCTAGCCTTAATTCATGAGTATTGTGCCTCAACTCTACAAAATATTTTAACATGACCCAGTAGGATGTTGATATTTCGATTTTTATGCATAATGATTTTAAAAGAAATCATCCCTTGTTCAAGAAGTCGACATCCGAAATTTATCTATTATTTCTGTTATCAGTAAAAATCGAAGAAAGTCGCAAAAATATCCAGGCACAAATGGGTTAAAATATTTCTACTTATTCAACGCAGTTGCAGCACGAGGCTAGTGAGAATTACATTTCTTATATTTGAAGACAGCTCAGGCTGGTGCAATCAGTCATGCCAGAAGGGTAACGAAAGAAAATCGATTGCTTTGGTGGTATGCTTGTGAAGAATGTCCTTCCGATAATCTGCGACGAACTGTGAAATTCATACTGAATTTTTATGCCCCATCATGGCTTTCAATTCAAATCTCATCCGACATGCTAAGATGGAGGCAAGATTTTCTTCTTCATGCTGTCATTGTATAAAAAACTTGATCAAAATGATCAAACTGTCATCGCTCCTGTACTTCAAGACATCCTGAGACTATCTTGCTATGAGCCATTGGCAATGACGATGAAAATATTAGGAAATTTGCATGGGAAAAAATTCTCCTGGCTCGAAATAAGTAAGCGATAGAATTCGTTACTTCGATAAGAAAATTATTAAAGTTAACTTTACATCTGAGCCTTAGATAAGCATTGTCGAATGAGAAAAGTGTGACATTGCCTCATTTCCACTTCTACAAGACATTATGTCAGAAACTATCGAGAGAAATGAACAAGTAGTTCTACCTCAGATCCATGCCATAGTCAAGATGTGGAGAGAAATGTCAAGGAAGTTTCTGTAGTCTGCAGCAAAGTTTACGGATATGTCTCAATACACGTTGCTATTAATCAGAGGACGAAATCGAGATTGGACCTGCCAACTACAGAAACAAAAGCTGATTTTCTCCACTAAGGTAGGTTAAAACAATTAACTTGTGGTACTGTATGTAGTATAGGATGAGTATTTTTTTTATTATAAACTGTTATTTGTGTTATAATATTTGGTTAAAAATTTTAAAGTCAGCAATGTGATACCAACTCTAATTCAGCAACATATTGTGTTTTCGGGCTTGTGTTTCAGATAAAGTTTGCTAAAAAATGGTGACAAATATTAGAAATTAATTTTTCTGAAATCTTTGTCTTAACATGGACCACCGATTTTTGCTTGTCTGAGTATTGAATTAAAATATTTTTTACTTTTCGCCCTCCCTACTATTTAACACTAAAATATTCAATTTGACTCACACACAAAAGTAGGCACGATACTTACCACAAAGGGCTTTTATCCAGAGGGAGCCATATTCTCCGCAATCCTCGTCGGAATCCTGAGCTGTTGCCATCAGCACGAGGCACGAGACAATAATTGCAAGCAGAATTTTCATATTTACGTCTTTAACAATTTTTTCTTAATCTGTCGACGAGAAGAGATAGTTATCATTCGTTAAACCAGGGGCTAATAAACTTTTAAGGTAACGGAACACTCATCAAAACCCTTTTATTTTATGGAACACCGCATGAAATTATTGCAAATGAAAGACACTAATTTAAATAAGAACAAAAAATTTTTATCAGAAATATTTCAAAAACGAAACACTTCCCTTCTTTCCTTAAACTTTTAACGTGAGGAATGAAATTGTTTCACTGTTTAATTTTGCTTTTTACGAAGTCTGTTCAAAAAGTATCAAACCTTTGGATGGCAAAAACACATTTATAAATTTGGACGGCCAGAACACTAATCCCCCTTCAAAGTAGTCTCCTTGGTAATAATGTACACACTTCTCCCGTCGCTTTTGACGTTGTTAGAAACAATTCTGGAGAGCCGTTTTTGGAATGGTAAGGGGGCCGTAGCGTTCCGCATGATGTCTTCTGTTGGCTGAAATCGGTTCCCTTTTAGCGACAATTTCAGCTAGGGAAATAGCCAAAAGTCACACGGAGCCATGTCGGTTGAACGGGGAACCTGGCGATGCACAGGAATGCTGTGTTTGGTGAGGAAACCCTCAATCTCAAATATGCAGAATGGGCAGATGCGTTACCATAATGGAGGTGCCAAGATTTCGCTGCCCACAGATCCGGTCGTTTGCGCCTCACAGCTTCACGAAGACGGCGAAGAACCTCCTGGTACAGTGGCGTAGCCAAGAAGGGAGATAAGGGGGTCATAACCCCGCCATAAGGAATTTTTGGCTATACAAAATTTATATTCTTCACTCAATTATCACGCACCCGTATACATATATGTGAGTTGCAGAAGTCGTAACCCCTCCCCCATGAGAAACTTCTGTCTACGCCACTGTCCTGGTAGTACTCTTTTCTAATAGTTTGGCCTTCTGATGCATACTCATAATGTAACACACCCCGGGAGTCAAAGAGTACGCTCAACACTTTATTGTGGACCTTGGCGTGCTGTTTTTTGGTCTCGGGAATGAGGGATGTTGCCTCTGTGATGATTGATTGCATCTTTGTTTTTCTGGGTTGTACCCATAAATCGATCGTTTCCGAAAACCTGCTGAATCTTGCGAATGGTTAACACTTGGGTGTCGTTAAGCTTTTCACAGTCCCGCAGTGGTCTGGGCGCTAAACTCCATTCCGATAGGTACACGGCAAGTGAAGCAGCATCCGGCTTAGCCAGTGCTTGGGAGGGTCCACTCCCTCTCGGCTCGACTGCTGTGGGACCATGTACGCTAATGGGAGCGGGTACACGTAAAAATCTATCGGGGTTCCAATGTCCTCCCAGTTGTTAAGCGATTCCTCCGGGGGTGCCGATTTCAAGGGGTGGGTCCCTCCTATGGAAAATGAGGGGACCCCGGGCTAAAGTCGGACTTCCTCCCACCGGGGCCCACTAAAACTGGAAGACGCAGCCATCTGCCCATCGCCTCCCTACCCGGGGGATCTGGCACTGCATGCGGTAGTTAGAGGACATAAGCAACAACAACAACAAGTTTTTGACAAATTTGATGCAATATCACTGCTCCAAATTTTCTGTCACTGTCAAATTTTCTGTTCACACTGAAATCGGACGACAGTTCACCACAAGCCTGCACTCTTTGGCCGATTGCTAGCGACTGGCGCTTTCTGCGGGCGGGGAAAAAAAATCATGACCGCGCATGAGGGTCTTCTCTACCTCTACACTGAAGGAAATCTTTCGCGCTTCATTAGTTTACGCGGGAAAAAATAAGGTTTGATAATTTTTGAACAGACCTCGTAGTTTCGTATTATATCCGACAGTTGTATGCGCATGTGGCATGCTTGGGGTAGTATCCAATCTTGAACTGAATTTGTTTTTTGTATGACAAAAAACCTGTTTTAGGGGGCAAAGTTAAAATAGCCTTTGAGACACAGACTGAAATGTGCATGAACTGTGACGATCTATGAGATTGCATCGTAATCCAAGACAGCTATCCTTTGATTATCAAGAATATCAAGATCCGGAGAGTTCATCTGAATAAGATTGCAGGAGATTTAGATGGTGTCCAGATTTGATATTTCTCATTGCATTTGGTAATTCCCATGCGTTTTCTCGTAGAATGTTGCAGAAGAGTGGAAAATAGGGATGCACCGAATACCATATTTTGCCGAATAACGAATATCTAATATTCGGTTAAAACTCTAACCGAACATTCGGCCGAATACCAGATATTTGATTAAAATTTATTAAACTATTATTAAACTTTAATTACAATGATTAATTTAATTAGTTTGCTTTTAAACAATATTTAATATTTCATACGGTGTAAAACTTCAGAAATTAAAATACTGTAAAATTTAATATCCAAGTGTTTCCTTTATATATTATTAATCACATTTTTAAATATTTCTGAAATGATAATTTTTTTTTACCTGCATATTTTATTTTTGAAAAAGCAGTTAATCGATTTTACATATTTATGAACACTTATTTTAATAAGTTTTTTTTTTTTTGTTGTTGTTACGGTTTCATATATCAATGAGTTAGTAATAGTTAGGTTAGTGTAATGTGTGTCATAAAATTTAAGAAAAATTGAAAAACAACAAACTTAAATTTAACATGTGAGTATTTTCTCTTACATTAAAATCACTTTGAATGTGATGCTAGTACGTAATAGTTTGAATTAATTTTGCACTATGATACAATAGTTTTCATTCATGGTATAAAACAGGTACGGGTAACTTTTGAAAAGTTGCAGACTAAACTATAAGAAGTTAATGATGTCGCGGGCCATTGAATTGGGATTTATATGGATATTATACAGGTTTTGATATGCTCCGCTGGCCGGATCAAAAGCTGTGGCGGGCCACATCTGGCCTGCAGGCTAGATGTCACCCATATAGGGTATAAAAACATGTGTTTGTTTATCAATGGTCTTAAATTATTTAAATTTGTTTACTATTCAGTTGCCGAATATTAAAAGTATTCGGCTGAACCGAATATTCGGTTTGTCTGCCGAGTAGGCAATATACCGAATACTAGCGGAATATTCGGTGAATCCCTAGTGGAAAACATTCCCGGTAAATTCCAGAAATTTAATTGTATCGACGCTAAAAATAACCTGCTCGATTTTAATAGCTCTGTAGTGCTAAAAAGAGGTGGAAAATGTGAAATAACAGCCGTTGGTTATAGAATATCTTAATATGCACGTATACGTCTTAACATGCACAATAATATGCACGTATAGCATTTTTAAAAATGCTATACGTGCATATTATTGTCGTACCGTGATGTTATCTGTTATATAAATGTGAAAGTTTGTTTGGGTGGGCTCGACGGCGAGAAGTCTATGAAAAGTCCAGATGGAGGAGGACATGTATGGTAACAAAAAAGCCAAAAAAGAAAGGTCCTTTTTAATAAGGTAGGGCACGGCTAGGGAATGCAATCCCGATCCCGCGCTATTTTCACGCCACTTTCTCAATAAATAGAACGAAAATTTTTGAATATTCATGTCTCTTATCTAACAATAAACGAATCAGTAATTACAAATTTTAATTTAAAGTTTTATTTTTTTAAATATCTTCCAATGGGAGTCTGGATCCAACATCTAAATCGAAATTTTTCGCAAACTTCCAATCCCAAATGAACTGAAATATTTCATACTCATTGATCTCTTAGCGAACAGTCACGAATTAATTATAAAAAAAAATAATTTCAGTTTTTATTTTTTTTAATTCACACATTTAATTATTTTACTAAAATTAAATCTAGACCAGCAAATGATTCATCGGATTGGTTCGATTTTGTACGATCTTTTTTCAGCAACTCATAAAATAACGTTAAGTGCGTGAAAGCAGTATTTATAAATTGTATTTTTCTGTAAATTGCTGATTTTTAGCAACTAACATAACTAATACTAATATAGTGAGACATAACTTAGTATATCATTCTGAAAATCATGATTATAATTTTCATATTTCTGTAAGTCGTATAAGTTATCTCATAAGATTAATTATTATTATTAAAGTTAAACTTCATAGTGCTTAAAATAATACTTTATTTTTCTCTGTTGAAATAAAGTCCTTAGCTAAATGACATGCCAATCCCGCGGGATTGCGGGATCCCGCGGGATCAGTCAATTTCAATCCCGGAATCCCGCAAGACGAAAAACAGTGCGGGATTGCATTCCCTAGGCACGGCTTGAGGCATATCGCGTTGGTTGGAGAAATCTTCAGAGTCGGAACGACGCCCAACATTCCTGTGTCATTTGGCGACGCCCAAAAGTCGCCAAATGACACAGGACGATGGCATCACAGTCCTAACTGAGTCCTAACATACACATTTAAACTAGGCCGGCAGATCTCAAGAATCTTCTTCGAAGTCGCCACAGGTAGTCTGCCGTACTCAAGCCGAGGACGTCAGACGAGATAAACCAACCAAGGAAAGTGACCTCAGAACCTTCCGCCACGGGCCCAGTATGAAGTGATCAAGGAACGTAGAAAGATGTTAAAGAAATGATAATCATATATGGCTGAGGTGCACATCGACCCAACATCCCAAGTTATTCGTGAGCTCAATCCAATGCACCGTTTAGACGGCCGGCGCACATTCAAGAATATCCGTCCATTAGGCCATGATGCAAAAGAAAGCTTTTTCGCAGCCTTGTAAAACAACTACATGTTCTATACACCCCCAAATCCACATAGGTCGCGCGAAGGCGATCTATAATATAAACACCCAATTTGAGCTCCATCGAATGCACCGTTTAGTTAGGGAACGATCGTGTTCACACTCATACGCACACATACGTACATGCATCTCGTAAAAATAGCATCCATGAATTCAGAAAACACCAAAGCGTGCAAAATCTCGAAGTCGAGTTTTTCCATGATTACGATAGTTTCCTTGCGTGATATTTGTTCGGAAAGTATAAGTATTGACCTATCTGTGATAATATGCTTCGCCGCTTTCCCTTGAAACTTTTCTGGAAACACTCTATCAACCTGCTAGTTTGATATGCAATTAATGTAACTTCGGACGATCGCGCGTAACTCACAGAAATGGGGTAATTTATTGGTAAGCCAGCAGACACAGGCGGAGTTTCCAATATTCGCTGTCAAAACACCCAATATGCGAAGTCATCCATGACAGTCACGTTTCTTATTTTTTCGATTCTTTTTGGTTTCTTGAATCCAACGACAGCTTGCATAATATCCGTATCGAATGTTTTAACGGTCATCCACAATTGAAAAGTGTCCTGAATAACAAATGATTATTATTTGAATTGGAAGTTATTAAAAATAAAGTTCTCGCGTTTTATAAGTGTTGGGTGTCACTTTTCTATAAAGGATTGGGAACCTGGGGGTATATATTTCTGTAATTAAAATAAATGTCATTATTTTCTTTAGTTTTTTTTCCCAAAATACAATATGAAACAAATAGTTGAATTCAATTTCATGTGATGATTGGCTGTATGGAGATATAGAGCTCTAAATCCATTAGAATCAGACTACGTTATAAAGATTATAATTAAGTTCCTCATCGTAGCTTAACGTCTACGTTAATTGTAGTTACTAATATTAGCTACTCTCCTCATTATTATTAAAAAAACACTAAAATATTTTTATTTTTTAATTAAAAAAAATTTTTTTTTTGGTTCATTTTCTGAGAATGTCGTCAAATGTCGTGGGCGATTCATTGAATATTACACAGACTGTCATTCAAAAGAGGATGATAAAAAAAAATTGAAAATCTTGTTGGCAAAGTAAAAATTATTTTGGGCGTATAGGATAATTTAACACGACTTAAAACCAGTGGCGTAGCCAAGCGGGGGGGTTGGGGGGTCACAACACCCCCATGAGGAATTTTTTTCCATACAAAATGTATATTCTTCACTCCCTTATCACACACACGTATACATATATATGGGTTGCAGTAGTCACCCCCCCCCACACACACACACACGCATTGAAAAATTTCTGGCTACGCCGCTGCTCAAAACAATTATTATCGATGTTTTCATCATGTTTTTTCCGATTTCTTTAGCTTTGTAAATGTTTAAATCCACCTATAGGTTTTGTCTAAAAAATTTAAAAAATCCAGCAAGAGAAGCATAGTAGAGACACGGAGAGGAAAGATAACAGATACTTGCCTGAACTTCTGCAGCGACCGAAATACGATAAGCATAATGTAGGGGGTTTTACCTCGTTTTATAAGGTTCCTTTAAACATCTCAGGTTGTACAAGGAAAAAATAAAATGCGCACGTAATAATTTGAGGAGGAAAAAGTCACGAATGAATAGCATTTTCATAAAAAAAATAGTTGTGGGATATCGAAATATCCACAGTGAGAAAATGGCATGTGTTCACCCAATTTTTTCACTGTTTAAACAGATTGCAGCTCATCTGAATGAACAGGAAACAGTCGAAAATGACCTTGCAGTGGGACACGGAGATGTTCACTTCCCGAACTTGTATAGTGTAGACCAACTTTGCCGGGCCGTTATTGGTTGTATAGTACTATTGTGTGTATAGTACTTGTAGTTTTTTTTAACCCTTTGAGGCGCAACTCTTTCCCAATGCTGAAAAAAGGGCAGCCGTTGCCATCCCTCGGCTTAACGACCAGCAAGAGGGTGGACGATCGAAACGTTCATCGCGTGCCACAGATCGAGAGACCCTTTTTGGACGACAGCTAGCTGTGCCGCACAGCCGTCAAAAAAGGGTCTCTCGATCTGTGGCACGCGATGAACGTTTCGATCGTCCGCCCTCTTGCTGGTCGTTCAGTCGAGCGATGGCAACGGCTGTCCTTTTTTCAGCATGGGGCAATCTATCCAGCTGTTCTCGCATTCTTCCATTTTTCAGCAGATGTCAGTGCTGTTCAAAAGAATCGTGACCCTTTTTTGACGGGAAAGGACGTGCTAAACAGTAAAGGATTCTCGTGGAGCTCTGTCACCCGCCACTATTTTTATAGAAATCAAATCTATTCTTCGTAACTGGCAACAGTCAAAACGTCAGCGTTGGGTGTTCTCAGAGCGGGAACACTGCGCGTTAAAGGGCTAGAAAAAAATAATTCTTTAACATTTGACGTTTACGGGTATGTATATTATAGGTCATGGTCACATGGCCTGTATAGAAATTAGTGTGTGCAGATCTGATAACATGTTCACAGTGTTGTATAAAAAATTCTTATACATTATGGTCTACGGACGCAAATCATTTAAAATCTGCTGGTGTCTATTGTTCATTGAAATAACTTCAAATTGGGTATTCATTTTATGATGAGTATTTATGTATACCAATTCGGTGTTTATGTATACCAAAATCTACTGGGTGTATCTAAATTGTCTCAACAAAATACTATGGGAGATTGGGCACATAATAAGGAATCAGAATCACATAGCAATGTGGGGTCAAAAACGTTGTCTTCATGTAGCTGTTCATAATCACTTTGGAAAGGGTGCAGAAACAACAGTGAACTTTCCGACCATCGTTGTCAAAAACTAATCTATTTTTTTCAGAAAACATGTGATTAAAATTCGTAGTCTAAAAATTCTACTTTATTTCTTGGATGATATTTTTGGAGACAGCCCACTGTATACGAAACTTGCTTAAGAAATTTGACAAGCACTTCAACACTTTTCCTAAAGTGATTATTAACAGCTACATGAAGACTGCGTTTCTGACCCCACATTGTTATGCGATTCTTCTTCCGTATTATGTGCCCTATCTCCCATAATATTTTGCTGAAACAATTTAGATACATCCTGCATATCGTCACACAACATATGTAGATTTTGGTGTGTGTAAGTCTTACAGTTTTTGTAAAGGCAGGGCCGTAGCGCTGTGGGCTACGGCCTAGTACCCGTAGCGCTGTGGGCTACGGGTGGATCACCTCCCGTGAGGCAGATTACCCAGCTTCTTTACCTCAAAAACAAAGCCGTGATAAAAGTCACTTTAATCCGTGTTTGAGGTAAAGAAGTAGACATCGTAAAGTGGCACACTTTTACATTTTATTTTAACAAAATTAAACAAAACAAAAAAAATCTATCAACTAAATTGTATCCCAAAATGAAAGCCAATGTTATTTATAGATTTCGTGCCTTATAGGATCATAAACAAACCATCGAAAATGAAACGCTAGGGTTTTGCAAAAGTGAAATAAAAAAAGGAAAAATAAATGGAAACGAAAAATTGCTTTTAAATAAAGCAGGTGCAGAAATAAAACTTTACAGGCGAAGCGAAGAAAATCCGAATCGAAAGTGCAAAGAATAAATTTTGAACACGGATGAAATTTAGAAATAATTAACAATTAAGTAATTGATAATTAAAATAAGATATGTGATGATCTGCATCACATATATCTCTCCAACACCCACAAATATATATATATATATATATATATATATATATATATATATATATATATATATATATATATATATATATATATAGCGGGTGATCCAAAAGTCAGGACAAACAAACCAAAAGTCAGGACAAAAAATTCATTCAAAGAAAGCAAATAATGATAGAAAATTGCGGTTTGCACAGGTGGTATAGGGTAAATAGGTATAGGGTATGATGGGTTTTTTTTTTTTTTAATAACAAGAAAGTTTGTAGTTCCAAATGTTACCGGTAGGTGGCGCTGACGTGCACAATGGGAACCAAATTTCCAATTAAAAAAATCCGAAATCTCTGTAATGCTTTCTATGCAAACTGCAATTTTGTATCATGATTTGTTCTTTTTAATGAATTTTTGAACTTTTCACTAGCTTTTGCTGCATCCTGGGTGCACTAAAGTTTAAAAATTCATTTAAAAAGAGCAAATCATGATAAAAAAAATTGCAGTTTGCGTAGAAAGCATTACAGAGATTTCGGATTTTTTTTAAATTGGAAATTTGGTTCCCATTGTGCATGTCAGCGCCACCTACCGGCAACATTTGGAACTGCAAACTTTCTTGTTATTAAAAAAAAAAAAAAAAAAAAAAAAAAAAAAAAAAAAAACCCATCATACCCTATACCTATTTGTGCAAACCGCAATTTTGTATCATTATTTGCTCTTTTTTAATGAATTTTTAAAGTTTGTCCTGACTTTTGGATCACAGGGTATATATATATATATATATATATATATAAGGATATAACCTGAAAAGACCAGCAACCTAGACATACATTACACTACAAAATAAGAATATTACCAAAAGAATCTTGCAATGAATATAACTTGAGTAGTAACATAGTTAAATACAAATGTGCAAAACACGTCGACATGTATGAAAATTTCAAGCATGACTTACTCAATGCAGTTCAGCAGTCTCTATCTGCTCAATTGTAACTTTAGTTTTCCTGTAAATAGTCCGTTGCAACATAGACTTAATAGTCCAGTGCAATTTGCATTGAATGTAAATGTTCAGTAGGTACCTTGTAACATTTTATGTCCACATATATCAGGTAATACATTCTCAACATAAATGGCTTCTTAAAAAAAAAAAAAACAAAAAAAAAAAAAAACATGCAACCTTTTCAAAAAATAATACATACACAACAAAAGTAAATACAAATCAGTTTCAAATTTCAATAACCTTTTAACATTGACATATACTATATATATACACAAAATGATTTTTTTTTTTTGTAAACAGCCACAGTATTAGCAAATTTTAAGTCGAGAATAGATACACATCATACAGTACACTGTCTGAAGTGTACATCTTTAAAAATATTGACCCAGCCAGATAGAAGCAAGATATTCTACAACAGCATACTAAGCAATGTGACATACACTCATGTCCATAAATTAAGGATAATGAAGTTCAGGCAAAGAAAGAGAAAGAAGCAAAACAAATTTGACTTATTTGTAAAGTCTATTTATTAAACAAAAAGTAAAGAGCAAAAAAGATGCTATATGTTTGACATAATTAATAAAAATTGCAAGTTTTACTCCCTTGACCCAATTTCAAAAAAGAACCTATTTACAAAAAACAGTATAACATGGTTAGTAGGATGGTTAATAAGGAGTATGTCTCCCGGACGATGCAATACAGGCCTGACAACGCCTAGGCATGCTGAGTATCAAATGATCAATCTGATCTTGGGGAGTATTACACCACTCATCAAGCAATGCACTCCGAAGTTCCGGTAGACAGGTGGGAGGGGGTTGACGGGCTGCAATTCGTCGGCCAAGCATATCCCACACATGCTCTATTGGATTCAAGTCCGGTGAGTATGCTGGCCAATGCATACGGGTGATATCCTCCGATTGAAGGCATTCGTCTACAATGTTTGCACGGTGAGGACGGGCGTTGTCATCCATAAACACAAATTCAGCACCCATGGCGCCCCGAAACAAACGTACATGTTGTTCCAGAATGACATCCCGATAGCACCACCGTAACGGTGTCTTTCAATGGTGTTCTCTTGGTGGTAACGGGTACCTGGCGCTCTCCAGATGAATGTCCGGCGAGAATCAGACTCCAAACTAAACCTGGAAAACATCACACAAGACCACTGTTGCGGTGTCCACAATGCATGCTCTCTACTCCAGGTTAATCGCAGGCGACAGTGAGTTGCGGTAAGTGGAACACATCTGACAGGCCTACGAGAGTAGTGAAATATGGAGAGTACTGCGCCACTCACATTCCGGAGGAGCAGAGGAGCAGGTATTGCGCAACGGGCGGAGCAGAGGTTACGTAATCCACGATGTGCTAAGAGGGGGGGTGGAGTTGAGTGACAGCTGATGGAGGAGAATTTGGTCGGAGCAGGGGAGACGGAGTTGAGTGACAGCTGGTAGATAAGACAGAAGGGTACAGATTTCTTTTTCTTGCATCATTCCTAATAGAGGGGACTCGGAAAAAAGTTTAATTTTTTTTCTAATAATTACCGACTACAACTATTTATGTAGAGACCGTTTTGCAAAGTATAAAAGAGATGTGATTATGAAATAGGAAGTAATTGTAAGGATGACTTCAACGAGTGAAGTTGTTGGAGTTGTATGTATGTATGCATGCATGTGCGTTATTCTTACTTTGATTTACAATTTTACGGGTAACGATAAATTCGCGGTTGACTTTGTATTACACTTAAACGACACGGGAAACCTTACCTTTACGCTGTGATGACTTTGCGATTGAAAGTTAGCATAATCAATAACCGCATTTTATGTTGTAATGAAGAGGGCGTATCAGGATCCCGGCCACGAAGCAAGTTTTGGTGGTGTAAATGCTTTATACCGTGCTGCTCGAGGAAAAGTAAGCAAGTCGGAGATTCAGAAATGGTTGCAGGGTGTAGATGCATACTCTCTCCACAAACCAGCACCCAAGAAGTTTCCCACAAACCGTGTGATTGTATATTCGAAAGATCATCAGTGGCAAGCGGATCTGGTAGACCTATCCAACCTCAAAGACTGGAATCTTGGGTATAAATATATTTTATGTTGTATCGATATCCTATCTAAATTCAGTTTCGTGGCCCGCCTTAAATCGAAGCGAGGAGAGGATATTGTGAATGCTTTTAGATCCTTCTTTTCCGAACGCAAACCGCAAATTTTACAAACAGATCAAGGTACTGAATTCAAAAATGCAAAGTTTCAATCTTTTCTAAAACAACACAACGTGCGGTTTTTCACTACTTATAATAATACAAAAGCATCTGTAATTGAAAGATTTAATCGAACATTGAAAACGAAAATGTGGAAATATTTTACAAACAACCGTACTTATCGCTATATAGACGTATTGGATCAGTTGGTGTATAGTTATAATCACACCTACCATTCAAGTATTAAACGAGCCCCCGTTGAAGTTACAAAATCGAATGAGCAGGATGTGTGGTTTACCTTATATGGTAATATGGAAAACTTAACGAAAAAACCCTGCATTTTTAAAGTGGGAGATACTGTGCGTGTATCCAAGCATAAACTAACGTTTGAAAAAGGGTATGAAACTAATTGGTCGGAAGAACTGTTTACAGTAACAGAATGCGTGTTGAGAGACCCACCTGTTTACCGGATCAAAGACCTGATGAATGAACCTATACTAGGAACATTTTATGCACAAGAACTTCAAAAGGTACAACCTAAAGAAAAATTTGATATAGAAAAAATATTAAAAAAGCGCAATCGACAGGGTCGTTTGGAATACCTTGTTAAATTTAGAGGTTACCCTAAAAAATTTAATCAGTGGATCCCATCAACGGATGTTTTTGCTCTATAAATAAGACAGTTTTTAAAAAATATATCATTCTATCACCATGAGTTTCTACGTGACACTCCCTAGCGATAGCTCTCTCAATTATTTCCCTAATAGTAAAATTTCTGGTTTTAATCACTCGCCTACCCAAACCGTTAGAGTTGAATGGTGAATGGGAAGTTGGCTTAACTGAGTTGATTTACCCTCACATGTGGAATAATGTTATAGAGAAACGAAATGAATATGAATATGATTTAGGGAGTGGAAGTTTTAAAAAGGTTGCGGTACCTTGTGGATATTACGAAACCCCCAGTGATATTATTAAAGTGATGAACTATCAAAATTTTCATGAGAAAATTGTTTTGAACTATAACAAACACACTAAGAAAGTGAAAATTAGTTTAAAAAAAGATGCACGTTTGAAATTATTATCTGGAATGGCTGAGTCTCTAGGTTTTTCACCTGGGGAAGTAACTGAAACTACCGTACCTTCTTATTATCCCCGAGTGTTTGAAAGTCCCTTCATAGCAGATCCAAATTATGATAACCAATTGATCTATCTCTACACGGATATTATAGAACCATCAATGGTAGGAGATGCGTTTGCCCCACTATTGCGTGTGATTACCGTTAAAGGAAAAGATGGGGATATGGTTCACGAAATCTTTGACCGCCCTCACTATCTACCGCTCGCAAGAAAAAATTTTCAGACGATTGAAATAGTTATAAGGACCCACACAGGGCAACTTATTTCATTTGAACGTGGGAAGTTGATCGTGAAGCTACACTTTCGCCAAAAGTATCTCTCGTGATGTATGTACCTTATAAGTGTTGTTATAAATCCTTTGAGGATTATTACACGCATCAAACAGGTGGAGGACTAAACTTTTATCAAGGCGTACCACTACAGAAAGGGTATGGATTTGGTGGACTCTTCCGATCTCTTTTTAGAGCAGCAGTGCCTCTTTTTAAGTCAGGGGCTAAGGCTGTCGGGAAGCAATTACTACACAGTGGTGCGAATATAATAAATGATTTTACTAAGGGCGAAGACATTAAAGTAGCTGCGAAACGACGCCTCAAAGAAGCTGGTCAGCAACTTACAGACAAAGCGGCTGCTAAAATGAAGACTATGATTGGATCTGGACGTAATAAAAAGAGGAAGCGATCTGTAAAATCCGTCAGTAGACGCCGAACCAAGAAGGTGAAAGCACACGATATTTTTGCTTAATCATGTCTGGTTTAATTCATAAAGACTCAGTACCTTGTGCTAAATCCGAGTTGGACTTATTTGTACTTCCTCCCACACAAACTGCAATTGAAAAAGGACAGTTTATCGAATATCACCCCATAGCTAATATTAGAGATGGCGGTCCCGTGGAATTTAATATATCTAATAGTGGAGAGGAGTATTTAGACTTATCTTCTTCACACCTGTACGTAAAAGTGAAAATTACAAAGTCGGATGGAACTGATCTGGATGATAAAGATGCCGTGGCTCCCGTTAACTTATTTTTACAAGCCCTGTTTTCCCAAGTGGATGTTAGCCTGAATGAAAGAACAATTTCCACTTCTACCAATAGTTATCCCTTTCGTGCATACATTGAAACGCTATTGAATTATGGAGAAGATGCCAAGAAAAGTTTGCTCACCTGCGAGTGTTTTTACAAGGATACAAATCTGACCGAAGCAAATCCTAAGGCAACAATCAACATCAACGAAGGACTCAAGAAACGTTATGAATTGACTTCTGAGAGTAAAACCTTAGACATGATCGGTCAATTACATTGTGACATTTTTCAACAAAATAAGCTTTTATTAAATTTAGTGGATATAAAAATAAAAATGATTCGGAGTCATCCTAAATTTTGCTTAATGTCTCCTACAACTGACGTTGAGTATAAAGTAATATTAGAACATGCCTCCTTATTTATTAGAAAAGTAAAGCTAAATCCTGCTGTCTCTTTAGGACATGCCAAAGCTTTGGAGAAAACTTCTGCAAAATATCCGATTGATCGTGTAATGTGTAAATTTTATTCAGTATCTGCAGGAAGTTGGTCATTTTTACAAGATAATGTTTTTTTGGGTGCCTTACCAAAACGCGTAATTGTGGGCTGTTTAGACAACGCCGCAGTGAACGGACAGTATAACTTAAACCCGTTTTTATTTCATCATTATCAAACAACATATTTTTCAATATTCATTAACGGGCAACCAGTACCATCGCGCGCATTAGAATTAAATTTTGAAAACAACAGTTACATACGTGCCTATCATCGATTATTTTCAAGTTTTAATAACGACAAAGGTCTCTACCTAACACGTGAAGAATTTGCAAAAGGACATACATTATATGCATTTGATTTAAGTGCAGACTTGTGTGACGGTCCCCATTTGAATTTACAACAACAAGGAAATTTACGATTGGAAATTAAATTTGGCGAAGCCTTGGCCAAGACGATTTCAATATTTATCTATGCGGAATTCGACAACGTAATTGAAATTACAAAATCACGGAATGTTTTATGTGATTTTCCCAATTAAGAAGAATGAATACTGTTCAACTGTATGATGTTTTATCCCGAGATAAATGTATAAAGAAGTCCTTTCTACATGTATATGCAAGCGACCAACTACCTAAAAAAATTACAAAGTATCCTGCATGTCTAATCGTGAATGTGGACACGTCTAAAAACGCAGGAACACACTGGTTAGCAATCTACATGGAGTCAGCAAATTCTTTAGAGTTTTTTGACTCATATGGTAATGCACCCAATTTTTTTAAAGGATCTATATTGAACTTTATAAACAGATACAAGCATGTGAATTACAATCCCTTAACTCTTCAAAGCAATGTAACAGCTGTGTGCGGACAATATTGTGTGTATTATCTTTACTCCAAGTGTAGAGGGAAAGCTCTAAATCAAATTCTCTCACATTTTACATCTAAAAATATATGTAATGACAAACGTGTGTATAATTTTGTAGCCAAACGATTTCATGTACATGTGAATTTTTATCAATAAAAAAACTATTTAAACTGTACTCACTGTGTTTGTTTTTCATTTACGATGGACTTCCCACGTTTCGCAGACCCGTTCTCGCTCATCCTCAGTGGAGCTACTGGTACGGGTAAGACGTATTTAGTGCGGGATTTGATAAAGTTTAAGCGAGAAATGTTTTCAATTGTTCCCGATAAAATCGTTTATTTTTACAGTATTTATCAACCTCTATTTGATGAAATGAAAGACGTGATATTTGTGGAAGGGTTTCCTAGCAATTTTAAAGAGTATTTGGGAACGCATACTTTATTTATACTTGATGATTTAATGAGTGAATGTGGCAGTGATAAACGCCTAACTAACCTTTTTACAAAGGGAAGTCATCACTTAAATATTAGTGTCATTTTTATTACACAAAACTTTTTTCACAAAGGTAGAGAAATGCGCGAAATAACTTTGAATGCACAGTATTTAATACTATGTAAGAACCGTAGAGATATGGCTCAAATCACGCATTTGGGAAGGCAATTATACCCCAGACATGTAAAAGCTTTTGAAGAAATTTATGCAGATGCCACTCAAAAACCTTACTCTTATTTACTTATTGATTTGCGAAGTGAAACACCTGAAAATATGCGCCTTAGAACATGCATTCTACCAAATCAGACGCAGTATGTTTATCAGATCAAAAATATATAAGTAGACGTATTTGGAAATTTTATTCAGTGTGAAACATGACACTAACCAGTCAACAGCTTAAGCAGCTGGAGTTAATTAAAGCGTGTCCGCAAAAATTACGAAGTAGTCTTTTAAAAAAGTTACCCTCTACGGCTATAAAAGCTATTTGCGAATGCAGTCTGAATGTTTTGCGAGGGAATATTCCTTTAAAGAAAAGTCAAAAGAGTTGTTTAAAAAAATATAAAGGTACACTACGAAAAATTGCAGATAAAAAATCGCCGCTTTTTTTAAAAAAAAAGATAATAATTCAGAGAGGGTCTGGACTTCTTAGTGTTTTAATACCTGCAGCATTATCGCTTCTTACGGGTTTAATTAAAAGATAACCCACCATTAAAAAAAAAAAAATGCAGTATGCAACAAAATATACTTTGGTTCCCGAAACGTCTTTATCGAAACATACACCTTCCCCGCAGCAACTATCGGAGTTTGATAAACAAATGTCTAACATTTTAAATAGCTCCTTAAACGATTATGAAAAAATTCAAAAGTATTATGAAATTCTAAAACGCAAGATGAAATTAGAAGATTTTAACTTACCATGGCTGACTTCTCAAGAAGCATCACAAGACTCACCTCCTACAGAAAAAAGTCAATTGTAACCAGAAAAAGAAGAAAAACCAAGAGAACGAGAAGAGCCTGCATATTATTCCGAAATAATAAGTTCGGTGCCTGTCAGACTGAAAAATCAGGCAGCTAATTTAATAAATATATTGAAAAAACATCCTGATATTATATCATGGAATGAAAAAGGAGAAATCGCTTTTAAAAATAAGCACACTCCCTCTTCTAATATAGCAGATCTTATTCATCTTATTTTTACAGATAGAAAAAAGACAGATTTACCAGGAAAGGACATTTTTCTAGAAAGTTTAAAGGAATTGAACATACCGTCTCAATTCATTAGAAATAAAAATTTGAAAATGGTTGAAGAAGAACGTTTGTTAAAACCATCAACTTATTCTGATGTAAAATCAAAACAATTTATTGCAACACCTACTCAACAGCGAAGAAATGTTCGCAGAAAGTATTATAAAGATTTTGTAATTATTCCGAAATGGGAAGATTATAAATAAAAAAATATTCTTTTATTAGATATTGTGTATGTGTCATTCTTTATCATTTTCAAAATTTTATAAATAAACATATATGTTATAATTAAAACTTAGCAATAAAATTATAATATTTCATCTTACTAATTATAGCACTTGAAAATATTTCTAACTAAATTTATTTTAACAATTACACTATTTTATAAAACAATAAAATAAATAAAAACAAACACATATGTTACAATTAAAACATTAAGCATGAAAAGATATAACTTAGTAATAAAATTATAATATATCATCTTAATAAGTATAGCATTATTAAAGAGTGATTAAACAACCGTTATTTTAGAAATAAAACATTAAGAATAAAAAAAAGTTATAATTTAATAAAAAACGACGCTTTGCAAGTAAATGAAACTAGGTGGTTGGAACCTTAGGAGAACTCCCCCCCTCCCCCTCCTTTTCCTTTATGTTTTCTCTTTTCACCCTATGAAAAGAGTGCACAGGATTCTATTGGCGTTCACGAAAAATAGTAAAGTAATTCTGTCTGTGTTCTTTGTTCTATGAGGAGACAGTCTGCTAAGTTGCAATACCCCTTCCCCATACCTACATTCAAAACGAATTTGTCAACAGCTTAGTAACAAATAAGTAACCCACGTTACTACAACAAGTTTTGGGGGGAAGACTGGCACCCTTCCGTGAATGATTGCTAAGCTTTACCTTCGATAAGGGATTTCTAAAGTTTAACCTTAAAAGTCATCTGTTAACATTGAGAAAATACTCTTAGCGATAATCTTTTTTTGCAAGTTAGCCAGCCAGGCACCGAGTAGTGTCTAAACACCTACAAAACTAGACCCTCTTTCTTCATAGTAAATTTCTGTGCAAACGCTGCGATTGCTTTTTTCTAGTGAAATATTTTATGTATGGTGAAAGTCACGTTCGAATTGTAACTTGCAGAGGACATTTGAAATAGCTTTCCCCTCGTACGCTTTTTTTTTTTTTTTTTTTTTTTTTAACCCGTGTAAACAAAAAAAAAATACACTACTCATTCATCACACATTAAAAAAATATTCAGTTAAAAGATTTATTTCAAACATACTCAATTCATTACATTTAAAAAATAAATAGAATATTTTACAATTTATACAGATAATTGTTTCTCAAAGAATCTTGTATATTCATTTACAGTTAATTGTGAAAAAAAGTCTTTAGAATAGTTACATGTACAATAATTGCGAATTATATTTTCAAATATTTGCACCATGTTCATATGTAAAACAACACTTTGTCCAATGTGGCGATATTTTTCACTGTCACTCGTGGTTAAACAACTATGTCTTGTTTGAGAGGGGTGATCAATTTTACACCCCAAACATTTATGCAAGCAGTTAATTTTACGAGACAATTCATTCAATAGTTCAGCATACAAGTGTTCTTTCGCCTCTTCGGATGTTACGTGAAAGGTGCTTTTACAGGATGTGGTACTTTGAACGAAGAGTAAAGGTAAAAAAATTTCAAACAGTGATTTTTGAAGGCACTCAAAAATCTCATTCGAAAACTTTTCGAGTTCTTCCAATTGACTGCGTGATAATTTGATATAGGTGGGTTTTAAAGTAAAACAGTCACCGTTACTGAATATTTGCTGTAATATGCACGTATTACGATCATGTCGGAAAACTGCAAGTTGGTTGTTTGCGATAAACGATGAATCACAGTGAAGCAAATTAAAGTGCGTCAATTTTTCGTCCAATTGAAGATATGTTGTTACACACATGCATACACCACGTCGCGTAGGAAAAGACTCCATTTGTGAATTTTCCACAAATTCTCGAATGTGTAATTTTACACCCTTCTGATCACAGTACACATTTACGAATGTGTTAGAACCGAGATTCCATGAATTTACAATCAAATCATGTGGTTTGCGATACAGCTGTTCCATCCAATCGTTGTTAGGAATGGAAAAGAAATCCATTTTTGCTTTCTTGGGTTTAGGTTCACCCACAATCATTTTGCGAAAAGTGACACTAATGCGTGGTTGCGTTTCAGAAGGTTTGGGTAATATAGCGTGTGAAAACAATTTGTTAGAGGGATCGCGCATAATGTACATCGAACCATGTTGCAATTCAAAAGCCGGTTCAAACTGCTTCCGTTTGAATTCAATTGTTCTTTGTGCACCAAAGCTAAGAACGACAATTGGAGATGAGGGATCTAATGATGTCTCATTATCACGATGCGCTCCGAGCTTTGAGCGACCGTCAGGATAATAATTAACGAGTGCATAATTAAATTCACAACTTACGGGTTTCTCAACATCATCTCGTAATTTTTGTAGCAAAGGAGTCCACGGTTCTGATTGAAGACTCGTACCCGAAAAGGAATATACCAGTTCTGGTGAATCTGCGAAAGCTATCACCTTTCGACTTGGTGTGTAGGTTCTTCCAGCAACAACTAATTTTGTAGAGTAAAACTTCAGCTGTAATAACTCGCTAAAAACAACATCGGCTTCAGACTTGAGTAAAAAATCAGGCATATATTCCACGTTGAGTTCATTCGCGGTAAATTTAACAGCAGACATATTTCACTTTGATAAAATAAAGCAACAAAAATAATTCACAAAAAAAGAATAAAACACGATTACCAGCAAATAAGCACGCCTCAGCAACGAGTAATACTAAAGAGAAGCTCTTTCCACGACTGAAAATGTGTTCCAACTGAAGAAATACTACCCTATTTATACAAGTTAAAAAGAAAAAAAGAATTAAAAAAATAACCACGTGATTTTTTCTTCGAGAACATTCCACACACCAACATGAATGAACAGGTTGGTTTTCCTGTTTACACAAAGATGCAATAGTTCTACAGAAATAAAAAAAACATAATCAACGAAATAGTTATAATTAGAAAACAATGCAATTCTTTATTTTATTAAATTGAAAAAATTAAATGTGTATTATCTTTCTTTATGAAAGTAAACCATTCCTCTCATTTAATGATACATTTATTCTAGAATATTCGAGAGAAGCGTAATCAACATCGAGCTATTTTTTTTTTTCATGTTCAGGCAAAACCATTTGCAATACTCCCCCTCGTATACTGCAATAGACCATTTTTCTTAGAAAAAAGGAATGTTCTAGAACATTGTAGTAAACAACTTAGAATTGCTTCACTTCTTAGACTATTTGACGTGCACACCTTTCTCCCCTCTCAAAAAATAGTTTTGTCTGTTACTTGCATCATAAACAAAAAACAGCCAGTTGCTTCACTTCTTAGACTATTTAGCGTACACACCTGTCTCCCCTCTCAAAAAAAATAGTTTTGTCTGTTCCTTGCGTCATAAACAAAACAGCCAATGAGAAACATTTCTACCTTCACTCACAAGTGGATTCTTCTAAATACAACCAATCAAAACAATTAATTAAGATATAACCAATAAGAAGCGATTTTTTACCTTCTACCCCTAGCAAATAAAAAATTTAATGTGTCCAAACTTGTCATATAAGCTGTATAAAAAGTTATTCTGCAGATTTTTTTTTCACTTTACTTTGAGAGAGCGAGAAGAATCAGACATAAAGAAAGAGTAATAATGGCAAGTCAAGATATTTCCGACACTGATGTAAGTATCTATTTTTTAAATTTCTACTTTTATTTGAATTTAAAAGATAGAATTTCTTTTTGATTTCTAATAATTATCATTTTTAACGAAAAAAATCTATGTGTATTGAATATTTATTGTTTATTTATTTATTTATTTATTTTTTCTTTCAGTTCGTTGATTTCGGCATCCCCATAGAGGAATTCAGGGCCCTCCTAGATGCTATTGAAGCAAGGGAACGGGGCGATTTGGCCACCCAAATAGATTGGACACAAAACCAAACCCCGCCGGATTTGACACGCGACTCAACGCATGACGTGGTTCCCCCTGCTGTTTCATTGGAAAGGAGTACTGCTTCATCCCATGTAAGTACATTTTATTTTTGAATGGTCAGTTTTGTTGTTGGGAAAAGGGGGGGGGGATTATTGTAATCGGGTTAGGAGAGGGGGTTAGACTTTCCGTTTTCCTTTTAAGAAAGGGTGGGTGCCTTTTTTCTATCAGTTTAACTTTTATAGTATAATCGCAGAAGTTTTTGTTCTTTTTAAAAAATAACGCGGGTATGATAATTTTAGTAATGAAAAAATGTGTGTAGTTTGAGATGAATGCTTAGTTGTTTACTTTTATTCTTTAACAGGTTTGCTCCACATGCAATAAATCCTTCACCCTGAAACGTAATTTAACACGCCATTTAAAGTGTCATAGCGGGCAGCAATCTTTTGTTTGCGAAGTATGTGAGAAAAATTTCACACAAAAGAGTAATCTGAATAGACATCTGTTAATTCACAGATCGGCGAAATTGCACCTGTGTAATATTTGTGAGAAGGCATTCACGAGAAAAGACGAACTTGAAGAACATCAGCTCACTCATTTGAAAGTGAAAAACCTTCATTTGTGTCGCATGTGTAATGCGCAATTTAGTGTTAAAAAAGATTTGCTAAAGCATATTCGGTTGTCTCACACCCCTCGGGATGAAGGCCCCAGTTCTTCCGAAGTTCCCCGTAACCGCGCGAAATTAAATCCGGGTCTAAAAGATGTTTTTGATAATTATAAAGTTTTTCCCGAAGACGAGGAGGAGGAGGAGGGTAGCGATTTATTGTTATTTTTAGAGAGGCGTTGTTTTTCAAAATTCACCCAACGTTTAACTGAAAAAATGGAGGAACATAGGGCCTTAAAATGGTATGTGAATGCTGATGTAGTGATGTCGCGTACTGGTGTAGATGGTCAAAGTGAAGAAATCACGGGTCATTTTCGCAGTACGTGTATTACTACATTAATGCCACATACTATTCCTCAAGGGTTGGAGAAAGCCAAAGAAAAAATTCTCAAAAGTTTTGAGGAATTTACTCAGAAGGGATCTGGGTGGATGTTCAAAAAAATTTCTTTTGTTGAACTATGTACTGTCAGGTACCACCCATTGGCACCTTGCAGTTACATCCCGCTACCACCTTATTTAGAAAGTAAAAAAGCTATTTTAAATATACACAATACAGACAATAAGTGCCTTGTTTGGTGTTTGCTCGCCCACAGATGCAATGTTCGCAGGGAAGACCATCCCTATAGAGTTTCACATTACCTCCCCTTTGAAAAGGACATTCATTTAGGCGATGTACCTTGTCCTGTCCCCGTTTCGGCTATTCCCAGAATTGAAAAATTAAATAATTTGCGTATAAATGTTTTTGGCTATGAAGAAAAGACAGTGTTCCCCCTTCATATATCTAGTAGAGATGATTTAAATTGCATTAATTTATTAGTCATCAGCAATGATGACTATCACCACTACTGTCTTATTAGGGATATGTCGAGGTTGTTGAGTGGCATAACAAATAACAATGGCAAATGTTTTTATTGTTTTCGATGCATGCATCGATTTAGCACCCGTACCCTTTTGGATAATCACACCCCTTATTGTTTAGAACATTCCTGTCAAAAAGTAACCCTTCCTTCTCTAAAAGATAAATTTTTAACGTTTAAAAATTACAATTATATGGAGACTGTCCCATTCGTCATTTATTGTGATTTTGAAGCACTCATGCAACCCATATCATCTGCCCAACCCGGTCCTCAAAATTCATTCACTGAAAAAATGAGTAGTCATATTCCATGCGGATATGCATATGTCATAGTGGGCCCCGATGGCAAATGTGTAAAGCCCATTTACTGTTATAGGAGGGAGGGTGCGGTTGATCATTTTCTCGAGAGAATGATTAAAGAAAAGGATGAACTATTCAAAATTTTGTCACGCATTGTTCCACTAAAAATGACTCGCGATCAAGAGCAGGCATTCCTTTCGGCTCGTAATTGTTATTTGTGTGGCAACCCCTTAAATAACGATCGTGTGAGAGATCAAGATCATTTAACTGGAGCTTATCGGGGGGCTCTTCATAATTCTTGTAATTTGAGGTTTCGGCTACGGAAAATTATCAATATCTATTTTCATAATCTGAAAAATTATGACGGCCATCACATCATGCAGGGATTGGGCAAAATTCAAAATCACACTTTTGATGTCATCGCCACAAACTTGTAGAAGTACATTACTTTTTCAATTAACAGCAGGGAGGAGAAAAGGGTCCATGTACGACTTCAATTTGTGGATACGATGCAATTTTTACCGGCTTCTTTGGAAAAACTCGTAGCCAACCTCACACCTGATCAATTCAAAATATTAAATGCAAACATCTCCTCCAATACTGACCTGCTCTTGCGTAAGGGCATATATCCATATGAATATATGACCTCATTTGATAAATTCAGTGAAACCCAACTCCCACCCATATCAGCCTTTTACAGCTCGTTGACTGATGAAAGTGTTTCAATAGAGGATTATCAGCATGCACAAAATGTGTGGAACACATTTAACATCCGTAATTTAGGGGAGTATCACGATCTTTACGTGAAATCAGATGTGTTACTGTTAGCAGATGTATTTCAGAATTTTCGCTCTATATGCAAATTGCATTACCAAATTGATTGCGCGCACGTCCTAACCTCCCCGGGACTCGCCTGGCAAGCGTGCTTAAACATGACGAATCAGCCTCTCGAATTATTCACGGACATTGATATGCATCTCTTCATTGAACGTGGAATTCGAGGTGGGATATCCACAATAACTCATAGGTGGGCCAGGGCGAACAATAAGTATTTAAGGGATTATGACCCTTCTAAACCAACCTCCTACATTGTCTATCTTGATGCAAATAACCTCTATGGCTGGGCCATGTCTCAGCCCCTCCCATATGGTCATTTTGAGTGGTTTTCACCTGATGGTGTTGATGCACAATGGGTGTACTCTGTACCAGATGATTCAAATGTAGGGTATATCCTGGAGGTTGATCTCGAGTATCCTGCACGCTTGCACGATGCTCATAATGATTACCCTCTAGCGCCGGAGAATTTGGAGATCACGAAATCCATGTGGTCTCCATACACCGTTGAACTCGCCCAAAATTTCAATTATTCCAAATCAAACAAGTTAACTCCTAACTTGTATCCCAAACGTAATTATCTCGTGCATTATCGAAATCTTAAACTGTATCTCTCCCTCGGCCTAACATTAACATGGGTGCACAAGATTTTAAAGTTTCGGCAATCCCCTTGGCTCCAAAATTACATAGAGTTCAACACTAGCCAACGCAAAAACGCATCCTCAGCATTTGAAAAAGATTTTTTCAAATTGATGAACAACTCCGTATTTGGGAAGACCATGGAGAATGTTCGCAATCACGTGAACGTTCAACTGGTCAACCGAGTAGACAGGGTTGATAAGTTGGTAGCGGCGCCTACATTTAAAACATTTCGCATGTTTAATGACCATTTGGTAGGGATTGAACGTGTTAAAAAGACAATTGAATTAAATAGGCCCATTTATATTGGTTTTACAATATTAGAACTTTCGAAGCTACACATGTATAATTTTCATTATAATTACATTAAGCAAACATACGGTGAGCGCGCGACACTTTTATTTACAGACACTGATTCACTCACATACCATATTCACACAGAGGATGTATACAAGGATATGCTACAGCGGGCTGATTTGTTTGAAACATCTGATTACCCGGCTGATCATCCTCTATATAGCACAGTTAATAAGAAAAAAATCGGGTGCTTTAAGGATGAATCAAACTCTAGGCCAATAATCGAATTTGTAGGTCTTCGGTCGAAGATGTACTCGATATTGGCTAGTGATGATGTGCAGAAAAAAACTGCGAAGGGGGTGTCAAGGACAGTCATCAAAAAGAAATTACAACATCATCACTATCGGGATTGTCTATTTAATGCAATATCAAGCAGGCACGTACAATCTCGCATACAGAGTGATAGACATAATCTGTATACCGTAAAAAGTAATAAAATAAGCCTCTCTAGTTTCGATGATAAACGTTGGATTCGCGAAGATGGGATTCAGACCTGGGCCCATGGGAATGTTAATATTCCCAGCTAAATTTAATTTGTGCAATGCTCCCCCCCTCCATGTATACAGATTTTGCTTATCCTTTTTTTTCATTTCTTGAAGTGCATCTCTTTTTTTCTTATAATTCATTTTTTAACTAGTATTAACGAGTAATCTTCTTTTTCTTTTAATTATTCTTAAAACATACTTTGTTCAGTGAATCGAATAATCTTTATTGTAAATTGTATAATCAAGATCAAAGTTTCCACCTTTATTAAATTAATAATGCATAATATTGTCTGTATTTTTTTAATTGTAAATTTAACAGTAATGTAAATGGATCATAATATTGTCTGTATTTCTTTAATTGTTAACTTAATAGTAATGTAAATGATTTTAAGCAAAAAGTAAGAGTAACTTTTCATAGTGTAGAAAGTGTTCTAATATTGTGTACATAAAAATAGTCAATGGTAGCGGGTCAGTTCATACATAATTGTATATATGTACTTTAATTTAAAAAAATCAAAAAATGTCAAAAAAAATGTGAAAAAAATGCATAAAATTGATTGATAAAAAATATGTTAAAAAATTGTAAAAAAAAAATGTTTTTCTGTTTTATGTAAACGAGTTTATAGTAGACCTAAAGGGGATCCTTGTACTCGTGAAAAAAAAACAAGGAAATGCATCGAGTGACACTACGTCCTGTCTCCTTTACAAGGAGGCTAACGTGATGTGGAAACGTGCCACATTCTTTTAAAGTTTTTTTCAGATTTTCAAGATTGTACCCGACCGAATTTTTATTCATCAGCTGTCGCTCAACTCCGTCTCCCCTGCTCCGGTCGAATTCTCCTCCATCAGCTGTCACTCAACTCCACCCCCCTCTTAGCACATCGTGGATTACGTAACCTCTGCTCCGCCCGCTGCGCAATACCTGCTCCTCTGCTCCTCCGGAATGTGAGTGGCGCAGTACTCTCAATATTACACTACTTACGAGCCTATAGACCAATGTGCCCTAAACGTCTGTACACGGTCTGCCTTGAAACTGTCGTACCGGTAGCTGAAGAGAGCTGACGAGACAGGTCTGATGCTGTACTCCGTCTGTTTCTTTTGGAAGTAACTACCAAATAGCGGTCCTCATTCGGCGTTCTAACTCGGGGGCGACCTGTGCTGTAACGTCTACTCACATTACCATCCTCTTGGAATCGTTGCCGAAGCCTGGAGATGACACTCTGGGCGATTCCAAGTTCCTCGGACACTTCCAGCTGGGTACGTCCACATTCCAGTCGTCCGATAATTCTGCCACGTAAAACATCATCCAAATGCCTCCTTTGTGCCATAACTATGCGGTTTTTGCACTGAAAGGCTTTCACAGCGCTTGGGAACAATTTTACTTCTTTGCCACCATTCCTTATATACCCCTCTCTTACACTCTCGTCATTGTGACGTACCATCCACGCCATCTGGTGGTTTCCTGTACTTTGCATATTCTTCTTCAAGATGTGTGTGATCATTCCACAGGTGAAATTTTTATTTTAGAGATCAATTTCTGTGTGATTCTGAATTATCCTTAATTTATGGACATGAGTGTACTAAGCAATGTGAATATAGTTTTCTGATGGGATTATTAACAGCTACACGAAGACGGCGTTGCCGACTCCACATTGTTATGTGATTCTGATTCCTTATTATGTGCCCTATAAGTGATAGGACACATAGAGGTCTGCGCCACACGGAAATTCGCGGCGGCGGCGCGGTGCGGCGTGGAAAATTTTTTGAAAGAGAGCATAATGAAAGTGGGCGTGTGCGTATAAACACACACACACACACACACCTATGTAAATTGACGTTAAAAGATTTTTTAAGACTGAAAATTTCTGTGTGATATTTCTGTGTGATTCTGAATTATCCTTAATTTATGGACATGAGTGTACTAAGCAATGTGAATATAGTTTTCTGATGGGATTATTAACAGCTACACGGTAGTCTTGAGTATGATTTTCTGTTGTTGTGGGATTACGGCCAATTAGCTACAAATGGGCTCTAAGCCTAGGTGTGGAGTACTCTCGGTGGGAGTCTTTCTAAGGGGTCCTAACAAGCATTTTGGAGGAAACGATGGAAAACTCCGAACGGTTAGGTCGGCGTACGCGACCTGAGTTTGAACCAGGCATCTTCCGTCTTCTAATTCAGAGCACTCTGCGGTCGGCCAGGGATGGGGCTCCAGAGTATGAGCCTGTCGTTTCGGTCCACTTTTAAAACATTTCTACTGCAAAACTGAAAGAGTAGATTTTATCAAAATCGGAGAGGTTTATACTGCTCTTATAGCACATTCGCGATACATTTAGCTGTCTGTGTATAATTGATACATTTGCTTTTAAACGTTTTTTTTTTTCTCCACAACCTTCTCATGAACCATTCCAAACCAATGTATTTGTTCTTTTTGAGGTATATGTGTTCTTTTCAGGATCTTTTGAGGTATAAAGCAATGTTCAAGCAGTTTTTAAAGCAATCAAATTACGCCATTGACTCAAAAAATTTAAATGGTATCTTTACAAGTTACTAGTGTTAACCTTTTACAGACCGAAATCAGATCCAGCCATATTTTGAATTCGTTTTCTGCATTTTTTGCCTTCTAATGCGTTAATTAAAGGCTATTAGTCATTTAAACGGGGGGAAAATTGTATATAATTTTCCTGTGTTCGCAATTGTGAGCATTGGTCATTTCTGATTAATGACTTCTGACAAACTTTTACATTGGTTTCAAAAACGGAATTAGCATAGCTGCCAACCGCTCCGTTTTTATCCGAGCATTTCCCACCACCAGGGGTAGAATCTTGTGATTTTTTTCGGTTGTCCATTGGGCAATCACTGAAATTATTTTGGTTGCCTGCAAATGAAGTTTCTTGCCCATAAAATTTTCGCTACACAAAATTTTTTAAGAACATGCTGCCGTTACAATGAAAATAAGTTGACAAACGTTTATTCATAAAATTACCATTACTATTCGGAAATAAAAATAGAAATAGAAAGAAGAAGTTCAGAATTAAAATAGGAACAGGAAACTGCATTTTCAAGCTAAGGAATAAAAATGGGAATAGTTTTTTTTTTTTTTGGTTGCCCGAGGTGCAACCGAATTTTTTTGTTTTACCGTCTTCTAGAAATACTGCTTGTCATCTTGGAAGTATAGAATGAGAGAGGTGAAAAGATAGGTGGCGCCACTTACGTTGCCTACCTATCCCGAGATGTGGACGATTTAAATTAATATTGTTTATAACAAGAACTCTTAACAAATAGTGATGTTAGAATGTAAAATTGATAAAAACGGTATAATAACACACATTGTTGATAAATACCATTTAAAGATGTTTCATATGTTTTCCTCCTCTAGATAGTTTTAAAAAATTCTAAAACAACGAATGACTGTATTTTAAAAATAGTTTGTTTTCAATTCAAGCCCTCTCCACCTTTTTTTAAAATGAAATATATATACATAAAATAATTTCTCCTCTTAACCCTCTCGTCACCGAATTATGAAAAATCAGAGAAAAAAAATCTGTCTAGCATTGAATGCATCTGAAATACTATTATAAATCATGCAAAAATATTTTTTTCTAATGTCGATAAATATTAGATTTTTCCAATATTAATTTCTGCATTTTCGAAGCATTTTGTTATGCTAAAATTAATTTAAAAGGATGCACGTATTAGGTAAAGGTTGAGAATAAGAAAAAACTATACTTACCTTAAAAAGAGAAAGAAAACGGTAAAAAAGCAGCGCAAATATTTTCTTAATTTTTGTCCTGAAACGATGAAGAGAAAACTGAAAAAATGATCTAAATAGACTAGTACTGCAATCTAGGCACGATTTATGCATCTAGATAAGAGCCTCCTATACTTTCTACATGAATGAATGATATTGATATCACTGAAAGAAAAAAATACTCAATTCAAACGTTTTTTCTCTAAATATTGCTAATTGAAGTAGGAGCCTCCTATGAGGTTCAGGGTGACGAGAGGGTTAAAAATGTTAAAAGATTTAGTTGCAGAACTTTGGTATTAAGTCTTTATAAATTTTATAAAAGTAAACAAAGCTACTGAATTTAGCTAAAACTCATTATAAATTAACAGCTGATTATGAATACATTAGATTATTTTATATTCTTACCATAAAAATATGGACATTAGCATTTCCAATATCTTTTATTTAAAAACAAATCATCATTTTAAGTTTTCCATGCACCTTTATCATGAGTTCTAAATTTAGTAGATTTGATTTTTCATTTGAAATGTGCTATTATATGTGTGTGTTATTATACAAAGTTTTTGTCAATTTTACATTCCAACACCAGTATTTATTAAGAGTTCTTGTTAAAAAAGAATTAATTCTGATCGTTTGTAACTTGGGATAGATAGGCAAAGTAAATAATTTCATTTATCGCATCATCTCTGCGGTTTTACTCGCGCATTTAAAAATCTGATTCTGCCCGGGGAACTGCAAATTTCGACCCCTGCCCACCACTAATTTTTTCTTGACAATTGAGCCTATATAATGTCCATATTTTTAATTTAAAATAAAATTGTTCAAAAATAGTGGTGGTAAATATTCCGATAAAATCGAAACAGTTGGTAGCTATGATATAGTGATGGGAAGCTTAAATCTGTGATCTCCAACCTTTTTATCGCCACGAACCGGTCAACGTTTGATAATTTTACCACGGCGCGCTGAGGGTGGGAGGGCGAGGGAGTTGAATGTTTCTAATTAGATTGATTTGATTTAATAACTTCAATTTGATTGTATTTAAACATGCTTCCAAAATAAAATACAATTGCACAAAAAAAAAGAATATAAAGTCATGCAGCATTTCAACCGGCAGAGTTGTTGTCTGGAATAGTTTTAAGGAAAGAACATTTATTCTCTATTTTATGACTGCAATTTTAACTCATGATCTTGAAATATTTAATAAATAACAAAAAGAAAAGAGAAATATTAAAAGAATTACAATATTTCTTCTGTTACAAAGGTATAAATCAACACAAACACGATAGCCAAATGAAATTTCTTGCCCATAAAATTTTTGCTACTCAAAATTTTTAAGAACATGCTGCCGTTACAATGAAAATAAGTTGACAGACGTTCATTCATAAAATTGCCATTACTATTCGGAAATAAAAATAGAAATAGAAAGAAGAAGTTCAGAATTAAAATAGGAACAGGAAACTGCATTTTTAAGCTAAGGAAGAAAAATGGGAATAGTTGGGAAGTCGCCAAAACCCGAGAGAAATACACCAAAGTAAATAAAATCCAAAGAACTTAATGTTCCTTGGCGACCCGGTACTATTGGATCCGAGGACAGGAACCCGTCCGTGGCCAGGGGGTTGTGGACCAATGGCTTAAATAATAAGCGAAATATTAAGAATTAATGAAAGATTTATTTTTAAATTAAATAAAGATATGAATTAAGCTTGAAGGGCTCAAGATAGCCGTGTAAAAATTTATGAAAATGGCTATTTTTATGATTTTTTTCCAGTTTTCGACTAATAATAGAAATGCAGTTTGCGTTTCAAACAATCAAGTCATCTTCCACTTTATCTGCTATTTCTTTCCAGTCAATACTGATAAAATTTAATTTTTCAAAATTTTTTTAATTTGATGTTCGCAATTGGAAACATTGGCCAGTAAAAGGTTAAGAAGAATCCAGAAAAAAAATAAGCAGTTGAAAGTTTAGGTCCATTTTTTTTAAAGTTTTGATTTTTTTTAAAGCCGATTGTACGCTGCGGCATACAATCGGCGCTCTCTGTCAGCGCGCCGGCCTATACCACGGCGGCGTGGCGCGGCGGCGCAGACCCCTATCTATCACCCCTTAAAGTTTTGACAAGAGTTTAGATTCACCCTGTATACCTTCTACACTTTTGTTTTGGATGTACCTTCCTAATTTCTTTTTGAAAATGGATTAAACTACCATGTTGCTGACTCTGTGGTCACAACCTTGGAAGGGAAAAGTTTGTTTTGAAGTTCAGGTTTTCAGATATCGCCATGTCGGTTGTGTCATACCCTCCACAAGTACTTATGCTATTGTTCTAAGATACCTTCAGTTTTCGATGTACCTTCGTAACTTTTCCCCTGTGCTCTTTTTTCTTTTTTTAACTGGTGAGTTCTGGTGTAACTAAATTTAAGGTCTAACCTTCAAAGGGAAAAAACTGCGGTTGAATTTTTCAAGTAGGTTTTTTGAATAGCGCCACACCAGGATTACTACATCCTGCAGTACTTCTATTATTCTGAGAGAGGTTCTGGTTCTGAGTATTAAACACACATTTTTTATTGTTTCCTCGAGTAGTACTTATAAATGTATGGTTACAATTATATTTATTTATTCATTTTTTTGCTTCTTTGTGTATCGGTTTTATGGCAAAAAACATAAATAAAACACTATTGGGTATGATATACCTTGACGAACAATCCCAGATTAATTAAACTATTAAATGATGTTTGATTTAGTATTTTTCGTAATCATTGACACTCTGTCAATCTACAAAGTTTTATAGCAATTGGCTTACAGAAAAGTTTTTTATGCTCCATTGTTGCCTTAAAGAACAATAAAACTAAAATAGCTGGAAGCATATCTGTAATACATATTCTGTACATATTCTGTAATACATCTATATACATAAAACAAAGTCGGGTTTGTTCCAACACTTATAACTCAAGAATGGCTGGACCGATTTTAATGATCTCTGATTCGTTGAATTCGTCTTCGACCCGAATAGCAGAATAGGTATTAAAATTTTCGAAATTCGAATTAGAAATTTTTTATTTTATGCGATTTTTAAAATTTTTTTATCATCTAATTCGTAATAACGGTTGTAATTACATTTGCAGCAAAATAGCATTTACATCATCGGATAGAGAAGATTTTCTTTTAAAAACAGTTCTTTCTGAATATGTAGCATAATTTGCATATTTTTTAGGAATTTTTTTACTAAAAATGAGTTTGGTGTATCTTTTAAGGCAGTTAAAGATTGACGTCATAAATTAAAAAACGTGTGAAATTTGTATACTCTGCTACGCTAACGTCCTTTTCACAATTAAAGCGATTCTAAATAGCTCCTCGAGATTACACAGTTTGATGTTTTACACGAGACAGAACTATGGATCATTTACGAAGTATCCTATATTGGATACTTGGATATTAAATAGTTTTAACATTTTTTAAAAATAGTTAAAAATTAATGTGGCAAATGAAAATAAACATTTATGTTATACTAGCTGACCCAGCGAATTTTGTACTAACAGTCAATGAATGTAGTAATAACTTTTAGCTAAATTTAAGTTATGATTTTAATTAACGTAATAATATGATTACATTTCAGGGTTGGAAACACCACATTCTGAAATGCAGGAGGCTGCTATTTTGCAGATTTTTAATAGGGCTGTAGCATGCTTGCGAATAAATAGCAAAGTGACGTAACGTAGAGCAAGCCTACTGGTTAGTTTTTGCCTTCCAACACGTCACACGCTGCAAGCCTATTGGTTAGTTCGCCTACCATGACGTCACACACTATAAGCCTATTAATCGTAGGAATGTTCAACAGAGCAACTGGACGTGACGCTTCAGTGACGTCATTTGAGTGACGGCCTACTGCACATCCTTTCTGCGCTTTTCTTTTTATCTTGAAAATCTAGTAACAGTAAACCCTTTCTTTTTTACATTATTGTAATATTTTGAATCGGAGCTGTATAAACTGAAAATCGCAAAAGTGTAATTTTTTTGTTTTATGCTGTTTATGTATTTGTTTTAAAAAAAGGCATGTAAAGTTTTTCGGTCGATTTGTTTGTTTTGTGCAAGTGTTATTAATGAATGTTATTGTGGGAGTACTATTATTAAACATTCCGCGACCCAGAAGATCTAATCTTTCCCAAAAAAAAAGCCGTACTGCAATTAGGCTTCGTATCATAGCTAATCAATCCGCTGAAGAAGAACGATAAGAACGCCGCGTTAGTGTGGCCCGGCATCGTTCTTCTCAAGCACAAGAACAAAAAGAGGCAGCCCCTGAAACGACTCGGTTGGCAACGAGAAATCGTCGAGCTTATCGCACAGATCAACAGCGAGATGACGCGCAAGAAGAAATGCTTCAAGTGTTGATTTGAATCGAGCAGCGTTTCTGGACGTTGTTTGCGAGTATTGTGGCCCACTGAGGTTTGCTGGAGAACCGCCTTAGTGGTGCCCTTAATGGCGAAGTGAAATTGTCATTATTGACTCGCCCCCAGAGTCATTACATTCATTGCTTCGTGGCGAAATATCAGAATCACGATATTTCCTAGCGAACACTCAAAAATACAATGGCTGTTCTCAAATGACTTCATTTGGGGCAGACATTACTGAGAACATGGATATAACTTGACATTCAGGGTAGTCTGCGTTGAAGAGAATAAATGTTCATTGAAAGTGAACAAATTAGCAATAAACGCACCATTTAAGTGATTTGAAGACACCTAATTATTAAAACTATATTAATTGGCAACCTAAAAGTGTAATAATATCTCTATATAAAGGAAGATATCCTGGCTGACTGCTGATCATCGGCCAGCCAAATGTACCGCAGATACAGACATGAAATTTTAGGAGCTCATAGCTTTTGTGCCCAAGGCGTCAGTTAAGAAGCGGTGTTGCATCGTGTCGCCTTTCAAGCGAGTAACTGACTCCATGGTTCCAGGTTGCCATGGAGACAGACGAATTATGCTCTCTTCGGAGTGAGTGGCAACGGCGAAGGGAAGAACGAGCGTGAGAAAAAACAGAACAGCTTGCAGCAGTTATTGTTATGCCTTATATTTAGTTTTGATTCGTGTGTTTAGAATTTAGAAATGCGGTTTTACTTGTAAATAAATGTTATTTAGTGAAAAGAACTTCTTATTTGTCCTAACCAATTCGGCCGTCTCATTTATTTAGATTAAATGAGTAGTTTTTTTCTCCAGTCGCCGACAGATATATATTTTTAATTCCATTCTTTGGGATGTTTGGTGACAAGCGGTTTCTGAAAATTCGGCGCACAGTCGGCGGTGGCGACCCAAAACGTTCTTTTCATGTTTCCCTTCATATCTCAGGGGGTAAAAGAGATAGTCATACTTTAATGCAAGAATTTCACGGCTAACAGAAATACCTAAAAGTCATATTCAGGATTTTTTAGAATTCGCACCCAAACGAACAAAAAGGACCAAAACATTCTTTAACGTTCTTTTCAGATTACCCTTCATATCTCAGAGGGAAAAAAAGACAGCGATATAATTATTGCTTTAAAATACAGGGTTGTCCAAATTAAACTTCCCCAACTCAGACGCCTGTGCAGTATGTTGTATGGGTCATAATGGGATGAAATTTTGAAAACAGACATTTCAGATCACGCGCTCGTGATTTATTAAAAAAAAAATTATTAGTACTAGAAGTTGCCGATAGGTGGCGCTGCAGATCAACAAGACGTTCGACAGATGTTCTATATGTGTGCCGGGATCGAATAGAGCATATCAACAGCACGAGAAACAGTTGGCACCCTGACAACACCCTGTGGCGATTGGCTAGTGGCGTGCACGACCGCCAAAGCAACGTCTTGTACGCGTGCAGAATACACGACATGTCGTCCTCTACCTGGTGAAATTCCCAGCTGTCCGGTTCTTTCGAACTTCTTGACCCTGTCTCGTAAAGCGTGTGCTGTCATGGGTCCTCGGCGTAAGTTCCTCAGCCGACGGAATGCTCTGATCGCAGCACAGGAGTTCTCATCATTCTGGTAGAAAAGTTTCACTAAAGCCGTTATCAGATGACGCATTTTCGCCCTTCAAAATGCTCGTACAACTCTTTCGGCTTTCATTTTTCTTGTCAAAAGCAAGGTATAGGGTTGTATTGCAAGGCAAGAAAACGATCTGGTGGATTGGCACGGGGTTGCCGATTTGGCGACGTTATCGCTCGTTTTGTGACAAAACAGTTATTACGTCATCGCTGTTTTTGTCACAAAAATCACTCGTCCGGTCGCGCCCCGTGCATTCGAACATTGACATTGACGGTGGAATTCGAAGGTTTATTTTTAAGTAAATACAGTAAAAAAGTTTATAATGGTTTTTGATTTGCACTTCGGAAATAAAATCGGCTTCTATTTCCGCCGTCCACACTGCAGGCATGGAGGTCGCCATCTTGAATGAAGCTGTGGACAGTGTCTAGAGCTGTGATTGGCTGATTTCGCCATTCATACCAAACATTTTTCAACATTGCTCGAAACAGTCCGGTGTCAAGGGAAATACTATCACACAACGGTTTTCGCCTGACTGAAGGGCAAAACTGCAGTACAAAAGTGTTGTACGTGCATTTTGCAGTGCGTAGAGCTCTCGTGTGATAGCACCTTAACAGAGCTTTGTCTTTCAAAGTCGTCAGTGTGCATCAACGAGCTGGAAACAACTGTTCAGCGCCTGTCTTCCACTTTTGTAGGGCCCGTCTTTTGGATACGTGGCGCAGAAGCTTTATTTCTGCAAATCCCGTTCGTGCAATATGCAAATTACTAGTGTTACAGCGCCACCTATCGGCAACTTCTTGTACTAATACTTTTTTTTTAAATTAATCACGAGCGCGTTATCTGATGTGTCAGTTTTCAAAATTTCATCCCATTATGACCCATACAACATCCTGCACAGGCCTCTGAGTTGGGGAAGTTTAATTTGGACAACCCTGTATAACTAACACGAATAACCTAAAAATTCATTTCAGGGTTTTTTTAGAATTCGCACTTTAACGGGCAAGGGCTGAACGTTCTTTAATGTTCTTTTCCGATTTCCCTTCATATCTCAGAGAAATAAAGAGACAGCCATAAAATTCTTGCTTTAAAATGCAACTAACAGCAATACCTAAAAATCATTTTCAAGGTTTTTTTAAAGTTCGTACCCAAAGGGGTGGGGGGTAAGAGTCCAAAACGTTCTTTTTACATTTCCCTTCATATATCAGAGGAAAAAAGATAGCCGTAAAATTCCGGCTTAAAAGTGTAGTGAACACAAATGTTTAAAATTCATTTTCAGGGTTCTTTAGAATGCGCATCAAAAGGGGGATAAGGGGCCAAAATGTTATTTTCGATTTTGCCATCCTATCTCAAAGTGAACTGGAGATAGCTATAAAACTCTTGCTTTAGAATGTAGCAAACACGAATGCCTAACAATAATTTTCAGCGTGTTTTAGAATTCTCACCGAAACAGGTGTAAGGGGCCTCATCAAAATGGGGATAAGGGTCTAAATGTTGTTTCCAAATTTGTCATCATATTTAAAAGGGATATAGATAGCCATAAAATTCTTGCTTTAAAATGAAATAAACACGAATGCATAACAGTTATTTTGAGGGAATTTTTAAAGTTCGTGTCCAAACTGATGTGAGGGGCCAAAAGGTTACTTTCATATTTGTCTACATACATCGAAGGGAAATGAACATAACCATAAAATCTTGCACTAAAATGAGACGAACACTAATTCATAAAAATCTTTTTCAAGTTTTTTTAAAAATCGACCTTAATAAAGGATAGTTGACAAAAAAGGTGTTTTTCACGGATTTTTTAGCTCTTGAGTGCTGATAATTCCAGACAAAGGTTTTTGTCTACCTGGCGAAAGGGCGAATCATGTTTCAAGGTTTGCCAGATTAAATGTGAAAAGTCTCCGAGGTTTGCCATTTTTGGGGATTTATCGCGAAGTTTGGCATAAAAGAAATGAGTCCTCGAAACGATATGTTCCATCTTTGTCGAGTGCTCCACCAGTGGCCGAGCGCTTAGCACGCTGAACTGGGAGACGGAAGGTGCCTGGTTCAAAACAAAATCGCGTCCGCCGACCTAACCGTTCGGAGTTTCCTTGGTTTCCTCCAAAACTTAGTATAATTACGGTCAGGACCCCTTAGAAAGACTCCCATGTGGGGCACACCACCCCCCGGCCTAGAGCCAACGATAAGCTGATTAGCCATAATCCCATAACACAACCATCTTTGTTGGGAAATTGCCTAACCCTACTGTTTATTTAATTGGAATATTGGTGTCTATGCTAGTGTAAATAATGGTGAAGTATAGTTAGAATATTTCTGACGGGGATTTTAAAACAATTTTAATAGGCGATTTTAACGTAGATTTCAATTTTGAAGAACTAGACAAATACGCGGGGGTATACAAAATTTAAACACTAGATAATACACAGATAAACACAGATCCGCCGAAAGATAATCTCATAGGATCCCCCTTGGTTTAGCAATCTCACTGAAGAAAAGGAAACAAAAAGATGCTTTTAGAAAGTAAAAGTTACAATTTGAATAAATACCACTTCAGACATCGCAATGTATTATTTATATTACATTTTTACTTAACATTTACCACTCATATCATTAAAGTTAAATTTGTAATTTTCTGTTATGCATTGAGATGAATTACTTCACTGGAAGTTCATGGCCTCTAAAAATTTGTCCATGACCACAGCAAGTTTGGGAACCACTGTGGGTCACCATGTGGGGTCGCCATGCCTTTTTTCGGGTGTCGCCGCAGACCGCTTTTGCGGGAAATTAATAGTATACTACACTCATGTCCATAAATTAAGGATAATTCAGAATCACACAGAAATTGATCTCTAAAATAAAAATTTCACCTGTGGAATGATCACACACATCTTGAAGAAGAATATGCAAATTACAGGAAACCACCAGATGGCGTGGATGGTACGTCACAATGACGAGAGTGTAAGAGAGGGGTATATAAGGAATGGTGGCAAAGAAGTAAAATTGTTCACAAGCGCTGTGAAAGCCTTTCAGTGCAAAAACCGCATAGTTATGGCACAAAGGAGGCATTTGGATGATGTTTTACGTGGCAGAATTATCGGACGACTGGAATGTGGACGTACCCAGCTGGAAGTATCCGAGGAACTTAGAATCGCCCAGAGTGTCATCTCCAGGCTTTGGCAACGATTCCAAGAGGATGGTAATGTGAGTAGACGTTACAGCACAGGTCGCCCCCGAGTTACAACACCGAATGAGGACCGCTATTTGACAGTTACTGCCAAAAGAAACAGACGGAGTACAGCATCAGACCTGTCTCGTCAGCTCTCTTCAGCTACCGGTACGACAGTTTCAAGGCAGACCGTGTACAGACGCTTAGGGCACATTGGTCTATATGCTCGTAGGCCTGTCAGATGTGTTCCACTTACCGCAACTCACTGTCGCCTGCGATTAACCTGGAGTAGAGAGCGTGCATTGTGGACACCGCAACAGTGGTCTTGTGTGATGTTTTCCGACGAGTCCAGGTTTAGTTTGGAGTCCGATTCTTGCCGGACATTCATCTGGAGAGCGCCAGGTACCCGTTACCACCAAGAGAACACCATTGAAAGACACCGTTACGGTGGTGCAGGATGGCTCGTTTGGGGAAGAATTATTCTTGGTTCCAGAACTGACCTGCATGTTCAGAGTGTAACGATGACAGGCCACATCTATCGGGATGTCATTCTGGAACAACATGTACGTTTGTTTCGGGGCGCCATGGGTGCTGAATTTGTGTTTATGGATGACAACGTCCGTCCTCACCATGCAAACATTGTAGACGAATGCCTTCAATCGGAGGATATCACCCGTATGCATTGGCCAGCGTACTCACCGGACTTGAATCCAATAGAGCATGTGTGGGATATGCTTGGCCGACGAATTGCAGCCCGTCAACCCCCTCCCACCTATCTACCGGAACTTCGGAGTGCATTGCTTGATGAGTGGTGTAATATTCCCCAAGATCAGATTGATCATTGGATACTCAGCATGCTTAGGCGTTGTCAGGCCTGTATTGCATCGTCCGGGAGACATACTCCGTATTAACCATCCTATTAACCATGTTATACTGTTTTTTGTAAATAGGTTCTTTTTTGAAATTGGGTCAAGGGAGTAAAACTTGCAATTTTTATTAATTATGTCAAACATATAGCATCTTTTTTGCTCTTTACTTTTTGTTTAATAAATAGACTTTACAAATAAGTCAAATTTGTTTTGCTTCTTTCTCTTTCTTTGCCTGAACTTCATTATCCATAATTTATGGACATGAGTGTATTTTCAAGTTCCCATTCAAGACACCATTTCTCCCTTTTCCTTCGGAAAGAAAAAATCCTTATTCTCGTCAGGGCTTTTCTATCAAAACTGCAAAAACTGGCGTCGGTGAATCTAGGAGTGTTAACTAATGCTTGAGAACTCACGCATTAAGACAGAAGAATCGGAAATAGGAATTGCAATTAACTTAAAAGAGGGTAATTAGTAGCCACCTTGAAGCCCTTCAATCTGAATCATGCGAAATCCATTTCACACATCTTTAGATGTCGCCGACCTTCCTGATGAAGTGCAGGGTGAATTTTTTAATTTGCAAAATGTGCAAAATTTGCAAGTGATTTATACCAGTTAACTCAATTTTGGTATGCTGTGCGTTGCTCATATCCGATAATTTTTCGTGTCAAATGTTAACGCCATTTGCATCCACACTCATCTGCGTGAAGTTGGATTTTCAACTCCTTTGCAGACAAAAGCCAGTCATAAATTAGATGTCTAAGATGACATGCGGTTGACTTTTACCAATATTCAGCCAAGAATAGCCAAACTTGTCAGTCAAATTCAGCCTCAATCATCCTATTAAAATTCAGTACGTATTAAAAAGATATCAATTTTAAATCTGAAGATGTATTTTTTCATTATTAATTTTTTTTATTGGTCAAACATGGCAGATTGGGGGGGGGGGGGATCGCGAATGTTTTGAAAAATCTTAAAGGGATCGCGATTGAAAAAATGTTGGGAACCACTGATGTAGAGCATGCGGCTGAAAGCGCTCAGTCTTAGAAACGAGATTACGACCAGGAGACAACAAGGCTTCTTTTTTAACATAAATGCAAGGGTTCTATTTTATTGCATTGTTAATGGCAACGTCAAAATAATATTTGAGTTTTAGCCAAATTTCCTATTTGTTACCTGAATAACTAATTACATTTTCAAAAAACACACATGTCAAAAGAAACATGATTAATTTTTGATATATGCTACATGATTCGCTTTTTACGATAAACGATGATTCCCGCTTTAAAATCAATCTCAATTTCATGAATATTTCAAGGTACCATATCTAAGGGGGAAAAAAAAAAAAAAGGCCCTCTAAAGAGCAGTTTAAGTTTGCCAAGTTTGCCTTAGTGCTAGAGATTCAAAGACGAATGGTGGCGACATCTATGGCTATGAGAATTAACTTCAAATTACAGAAATTCGTTTTTATTTTACTACCGTTAGATGGCGACATCAGAACGAAAGAGCGGTGCCGTTTCGAGCAGTTATTGCAGAAAATAAAAATTCCATGTCATGGTCTCTTTCCCGTTCGGATTGGCCTATCTGCAAACGGGCAGATGCAGCTAAAGTGACTTTTTTTTTTTTTTTTTTTTTTTTTTAAATGACTGCCAAGATTTCCAGAAAACACTGCTCATCACTGTCACTGGTGGCTAATTCACTGTTTTTCAGTTACTTATTCGAAAAAGAAAATTATCGAGAAATGCCCCTGTATTTGTTTATTTTCAAATGCTTATATTAATGAAATATGACAATACTTAATTAATAAGTAATTTTACGTAGTAGTTATTAAACTATGTATAATCCCCAAAACACTTATTTATATTCAAGCATTTCGACAATTTTTACAGTGGGGGAAAAAAAAAGAACAATCTTGAACCAAAAAAATAAAATAAAAACTTTGTGAAAAACGCCTTGAAAAAGGTTACTTCAAGGCGTAACGATCGTTTCGACCGAAAATTCGTTCGGTTTTCGTCAGACAAACCCTTCCGTCAAACAGAACAGAGGGATTATTTCATTAATAAAGGATTTGTCTGACTAAGACAAACCCTTTTTTGAAGAAGAAAAAATTTCGGTCGAAACGATCGTTACGCCTTGAAGTAACCTTTTATGTGTTTTTTTTTTTTTTTTTTTTTTTACAAAGTTTTTATTTATTTTATCATTTAACACCAGTTTTTTGAGTGTTTATTTACGATCTTGAACCAATTTCTATCATTGAGTCATTGAGGGATGAGCAAGGCCGTTGCAAGAATTTTTTTTTTTTTTTTTTCAACAGGGAGGGATAGGTCGTTGAACTGCTAAGTCAAATATCGATTTTTTTTTCTTTTACCAAATTATTTATTTATTTTTATCAGCTTACCAACTGATTACTTTTGAAAACTCGGTGCGTGTTAGTTTTGACAAATCTACCAATAAAAGAAAAGGGCTGTAACAATTTTTGATAATCTCTGTTAATTTTATTTTTCACAAAGTATGCCAGCTAGGCATCCAATTCTGCCGGAGGTACAGGTTTCCATTGGATGGTCGCAGAGGTCCAGCAACGTTTAAATGAATGTGTTCAAAGCGTTCAGATGCGAACTCTTGTAGTGGGCTTGTGTGTCGAGTGTTTTTGGAACGTCTGCACTGAATGCAACTGCGAGTCTATTCAGCAAGGGACGTTAAATTTAAAATTTAAAAATTTCCAAGTTTTATATTTAAATTATATGTAAAGTTGTCTAACATAAAACTCTACATTTACATTAATAATAAAAACTCAAAAAAATTTTTTTTGAGGAAAATATTCATATTTTTGTGAAAAAAAAAATACGTATGGAGTATTTATTCAAAATACCCCATGCGCATTCCATATTAATAAAAAACTCTAATTTTTTTAATGTAAGCTTACAATATAAGTAAGAACATAACTGCGCATTAAATTTTACATATCTGAAGGCTGAGGTTTATAAAAATCCTAAATTCTTGTGATGTGTCTCTTTTTTTCAAAATTTCACCGTTACATTTAAGCACCTATAGCTTAACTAAATAACTTTTGTTTAAAAAATTAATGCACAATTATATCAAACATATAATAAAAAAGAAGCCCAAGAAATATTTAAGAAATCAGACAATAATTAATGCGCATGGAAAATTTCAAAATGTTAGTTGACAGCGAAAATCAAAAACTGAGAAAAACAACAATAAAGTTATATTTTCTGTGAACACATTAAAATCAGCTTATAAAGTATGTAAATTAAAGGTTTAATACTCCAGCATGTAATATAACTTAATTTTTCAAAATAGTTACAGATGAATTGAAATATTGAACAATATAAGGATTCGTTAAAATTGTTCCATGTGACGCTCCGCACAATTTTTATTCACCTACCTTCTCTTTCAAAACATTTTACAGGAACAAATAATCTTTGATTATAAAACAAATTATCCATCATAAATAAAATAAAAAAACATGTTTAAGGTATATGTACAAATATGGGAGAAAACTGTGTAATAACTATGTGAAAACAAAAGTCGAGAGCAAAACTTTAAAATTAAGAAAAATGATAATAAAGTTTCAATTTTTGCAATGAATACATTATAATACAATATATTATGGATAGGATTATGATTATTTATAACTTTTTAAAGAAAACTAACTCAATCAGTAGCGTAGCCAGGAATGCATACATGTAAAGTTAATAAAAGCTACGGAACAGATAGGATAGCTTGCCACCCATGGCGACTTTTCATTATTGGGCGATTGACACATGCTCACAACCTATAATGACTGTTCATTTAAGGTTACCGGAAAACCGTTATCCATATCTTCATTTACATAATCGTTTGCAGATTGCCGTACTTAGCACTACGAATTATACCATCTCGTCGCGCTAGCAAATATCCAAAGTGCTATAATGGCATAGTGAACGCCGCCCAATATTTCTACTGGTAGCCAATAATCCAGCTGGACCGAACCGGCTTTAAAATAATCTGCATTTTAATTATTTTTCATTTTCAAGACATTAGTTATTCTGTTTTGGAAAAACGAATCATCGCTCATTCTAAACTCCTGTTGTCTAAGCGAACTTACTATTTCATAATTGTCAACTTTGTGTAACACATTTTGAGTTACTTATTTCATATAGTTTTTATTTTGGCGTAAAATGGGCGTCATTCTAACTCTTGTTTGTAAATTTCACGCGATTCTAGATACTTGGAAACGCTTTGTTGCAAAGGAATGAATAATTTTATGCCCAATCTGGCAACCATTATGTTTATTTTTTCAGTTTTTTATTAATATCTTCTAAAATAATTCGATTTTCGAAATTTAACTAAACTTAGCAGTTTCCTCGGAATTTTTCGAATCTGTGGGCACCTTAGTCGAAACTCCAATCCCCACGGTTTAGGAGGAGATAGGGAAACAAATTTTGACAGGGCCAGCGACAGCGGCCTTTACCTTTTTTTAGAATAGAGAGAAACCTAACACAAAATGAAATAATTATTTATGAATCTGAAAATAAGTATTTACAATTTTGAAGCACATTACTAAAAATTTTATATTATATTTCAACACTTAATGTACTAGCTAAAATGTACCAGCCTTTCGGAGATTTAACGGATTTAACGGATTCGGAGAAATTCCTCTTACCGACGCAACACCCTCCCACTCCTAGGCAGAGAGCGCTTAGCCATTCCTTAATAAAACACAATGCACTAAACCAGTTAATTACAGCTCGAGTAACGAATTTTCAAAATTCTCAATGAAATCGTCATAGCTTAATATAATCAGATTAGATATTTTTCGAGGTACTTACTTATAATCCCGGCGGTCCGCCAAGACGAGCAATTTTTTGCCAAGATAAATGCCGGACACATGAAATTATTGATGGTTCGGAAAACGATTGGCAACAGTTTGCCAGAAAATTTGAGGAAAAAATAGTTTGGCGTTAGTGACTGTCTTGGTAATACGTAAAGTACCTTTCCGATTTATCGTCAAATACTGAAAATATCGCCAAGTTCGGTTCATTTTTCAAAGCATTTTTTTTTCGCACCCTATTTGGCAATTTATCGTAAAAGTCGCCAGCATTGGCTGCTTTTGGCGCAACTTTTGAGGGAGGCGCACGATCGTCGTCGGATAATTAGCTAATCATATTGTAGGATAATATTATATGCTTTAAATAGGTGCCTATCTCCAAACTGCTAGTGACCGAATTGTATTGAAATTATTTTGAGTGTTTCTGTAGAAAAACTCTTAACTATACAGACAAAACTTTCGATGGAAAGCTTCATCTTGTAATCCTTAATAACATATATCAATTTTGTTTCATTTCAAATAGCAGAATATCTCTAAAACTAGAAGTCAAAGCCCGTTGTGGAGGCAATTACAACGGGCGCTAGAATAAACATTTGACGAAAGGGTACTTGCGTGTTATCCCGACGGTCCACCGAGACGACCGATTTTTCGTCAATATAAATGCCGGACATATGAAATTATTGATGGTTCTGAATATGATTGGCAACAGTTTGCCAGCACATTTGCAGAAAAAATAGTTTAGCGGAAATGACCGCCGGCGTAATATATAAGTACCGACCCGACGAAAGCATGTCTACACTCAATATATTTAATCTTCGTCCACCTAAAATAAATAACTTCTCACTCAATTTTTAATATAATATTAGAAGTCAAAGCGCGTTGTGGAAGCACTTACAACGGGCGTTAGAAAACACGTTTCACGAAAATTTGTCTACATTCAATATATTTAATTTTAATCCACCTAAAATAAATAAGTTCGTATTCAGTTTTTATTATTTGCCCAAATCGAATTTCATGCTCTTCTGAAAACGCGCGGAATCTTTTTGCAGTCGAAAGATTTCGTTTTGTGTATACATAGCTATTCACATATAAATGCAGACGATTTATTTGTGAAAAAAAATATTAATAAACTGTGTAAGCTGGAAAAACTATTTTAAACGAATTGGAATCCCAATTGTATGACACGACTTTCACTTGAAACAAGTAATACGGGCAGAGGCCTTATGGCTTTATTGGCTTTATGGCTTTATATGGCTTATTATTATGGCGACCTTTGGGCTTTACGGGCAGCACAGGCGTCACAAGCTGGACACCACTTTTCGACATCGCCTCGAGCCCTAGCCCAGTAGAAGCGCTCGCGAACTTTCTGCAGGGTCTTCATTATGCCAAAATGGCCCCTAGTTAAGCCATTATGCAGCTCTTCTAGAACCTTCAGAATCCTCGAACGAGGGAGTACTGACTGCCATCGGAGCATCTTGCCGTCGTCAGACATATAGTACTCCATTTCTCAGGCGAGGCGAATCCCACAAAGCTCAGTATTGTTTCGATACCGGACTATCCTAACTAATATTATAAATGCGAAAGTGAGTTTGTTTGTTTGTTTGTTTGTTTGTTTATGACGCTTTCACGCCTAAACCGCTGAATCGATTAGGATGCATTTGGGTTTAGATATAGAGGGGACCCTGGAGTTGGTTATAGGCTAATTAGAATTTTAGATTTTTAATTACTTTTTTAATTATTAATTAAAAACCGTTTTTACGTTGCCATGGTTGGCGAGTTTCGCCCGTATCAAATGATTCATGTTTTGAGCTAACACTGTAATGCTATTACTTCAATAAATAAGCGCGCGTGCATCTGAAAAACATTAAATACCACGGAAATTAAGCCAGTTTTATGCCAAATCTATCTATCTCTAATAATAAAAATGAATGTTCTCCAGACAAATCTACAGAAAGCAGAGCTTTGAAAATTGGAGCATGATTGAGCCCATAACTTCGGTAAAGTGCACCTGAGGCTCAAAATTTTGAAATTTTAACTACTTTTCAAACTATTAATTAAAAGCCGTTTTATCGCCCGCACAAAATGATTTATGCTTATGAAATAAAGCAGAAATTCTATTTGCAAAATCACATGCAGTTGAAAAACATGGAAATTATGTTGAATTTACGCCAAATTAAAAAGCATAAGTAAAGTAAAGGTTACTTACGTATTATCCCGGCGGTCCGCCAAGACAAGCGATTTTTTGCCGAGATAAATGCCGGGCACATGAAATTATTAATGGTTTTGAATACGATTGGCAACAGTTTGGCAACCCATTTGACGATAAAGCAGTTTGGCGGGAATGACCGCTAGGATAATATGTAAGTACAAAGAAAAATCCAGATGCGTTTCTTAAAGTTCATAAATTTCCAAATCCTACCAATAATATAAATGTGTACGTTTGTGTGTTTGGATGTTTTTGACTGAATCACACAAAAATGGTTGAACGGATTTGAAAAAATTTGTAATGAAAATAGCTTATGCCCTGGATTAACATACAGGCAGCCTCTCAAGCATATAGCATAAATAATTCTTTTACAAAGACACTCAAAATAATTCTAATGCATTGCGTTCTATGGAAATTTTGTAGCTACTAAACCGATTCTAAAACTTTTTTCACTGATTAAAAGTTACATTATTCCTGAGTATCATTGTTTGTTTTTGGATTAAGACCGATCGACTGCACTAGGGTCCTTGGAATGCTATATGGAAAATTCCTCTGTGGGGGATTTTCTAAGGGATCCTAGCCCGTATTTATGCGAGGTTTTTTAGAAAACCACGGAAAACAGAGAGGCTAGGTCGACAGGCGCGACCAGGGTTTGAATCTGGCACCTCCCCCCTTGCAGTTTTGAGAGCAGAACTTCTTAGACACTGGTGGCATCCTAAGTGTTATAGGCTACCTTTAATGCATATATCACAGATAGTTCTTTCACAGGGATGCTAATAAGAATTACATTACGCTCTATATGCATCTCTGTAAGTACTGAACCGATTCCTAAACTTTTTTTACTGATAGTAAGCTACACTATTCTTGAGTATTATAGGCTAAAATTCATGCATGTAGCATAAATAGTTCCTTTACAGGAACACTCAAAATAATTCTAATACATTACGCTCTCTGGGTATCTCTGTAACTACAGAACAGAGTCTCAAACTTTTTCACTAATAGAAATCTGCTCTATTCCTGATTAACATAGACTAAAATTCATGCATATAGCATAAATATTTCTTTTACAAAACAGTTCGCAAATACTGTCATAACTGTCTCTATTTGCCAAATGCCTGAAAAAAAATCTGAATTTAGTAACTCTGTGCATATTCTCTTATTTTAAATGAAGTATACTAACATGCATTATACTTCATTTGAAACAAGTAAAAAACAAATAATATTTAAATGCAGTTCCTTTTGTCGCAACAATATTTGTTATTCACACATGCTACATTTCTGTCGGGACCTAATTCTAAAGTCGACGTGGACGAAGTCGCGGGTAGCAGCTAGTATGATGATATTTCTTGCCAGCTGGACTTAGCGCTGGATTTTTCAGAAAATTCCACAATAGGTTTAATTGGTCCGCCCAAAGATTTTCGTTATTCCGGGGTTCTTCAGATGGTGCCGATGATGTAACTTGGCGGACAACGGAATTTTACGGATGGTAATTTTTCTCCGCCCTGGAGCAATAGCGACAACTGTCTATGCAGGGCCTTCTCGACAAAGCATCTGCATTTCTAAGAGATGCTCCTTTCCGATTACGTATCTCGATGTCATATTCTTGTAACCTCTGTATCCACCTGGCTATCTGGCCCTATAGATTCTTGAAATTTAGAAGCTATATCAAAGAGGCACGGTCCGTTCGGAGCAGGAACTTTCGGCCGTACAAGTAATGATGGAAATGTTCCGCGGCCTTGACCATAGCAATAAGTTCCTTTCTCGTAACACAATAGTTACGTTCTGCCTTCGAAAGGCATTTGCTCCAGTAAGCAATGACATGTTCTTGACCATCTATCTCCTGGGACAAAACTGCTCCGACACTCTCCTTACTTGCGTCTGTCTCCAGGATAAATGGCTTGTCAGGATGAGGATACGACAGGATCAGCGAAGATGTTTAAAGCCTTCTTCAGTTCGTTGAATGCATCCTCACATTCCTCAGTCCATTGGAATTTTTGTCCAGCCTTCAATTTGTGAAGTGCTCTCGCATTTTAAGAAAAATCCTTCACGAATTTTCGATAGTAACTACACAGACTTCACAAGTCAAAAGAAACTTCGCAAGTCATGGATATTCTCAGGACGACTCCAGTTCTGGAAACTTTCCGACGATAATGATATCATCCAAATAAACGAGACATGCTTCGCAGGAAAGTCCTTTCAACACTGTCTCCATTAGACGTTCGAATGTAGCCGGTGCGTTGCAGAGTCCAAAAGGCATAACTTTGAATTGTCACAATCCTTGTCCAGTAGTGAACGCAGTCTTTTCGCGGTCGTCGGGATGAATTTCCACTTGCCAGTAGCCACTCTTCAAATCCAGAGTGGAAAACCATTCATTTCCCGATAAAGTGTCCAAAGTGTCGTCTATCCTGGGAAGAGTGTAGCTGTCTTTCTTTGTAATATCATTCAGGCGTCTGTAGTCAACGCAGAACCGGATGAAACCATCCTTCTTCCAGACCAAAATAATTGGCTAGGCCCAGGGGCTGGTCAATGGCTCGATGACGTCATCACGCTGAATCTCCTCTAAAAGTCTGCTCACGTCTTCCTGCCTAGCAAACGGCAGCCGCCTTGGATGTTGCTTGATGGGAGAATGGCTGCCTGTGTCTATTCTATGTTGCGTTAAGCTCGTACGGCCAAAGTCACCGGAAATACGAGAGAAGAGGTCTTCAAATTCACCTATCACTTTCTCCGCAGCGCTTCTCTGTTCTGCCGTTAACTCCACATCTTGCAATAATTCCTTCGTCAGGCACTCGGATGATTTAGCTGCCGTTAGGTTGGTGTTCTTATTAATGCAAGCAACAGGAGTACATGTTGCTAACATTTAATTTTTCTTTATCACTCTCGACTTGTCAGTAACGTTAGCTACTCTAACAGGAACGTTAGTTTTCGACAAGTCCACAAGTGCTGCTCCCACGAGTACTCCTCTGACAGGATCATTATTGTTTAGGTGTTCAATTAATCGAAAACATAATTTGTTGCTTCCTTTTACTGTTCAAGAAATTATTGAATCAATTCTGAGGGGGGTGGGGGAGAGTGATATCAGGGTGGGCTATTATTTGATGAACAGGTAAAACAGCTTCATCTTTAATATCGAACGCAGCTATTTCTTCTGAGTCTGAACGAAGCTCATTAAAGTCCAAATTAAATTCGTGTGATTTTAAAAAGTCAAGTCCGAGAATAAAAGAGTCCGTAATATTGGCGGCATACACCACATGGTCGTATCTGGCATTTCCAAACGGAATTTCCACTCTAGCTTTTCCGGCCACTTCGATCTTGTATCCTGTCACAGTCTGGAGGGTCAGTGAGGGCGGAGTCCAGATAGTCTTCAAAGATGATGTTTCTTAGCCAGATCTGTCCTTATGATGGTTACATTAGCTCCAGTATCAATGACCATGTGGCCTGGAGAACCATTTACGTATCCGAGTACAAAAAGTCCATTACTGCCGCCATTCACTGATGAAATCTGCTAGACTTTCAAAGGAGGCTTTCGAATATCCTGAAGCCTCCGTTCCACAAGGTCGTCTCTAACCGGTCTTCCTTCATGGCCTTTTCTGGTGCACTGATATCTGCAAGCTTCACGACGATAGTACTTTTGTACGTCACCTACTTTTGTACCTACTTTTGTCACCTACTTGTTGTGTATATCTTTTCTAATGCATTGAAATCGCCATGCTTAAACGGTGTAGTTCGAAAAAATCATGTGATTTTGGTACATAATTACAAATAAACTAATGATGCCAGGCACTTCAAACATTTTGAAACTGTCTCTTTACAAGCTGTATTACATACTGCGAATTTTCAGACAGGTCAATCTGTATCCGTTTCAAAAAATCTTAAAAAATCGGAAATTTTCGCAAAGCGTGTCACTCTTCGAAAAATCTTGCAGCTCAGATCCCTGTTTAAGAATTTTTTTCTGAAAATTTCACAAAAGCCACAGTTTTTTCGCTTATCACAGTGTGTAAAGCAGCTTAGAAAGAACGATCTGGAATTTTTTGGAGACCATGGTGATATTAGTTTATTTCAATTTGTGTACCAAGACTAAAATCAAAGTTCTTTTTTTTTCGAAGAACAGCCTTAAAGTTTACCCCAAGAGTTTAGATTCGCCTTATATATATATATATTTATATATATGTACTAGCTGACGTACCCGTCGTTGACGGATTAGTACTGAATGCAAATTTCCAAAAAGCAAGAACTTTCGTCGGCATTGTAGGAGTACACAGAATGGATGCAGTAGGTATGTTGCCAAAGTAAAGAAAGCGAAGTTATCATTTTTATGTATTGTTAAAATATTACAGGTTAGAGAGTCACTCAGTAATATCATTTCATTCGCTTGAGTCGTCATTATGGGATGCGCGAACGAATATTGACGCATATTGAAATAATTTTCGCAAAACCTCAAAATCTAATCCATATTTTTGAAAAATTAGAAGCCTAGAATTTAAGTTGAGTGACAACCTATCCTGTCACCCAATTTCGCTTCTTTCCCTGCAGTCTTTATTTCGGGATGCTGGAACAAAATTTCAGCATTTTAAAACGATTTTCACAAAATCTCAAAACGTAATCAAAAGTATTTTAAAAATTCAACAATTATAAATTAAGATTAGCAACTACCTATCATACACTGCATAAAAAATGTAGAAGGACATTTAGATTTTTTTAGAAAAATAAGGAACCTTTTATTTTTACTGAATTCTTTTTTGTAAGCCACTTACAGATCATTTAATAAGAATATATCAATGTCATGATACAATGATATTCAAAAATAAAACATTAATGACAACAGAAATAATTTCTACCATTTGAAACTTTGTAAAAAAAAGGGCAGCCGTTGCCATCGCTCCACTGAACGACCAGCAAGAGGGCAGACGATCGAAATGTTCATCGCGTGCCACACATCTAGAGACCCTTTTTTGACGACAGCTGGCTGTGCGCGAGCACAGCCAGCTAACAAATTGTTTTGTTAATGGTGGTGGCTATGATCTAGAGGGAGACGGGTGAATGCAGTAATAAGCATAAATACAGGCAATTAAAAAAAAAATTACCAACAGATTTTTACATTTATAACTAACTATTAATCAAGAATATTTGAACTATTTACTTATTATTTCATCAAAAAAAGGACTGTGTTTCGCAAACGAGCAATAAATGGCCCTACCGTACAAAACAGTAAATTTTGCATTGAAAGCTTAAATGCAAAACTTACGCTAGAGTTTGAAAGTAAGCTTAAAGTTTAGTTTAAAGTTAGAGTGCTAAACCTTTGAGTGTTTCTTCAGTTACGTAGGCTAGCAGAATCGATATCTCACCCTGAAAAACCTCCTAGTACGAAATTTTAAGAAAATCCTTAAAGCCGTTTCCAAAATCGCTTGACATGCATAAAAATACACAAAGTGAACTCTCCTTCATATATTTCCTTAAAAATTGCGGCTGTACTTTTGAAACATAGCCACCAGTTGTAAATCTTGACGAAAAATAATAACACTTCGTTAGCCCTAATGAAATTTCAGAAAGGAATGAAGTTGGCGTTGAAGAATCTAATTTTAGTTCTTCAGAAATCATAACACGTGAGAATTTTTGAATAAATTTAATTCCTACTGGCACTCCCACAAAACAGAATTACGTTTATTCAAACCCTTCACAACATCCTTATCATTTTAAAGCTTTGCTTTTCGTACTAATGAGCTTTATCCTGTCAGTAACGGAACAAGAAATTTATTCTTGTTCGGGGATGCAATGCAGGAAAACCAGTTCAAGAAATAATCCATCATTATGAGCATACTTCTTCTGGGAGTCTGGGGGGGGGGATATCCCTTCCTATATGAATCACTTACTTCTTTTCTTTTATGCCCCTACTGAAATTAATTGTAAAGCCTGCCTATTCGTTAAAATGCGTTGTAGGTGGCTGTCATTTCATCTCTTAATTGCCGAGCACATGCTTCTTTATGTCCCATTAGAGAAAATGAAAAGTCATCTAAAAGCCTCCTTCCCCACGCACAATAGGTTGGACATTGCACCATTTTAAAATGATGTTCCATGCCGACGTAATAGCAGTTTTCATAAATAGTTTTTGTGTGTTTGGGTGTATTTTGCGGTGCAGTGAAAATTATCCGGAACACAACACATTTTGAATTCTACTGCCTCTCACGTCGCAACATAGGGATCTTAACATTCAAGCAAAAAAAATTGCGGTTATTACTAATTATTACGGCTGCATCGTTGGACTTAGTTACACGCACATTTAACCATTTAACGCGCGGTGTCCTCGCCCGCCGTGAGGACACCAAACTCTGGCGGGGGGCACGGTGATATATTCGCATCGTTCTTTTAGCTTTCAAGAGATTTAATTGTAGTTTTTATATTCAAAGAAGACGTCTAAATGAAGTATTAGGTTGTAACGAAAGTTCCCCGCCATCGTAAACATCGTCAGTACACAGTTCGCGTTGGCGTATTGGCTCCTATTTTGTCAAACGATTTTTGGCATTTGAAAGAAAGAGGCTTACTTTATAACACCATGTTGTGAAATCTGTAAAAAAATAGAGTTATCATTAAGTACAAGGTGTGTCAAATGGAACTATCACTCTAGAGGATTAGAACCATCCTGTACTTCCAGTTGCGTTGCAAAAAGTCAGCCACAGAATATCAACGAATAATGAGTACAGCTTTAAATACTATTGTTGTATCACGTGACACTGTGCAAGTTTGGTACCGAAAGTTCAAAAACAGTTATCTAAGGAGTTAGAAGTTGGTTTTTCAAGCAGATTTGGCGGAAAACTTTCGTTACAACCTGATATTTTCGTGAGAGTAAATAATACATTGTACTGATCATTCTGTTTGCGTATTAATAAAATATGAAACCTAATTAAGTAGGAATGAAATATTTTATTTCACTGACTGAATAATCAGCCTCTCAAAACGGTTTAGTGTCATTTTGAATGTGTTACTATATACAATGTGAGTTCAGTTTCAAAAATATAGAGAGCCTAATGAGGCTTTATTTGACTATGATTATGATTTTTCAGAAAGGAGTCATGCATTTTGGTCCAAGCATAGGCCTTCATTAGTAGGGCGAGATATGCACGTGACCCCCACTCCCTCCCACATTGCTGTAGATTTGATAAGGCATTTTGACATATTGTTTCACTGAAATCATATGTATTGTTTCTTTCAGACACCTTAAAATAGAATTTTGCTTGGAGGGAAGCTTTATAATTTTTCAGAATATACGAATGAAAATATTTTTAACAGAATTATTGTGTAGGACCGATTTTTTTTTCTTTTTTTTAGCACTAGGGTGCTATTTTGCTCAATACCAGAAATTTGTCTCGAATTTTTGTCGACAAGTTTTGTAGATATGAATTATCATGGTGAATATCTTTTCAAATGTGTTTGCCAGATGACGTGGTGGGGGGTGGGGCGTTAATAAAGTATTCAAAGTCGCAGAAGGTTTGCAATTTTTGATAATGGATTGCTAAGTTTGGTGCCAAATAGTGACAATTTATTATAAATATATTACGAGTATAGTTAGAAAACGCCTGGCGAATTCAGTCGGAGTCTAAAATCGTGCAAAATGTCGCCAAGTTTGAACGACTTTTGGTGGTATATTATTTATATTATATACACATTTTTTGTTAAATTTAAGCAACTTAACAAGCTCTTGCACGAAAGTTACATCATTAGCAAAACAGATCCGAAATTTTTTTGAAATATTGATTAGCTAGGAATAATCACAATATCTCTCGAATTAACTATAATAAAGTTCTGTTGCAAGCGAGAGTTTTTCAACGACGTATGTTTCAATATTACTCCGTTTGAAAACTACTGCGCGAAATGACTAAATTCGATTAAAGTGATCAGAACGTGACGGCATAAATTAAAAATTGCGTGAAATTATTAAACTCTGCAGCACAGTTTAACCCGTCCTGTTCGCAATTTGAAGTGCTTGAAAATGTATGGAGAGATGTTTTAATGGCTACCATTATAAAATATGTTTATCGTTTACGCTAATGCATAAATTGCCAAGAATCACCAAAGAGTAGAAAAGCAACCATTGGTTTCAAATGTCTATTAAGCTGTTTCTTTAAACTGAACATTAAAGAGAGAGAAACGAAGATAGATAATATTAATATAAGTAATAGGTAGTATTAGTAGATTTGTTAGGTTAATATTGATTTAAGCTCAATATACCACGTAAATAAATACTTAGTGAAATGAAAAGTGTTCTATTCACTATTTTTCAACTGTCGTCTTACTAACTAAACTATCACACTACGTTGCGTTAAAATATCCCGTGATAGTTTCAAAAGAAGGGACTACCTGAACTTTTTTTTTTTTTTAGATTTTGTTACGATCATGTTTTAGGATAATATTCCTGTCCTACCGTGCGAAGAACAGACACTCGGCTAGTAATGTAATAAAAAGCATTGCAATATTCTTTATTTGAGTTAAAATTTTCGGCGTAATTAAACTAAAGATAGGCTGACCAGAATTGTTAATTTTTTCGTCATAATTTATTATATTGCCACCCAGTACATAAATAATAATGGTTTCCGCACTTTTATTTCAGTATTTCAGCTACCTATTCTGTATCGAGAGCATTTTCTTTTTGTTGATTACACTCATTTTAATTTTCCTTGAATTCATAAAAGCACTTTCAAATATTAATACGTGCATTAAAGTTTCACAATCTTCAAACAAGCGTTCGGTTAACATGTGAATAGGGAGCGTTCAATTTTTCTGTTTGTTGCAAGAAATCTTGGAGGTGTAGCCGATGAAATTTCGCGGAAGACTAATGATATAATGAATACCACTCTGATTTATTAAAAGAAAGGTTGCGATAATTACTTCCAGGGTTGATGAAGATGAGTGATGGATGGGGGAAGGTAATTATATAAGTAATAACGAGAAACGCTCAGAAACGGGAATGTCCAAAAACGAACTTATTCTAGCATATGCAATGGAGCCGTTAACCCTTTGAGGCGCAACCCTTTCCCAATGCTAGAAAAAGGGCAGCCGTTGCCATCGCTCGACTTAACTACCAGCAAGATGGCGGACGATCGAAACGTTCATCGCGTGCCACAGATCGAGAGGCCCTTTTTTGACGACAGCTGGCTGTGCTCGCGCACATTCAGCTGTCGTCAAAAGCGCACAGCCAGCGACGCGACTGTCGTCAAAAGCGCACAGTCGCGTCGCGCACAGCCAGCTGTCGTCATGGTTTTAGAAAACATTGGCAGCCGTTGCCATCGCTCGACTCAAGTCGAGCGCCGGTGGCGCGCCAATGTTTTCTAAAACCATGACAAATTTAACGTCCGCCTTTATTGTCCATGGACCATAGCAGATTCAGTCGATAGAGACCTCAAAGCTCTTCTCAGTCACACTATCAATTTTCAAAGCAATCGTACTTTTCTTGCAGAGCACAACCCCCCCCCCCTTCTAACCGTATTCCCTATTTTTCTAATGCAAATGGAAACGATCGCGGATTCAGACAATTTTCAAAAGACCCACACAGCACAAAGATATCCATTGGTTATTTATAAGGAATCAGAATTGGATAATTGGTATATCTATTAGAAGTCCAAGATCCTCCACATAACATAAAATGGACCTCTATAAGAGATTTTGGGTGGGATCTCTCTGAGGACTAGACAACATGTAAAATATCCAGGATATCTGTAAGAGATTTATATCCAAGTAGCATAGATATTAATTGGACGGCCAAAATATACAAGATTTCTCGGGGGGAAAAGTGAATTGTAACGTCATAACTACGATTTTTTTTACCCACTGAGAATTTTTCCTCCGTTCTGTGAATTTTGGTGCTGCCATCTATTGTCTATTATCATGCATAAGAACTTCAAGTTACATTTAAACTGAAACCTATTTTCTTCGGCTGGTTTCGAACCATGGATCCAAGGCGTAGGTTATAACAACCAGGCAGATTCGACTCACTGTGAGAAGACTAAAGTTTGAAAAGATTGTTGCTTCAATTTCGGAATGAAAACACTTTTATGTACCTAAATAAATAAAATTAGAATTTGCCGTACACTAACAAAATGTTGAGTTTTGTATCCGTTTTAAGCATTTGGGACACCAGTACAACCGTAAAAGAAAAAAAAAAGTTTGTCTGCACATCACGTAAAACTGACTGAAGCGAATGAAATAAAATTTGGTGACATAATAGGTGGTCACACAATTTAAACTATAGGCGTCGAATTTTTAAAAAATTCATTTGATTTTGAGATTTTCTGAAAATTCTTTCAAACTGAGGAATTTTTTTTTTTCGCACATCACGTAAAAACGACTAAATGAAACTTGGTGACATGATAGATGATCACTGAACTCAAGCTGTAGGCATCGGATTAAAAAATAATTTCTTCTAGATTTTGCGATTTTTCTGAAAACCCTTTCAAACTGTGTGAATTTTAGTTTCAGTAGCCAACCGATCTTCTACGTAAATAAGATGTCTACAAATGCATCTCTTATGGATGTTATACACGCACATCCAATAGATTTGTAGCTTTGGGTGGCAATTAAATATCTATGAGACATCTATATCATTAACTACATAAGATGTCTACTGACGGATTTCTTATGGATGCCATAAATGCATTTCCAATAGATATCTGTTTTCGGCTGACTATTAGATATCCATAAGCCCTCTAAGGATATCTTATAGAGGTAGCAATTAAGATATCCTATAGATATATATTTTTCTCCGCATATAAATATCCTTTAAATGTCCTGGATGTTATAGATCAGTTTGGATATCTATTAGATCTGATATGGACAAAGTGTGCTGTGTGGGGAGGGGCGATAAGTATATATGTAACGAAGGTTCACTAACCAATTCCGCCACAGTGTAGGACGATTCCGCCGAAAATTTTCCGTCTCATTTCCCCCCATTGGACAATTCCGCCGATTCTTTATCGGGTGTTTTTTTTCGAGAGGACAATTTTGCCGAAGGGGGTTACAGACAGTGTTCTTTTGGCGATGAGGAGTTGGCGATATTTATTTGCTCTTTGACTACAAATAGGATATTTTGAAAGCTATGAGGAAAAGGATCTAGGCCTGACCTAAGTAAAATCAGCATCCTTGAACATTAGCACTGGGCCATGTTACACGTATAGCGTTGTGAATAGCTATCTGGAATCTACCACAAAATAGCTTGGTTCAAAAGGGAGATTCTGTTCGATAAAAGTCTTTTCCGCAAGTGTAATACACCTTTGCAGTGAATTTCTTTTCTTTACTGCACTGCCCCACAAGTTCACCGTTTTTCAGTATTCTTTTTTTTATAGTAAGTCATACTGTCAACAATAACAAAGATCTTTTCCTCCCTTGGTGGTGCAGAGTTCAATATTCATGGCAGAAAAATTTATACCCAATCAGGCCGCCACACAGTCATCAAGTAGCAATGATCTCATGATGACACAAATTACAATCGTATATATACCAACATTAATAAAAAGAATATCAGGCATGTATGCTGCATTTGGTGGAACCTCTCTGCTACTCAGGAATCTCTTGTTCCCCTTCTGACTGGGTTGGGCACACAGACAAAAATTATCCATGTCGGAACAACATCGGAAAGTAATCTCAGCAGGCAGAGAAAATTATCAATAGGTTCACTAATTTATAGCGCATGCACCCGTGGACATATTGTCTCTCTGTCTTCGCCAAACACGTGCTGGATGCATTGCCAAATATCGCAACACAGACAAAAACTATCGATGTTGGAACAACATCGGAAATTAATCTCCGAAGGCAGAGAAAATTCTGAGTCGGGAAAATTATGAATAAGTTCACTAATTTATAGCATATGCACCCGTGGGCATATTGATAGCCCGTCGTCGCCAACAAGTGCTGGATGAATCGCCAAATATGAGCGTGCTATTCAAACTCCATTTCTTGTCTCAAGAAAATGGCGAGGCGGAATTGTCCAGTAAGGGTCAGTTCATGACAAAATGGCGCGGCGGAATTGTCCTACGGGTGGAAACACGGGGGAAAATTCTCGGCGGAATTGACCTGTTCCCGTACCGAAGTATTTTATCAGGCACAAATCATTCTTTTTTTTCCCTGTTCATTTTCAGCCATGAACTGAAGTTTAACCAGTTTGCTCTCATCTTTGAAAAAAACCCAACAGAAAAGCTCTTTCTGTGATCAGCTCCCCATCCCGAGCACGGGTCTTCCTTCGAATGTTCCTCTGGGGCTTAAGTGAAACATTCGTAGACCTGGGCTAAGAAGGAACACTAATGGCCGGGTCAGCGGAAGAAGGGAAGTCTTCTCCGTTGCGTCTTTTCAGTGACAAAAGTAACCAGGATAAACATGTGCTCCTTGGAAGCTTCGCTGGTACCCAGTGTGCCTAGCAGGTACCAACTGGTTAAGCTAGGCCCCAGGAGAGCCTTCAAAGACGTGTGCTGGAAAGCAGACCACGTCACAGAAGGGAAGTCTTCTCCATTGCGTCTTTTCAGCGAAGATGGCTTATAGCTTAATTCTTCGAGGCGCAACCCTTTCGCAATGCTGGAAAAAAGGGCAGCCGTTGCCATCGCTGGACTTAACGACTAGCAAGATGGCGGACGATCGAAACGTTCATCGCGTGCTACATATCTAGAGACCCTTTTTTGACGACTGTGGCTGTGCCACAGCCACAACGATGGCAACGGCTGCCCTTTTTACAGCATGGGGCAATCTATCCAGCTGTTCTCGGCTTCTTCCGTTTTTCAGCAGATGTCAGTGATGTTAAAAATAACCGTGACCATTTTTTGACGGGAAATGACGTGCTAAAGAGTAAAGGATTCTCGCGGAGCTGTGTCACCCGCCACTATTTTTCTAGAAGTCCAATCTATTCTTCGTGACTGGCAACAGTCAAAACGTCTGAGTTGGGTGTGTCCCAGAGCGTGAACACTGCGCGTTCAAGGGTTAAACATGGATTGAATAGTGGGTTAACTCCCTAACAACTCGGGAAATATTCCAATTAAGTGTGCTCAGGAAGGGGCGATCGCCTCTTTCACCTTTGGATACTGCAGCGTCTGCCTGCGCTCAATAAAATGTGAGTGTCCTTTACCAGTGGCTGGACTGCGAGTAGATCGCGAAGGGCGATCGAGTAAACGCTGGCCGAATTGAATTTGTTTCCATGCTTGCGTAATGACATGGGGTCGCAATCTGCGTGAATATTACTTTAGGGAAGTTAAAAAACAAACCGGCATGCATGCGCGCATTTTCAGAGTGACCAGCGACTTTCATAGTAACCTCCCCAGCACAACGACAAACACGTCTCCTTTTGGAAAAATAAAATTAAAATACTGGTGTTAAACAATAAAGTAAATAAAAGACTTTGTAAAAAACACACATAAGATGTTAAAAGGTAAGAGGATACGCACATGTCAACCAAAAATTGTTTTGGCCTTCATCAGTCCAAGCCCTTCGTCGCAAGCAAGGTTGCTTGCGACGAAGGGCTTGGACTGATGAAGGCCAAAACAATTTTTGGTTGAAACGTGCGTATCCTCTTATCTTTAACATCTTACGTGTGTTTTTTACAAAGTTTTTTTATTTACTTTACGTCTCCTTTTGTGAGGAGTCGCCCACTCATGAGCATCGCCGTCAGTTATCTTTCGTTGGTCAAGAGGGAAGACCGGTGACATCTCACAGCGAAGTCGTGCCTGAAAAGTCCACCACGATAATTGGCAGCAGATCGGGGGTGGTCACCGTTATAATTGTTGCTCAGCATCGAAATGTGGATCTCGTTTAACCCTCTCGTCACCCTGAACCTCATAGGAGGCTCCTACTTCAAATAGCAATATTGAGAGAGAAAACAATTGAATTGAGTATTTCTTTTTTTTTCAGTGATATCCTTAATTCATGAAGAAAGTAACTATTTAAAAACTTCATGTAGAACACCATGGAGTTTTTAAACAGATGCATAAATCGTGCCTAGATTGCAGTACTAGTCAATTTAGATTATTATTATTTTTTTTTTACAATTGTCGCTTCATTGTTTCAGAGGAAAAATTAAAATATTTAACCTGCTTTATTTCCGTTTTTCTAGTTTTTTTAAGGTAAGTATAGTTTTTTTTTTCTTATTCTTTAACTTTTACCTAATAGGTGCATCCTTTTAAATTAATTTTAACGTAAGAAAATACTTGAAAAATACAAAAATTAAAATTAGAAAGAGCGATATTAAAAAAAAAAATCTGTTTGCACATGATTTATAATAGTATTTTTGATGCATTAAATGCTTGACAGATTTTTTTTCTCCGATTTTTCATAATTCGGTGCCGAGAGGGTTAGATACCTGAGAAACAGATTCTCCATTGCAGATAATAACTCTTCAGTATGAGAATAGTTATGCCGGAATGTGAAGAGACCAAAACTGTTCCGGGAAAACAGTAGTTTCCCCGAACGAAAAACTGCAAAATTTCCTTCGCTTTTCTAAAGGAAATTTCTTTATAAGGAATTCCCGCCCCCCCCCCCCTCAGGCGCCACCCCTGCCTCGAACCAACAAAATTTAGATTAGCAAAGATTGACTTATTTTGTAATTTCAAATGTCTTCTTAAAAGAGAACTCAAAAAGATTTTTGGCGACATGGATGGATCGAGAGGGCGGAACATGCCCCCCTCCCTCCCCTCCCCCAGAGGAAATGTTCAGACATAAAATATTAGTTTGTCATTTCACCTGCATTTATAACAAAAATGCGACAAAAAATGCTTACCAAATTGTCAGGGGGGCACGTGCCCCTCCAAACAAAGTGAGTTTATGCTATAAAAGATACACTTATCTTGTAATTTCCTGTGCATTTGCTAGTAAAAATAAACGTTGAGCAGAGTGGCGGATTCAGTATGATGCCCCAAGCAAGGGTGTACCCAGAAATTTTTCATGGGGGGGGCTACGACTACTGCAACTCACGTATATGCATACATGTGTGTGATAAGGGAATGAAAAATATACATTAGGTATATCCAAAAAATTCCTCATGGGGGGTTATGACCCCCTAACCCCCCCTCCTTGGCTACGCCCCTGGCCCCAAGTTTTAACTATAAGACTGACATATTTTATAATTTCATGTACATTTATAATAAAAAGATTCTGCCCCGCCAAGTCTTTCTTTGAATATACCACTGTATCGCCTTAAAGAAGAAAATGGGGCGGGGTCGGTAAAAATAATTCATAAATTAAAGCGATCAAAATTACATTAATAACTAAAAGTAAAAAAGTAAAAAGGATTTAATACACACATTTTATAGCTTAATATAATAATCAGAATTGAGTAAAATTATTAGTAAAAAAAGAAATAGATCCTTATATACTCTTATTTCTAGATTAAATAACAATAAAATCGATTAAAATAATGAACAAAGTTAATTACAATAATAATCAAAAAGAAGGACAGGTATTCAAACGGCCCTTTTAACCCATTTATGCCTAGTGTCCCATTTTTGGGACGGCATTTTCGCTATCAGTCGAAACCTAGTTATTTTTCCTAGCCTTTATTCACGACTATTGAACCTCAACTCCATAAAATATTTTAACATGACCCAGTAGGATGTTGACGTTTCAGTTTTTATACATAATGATTTTAAAAGAAATCACCCCTTATTCAAGATATTGACATCAGAAATATATCTATTATTGCTGGCATTAGCAAAACTCTAAGAAAGTCGTAGAAATATCTGGGCACAAATGAGTTATAGACAATATCGCCAAAAAAGGAGCTAAAGAAAACTGTTCAGAAAAGGACGATTCTGGCTGAAAAGGGGAGCTTTCTCCTCCGTTTATTAATGTCTTTAAAAAGACATAATTAAGCTCCTATTTTAGACAATCGAAATTTGAGAAAGCTTTCATAAGGTGAAAATTTTCAAAAAATTGAAAGAAATCGTGGAACGGCACAGTTTTCAGAATTTTAAAGTTGATTACGGACTATTCCGTGTCGTTTTACGTGTCTGTGCAAAAATTCAAGCCGATCGGTCGAACGGTGTGGGAGGAGTTCCCGGGCGAACAAACAAATGTTCGCATTTATATAAAAGATTATGCAAATATATTTTATGAAATGCAATATATTTGAACTGACGAAAAAAAAAAAAAAGAAAAATCCCGCAAATTTTTATTTAAATAATCTCAGCAACATACGTTCTAATGTGCAATTAAATACTGAAGAAATAGTAAACACCAAAATCCTAAAATCGCTCAAAAAAAACTGTTGTTAAAAACAATTTAAAAATTAAAAAATAACTTTGTTTCAACACATAAAGAAATAAATTCTTACTAACTTTAAGATGGAACCTCAATTTTCCGTCTGTGTCTAGTTGGATATTTTACTACTTATATGAAGGTTAGATCTTTGGATCATCCGAAAAGTATGTGCTGATTTATTCCTACATGTGTATTTTAATAATTACACATGTAAATAATCCTACATGTGTATTTTAATGAAGTTTTTGCTCAGGGCCCCAACTCGGCAAATCTGCCCCTGTGTGCAGCACTTTATTATTTTAACTCAGCAATCAACTTCTTGATCGTTCAACTAAGCGCTCTGAAAATTGGTATACATACACATTTGAACACGGAAAATATTTTTGCCTTATCCATTTTTCTTAACCCATTAAGCGCCAAAGCTCCCGTTACGGGAACACCTATCATATATTTTTTTTCTTAAAATATTTTAACGCAATTTACGAAATACACATTTTATATAAACATTTACACTATATAATACACCCTATAGTGTAATGTTTAAATAAAATGTGTATTTCGTAAATTGCGTTAAAATATTTTAAGAAAAAAAAATATTATAGATGTTCCCGTAACGGGAGCTTTGGCGCTTAATGGGTTAACTTGCCCTTTGATGGCGCTTTAGCGTATTATTACTTTTAATTTGCCACTAGATGGCGATGTAGCATATCCTGACCGTTAAACTGTTTCTATGAAAATCGGTACACATAGATATTTGAACATGAAAATATTTTGATTCTACTCATTTTGCTAAAACTTCGACAGTTGATGGCGCTGCGCCGAATCATCTTCACCGTTCAAACAATCGCCATGGAATTCTTTCTGCATAATTATTGAACACAGATAATATTTATATGCCATATAAATTTTTCAATATCTATTTATTATGATAAATAGTAATTACAACAAACCGTAATATAGAAAAGAATCCATTCATTCCCGTGCGAAGAACGGGGCATTCAGCTAGTAACATATATACCCAATTTGAGCTCAATCGAATGCGCCATTTAAGAGCTATCGTGTTCACTCACATACATACAAACACATATACACAAATACACATACACATACATCTCGTAAAAATAGCATCTATGAATTCAGAAGACCTCAAAACGTGTCAATACACCGAAATCTCGAAGTCGAATTTTATCACGATTACAATACTTTCCTTATATGGTACATGTTCGGAAAGTAAAAATACAAGGCCGTAGCCAGGGAGTGGGGACATGGGTGTCTGACTCCTCGTCCCCCCCACAGGCCCTGATTACCGCACAGGCCAACTAGGCCGCGGCCTAGCCCAGACAGCACATAAGCTTAAATCAAGCTTGACATTTCTTTGAATTTGACGCATTAATGCAAGCTTGACAGTTCAACTCATTCTAAGCTGGCAGCAAGCTTGCAGGAGTCAAGTTGAATTGTCAAGCTTAAATACAGCTTGATTTAAGCTTGGCAATTGCTACTCGTCTGATTTTTCCTTTTTAAAGGAGCGTTGATGGCGCCATCTGTGAAAGAGAATGGACATTAATTGTCTAGCGTCCTCAAATTTGCTGAAAGTTCGTAAAAGATGTGTTTATTTTATTACCAGTGCCATATTACCGGCAAGGCAAACGGGGCAACTGGCCAGGGCCTACAGATTTTAGGGCCCAAAAATCTTACATCTTACACTTTTGTAGTTTTAAAATAAAATTACAAAGGATAAAAAAAAATTCAGAAGTTAAATAATTTTTTTAATTATAAAGTATGAACAATGAAAATAATTCAAATTTACATTTGTATAAATTAATTTAAACTTATTTTTAATTCTTCGAAATGCTCTATATCGATATAGCATACCAATATGTAGGAAAATAACCACATTTGTAAAGAGAATTTTTAGCGTTAAAAAATAGCAAAATTTTTCAATTATTTGTTATTATAAGAAATATTTACAAAAATGACTAAAGTGTTTGTATTCCATACATGCATACATGTTATGTTAGCAACTGTGATATAGCATTTCGAAGTAACGTTTAACTATCTGTTTCTTTGATTTCAGATTACTTAACACAAAATTTGTGTTAAGTAAGTAAACCCAATCTATATTTCCAAATATGGAAATTCTTCAAAATAAAATACAATTATACTACGAAATTGATTTCAAAATCAGTCGTTTGTCTCGATTTTGGTCAGCGGCAGTATTGCTCATGAGTATTGCGAAAGTTTTAAAACATGTGTTGCTCTTAAGTTTATATTATGTTTATTTCCCTATTAGTAGAGTCTCTAAATCACACATAAAATTATTTTAATTTTGATGCATCCCATGGAAAAATAAAAAAAAAACAAATAACATATCGCCCTCTTATCAATCTGGCCAGAAAACCGCTTAATAATTCACTTCAAACTTTAGTCATAGCTGCACAAGGCTCCGGTGGCTGAATGGATAACGCGCTCGGCTACGAATCGAAGGGTCCCGGGTTCTGTTCTAGCCACGGACACTCGATGGAAACAGATTAAAATAACTTAAAATTATAGCATAGAGGGGGAAAATGCTCGGAAAAATAAAGTATGTGGGGCGCGTTCCCCAGCGGGCGCCCCGTGTATTTAGAAAAAAAAAAATTTTAAGCTTGAAATTAAGCTTGAAAAGTCAAGCTTGATTCAAGCTTGAAATGTCAAGCTTAATGCAAGCTGGGCAAGTGTAAACTAGAACACTTGATTCAAGCTTGCATCAAGCTTACACTCCTAGAATTTTCAAGCTTAATTCAAGCTTATTGACTTGATAAATCAAGCTTGCTGCAAGTTTGATGCAAGTTTGCTGTGCTGTCTGGGAGGGTCCCCAAAATGAATAAAATAGTTAAGTGCTATTATTTCAAAAATTGCTTTTTCGTAAATTTTACACTGTAATCAGGGATAATACAAACGTAATGTTAAGATCCCAAGTCTTCCACCATGTGGTATTCATCGATGTGACGTGTGTTGATCTTGAAATCTAACTTCCACATTAAAAATTAAAAATATGTGAAGTTAAAAATTTTTGGGCAAGAGAGAGTATGAAGCTAAATTCCTTGCTTCCCCACCTTTATGTAATCCTCTGCGAAGAAATACTTGTACCCTTTGACTATAAGTGGTATGATTGTATAGGGGCCCCCAAAAAGTGATAGGCCTAGGGCCTCGAAATGTCTTAGTCGGGCTCTTTCCCCCCCCCCCCCCCCATCGAAAAAAAAAAGAAAAAAAATTAGTCACTGCATTTGTAATTTTTTTTTTATTTGCGTTGTTTCTGGAGATCAACTACAGGTTAAAAAAAAAAAAGAAAAGAGTCAGCACTACATATCCCCTCCCCGGTACGCAGCACTCCCCGCCCCCCTGAATTTTTTTTCTGGCTACGGCCTTGCAAAAACAGCCCTGAGACAGAAATCCATTTACATCAGTTTTAACTAATTCAAGAGAGAAAAAAAAAAGTCTTTTTTTTTTAAAGTCACAAAAGTCTTACAGCACTAAATATTGATTTATATATAGCTAAATAAAATAAAATAACGAAAAAACAACTAATATAATTCTTGATTTTTGCATTATCCCATTAATATACATCAGAGGGCATTATTCACAATAAATAATTATATCAGGAATTTTTAAATTTTAATTCTGTTCTACCCCATTTCTTTTTTATTTAAATAAGTTGTAAACTGCGTGTTATCTTATTACTCATAAATTAATCACATGAAAAAATTTGTTATTCAAATGTGTGACTAGAGAATGACACATTATCTCTGCCTGTTCTTTATTGAGGGGAGGGGCGATCTCCCGCAGCTCTGAATAGAAATCTGAAAGGGTCGAAATTTTCCTAGCTCTTAATTTGAAACATCAAAAGACAGCCTAGCTCATAACTTCAGTTAAAAATTGAGTAATGAACAGGTTATAAATCATTATTTAAGGCCTTAATTCTAGGAAGAGTATGAATTTGACCATCGGCGGCTCGTGGGATACAGCAAGTACAGCCGGGCTGCACTTGAAATAATTTATTCTACTAATTTTCCTAAATTCAGATTAGAATTGTGGAATTCCTACGGTAAATTAAAAAAATCTCCGAAAAAAACCGAACAAAAAAAACGCATTGTGGCCGGATCGCTCATTCAGAAAAAAAAGCACTTTAATCTTCCCGCAATTCAATTGGGAAAATCTTTGGTTCAGCCCAGAGCGCTGAAAAGAAAATTGGCAGCACCGTTGCCATGACAACGACTACGTCAGCAGCCTCTCCGGCATAGGGAGTATACAGCTGATACAGCCGATGAAAGATTTTTTAACGGCGGCTGAACTTGAGAACTCAACTAACTGATTGGCTCGGACGAGAAGGAGGGAGGGAGTAAGGAGAATGTATGTTTGGAAAACTCTCTATATTGCTGAATTTATCAAGAAGGTAAGCCTGAATAGCCGCTTATGAATGGACAATGACCCATCAAAGTAGTATTGTTTTTAAGTAAGCAAGAACTGGCATTGACAGGACATGGCGAGCGAGAAAAAATTCTTTAAACATGGGAAATTTTAAAGAGCTTTTAAAATTATGGATATCTGAATTAAAACAACGCCTTTTTATGGGGACATCACTGACGGTTTCGCATGTTTAAAAGAAAGGAGGATTGATTTGACTTATAAAAAATAAGTAAGTTTTCTTTTTTTTCTTTTCTTCTCAAGTTATCGTTACAAAAGAAAATTCTAAGGAAACTTCGAATCCAGGCGCGTAGCCAGGAAAATTTTTCGGGGGGGGGGATATGAACTTATATGTGTATAAATAGACGGAATTTCAGCACTAATCCAAAAATTTCGGGGGGGGGGGATATATCCCGATATCCCCCCCCCCCCTGGCTACGCCCCTGTTCGAATCAGACACGGATTAATGCAATTTTGAGGATAAGAGCGGCTGGTTGAAATTTATGTCCATTTTATGGAAGTAAAATAGGAACTCTTACATTTTTTATGTAATTTCTTTTTTTTTTTCCCCTCGGTGGGGGCTTAATCCGCCAGCTTTCGAATTCAGTAACAAAAGATTTTCTAATCCTGTCCGGAGGAAAGGGGGGGCTCATATGCTTCCGGCTGCACTAACAGTTTTGACCACGGGCCGCCACTGAATTTGACAAATTTTGTTAGAAGAACTGGTATTCTAGGTAATAAGTAAAACTTGTACAGAAAAAAAAGAACTTTTCTCGCCACACATTGAAAGGGGATTTTTTAATATATTTTGGGAATGAATGGCCCATGTACACAAACGTAGATTTAAATTCTAACCCTTCAAAATAGAAAAGCAATCGACGGAAAAATCTTTAACAGTTAAAAATTATGAATAGAAAAAAGCACGTCTTCTAAATTAAGCTGAATGAAATGATGTCTTGTCTGCGATTACAAAATTCACCTCGCCTTTCGCATTCCCTGTTGCCTTAGCAACCAATTTCTGTTCAAATTCCTATTCTCAGAATTTCCCGCCGGTGTGCATCAAATGCTTTGACACTATCAAATCTGAAGAAAATAAAGTGCCCAGATGCTACCTCATTGGACGTTAGCTTGTTTTGTGCGTAAACACATGCGCCAAATTCACGAGTTATATCATTTGGGTAGTCAGACAGTCACAGATATCCCACCACGGAGGACTAGGAGACCCTTGCTATCTGGTGAGTACTTGCAAATAATATTTTAAAGTGATTTTTTGAGATTCTTTTTAGAATCTTATTAAATTAAAATAGTGCTGTCTTTTTTTTTAAAGATTAACTATAAATTATTCGATTAAATTAAAAATTAATCTGATATTTCAACTTTATCTTTTCTTGAGGAAAACAACACGTGAAACATTACGTGGTTATGATAATCTCTACACTAGTTATTTGGTTGGCTCCATACTAATTACCGTATTTACTCATGTATAAGTCGAGAAATTTTAGACACACACACAGAAAAAAAAGGCTTTGAAGTGGGGGGGGGGTCGACTTATACACAGGATTTTAAAAAATTCAAATTTCTTGATTGGGAAAGTGGGAGGGTCGACTTATACACGGGGTCGACCTATATATGGGTAAATACGGTACTTGGTTGGAGTTCGTCTTTATTATGTGTTTTCTGTACCATTTATTTTTCTTTCAAAGATATATCGAATTTAGTTTCAATTTCAAGCTTCCTTAAGTAACTAATCGGTTTTCAAAACCCACTTAATATATTAACAATAATGGAGAAATATATCAAAACAAATGAATATTTTTAACAACCTGTATAGGTTTATTTTAAACATTAGGCTTTAAAATATTACAATACTTTTATTTAATTAACATAACCAGTATAAAAATACTGTTTATGTTTGAAAACATTTGGAAAATCATGATTTATGCGATTTTTGAAAAGTTCGATTCAATATCAGGTGTAAGCACATTATAAATTTTACATATATCTAAATTGATTATTAACTTTAATTAAATTATGCTTTCTCTAGTTATTTATTTCATAAAATTGATTTTTAAACCCAGTTTGCTTATTATTGAATTAATTATATCAGAGCATATAAAATAAAAATACATTATTCGGCATAGTGCACGACGGGAATTTGTTTATTTAGTTATTTACGTTTTATATATACAGTAGGGTGACGCAAAAAAAACAACGACTATTTTTTTTTATTGAGTCTCGAGTGAAAAAATGTTAGTTTTTGATGTTTTAAGAGCCCTCTCCAAAAGATAGCTCAAAAAAAAAAATTAAGAAGTCCCTCCTAATTTTTTTAAACTTCAAAAATCGTCAAAAATCTATTTTTTTAATTTTTTTTTTCTCGCTACGCTATAATTTTATAGACCAAAAAAAAAAAAGTTTCTGAAAGCTTCAGTTCAAAATTTAAATTTTGAAAGGTCGCTCACAATTTTTTTAAATTTATTAGTGCCTTATTTTAGATTTTTTAGACTAATAAATTAAAAAAAGTGAGCGCCTTCAAATTAGTTGACGGACTCGCATTTTGCCGTTCGAAAGTTCGTTCAAATTTTGAAGTCCTCGATTAAATTGTCTAAAAACTAAGTAAGCACAATTTAATTGTGACGCTTTCAAATTAATCTGAACTGAACTTCAGAACTTTTTTTGTCTATAGAATTATACAGTAACGAGAAAAATATAAAAAACAAAATTCATTTTGACGATTTTTTAAATTTAAAAAAATTTGGAGCGACCTCTTATTATTTATTATTATTTTTTTTTTTGAGCTGTCCTTTGGAGTGGGCTCTTAAAACATCAAAAACTAACATTTTTTTCACTCGATATTCAAAAAAAGAAAATAGTCTTTTTTTTTGGCAGTGCTAACGGTGTCCAATGGCTATTTCCTAAACCGTTAGTCAGAGACACATAGTTCCAATTGCAAAAATGCTTTAAATTGTATAATCTATTATGTGAGAAACAATCGAAGTCAATAAATCAAATCCTATAAAAATTACGAAATTTAAATTTTTACACGGTCTCCCGGTAAAATCACTTATATTTAGAAAAAATGTTCTTTATGCAATTTCATGCACAATAATAATAATAATAATAATAATAAATCGTCCTTCTACGACCCAAATTCACCGAGTTACAGCTGTTTAAAGTTATAGCACTTTTCGAGCTGCGAAGTAGGGGTTGTATACAAAATGAATTTGATAAAAAATAATCTACATGGTTTGAGCTTTGTAATATTTATTAGCAATTTCATTAACTATTTTATGAATATAGATTGCAATAACGAAGATTAACGTTTAACTATGTGTATCCAATGAAGTAACATAAAAATATAGCTTATGCTGAAAATAGAACTTTTTGCATATCTTACGCAAACACGATAAATTCAGTCATAAATTTGGTAGATACTCTAGCTTACGCGGATGTCCATTGCTTTTCTTCTAATATTTATGCTTTTCAGTTACTCCTATTCAAAACTATAAGTGAAAGCCCATTGTGGAAGCAATTAGACTCATATAATCTTTGTGCACCTAAAATAAATAACTTCATATTCAATTTATTTTATATATCGAATTTCGTGCTCTTTTGGAAACGGGCGGAAACTTTCGCATTCGAACGATCTCGTCTTGTCTAAAGAGCCCCTCTTATTACAATGCTTCAAGCAGACGATAGGTTTTTTTTTTTTTTTTTTTTGAAAATGAATAAATAAATAAATTATGTTACCTGGAAAAGCTGTTTAAAACGAACTGAAATCGCAAGTTTCCCTTCAAAGCCTGTTGACCGTGACTTCAAATAGGACGTCATTGTCACTTGCTGAGCCTAATTTTGTTACGCAAATGATTCCCTTTTTTTGCTCTTGGATATAAAAGGGAGCTGAAAATAGCAAAAAAAATCGCTTCAATAGGAGGGAACGTGTGGGTTTTCAGATTTTTAAAGTAGTGCAGATTGATTTCTATATTTTTTTACATAATTATGAAAAATTTCAAGCGGATCGTAGAAACGGTACAGGTGTTACTATGCTTTTTGTGCTTTTTAATTTTTTTTTTTAAACTTCTAAATTTTATTGGAGTAATGACGGTAAAAGTTTTATCTTGGAGCTGGTTGCCCGGAATTGTTAGAGAGTCAGTAAGTCAGGGATCAGCGTAACTATATAGTAGGATGCAAATGCTAACCACCACTATGCCTGTTTGTTTTTTAGAGTGTATGTGCTGTGTTCTTTTTAAGCTGTATTCAGAAGCCGCGCTCTAGTTCTTCGAGGCGGGAACAGTAAATCCTGAAAAATAAGATATGTATATCCTTCTTTTTTCTTTTAACATTCGGTCAAACTTAATATTGAGACCAGCGGCATAGCACAGGTTATGTGCTTTTCTCTTTATTTTCCATTCTTTATAATTTTGGTGTTCTTATTTTCCTCCGTCAGTAGTAGATAAACGACAGTTCACCTCAGGGGCAGCCCATGTTAATTGTGGGCAGCCCTGGGCAACTGTATAACTGCTTTCCCTGGGTTGAGCGGGGAAGGGGGGCGTGGTCGGACCGGATGTTGAGAGAGGAAGTTGACCGGATGTTCGAAGGTCTGATAAGAATTTTTTTTCATTTTTTTCAAATAAGTGGACTTGTAATTTTTTCAGACATTAAGATATTTTACAAATAAGGGGACTTATAATTTTTTCAGACTTTAAGATATTTTTGAAATAAGGAGACTTGTAATTTTTTCAGACTTTAACAAATTTTTCAAATAAGGGGACTTGTAATTTTTTCAGATTTTCACATATTTTACAAATAAGGGGACTTGTAATTTTTTCAGATTGTGACAATTTTTTCAAATAAGGGGACTTGGAAAAATTTTCAGATTTGAATGCGCAACCTACAAAAGAATTCATAGGCTAATGATTGTTGGCTTAAACCATTAGGCCGAGAATCTTCAGGTATAAAATTGTAGGTGTATTGTGTTATACTTTAGTTTTCAAAATGATTTGGGACATTGATTAATTTTTAGAAGTTTATTTATTTATTTATTTAATTTTCTTTACCATTTAGTAATAGAACCAATGCAAATTGAATAAATGTTGCTTAATACACACTTCTAATGTTTAGCTAATTTTGTATACCGTTTAAGATTATAGCATATATTTAATAAGTAACAGTTTACTAGAATATTAAAGTAGGGTTTAGGATACCCATACATTTTCTACAAATTTCTTCTACTGTTAGGGAAGTGAGAGAAATATACCAGCTAATTTTTGCATACCGTATTTTTGTTAAGTAGTAGTTTACTAGAATATTAAAGCAAGGTTTAGGATACCCATACATTTTCTACAAATTTCTTCTACTGTTAGAGAAGTGAGAAAATTATACCATACAACGTAGTACCTATAGTTTTTACAAATAATGATTTAGATAGTGTATGAACTTTTTTATCTAAACATTTTTTTTTCTTCAGAGATTTTTACCCAAGTTTTAATTTTTAAGTTAAATGATGTTACAACAAATATTTTTTTAATCAAGAGTTAATTTATTTTTATTTTATTTTTTTTAACCATGAGTTTTAAGTTAAATAATGTTACAACAAATATTTTTTTTTAATCAAGAGTTAATTAATTTTTTATTTTTAACCAAGTTTTAATTTTAAGTTATATAATTTTACTACAAATATTTTTTTAATCAAATGTTTTTAATTTATCAAGAAAAAATTTTAAGTGTTTTTAATTTATCAAGAAAAAAAAAATTAATCAAGAGTTTTAATTTTTTGTATACCGTATTTTTGTTAAGTAGCCGTTTAAACTTAAAGTAGAATATCAATACATTTAATCTACTGTTAGGGAAGTGAGAAAATTACACCATAGAAAGATTTTTACAAATACGGATTTATCGAAACATTTTTTCTTACCAACACATTTTTGATAAATTTTAGGAAGCGATTATACTAGTTTATATTTTCTATAGATCAATTAGATAAAAAATTACATTTTTAGTAATCCTACAAAACATTTTTACTGTATATCACAAGTAGTATAACTTAATTTATAGAATTTCAATACGATACGAGTTAGATTGTTTATGTGCAACACAAATTTCAGTGTGACTATGAAAGCATAATTTTATACATGAATCAACCTTTTTAGAGGTCTTTTATTGATGCACTTAGCATATTTTATAGAAAGGGAAGCATAACTAGCACAAACTTTTAGAGTGGATAATATTATTGTTAGAAAGTTGAACTATTGAAGATAAAAATTGAAGATTCGTTTTAGCACAGTTTTATACCGCATGTACATAAAATATCTTTCAATACTTAGATAAAATGATAGTTTTAATCGCAAATCATTACTTGAACTAAAAAAAAAATACAAGGTTTTTACTTAGTGAAGCCACATCTTGCGAAATCTTCTAGTCTCTGGACAAAGTACCAACATCTATACGGCTAGCAAGACCGGAAAATCGAGTAATGATTTAAAATACATTATCCCTAATTCCCGGTCCAGCTAGCACATGTTCATTACTTCTTTTTGTCTTCATATGCTGAAATAGGTATATTATTTTGACACTAAAAACAAAACACATTTGAAGATATTAAACGCTTTAAAGTAATTTTTTTTTCTTATAACAATTTACCAAATTCACAATACTATTTTATGTAGGATAAAATTAGTTAGCAAGCGAAAATTTAATCTTAGTTAGAATTTACTGAAATATAGATACCATGCATGCCTTGGTTGATTACGGGGTTGACTTGGTTGACTACAGGGTTGATTTTCTATTAGGAGAAAGCCCTCAAACCCCAGTTTTTGTATACAAACTGCATAAAGTACTTCTACCGATAATGCTATTAATATTAATTACACTGGATTACCAACTTAAGATTTCGCAAAACACCAAAATACAGAAAAACATGCATTAACAAAAGAAATCACACTTAAAATTACAACACATCAAAAGTGCAAACTATAAGAACCACATAATTATTTTTAATTAGAATTACGGTATCAACTTATATGTAACTAAAATAATAGAAAATATTACACTTACCCTGTACTTGTACACGCGAGAGGCGAAAATAATAAAAATATTTAAATAATTCGCAAATATATCCACAGCATAAGTAGAGCACATGCATGTGATATCCCTAGTACAGCTGATAAGAAATTTAGAGATAAGAAAGTGCCTTGAAGCTCTACAGAGCCGGTACAATAACAATAGGACAGTTTGCCGATAACATAAACTCATGGAGGCTGTTAGGGGTATGCAATTGGGGACACGTGTTTCATTCTACGTTCAAAAATGGGGACTTATGGATTAAGATGTTTACTACTTAAAAACATGATCTAATTTTTACAAATGCATTGGAACTTTGTATAGGATATCTATTAAACACGTATTAAATACATTATGATTATTCTTCTGATCGACATTATATCCTAAATTAAAATATCAAAGTTAAGCAACAACTAATAATATATTTTACGTAGTGTATGAAAATAATGAATCATTAAATTAATTTCTGTGAAACAATTAGCAAAGATCATTATGCTAAAGCAAATTATTTTTGTTAAGTTTTGATAAATAACAGTAATAAATTACAGGCATTGCAGATGAATAAGTATTCACGTATAAAATAGGTATTTACTATTAAAAAACAGGATCTAATTTTAACAAATGCATTGGAATTTTGTATAGGATATCTATTGAACACGTATCAAATACATTATGATTATTCTAATATGAAAAACAGGGTTAAGATTCTTTACTTGCGATGAAAGGCACTCAATTTTTTTATATACTTAAATTTTACATAGACATCCTTTTAATAAATGCATAAACTAAACTTATTGTTTAAAACAATTTTTACAATAATAAACTAAAATTTTTATTTAATAAAGTCATAAACTAAAATTATTAATGAAAACTTGTTAATAAATTAAACATATCAAAATTTTTACACTCAGTTTTTTTTATAGACTTAAATTTTACAAAGACATCCTTTTAATAAATTCATAAACTAAAACAATTTTTACAATAATAAACTAAAATTTTTATTTAATAAAGTCATAAACTGAAATTATTAATGAAAACTTGCTAATGAATTAAACTGATTACTCTAAAAGATAGCTAATCACAACATATATCAGAAAAAATATAATCAATTATAATACCTGGAAAATACCGGACAACACTCTTGTTACATGCGGACAAAACATCTGTTTGCTCGGCTAAAGAATTCTTAGGTATCCGTTGCAGGAGACCTTACCTACGCCCAACCTACAAACTCTACAAATTTAACGGCAACTGGTTTTCTCTTATCAGGCATCACAGATCAGATAAGAGATAAGGAAGTGACATGCGCAGAAGACACCTGATAGTGACGTGTGCAAATCTGTGATGATTCAATATCCGTTAGGTTCGTTGACAGGATGTACTATTTACATTGAGGGGCAACTCTCTGTAACAGGCTAATACAAGTTAGATGATGTAATATCTACAGGGTTGAGAAAGTTTTAAGGTAGAGGGCGCTTGGGTAATCACGTGATTTTTTAAAGAATCAGAATAGAGACATTTTAGTTAGATAAAGTGGTCAGGTGTGTGTTGCGAGACTCCCTTTACACTGTGTGCGCCTATACTTAAGACGTGTGTTTTAATTGATTTTTCGCCGAGTTTCAAAAATGTCTTTGCTTGAATCAATTGAAAATAACTTTAACATTCAATACACCCCCGAGTTTTATACCCAAAGTGATGCCAATGTGTTGCTGCAAGAAATAATACACTTGCCTTTAGATGTAAAGCCTCTGCAAAGTATTGAAAAGAAAATTTCCCCCGAGTTTTATACTGAAAGTGATGTTGATGTATTACAGCAAGAATTGTTTGAATTACCCCTGCAAAGTAGTGAAAAGAAAATTTCCTCGGCCCGTAAAGTAATTACTTTTGCTGATGAAGGAATCGATTACAGTTTACCTGGAGCAACAGTCTCTGTTTACTCTTGGATACCCATTTTGCAAAAAATATGTGAAGATCTACAGAAAGTGACAAATTATGAATTTAATATGGTGCAAGTGAACTTTGGGTCTGAAGAACAACCTAAAATTGAAGACGGCAACTACGAAGATTTTAATCTAGACCTATCATCAGGTGTATGCATTCTAAGTTTTGGATCTAAACGAACTTTGGATTTTAAACCAGCGAACTGTGAAACCACTACCATTAAATTAGAACATGGTTCAATGTGTAAGATATATCCCCCAACCAACAAACTTTTAACGCATGGCATTCCTTCTGAACCTTATGCGACAGACCCGCACATTAACCTTACATTTGCCAAAATGTACATTTATGAGCCTTCCCCGAAAAGGGCAAAGTTGGACAATTGGACGGACGATCTTTACCATAGCTTATATGCTTCTGTAAATAGTACATGGCACTTGGAAAGACTTATCTACGTTTCACTTCACGATGAAAGAACTGACTTGAAGATACATATTAGACAATTTATTCAGAATGCCCAATTAGACTATATACCAACCGGTCAGGGAGTCGTGATGAACCCTTCCACATGGATCGAATTTATTGTAAAACTATTAGATTTTAATATAGGTCATAGCAATAGCTCTTTTATTTGTAATAATCAATTATCTGTATTTAATGATGATGGAAAATGCATCTTACAACAAATTTACAAAACCGGAGATTCATTCACGTTAAATCCAATTTCCTTAATACTTTTAAATGATCAAGTAAAAAAACTTTGCGAAATGAGAAATGAAATATTGGAATGCATTTTAAAAACGCTATATACGACGACCCTACCTCATTTAATTTTAAAATTAAAGCCGCAAAAATGTAACAGTGAACCCCATTGCAATTATGATGAGGCTAAACAACAACTAATGGATATAGTACATCAGGAAATTTTTAAAAAAATAGGCCGGGTTCAGGATCATCCTTCACAAAGGATACATACTTGTTCGAATAGAACACATGTTGATGAGCGAGAGGGTCTTATAAGTAGTAAAGCATGGTTTACGGTTGACATGCCATATATTGCAAGAGAGATATGCGAGAAAAAATGCACATGCATTTATGACGGAGAATTTTTTTCAAACATTTTCTTTGAAGACTATATGAAGTATCTTCAAAATGAGCTATTTAATACATTTTTTCAACCGTTTTCAGATTTTGCTAATTCCAAGGATGACAAAACATGTGTAATTATGTGATGTTATTGGTGTATAACTAGTATTGCAATTGTAAAAAATATATTAAAACCATTGTGATTATGTAGAAAAGGTATGCTTCCTTCTACTACAGTAAGATTTTACTCACTTGTGCATGCTTAGTTATAGAATACTCATTGAAAAGTTATTATTTTCTTAATTGTGTAAATAGTTTGTGTAATTTAAAATATATTTTTGTAAATAAATAAGTCTAAATACGAAAACTTTTCTGTGTTTTCTTTATGTGTACGTGTGTGTTGATTACTTGCAAAATTAAAATCTATAAAATTTTACTGCAGCAAAAAGTGGTAAAGGTAGACATGTTTTAAGATTCTAGTGTTATACTTATCTTTTTTATACACTACAAGGTAAAAAGATACAAATTTAGCAAAATTTATTGAAGCATGTATTATGGATCATGAATCTAACTACACAGAAATAAAATGTTCTGATTAAAATCATAAACTTAAGTGTGATAGGTAAAACTGCGTTACCTGAGAATTCACAACATTACTATTTTTTTATAAAATGAACTTAGCTAAAAATGTTTGTCTGCATAATTTTATAACTTAATCGATTTTACAGGTTTTTCGAAAAAAGTTAAGTGAGATAAAGAAACTTAGTATTTTTAAATAAAGATTTTTTGAGGTGTTCTTTAATGTAAAGATCTTACCACATTTTACTTGAAGTAACAGAATATTTTAAATCAGACACTATGTTTTTAAAACATTAGAGTATTAACTTAGCATATTTTTGTAATTTTTATTAAGTAATGGGCTTGAATATTTTTATAAGAAATATCAACTAAGTGCACATGTTACACATTTTACTGATTAAGATGGTTATGCTTACAAATTTTAAATAAATATGCTCTTACTTTTATACATGTTACTTGTTCAAACTAAGTATACTTTTGATTTGTATACGTTTATGAGTTCTCATAAGTTATGAAATTATTTCTCGAAAGGAACTTAGCTATTAGAACTTTGTAAATTTTGTAGAAGTAGTATGCTTAACATGTTTTTGATGAAATGGATTTAAATGTGGTATAGAAATAATCAGTTATTTTCGCATAGATGTATAAACTTATCTTTATGTAAACCATAACTAATTAAAAGTAATATAATTTATGTCTATACAAAGTGAGGGACTTAGACTATTTTTCAGAATTATCAAGTAAAGGATTTTACAAAATACTTAGTAAACTGCATTAATAGATTGTAAGTTGTATTTTTTTCTTTTAGAAGTTTTGCACATTGGTATATTTTATGTTCTGATAAGTCGTTGAATATGTTCTTGAAATAAACTAACATATCTGTACTTTGAAAATTTTATTGAAGTGTTGAACTTTGGTATTTTTAGAATATTACAAACTTGATACATTTTTTCTGAAGTTCTAGATATGTGAAATTGTCTTTTTAGAAACATTGAATTATTCAACTTAGTACATTTCAGTTACTCTTTCAAGATAACGGACTTAGTATTTTTTACAAATAGCAAGCTAGTAACTTGCTAAACGTTTCTTTTTAGTAGTTACAACTTTGATAATTTTTAAGAACGGTATTTAAAAATATTTGCAAGAAGCACGTTTAGCAAGTTACTAGCTTGCTATTTGTAAAAAATACTAAGTCCGTTATCTTGAAAGAGTAACTGAAATGTACTAAGTTGAATAATTCAATGTTTCTAAAAAGACAATTTCACATATCTAGCACTTCAGAAAAAATGTATCAAGTTCTTAACATTCTAAAAATACCAAAGTTCAACACTTCAATAAAATTTTCAAAGTACAGATATGTTAGTTTATTTCAAGAACATATTCAACGACTTATCAGAACATAAAATATACCAATGTGCAAAACTTCTAAAAGAAAAAAATACAACTTACAATCTATTAATGCAGTTTACTAAGTATTTTGTAAAATCCTTTACTTGATAATTCTGAAAAATAGTCTAAGTCCCTCACTTTGTATAGACAAAAATTATATTACTTTTAATTAGTTATGGTTTACATAAAGATAAGTTTATACATCTATGCGAAAATAACTGATTATTTCTATACCTTATTTAAATCCATTTCATCAAAAACATGTTAAGCATACTACTTCTACAAAATTTACAAAGTTCTAATAGCTAAGTTCCTTTCGAGAAATAATTTCATAACTTATGAGAACTCATAAACGTATACAAATCAAAAGTATACTTAGTTTGAACAAGTAACATGTATACAAGTAAGAGCATATTTATTTAAAATTTGTAAGCATAACCATCTTAATCAGTAAAATGTGTAACATGTGCACTTAGTTGATATTTCTTATAAAAATATTCAAGCCCATTACTTAATAAAAAATTACAAAAATATGCTAAGTTAATACTCTAATGTTTTAAAAACATAGTGTCTGATTTAAAATATTCTGTTACTTCAAGTAAAATGTGGTAAGATCTTTACATTAAAGAACACCTCAAAAAATCTTTATTTAAAAATACTAAGTTTCTTTATCTCACTTAACTTTTTTTGAAAAACCTGTAAAATCGATTAAGTTATAAAATTATGCAGACAAACTTTTTTAGCTAAGTTCATTTTATAAAAAAATAGTAATGTTGTGAATTCTCAGGTAACGCAGTTTTACCTATCACACTTAAGTTTATGATTTTAATCAGAACATTTTATTTCTGTGTAGTTAGATTCATGATCCATAATACATGCTTCAATAAATTTTGCTAAATTTGTAACTTTTTACCTTGTAGTGTATAAAAAAGATAAGTATAACACTAGAACCTTAAAACATGTCTACCTTTACCCCTTTTTGCTGCAGTAAAATTTTATAGATTTTAATTTTGCAAGTAATCAACACACACGTACACATAAAGAAAACACAGAAAAGTTTTCGTATTTAGACTTATTTATTTGCAAAAATATATTTTAAATTACACAAACTATTTACACAATTAAGAAAATAATAACTTTTCAATGAGTATTCTATAACTAAGCATGCACAAGTGAGTAAAATCTTACTGTTGTAGAAGGAAGCATACCTTTTCTACATAATCACAATGGTTTTAATATATTTTTTACAATTGCAATACTAGTTATACACCAATAACATCACATAATTACACATGTTTTGTAATTCTTGGAATTAGCAAAATCTGAAAACGGTTGAAAAAATGTATTAAATAGCTCATTTTGAAGATACTTCATATAGTCTTCAAAGAAAATGTTTGAAAAAAATTCTCCGTCATAAATGCATGTGCATTTTTTCTCGCATATCTCTCTTGCAATATATGGCATGTCAACCGTAAACCATGCTTTACTACTTATAAGACCCTCTCGCTCATCAACATGTGTTCTATTCGAACAAGTATGTATCCTTTGTGAAGGATGATCCTGAACCCGGCCTATTTTTTTAAAAATTTCCTGATGTACTATATCCATTAATTGTTGTTTAGCCTCATCATAATTGCAATGGGGTTCACTGTTACATTTTTGCGGCTTTAATTTTAAAATTAAATGAGGTAGGGTCGTCGTATATAGCGTTTTTAAAATGCATTCCAATATTTCATTTCTCATTTCGCAAAGTTTTTTTTACTTGATCATTTAAAAGTATTAAGGAAATTGGATTTAACGTGAATGAATCTCCGGTTTTGTAAATTTGTTATAAGATGCATGTTCCATCATCATTAAATACAGATAATTGATTATTACAAATAAAAGAGCTATTGCTATGACCTATATTAAAATCTAATAGTTTTACAATAAATTCGATCCATGTGGAAGGGTTCATCACGACTCCCTGACCGGTTGGTATATAGTCTAATTGGGCATTCTGAATAAATTGTCTAATATGTATCTTCAAGTCAGTTCTTTCATCGTGAAGTGAAACGTAGATAAGTCTTTCCAAGTGCCATGTACTATTTACAGAAGCATATAAGCTATGGTAAGATCGTCCGTCCAATTGTCCAACTTTGCCCTTTTCGGGGAAGGCTCATAAATGTACATTTTGGCAAATGTAAGGTTAATGTGCGGGTCTGTTGCATAAGGTCCAGAAGGAATACCATGCGTTAAAAGTTTGTTGGTTGGGGGATATATCTTACACATTGAACCATGTTCTAATTTAATGGTAGTGGTTTCACAGTTCGCTGGTTTAAAATCCAAAGTTCGTTTAGATCCAAAACTTAGAATGCATACACCTGATGATAGGTCTAGATTAAAATCTTCGTAGTTGCCGTCTTCAATTTTAGGTTGTTCTTCAGACCCAAAGTTCACTTGCACCATATTAAATTCATAATTTGTTACTTTCTGTAGATCTTCACATATTTTTTGCAAAATGGGTATCCAAGAGTAAACAGAGACTGTTGCTCCAGGTAAACTGTAATCGATTCCTTCATCAGCAAAAGTAATTACTTTACGGGCCGAGGAAATTTTCTTTTCACTACTTTGCAGGGGTAATTCAAACAATTCTTGCTGTAATACATCAACATCACTTTCAGTATAAAACTCGGGGGAAATTTTCTTTTCAATACTTTGCAGAGGCTTTACATCTAAAGGCAAGTGTATTATTTCTTGCAGCAACACATTCGCATCACTTTGGGTATAAAACTCGGGGGTGTATTGAATGTTAAAGTTATTTTCAATTGATTCAAGCAAAGACATTTGTGAAACTCGGCGAAAAATCAATTAAAACACACGTCTTAAGTATAGGCGCACACAGTGTAAAGGGAGTCTCGCAACACACACCTGACCACTTTATCTAACTAAAATGTCTCTATACTGATTCTTTAAAAAATCACGTGATTACCCAAGCGCCCTCTACCTTAAAACTTTCTCAACCCTGTAGATATTACATCATCTAACTTGTATTAGCCTGTTACAGAGAGTTGCCCCTCAATGTAAATAGTACATCCTGTCAACGAACCTAGCGGATATTGAATCATCACAGATTTGCACACGTCACTATCAGGTGTCTTCTGCGCATGTCACTTCCTTATCTCTTATCTGATCTGTGATGCCTGATAAGAGAAAACCAGTTGCCGTTAAATTTGTAGAGTTTGTAGGTTGGGCGTAGGTAAGGTCTCCTGCAACGGGTACCTAAAAATTCTTTAGCCGAGCAAACAGATGTTTTGTCCGCATGTAACAAGAGTGTTGTCCGGTATTTTCCAGGTATTATAATTGATTATATTTTTTCTGATATATGTTGTGATTAGCTATCTTTTAGAGTAATCAGTTTAATTCATTAGCAAGTTTTCATTAATAATTTCAGTTTATGACTTTATTAAATAAAAATTTTAGTTTATTATTGTAAAAATTGTTTTAGTTTATGAATTTATTAAAAGGATGTCTTTGTAAAATTTAAGTCTATAAAAAAAACTGAGTGTAAAAATTTTGATATGTTTAATTTATTAACAAGTTTTCATTAATAATTTTAGTTTATGACTTTATTAAATAAAAGTTTTAGTTTATTATTGTAAAAATTGTTTTAAACAATAAGTTTAGTTTATGCATTTATTAAAAGGATGTCTATGTAAAATTTAAGTATATAAAAAGTTGAGTGCCTTTCATCGCAAGTAAAGAATCTTAACCCTGTTTTTCATATTAGAATAATCATAATGTATTTAATACGTGTTTAATAGATATCCTATACAAAATTCCAATGCATTTGTTAAAATTAGATCCTGTTTTTTAATAGTAAATACCTATTTTATACGTGAATACTCATTCATCTGCAATGCCTGTAATTTATTACAGTTATTTATCAAAACTTAACAAAAATAATTTGCTTTAGTATAATGATCTTTGCTAATTGTTTCACAGAAATTAATTTAATGATTCATTATTTTCATAAACTACTTAAAATATATTAATAGTTGTAGCTTAACTTTGATATTTTAATTTAGGATATAATGTCGATCAGAAGAATAATCATAATGTATTTAATACGTGTTCAATAGATATCCTATACAAAGTTCCAATGCATTTGTAAAAATTAGATCATGTTTTTAAGTAGTAACCATCTTAATCCATAAGTCCCCATTTTTGAACCTAGAATGAAACACGTGTCCCCAATTGCATACCCCTAACAGCCTCCATGAGTTTATCTTATCGGCAAACTGGCCTATTGTTATTGTACCAGCTCTGTAGAGCCTCAAGGCACTTTCTTATCTCTAAATTTCTTATCAGCTGTACTAGGGATATCACATGCATGTGCTCTACTTATGCTGTGGATATATTTGCGAATTATTTAAATATTTTTATTATTTTCGCCTCTCGCGTGTACAAGTACAGGGTAAGTGTAATATTTTCTATTATTTTAGTTACATATAAGTTGATACCGTAATTCTAATTAAAAATAATTATGTGGTTCTTATAGTTTGCACTTTTGATGTGTTGTAATTTTAAGTGTGATTTTTTTTTGTTAATGCATGTTTTTCTGTATTTTGGTGTTTTGCGAAATTTTAAGTTGGTAATCCAGTGTAATTAATATTAATAGCATTATCGGTAGAAGTACTTTATGCAGTTTGTATACAAAAACTGGGGTTTGAGGGCTTTCTCCTAATAGAAAATAAGGCATGCATGGTATCTATATTTCAGTAAATTCTAACTAAGATTAAATTTTCGCTTGCTAACTAATTTTATCCTACATAAAATAGTATTGTGAATCTGGTAAATTGTTATAAGAAAAAAAAATTACTTTTAAAGCGTTTAATATCTTCAAATGTGTTTTGTTTTTAGTTTCAAATTAATATACCTATTTCAGCATATGAAGACAAAAAGAAGTAATGAACATGTGCTAGCTGGACCGGGAATTAGGGATAATGTATTTTAAATCATTACTCGATTTTCCGGTCTTGCTAGCCGTATAGATGTTGGTACTTTGTCCAGAGACTAGAAGATTTCGCAAGATGTGGCTTCACGTAATTAAAAACCTTGTATTTTTTTTTTAGTTCAAGTAATGATTTGCGATTAAAACTATCATTTTATCTAAGTATTGAAAGATATTTTATGTACATGCGGTATAAAACTGTGCTAAAACGAATCTTCAATTTTTATCTTCAATAGTTCAACTTTCTAACAATAATATTATCCACTCTAAAAGTTTGTGCTAGTTATGCTCCCCTTTCTATAAAATATGCTAAGTGCATCAATAAAAGACCTCTAAAAAGGTTGATTCATGTATAAAATTATGCTTTCATAGTCAAACTGAAATTTGTGTTGCACATAAACAATCTAACTCGTATCGTATTGAAATTCTATAAATTAAGTTATACTACTTGTGATATACAGTAAAAATGTTTTGTAGGATTACTAAAAATGTAATTTTTTATCTAATTGATCAATAGAAAATATAAACTAGTATAATCGCTTCCTAAAATTTATCAAAAATGTGTTGGTAAGAAAAAATGTTTCGATAAATCCGTATTTGTAAAAATCTTTCTATGGTGTAATTTTCTCACTTCCCTTACAGTAGATTAAATGTATTGATATTCTACTTTAATGTTAAACGGCTACTTAACAAAAATACGGTATACAAAAAATTAAAACTCTTGATTAATTTTTTTTTCTTGATAAATTAAAAACACTTAAAATTTTTTCTTGATAAATTAAAAACATTTGATTAAAAAAATATTTATAGTAAAATTATATAACTTAAAATTAAAACTTGGTTAAAAATAAAAAATTAATTAACTCTTGATTAAAAAAAAATATTTGTTGTAACATTATTTAACTTAAAACTCATGGTTAAAAAAAATAAAATAAAAATAAATTAACTCTTGATTAAAAAAATATTTGTTGTAACATCATTTAACTTAAAATTAAAACTTGGGTAAAAATCTCTGAAGAAAAAAAAAATGTTTAGATAAAAAAGTTCATACACTATCTAAATCATTATTTGTAAAAACTATAGGTACTAAAATCGTTCTATGGTATAATTTTCTCACTTCTCTAACAGTAGAAGAAATTTGTAGAAAATGTATGGGTATCCTAAACCTTACTTTAATATTCTAGTAAACTACTACTTAACAAAAATACGGTATGCAAAAATTAGCTGGTATATTTCTCTCACTTCCCTAACAGTAGAAGAAATTTGTAGAAAATGTATGGGTATCCTAAACCCTACTTTAATATTCTAGTAAACTGTTACTTATTAAATATATGCTATAATCTTAAACGGTATACAAAATTAGCTAAACATTAGAAGTGTGTATTAAGCAACATTTATTCAATTTGCATTGGTTCTATTACTAAATGGTAAAGAAAATTAAATAAATAAATAAATAAACTTCTAAAAATTAATCAATGTCCCAAATCATTTTGAAAACTAAAGTATAACACAATACACCTACAATTTTATACCTGAAGATTCTCGGCCTAATGGTTTAAGCCAACAATCATTAGCCTATGAATTCTTTTGTAGGTTGCGCATTCAAATCTGAAAATTTTTCCAAGTCCCCTTATTTGAAAAAATTGTCACAATCTGAAAAAATTACAAGTCCCCTTATTTGTAAAATATGTGAAAATCTGAAAAAATTACAAGTCCCCTTATTTGAAAAATTTGTTAAAGTCTGAAAAAATTACAAGTCTCCTTATTTCAAAAATATCTTAAAGTCTGAAAAAATTATAAGTCCCCTTATTTGTAAAATATCTTAATGTCTGAAAAAATTACAAGTCCACTTATTTGAAAAAAATGAAAAAAAATTCTTATCAGACCTTCGAACATCCGGTCAACTTCCTCTCTCAACATCCGGTCCGACCACGCCCCCCTTCCCCGCTCAACCCAGGGAAAGCAGTTATACAGTTGCCCAGGGCTGCCCACAATTAACATGGGCTGCCCCTGAGGTGAACTGTCGTTTATCTACTACTTCCGTCTTTGTTTTCAGCTTGCGTTCAGTCTCTCCTTGCTATGCAACTCATTGTGGCTTATTTCAATTAATGAAGGCGTATTTAAAAATTAGTAATGTTATAATAATTTCATGAACTAAAAAAACAAATTACAGTAGGTTACGAATTACAGTAAGGCTGTTTTACTACTGTCACTATTATTATTAACATTATTATTTTATGCAAAATTTTGAGTTTGATATTTTGAAAATTATCAAGAAATAACTTAGGAAATAAAATAAAATAACAATATATTTTTCTGTTGATATTTTGAGAGTCCACTATCCTGCTTAAGCTCCTTTCACTTAATCATGACGTTCATTTGCAATGGATACTTAGTGAATCTCCACAGGAATGAAATGGCCGATAATCTTGCTAAAGGCCGGCACACATTCAGCGTTTTTGCGATTCGTTTCCTAGGTTTAGGTATCGTCTTGCCGAAAACCCGGAAGAACGAGAATGACTGATTACAAATCCAGTCACTAAAAATCGGGGTTGAAATGGGGGCTGTCTGTAAAATATTAATGTGTCTCTTCAGGTCTATTCCGGGGGTCTGGAAGGAGTCTTGTTTACGTAAAAAGGACTTTCATGTTCGGCCACATAAACGGAGGAAGTGACCGCTACATGACAGAGGTCAATGGGATCGTTTTTGTATAACCTTGGGTGTTTTGAGGGTGAGAAAACGTCATTAAGTTGTCCCTTCTCTTTGTACGATGGTGGGTGGATGGAGGGGTTTTTTTCCCCTGTTTTTCTATAGGGTAAAAGACACTCAACAACCGCGATCTATTTGTCTGCAATCAGAAAATACACAAATTAAACTTATATAAATATAAAAGAAAACATGTTACAAAATCTCTGAAACGCTTTGCTTTTTAAGGTAATTTTTATTTTATTCAAATTTATTCTTTGCAACTTTGATGAATTTATACATTGCTTTCTTGCTATTCACTTTGCGACAATGTTCTAATTCAGAGCACTATAAATTCATCAAAGTTGCAAAGAATAAATTTGAATAAAATAAAAATTGCCTTAAAAAGCAAAGCGATTCAAAGATTTTGTAACATGTTTGTAACATAAAGTTGAACATGCAACTTGAATTGCAGCATGACATTCAGTCATGCTGCAATCAGAATTCATGCATGATGAATTTCTTGCTATTCACTTATCATATCCAATAAATTAGCAAATTGATTAAAATTAGACTTATTACAAGCTGTTAATAAAAAAGTTCATATAAAATTAACAGATTTACTTGTTTCTTAAAGAGAATTTTATATTGGGTTGGCAAAAAAGTAATTGCGTTTTTCTGTATATCAATATTTTGTCTGGCCGAAACTACTGATGGTAATAATACAAAATTTGGTATGTACTTGAGTTCTTTAATATCGATGCTAGGTTAGAGAACATTTTCTAAAATTCATAACCTTATGCTTGCAAAAAGCTCTTTTGAAATATAACGCGTGATGTCGAAGATAAAAGGGACAAACTTTTTTTGTTGTAAAATACGGTATTTATAAATACATGCAATTCAATTTTAGGACATTTTTTATATAGTGCTCCAGCCATATTTTATAAACAAACAAAAAATTATTAGTAAAATTCTTACTTGAATCTATATTTTTTTTTAATTTGAAATTAAAAACTCTTTAAAAATGTATTTCTTTAAATTTCATGTAAGGAAACATTACTTTCTTGCCAATCCAATAGTGGGTTTGTTCTAGTAAAGCGGCTTTTTAAGACTTGTTAAGTGAAAATCTTATTAAAATGTTTAAAAGAAAATTTTTAATTGGCAAGTAGCTGGAAAAATAGTTCAGAAGGACCCAAAAAGTGGAAAAGTTAGAAAGTGTCAAAGAGTAAAAAAAGGAGTGATTGCTTTCATTTTGTCAAACAAAATCAAATTTCGCTGTCGGAGCACAACCTGGCCACGACTTCGATAAAAAAAAAATTAAGTTCTGCAATATAATTTTTTATATTTTTTCTGAAAAATTAATCATCTAATTTATGCTGTGTCGGGTCATTACTGTATGGTCAATCTAGGAAACTGGTAAAGATTACAAACATTTTGAGGTGAATTTGAAACTTTTATACCCCTTTAACTCGCTAACCAATCAATGTAAAAACTGAAGAGACCCCCCCCTCCCTTTTTTTGAATTTTTTTTCCCCATCAATTAATTTCAAGTTGCCTGTTAAGATAGTCTTGCTAGAGAGTGATAAAATATTCGACGAAACACGAAAATAGGAAGTTACTGAAATTGTCAGTGTTACAAAGTACTGGGCACTAATAACATATATTATAATACTATTATTTAAAACATGTTGTTGTGTGTGATTATGGCAACACTACTTTAGGGCGATCTGCTAAGGGGGGGTGCCTTCGTAGGAGGACTTTCTAAGGGGTTCTAACGCGTATTCACGTTACATCTGGAGAAAACCTACCAAAACTCCAAACCGTTAGATCGACACCGTTAGTGATGGGACCCGAACCCGGGACCTTCACACTTCTCCATTGTCAGTGGCATAACCACTGTGCCATGGTGAGGCTATTAAAAAACATGATTGAATGAATTCAACTATTCACACACAGTGGCGTACCCAGGAATTGATTTTGGGGGGTGCATATCGTCATTACCATGAAAGAAGTAATGTACCACTTGGTGAATTTTAAAGAATATGCTATTATGGGCCCCATATAGCGTAGGGGTTTGACTCCCATCCACCCATCGCATCCACCGGTATAATAAACAATTTTATAGCATACTGAAATCTTTCAAATTAATCAAGTTTTCAAGTGTTAGAAAACTTAAGATGAGCACCTCAAAATAAATACATGGGCGGCCCAAATTACCACCCATGTACACGTTTTTTGTTTCTCCCTTTCAAACCTGTTCACGAATTAATACAATTTTTATCAAGTTATTAAAAGTTACAAAATTGGAGATCATAGGAAAAAGTAGTAAAGATACCATAAGAACGAAAATTCGTATTTACCAGAACCGACGGACTCCAACATCAGTGAAAATTCAATAAAAGATTTAATGATCGAGAAAACAGCCATAATTTAAAGAATAGTAAAAAAAAGGGGTTATAATAAAATGAAAAATTTCATACTTACTATTTTCTACAAGGTTATATTTATTCTACCTGTTTTTGCAAAATATTTAAGGCTTCCTCACTTACAAATATATTCTTTATATATGCATAACAGAGACCATTTAAACGCATTTCAAATGTATTGTTTCTTAAGTAGTTTTTTAAATATTTCATGGTTGAAAACGACCCTTCAGTGATACATGTTGTCACAGGCAAACTGACCAATCTTTTTAAAAGTTTATGGATATTCGGGAAAATATCAACGTTGCATGCTTATAAAGTTTCTACAGCAGTTAATCTAACCTGTTGTACCAGTCATTTCTTTTTCAATTGCTGATATTCTATAATCATTAAATCTTAGCATTTGTAGTTTGTTTTCATCTGTAGGTATGAGGTTATTTCCAGTGAAACTAAAATATTTATTTATCTCAAAATTTCTTTGTGTTTTCTGAATTTTTATTTAAGATGTAAAACTACAGCATTCAAAAATTTATTACTGTTGCTTGAAATTGTTATTTAATGTACGCTTTTTTGCTTCAAATTGATGTTTGGAATTTTTCTTTCACCAGATTTAAGAAAACTTAAAAGCGACTACTGATTCCTTTAACTTATTCTCGGAATAAAAAAAAAATAACAAGAAAAAAAAGATTGAAACGAATTTAAAGTTATGAAATTATGAACTTAGCAATTCGAGCAAAAGAAAATGGATTGAACGAGATTTCCTGACTTCTCTCCGTTTATGAATAGGAAATCAGAGATTATTACTAACTGCTCGGAAATTGGGGGGGGGGGACATCTTCCATAGAAATAATATAATATTACATAGATAGTCTATAGGGATGAACCCTCCCCTTCTCTCTCCTCCTGCAAATTCTGACCATTGGCCTCGGCCTCATGAACACAAAGGCACATTTTTAGAATCATCAAAGACTTTCTATTAATTTTTCAAGAATTCACTTAGTTGGAATCATGTTTCCTTTTCATGATGAAAAAAATTTTTTGGGAAAAAATCGGGGTTTCCCCCCCCCCACCTGAAATATTTCAATTTTGAGAAATCTTGGGGGGGTGCATATGTCCCTTTGCACCCCCCCCCTGGGTACGCCACTTCACACAAGTCCTTATTTTATCTTCAGGTACTCACATATGTATGTCTAATCATACGCAAAATATATACACGTATATTTTTAGAAGACTTTTGAGAGTAACACTAGTTTGTAATAATTTAAATCTAATAATGAGAAATGGTTTAATTAATTAATAATTTTATGAAGTTTTCTTGACGATGTTACTTTAAGAAAAATTGAAGTATTAGTTTTAGTTTCTGTGATACACTATCAAACTTTTTATTGCATAAAATGTTATGTTAAATTAAAATGCATGAATTATTTTATTCTTAAGCTTAAATTAATATTCTTAAGCTTAAATTAATATTCTTAAGCTGTATTTCTGTATTAATAGAGATAAAAAAATACGGATTTTCTCTAATTTTTATATCATTTCTTGTGTAAAAGACCTGCTTGAGTCAGTACAGACTTAGGAAATTTTTGTTCGTGCTTTTTCTTGATCAAAACCCCTGCCTCGATTTGATTATAAAATGCATTTGAAACACTTTAGCACAGCTGTATAAAGATACGCAAAAAGTAAAATAAAACCATTTTGAGCAAATTGGAGGGTGAGTAAGGGGACAGAATTAAAGGTAGAAATTGAAAAATTTGAAATCCGGTGCCCCATTTAAAAGCTTATCGATAGGTTGAAAAAATACATAATTCTAATATCGTGATTGATTTATATAATGGCGTAAACAGTCCGCGTTGATGTTATTAAATTCTAAACATTATGTTACATTAAAATTCGTCAAAAATTACCTAATTTTTATAATTTTTTTGTTTTTATTTTAAAAGCGGGCGAAATCAAATTAGGTTCGCATATTATAGGTCACTGTCTTACATACTGCATAAATTTTAGCGAGTGTACGCCTTACAGTTTTTTATATGGACACAAAAAAGTATTCTTATACATTCCGGCCTATACACTCAAATCATGTGCAATCAAATTAAGTGCACTAATGCCTGAACACTAGATCCGACTGATTTGAATGAAATTTATTTAAACGCATGGTATCAAGTGTTCGGAAAGTCGAATGGAGTCACTCCAGATTTTTATTATTATAGATGGACATAAATTTGTTTTGTAATGAATGTGAGGATATTATTTAACTGGATGTTGGGTGCTTTTTTTGCGCTGCATTGAAGGGATAAGACAGTTGCTTAATTTTAGTGGGAGTGCTTCCCTAAAAAGATTTTAGTATCCTCTAAATAAGGTAGATTATCTATTGATACAATAATAAATGGCGATCTTTAGGCGGCTCTACCCCCTCTTCCGTATAAATGTCTGTTTAAAACCTACAGCTAAGCTCCCTGATGGGGTAGAAGCGCAAAATTTCGAAGCTTTGTCGAGCACAAAATAAAAATTTTCTTCGGGAAATTGGGAGTTTAATTGAAAGGGGGGGGATCTATAACTTTTTATTTTAGTCAGTTTTTTCTTTTATTGTTATTGATATCAAAATAAATGTGTTTTGAACTTGAAATTATATTTTTTGGGAGGCAAGCTTAGATTTTTAAAACAATTATTTATGAAAGCTTCAGAAAGTTATTTTTAATAACATTTTCTAAAATTTAAGTCTCCTTAAAAATGCCAATTTATTCCATCTATAATTTATCATTCAGCATTCTGATATTTATTTAAATCTTAATATTACAATCTAATCCATAATTAGAGTCAGGGGCGCACTTAAGGAGTGTGCCGAGGGGTCCCAGCCCCCTCCCTAAATTGTAAAACATTCACTGAAAAACTGCCAGTTTAAAAAAATAATAATAACGTCATTAACAATGAGATTTTAAATATACCGTAACTTAGAAACGTTATAAGCGCCAACATACGCCACTATTTTTTTGTATTATAATAAGGGTTACTGGATTGAAAACTATTACTTCACCGCTCTGACCATGTAGCTGGAGGTCACAGGTCAAGATTTCCCCAACACGTGCAGGGGTCATAAACTTTCGACCGACACGAGCTTCCGGGGAGGAGTTTTTCGAGGGTGGCATAGATTGGAGGGTGGAGGGGGGGGGGGTTCTGCTTCGGACGGGACTCGTTTATTCAGATATTTCGAAAGACTGATAACAGAGAAGTAATTTTTACAGGATCCCTCACTCCGGAGGAGAGCGGAGTGGGGACTGTCAAAAAGTAGGGTCAAAAGGTCTTTTCGGCAAAATGATAACTACACGGTTTCCTATGCAAGTGAATGTATTTTTCCCGCATCCACTTTCCGTACTGCGGGAGGCTCTAATCTTTTGTGCTGACCGCCTTGAAAATCGCAGAATAACAAATGATACCAATTATCCTTTGTTGGGTGACATGTGGAACGCTGAAATGTGTCTCCAAGGCGTGGCCGATGACCATTAAAAAGGCCCCTTCAAGCCCTGCAGGATATGGAAACGTATTGCCGTAGACGCACTATGTACGCCAACCCATAGAACTAGGATAGGGACGTAGAAGAGAAATGAGTATGGAGATTCCGACCGCAACACGTACGGGAGGATGGACGGAAGGAGGGACAGATTTCCTACTGGTGGGCGCAGTGGCGCAGAGAGGGTATGGGAGCAGGGGAAAAATCCCCAGGGCCTCAGCTTGTGAAGGGGCCCCGCTTTTGCTGTTTATATGATACTTAATTGTGTGCAGTCAATTTTGTAAAAAAAAGTCCAAATTCAGATTATGTCCCCGGATGTTTCAAATTAATTTTTGAACGAAATTACAAAAAGCCAGCTAGAGCATAAACCACCAACTTAACAAAAACGAGGAGTTTTAGTGATTGAGTCTTCTTTTTCAAGAAAAATAGACATTGTCGATGTTATTCAACGGTTTGCCATGACTAAAAGTAGAAAATATTTATTTAACAAGAAATCATGTTTTTTCCGAGACACATTGTTAAATAGTGGAAGAAAGGGTATAGCCAGAGGAGAGACTATGGGCCCACCCAACCTCCGGAATTTTGAATTTTCCTTAACAAAATGTTAAAGGTCAAGACTTTCTATGAGAAATTTTGAAATTTCCACTCTTTTGGCCTTCTGAAATTTTTTGTCTGCCTGCTTGCATGGAAGTATGAATAAAAATATTAATTTTTTTAATACTGAGGAAACATGCCATGCAAAAATGTTAACGTTTCAAATACAGTTTCTCTATGGAGGTGACGAAACCTTCAAAACAAAATGTTGGTATTTTTTAGAGCATGTATGTTTATTAAAGTATAATACTCTTTTAAATTAATAATTTTAATTCGATTAATTATTTTCCAATTACAATTAATTTAAAGTTTCTTTAAATGATTAATAATTTTAGTAAGGAATAAATGATTGATCTAATACGACATCAAAAGGATTTCTGGATAGCCAAGGGACCCCAAAGATTTTATCCCCGGGGCCCCGACTTGGCTCTCTGCGCCTCTGGGTGGGCGTTTTCCGTTTTCCAGATCTCCCTTCGGGTCGCGTATAGACAGCTGTCACGGAGTATGGATTCATTTATCACTAAAGGACTAGAAAAGCGCTCTTCGCCGCAAAAAGTGCATTCAAGTACTTGTTAAACATCTTTGCCGCTTCGTGTGTTAGTTGTTTGACAAACGACTACGACTCTTTTGTACACAGCACGTTTACACCATAGATCTTCTGTTCTATGGTTTGCACTAAAATGGTACTTTTTTTTATGAATGCATGGGATGCACTTAATAGAGTATAGTGGATTTTTCTGTTTGGCTTGTCTACTTAAAAGTAATTGAAAGAATATTCACAAAAGCAGCGGTAGAGTTGAAAGGAGTAACTTATCTGATTCTTTCGATTTATTCTGATCGTTCGGCGTTCTTGAAATAAATATTTTTCAGGCATTGCTATATTACAAAACAGCTTTAAGCACATGCACATGAAGACTTTTCTTTCAAATCTACGACTTCACTGTTTTGCAGTTTTTAATTTCTAGCTATTTCACTCGCGGAACTTAAATCTCTGAAGAATGTCGTTGGCAGGTATGATCCTCACCGTACAAGAAATTGCTAACAAAGTGTGTTCTACATAAATTTATTAGTAAAAACAAAAGTTTTGAAGAAAAAATATCATTTTAATTTTATAATTCTGTAATCGACTATAAATTACGTCGATAATGAATCAGTTTATAGAAACTACGACATAAATTTTTCAATGATTAATATTTTAAAGACCTGTCATCTGATAAAAGACCTTGCATCACAATTTTTCATAGGACCACTCAAAATGTAGCAAAGAAATATAATAAGAATGTCCTAGGAAAAGGAAGCAGAAACGTTTTTCCATCTACATGGTAGATTTTGGATTGTGTGTGATTAGGGCGAACCTGCGCGAAGGGTATCTACCTAAGATGGAGGATGCCTTGGTAGGAGGACTTTCTAAGGCGTTCTAACGCGTATTCACATTACATTTGGAGAAAACCTACCTAAACTCCAGACCGTTTGATTGCCGACCGCGCGATGGGACCCGAACCCAGGACCTTCACACTTCGGTCGTTTACCATTTCAGTGATATAACCACTGTGCCATGGTAAGGCTCGTATATGGTACTGTGGGAAATTCATAATTTATTTTTTTTAATTATGTATATTTTTTAATGCCATCAATTTTTCAAATTTTGGTACAGAAAAAATAAATGTCCGTTTCTATTTCTGTGATTTTATCACTGCCCTACTGGCAATCCTAAGAAAAATTACCTTTTAAGTTTAAAAATTTGTAAATTTTGATATCAATTTAAAATACGAGCGAGATAGACTAATTTTATGAAAAATAATAGTAATAATAATAATTGTTATGTTTCATAGCGATAGCATTAACATCTTCACTCATGTAATAATCGCATTTTTTTGCCAGTTTTTCATGGTGAAAGTCTAGGTGCGACTATTATGAAGGGAAAATCTAGTACATAATATTGGAACTCTAAAGCTATTTTTTCTGCTTCAAAATGGGGTTGCGACAATTATGTGAGGGCGACTATGGTATAGCCATACATTTTTTAGCTAAACAGCACAGTGTCGTCAGGCCATTATTCAGAGCAAACTTAACGTTGGTGCTGGTCAAAAGTAGCGATTTTTGGTGATCGCGCCGAAACTAGTACAGCTGATTTTCAGTCGGAACATATAAAAGGAAATAACTTTCTTAGTGGAGCAAAGTGAAGATCTCACTATAAATATAATGAGCAGATGTTCTTTATTTTCGAGGACGCCTTGACTACTGAAAGCAAATATTTAAATACCAAGAACACTATGAATAGTAATTGTTCCTTCAATGAAAACAAAACTGTTTCGTCTATAAAAAAAACTTTAAAATAGAATACTGTATTGCACTAGTTTCTGCTTTTATTTGACTTTTAAAAATTAACTAGCTGCCTCAAAATAGAAATTTTGGTCACGTTACTATAAATAAATACTATGATATAAACATTAGGGTGATAAATACAAAAATATTCTGCAGCATTTTATTTGAAAAATATGTAGTGAAATTTACGATCGAAAATTAAAAAATATGATTGAAATATTTATTATCCTACATAAATATTATCATCGAGCTACGCCATTTCACTTTGCATCTTACCTAAATAATCTTTTTTTTTTTTTTTTTTCTTTTCCTCCTTCTCAACTGGCTCTGCGAACTCAAACGCACGTAATCGCCATCAATCATACTAGCAAGGTTGAAAGCCTTGAAAGCTATTTGCTGAACAAGCTGTCACTCAAACTACGCAAAGAGGCTTTACCGCCAATTAACCCAGTCCTCAACTCGAGGGTGGGGATTACGAATCACATGACCTGGTGGTCGACGCAAAGCATGGCGATTTCCTATCTAGTCCTTAAAAGATCTATGCGCCAACCTTAAGGAGGGTTGCAGGAATTCAACAACCCCCTCTTCCGTACTAACATTTCTGGAATTATACTATACCAGGGAAAAGACAAAAATAATGAAGGAGTGGGGAAAACACCTCCACCCCCTCCCACAACTGGTGCATGGACTCAAAACCGGGTTTGTCCCTTGACCTCCCGTGTGACAGACGCACCCAAACTGTGCTCTCAAGACTTGCTAGTGCCCCACTTTCAACGACGACGGCAGGAAAACCCTCGCCACCTGCATCCAGTGCCAAAATCTTCAGGCTTCTCCTGAGCACCTTTTGGAATGGCATGGGTGTGATGAAGATCACATATCTAATTTAATTATCATTTACTTTGGCTTTCTTTAATGTAATCTATCCAAAATTCAAGAATACTAAATCACTTCTGTCTTTCATTTTTCTGCCATTTCGGCTTTTAAATGTGTATATTTACTTTTCCCTGTATGCACTATTCTTTTTGTTCTTAATTGTTTCGTCTCTTCAGACCGGTGTGCTAAAAATAGATTATATTGCGTCCGTTTGCAAAATCAACGGCCTTTTTGAGTTTCCTCTTGGCATCCTGCTGGCGTAAGTTATTTAGTTGTTCCCCTGCGACGACTTTAAAATTATTGGCTCGCGATTACGTCACTGTAATTTTATTGGATTAACGGTTAGGGTGCTCTGGAATGGGCGCTATTAATCTCAGCCAAGTTACTGTTCTCGCCAATGTGTAATTCTGTGCTGGCGTAATTTTTAAATCATTCCATCTTAATTGCACTGCCCATATAGGACGCATTTTTATTTTCGCTGAGCCACCACCGCCCGTTATAATAAGGTTTCAATAGTATACGTTTAATAAAATAGTTTCAAGCATTTAACGTCTTTTTATTATATTGTAACTAAGTGTATTCGTACCTGGATTATCATGTATCACAACGCAGTCTTTAAATTTAAATCAGCCCAACCAAATAACTTCTTTACAATGGGACTCTCTAAGTAGGATCTTTTTAGTAATCTTCTTGTCAATGACTTCCTAACAGTCAACGAACTCGTGGACATTGTCTACGAGAGGACAGAACGGAGTCGGACAAGAAGGATGAGCAACAGCAACAGATACGATCCTTTCGACTGAAAATTTAGTCAGTCTTCGTCAGTCAAAAGCTCTTCGTCTCACAAAACAGTGGGAACTGTAAAAGATAAGCAAACAAGCATGTTGCCTCTTGGAAAAAAGAAACGAGAAACCGCGGAGATTAAAGGAAGGGGGAGGGAAAGGGGATGGGATAAAAAGAAAAGAATAAAATAAGGACAAACGAATATATATATATATATAATAATAATATAATACCGATAATAATAAAAACCAAACAAGAACACACGAATACATACAAAGGAAAAACAACACAGAACAAACAAAAAACAAGAACAACATAAAAACACAAATAACAATTTTTTATAATACACATACACGACAGCATTTTATTTATTTTTTATTAATAAATATATTAAAATAATAATAAGCAGAAAGGAAAGACAGAAACACACACACACACACAAACCAACCCCCCCCCCAAAAAAAAGAAAGATTTTAAAAAAAGGAGGCGAAAGAAAGAAATTGAAAACTGGCAGCAGAAGAAAAAAAAGGGAGGAGTGGATGAAGAAAGTGAATAGAACCTTACAACAATAGCTTCCAAGCAGAATGAACAAAAGGAACGGAAGAATCATCGATCACAACAGACGTTCCAAGTGCTGGGTAATGGAAAAACCTTCCAAAAAATCAAGATGTGACAAAGAATGAGGAGAGCACAGTACCTTAGCCTTAGAAAACTGAAAACGATGATTAGAATTCCAACAATGTGAGGCAATAGAGGATTTGGAAAGCTCTTGCCTAGAAACATATCTCTCATGCTCTTTGAGCCTATTTTGCTTATAAAATTCTGAAGAATATCTTTAGAATATATTCTGCAGATATTCTTCAGAACTTAATCGGCCAAATAACTACTAATAATAATAATATTGCAGAAAATCTTATTTAAAAAAAAAAAAAAAAAAAAAAAGATTACAGTTTAAATAATTCTAATTTCAGACAATTTGTTAACAAATATTGCCAACACATTTAAGGACGATTGAAAAGAATTGCGTTCTAAGCAAAACGGATCATGGAGAACAGTGACAGTTCCGATGGCTGTTCTGGCGTCGACGACTCTGACAAGTCCATCCTCACCAGGGTGGGTCTTGACTGCTGGAACCAGTCTCCATTTCATCTGTATTTTGCCAGCAGCCTTTAAAATACTAGTTGGTCGGCCTTCAAGTACTGGTGTTGGCCGGTCCACTGTGTGCGTCGTTGTAATTCGTACAAGTATTCTCGACACCATCTAGTCCAAAAAACGTTTTTGAGACGTTGAATCAGATTCCACCCAGAAGAAAGAAAAAGAATCTGGAGCAGTACGAGGTTCAGGAAAAGACATAATTGGGGCTCCAACTAAGAAATGTCCAGGTGTCAAAGGCTGCAAATCCTTGGGGGTCAGATGACATGCTTGAAAGTGGTCGAGAACTTAGAATACTTTCAATTTGTATCACGAGTGTAGTTAGTTTTTCGAAATTTAATATGTTGGATTTGGAGACTTATAACAATATTGTTTTCATGGGTTTAATGTTAGCTTCCCACAAGCCTCTAAAGTGAGGGGACGCAGGTGGTCTGAAATGCCAACGAATTCCCTCTTCTGCAGTAAAGCTCTGTACAGGGTCTGACTGGCAAAGTTCAAGCCTTGAATTCCAGATATTTCTAGCTCCTTTAAAATTAGAGGCATTGTCACTACAAATAATCGATGGTCTTGATCTTCTCGAAATAAATCTTCTCAAACAAGCTAAGAAAGCTTCTGTCGTGAGCGTCAGTCGTACAACTTCTAAGTGAGTAGCTTCAGTACTGAAGCAGATAAATATAGCGATGTGCGATTTTATTATTACTTTAGATTTCTTCAAATTAGGCCTCGTTAATTTGGACCGGCGAAATCTAAACCTACCGTTTCTAAGGGTCTTGATGGTGTGATTCTATATTTGGGCAAATCACCCATCATCTGACTAATAGTTTGAGTTTTCGTCTTGTGGCGTCAGACACACGTCAAACACTTGTGCACAAATCTTCGCACTCTATCTTGGCCAGAAGGTATCCAATAAAATTGTCTGATCAAATAAAGTGTTGTTTGAACTCCTGAGTGTAAAGATTTGTTATGAAAATGTTCAATGATTAATTGTGTTAAGTAATGCGACTTTGGTAAAAGCATTTGGTGTTTTGTGATTCTGCAAGCTCTGAAAATTTCAAACATACACCAACTCTCAAAATTTATTTGTCATCAATAAATACATATTGATAAAACTTTACTATTTCGCGGAATAGGCTGTTTGTTCTTTAATAGGGATCGACCGATAGTATCGGTGCCGATACCTCCTATGTTTTTAGGTATCGGTATCGGTTCTTTCGATTCTAAAAGTATCGGGAAAGTATCGGTTTCTGTTGCTTTCATGCATTTTCACCGAAACTTTTCAACCAATACTTCGCTTTTCAGAAGAAACCACGCAGGTGCAACACCATTCTAGAATATTTATTTTGGTAATCAGATGAGAGGCGTCGTTTCATTAGCACATTTGTTTGCGCGAGTGTTTTCGAACTGTGTTTTTTTTTTTTTTTTTAATTCTAACAATCGCTAAATGGATGGAATATCACCAAGTGTGGTCGAAATTATGGACGAAGAATCGTTAGATGACAGTTTAATAGGACAATCGTCTATTCTTCTAAATTATTTTGAATTGGTGCCCAACACTAAATACGCTATCTGCAAGGATTGCAAAAAACAAATGTCGAGAGGTAGTGCTATAGTTTTACTTCAGTTTTATAAACGTTTATTTTCTCACTGTGTGGACTCGAAAGAGTTCATTTATATATATATATATATATAATATATATATATATATATATATATATATATATATATATATATATATATATATATATTCCAAACTTTTTTGTTAATTCGATGTTTAAAAGTGTTAAATTATGAATGTTTAAAAGTATTCAAATAAAAATAAATTGGTATTTATTGTAAATTTGTTAAACTTACAGTTTCTTACTTTTTATTGTATAAATGAAATGTTCAAAAGTAAAGACAATCCACGAATTTAGAGAATAAAATATGTAATCCACTTACGTTCATTTTACTTCAAAATTCTGTTATTTTACATTGTTTTGCATTCTGTGATTTTAAATTTTCATAAAAATATTCACATTTTAAAAGTTCGCTGAAAATAGAGCGAGATACATTTTCTTCCATTTGGAAATCACTGCCTAATATGTAGAGAATTTTAGAGAATAAAATATGTAATCCACTTACGTTCATTTTACTTCAAAATTCTGTTATTTTACATTGTTTTGCATTCTGTGATTTTAAATTTTCATAAAAATATTCACATTTTAAAAGTTCGCTGAAAATAGAGTGAGATACATTTTCTTCCATTTGGAAATCACTGCCTAATGCTTTTGAAAGGTTCAAGCATTAAACTTTGATGTGGTTTTGGTCATGAAGCGCAGGACCTTATTATTACATGGGCAAATCGGGACTTTGCCCAGGGCCCCCTACTTGAAAGACCCCTCCAATTTTAAATGTTTTTTTTTTCTGAAATATTCCTTTTTATATCGAAATTTTATGAAAAATACAACAAATTTCATAGATTGGGGTCCCCCAAATCTATCAATGCCGGTGCCCCTCTTGGTCATAATCGGACGCTGGTGAAGTGTCTTCATTATCGGAGTCAGTTTTATTTTTTTTATCTCCATTTTTATCATCTGTTACTTTTCCACTAAGTGGTCTGTTCAAAAATTAAAATTTTCTTCAAAACTAACAAAAAAAATCAAAGGTAAATCTGAAATATTCGCTATGGGAAGATAAGCTCTTCGTTATATGAAGAATATTTATAGTGTTATTTAAGCCTTAAAGTTGCGTTTCCAAGAAAAATTTCGTTATAAGGAGAAATTCGTTGTAAGGAGACTTCATTATAGGGAGATTCTACTGTATATATAGGCTTTTGATATCGTTGGAAGTCGTTGGAGTCTAGCTCTTGATATAGATTTCACGCTTAAGAGACATGCTTTAAATTTTTATTTAAAAAAAATAGGCGCAAGGACATCTGATTCGGCTTGGGTATGATATAGATATCAAAATTGATGGGGGGGGGGGGAGACGGTCCTTGATATCGTTTGATATTTCAGGGGATAGCGACCTTTAAAGTGTTAAAGCAGGCATCGGCAATCTTTGATAAGTTGTGGGCCAAACTTTAGGATGTTAGCGAAGTCGCGGCCAAACTTGCGGATTTTAGCGAAGTGGCGGGCCATATAATTGGGATTTATATGGGATATTGAATGGTTTATACGGAGTTTTCAAATGTTCCGCGGGCCGGATCAAAAGCATTGGCGGGCCGGCGGTTGCCCATATGTGTGTTAAAGTGAAATATCTCAGCCTTCGAAATACGTTTGAGGAATTTGTTTCTATTTAGCTTATAGAACTTCAGATACAGACATTTTAATATTAGTCAGCCGGAAATATTGGAAACCGAAAGTAGCATTCTGCTATCGGAAGTGAAGAACCGAATAACGTTTGTCGGACATATCCCCCCCCCAATTGTGCCCCTCCGCAAACGTAAAAAAAGGCGTCCCTTTTGTGCTCTAGATCAGTGATTCACAAACTATGGGCCGCGAACTATTGTTCGGTCACGGGAGCAATTTCGGAGGGTCGAAAAGGGTGGGAAATATTAAACTTTAGTATTTTATATATAGAGTAAACTATACTATTTTATATAGCCTATATTGGTTATCATTATGTAGTAATGGGTCGCGAAAAAAAATTTACTTTTAGATTTTTTTGAAGAGAAGGACAAAAAGTTTGGGAACCACTGCTGTAGATCAAGATTCTCTCAGTTTTAGTAAATGGCCCCCCTTTTAGACGATGGCACCGAGACCTTGCTTACCGTGCCACGTCGCCCCTGCCCAGAGCTTAGAATTAAAACAGATAAAATTTGTTCATATCAATCTCAGAAAAACTTGTCAACAATGATCATAAAAACAAAAACACTGAAGATCAATTTCATTAAATATGGATACTTTAAGTAGCAACTTTTTTTTAAGACTTAGTTGAATTTAGTTTATCATTTTTGGATTTTTCTTTCGCCTTCATTTAATCTGGTCATTTTTAAGTATCTTTCATTTAGACCCTCCAAGGCATAGCTTGAAAACGAGCAAAAATGTCTTCTTCATATTGTAGCTGTTTCAATGACAAAATTAATGATACTAAAATTATAAACGAAACCTATATGTAAAAACAATCTATTCCTTTTTTGAAAGAATTAAACTTTTATTTCCCTTTACTTTCCTTTTTTCAAAGAAGTTAACTTTTTGGCAGTGATTTGAAAACTGGCGACTCTCGTGAACTTTAATTATGTTGGTCCAGAAGTTAAATGATTCATTTTTAAAACATTAAACACTATCAAAAGTAAGAATTATCAAACATTTAATGATTTTATTATCTATCAGATTTGTGTATCATTCTGTTTTGAGAAGTGTATAATAATTAACAATATCTAATAATTATTTATACTTTTAATTTAAAAAGTTGAAGCTGTATTAGTATCATTAGTAATACTGATTATTATTTAGTTTATTTCAAATTTTGGGGTAAAATGCATATTTCTTGTGAATAGTATTTGGCTTTTATATAAGGAAAACACAGGAATAATCGATGTGTACCTGTTCGGAAAAGATCAAATACATGGATCATCCGGATTAATTGTGACTTAACCCTGTCCGGAGAATCAAAATATTCGATTTTCAAAAAGAACTTAAAAATGATTATATGAGTTCATATTAAAAAGAAATATTGGTAAAACATTTAATAATTCACCTAGTGGTTAAATAATTGGAGCAGATAAATATAACCATTAATTAATGTGAACTTATTATGCATTTTAAGGGAAGAATTTACATTAGTATTTAATGAACAATATCTAAATACATATGTACTTACATAATACTGTACAGTTTATACATTATGACAATTTAAAGCAGTTTAAGTAATCTATAAAATAATTTCAGATGTGAAAGAATTAAAGAAAATCTGAATAAAACTTGCAAGCTTTGAAGTTGAATAAATTTCATGTGCTTACTTTTGTAAGCACAAGATCGAAGCGTGAACCAAAAACAAAGACACATATAGTAAGAGAAAGCAGGGAGCTGTTTTGGGTCTAATATGGAAACCTTTTATCTGGCTCATAGCAACAATTAGGCGACAAAATAGAAGTTGAGAAAAATTGATTTAAATATTTGCACCAGTCGGCACTAGAAATGGATTCTCTTATTAATATATCCCTTTAACTCCTCAACCCAGGCGCGTAGCCAGGAAAATTTTTCGGGGGGGGGGATATGAACTTATATGTGTATTAATAGACGGAATTTCATCACTAATCCAAACATTTCGGGGGGGGGATATATCCCGATATCCCCCCCCCCTGGCTACGCCCCTGCCTCAACCCCCGCCTTGTGACCTGTCAAGCCTAAATGAGGGGCATCTACCTATAGGGGAAGCTTGGGCGGAGGACTTTTTAAGGGAGTCTAACTCATATTCACGTAACATCTGGAGAAAATTGCCCCAAACTCTAGACCATTAGATCGACAGCCCCGCAAGGAGATAGAATTCCAAACCTGCACACTAAGTCGCTTCCACTATGCTCAGCTTTTTATAAATTCGGCCATTCGTCGGTATGATTGAATAGAAAAAATAGACTAGAACTACTGTAAATTCACACTTCAATGTATCCACTGCTTTTTCTTTTTAATGCTTTCTACTGGGATCCAATTTCATCATGCTGTTATTCATTTTAACGAGAACTACACTCTCGTTACAAGAACTGCCCAGAATACAGATGTAAGCTTAAATGACATTAAATTATGTAAAGTATCGGTATCGGCCGATACCATAACTTAAAAGTATCGGTATCTTCTTTTTCTGAAAATGAATTTATAGGTAAAGTATCGGTATCAGTCGATCCCTATTCTTTAAGCATTTTATTTCAGAACTAAACTCCTTAATTGTGCACATTTTACTAACAAATGAGTGGCATTTCGTAGCTCGGATGTACTTAGAATATCCCTTTTTCTATCGGATTTTGTGATTCTACAGTTTTTAAGAAATCTTAGACAATAAGCAGTAATTCTAACGAACTTAGAGAAATAGGAATATTTCTTAATGAAGTTGTTATTGTCTTGGATCTTATCCTCTATGTGTGTGTATAAAATTAAGTTTTACTAATTTCAAGTGTCTCTGGATCTGTAAGAAGTTCTTTATGCGTTTCTAAAATTTTAGGCCATGACGACTCCCCTTCTTTTAACCAGGTTGGACCTTTCCAGCAAAAATCGCTGTTTCTAATTCTGAAACTGAAAGTCCACGCGATATAAGGGCAGCTGGATTTTCCTTTCCAGGACAATGAAACCATTCTGATGGATTTGTGTATTTCCTGAATTCTGCTCTTTAAACCTATCTGAGAAACCCTTTATCTAAAAGAATACCATGGATGAATCTGTCCAAAATACTCGCTCAACTGGGAATTCTAAACCTTTCATAATTTTTTCACTTAATCTAGCTGATAGAAGAAAACCCACAATCTCCAATCTCGTTGATGAGAGCGTTTTCAGGGGAGCGACTCTTCTTTTAGAAGCAACAAAATTGGTAATGATGTTACTATCTTTTAACTTTACACGTAAATAGGCTACGGTTCCATAAGCTTTGATGGATGCATCTGAGAAAAGATGTAACTGAATATTATGTATGTCTTTTATTAAGACACAGGAAAAATAGTGTCGGAGTATTCTAATATTACTCAATTTCTTTAGGTCATCGCACCAATCATTAAAGGCCTCAACAATTTCGTTTGGTATAATTTCGTCCCAGTCTAAGCCTAAGCACCCAATCGTTCGTATCAGGCATTTTATACGAATAGTATAAGGTCCAATGTATCCAATAGGATCGAAGATGCTACCAGTAATTTGCAAAATATATCTTTTAGTACCCTTGCATTTCAAAAGAAATTTCTCAAGACTTTGAGTATCAAAGCAAAAATAATCTTCGTTGGGATTCCATACAACTCCCAGTACTTTTGAAGGGACTAAAGTCTGATCGTAAGAATCAGGCGAGTCATCTACTTCTAAATTATGTTCTTTTAATTCATGACACAATTTTGGAGAATTAGTTCTCCATTTTCTTAAGTACATACTAGCATCTTCAAAGATAACTTTCTAAACAAGCAGTTAAGGCTTTATTTACACCATCCTTCCCAATATGTAATATGTCCCAATATTTTCCCAATCCGGATTAATTTAACCCACATCAGTATTTGATATATCCGACACTTATCTTGCCAAAAAATCACTCTTCTTGGCGGACCGCGCGCCGGGATAATACGAAAGTACCTTTTTTCCCTAAGTCAGCTTTTTGTAGCTAGGTTAGTAATCTATTTTTACAATTAAAAATTAAAAAGTAATTTTGGTATACATGCGTGATTTTTAGAAAAAAAATATTATATTGACTAAAAGTGCATAGTATAAAAAACTAAAATTTAAAAAACAACCCAATAAAACCAACTCTAAATTATATTCAAATATTTATATAAAAGATCTTATCAAAGTTCAATAAGATTCAAAAAAATTTAATGTACAGAACATTTTGAATTTCCCAAAACACCTTGAAAAACTATTTTGCAAAAAAAACATTTTATCTTTCTAAAAAGAACTAAATAATAATTTAGTGAAATTGTATATGTTTCTGTCATCGAATTTATATTACAATATTTATTTTAAACAACTACATTTTCCTTATAGCCTCAGATGAACATATGATTTCATGATAATAGGAAAATTGAGAAGTCTCAAATTTTAATTATCTGAAAAATTCGAACATTTATAAATGATGTTTAAATTACTGTGATTTAAACATCATTTATAAATGCAAAGGGAATATTTTGAATATCCCCAGACTTCAAAAATATATTTAGAGAATATAAAGAATTTTGTAATAACAACAAAATAAAGAATTGTCAGAAGATTTGCATTTTAAGACATTATGATTTAACTGTGGGTTTTTGGTTCTTCTCATTATTTTCTTAAAAAATACTTGGAAGATACAGTTGTACACCAATTAAACGAATTCATTGGGATCGACAATTTTGTTGTTAAATGGGTAGGGGGGGGGGGTAAAAAAATTCCATACCTACATTCTAAAAATGGTCACTTATCCATAATTTTAACATGTGTACTTTTTATTGCTTCCTTGAACTGAGTATAAGGAAGTAATGTAATCGCGAAAAATATCGGGAGCCAGACTTCGAAGAAAAAACCGATTTTGACTATCTCTAAATTTACTTTTAAGGATTTTTGCTATGCATCTCATCGCACACATGCATGCACGTTCATAATAGTTTCAGTCGTCATATATTGTGAATAAAGCCATTGCAAAGCATGCGTACAAATTTCGAATTCTTTTATGAAATTCTTTGTAATGTGGATGTCATCGAAGGAACAACCGGTCCAATTCACTAGGAGTTTCAGGATGCATTTCATGAATCTTACCCTGCAAACAACAGTCCCCAAAATAATTTCTGTTGATCTGATTTTTTTTAAGTAAAACTTCTTTAGGCGCAACTAGGGAGTAACTCAGATTGATTTTCTGACGGAAGTAACGCTGAGTAAAGGAAATGACGTATCTTTTTCCCCCTTGCTTGTTGCTTCTTCATTCCGCCATGACTGCAAAAACATTGCCATGTCAAGGACAAAAAGCCTGATAATTTCTACACCGTTTGTACGATCCCCTTGAAAATTTCCATAATCATGTATAAAAATATAGAAAATAATCTGCGCTACTTTAAAAATCTGAAAATCCACCCGTTCCCTCATTTTTAAGCGATTTTTCGCTATTTTCAGCAACATTTCATATCCGAGAGTCAAAAAAGTTAATTATTTGCGTGACAAAATTAGCTATTGCAAGTGATTTTTACTTCATATTGACGTCACACTTAACAAGCTTTTTCCAGGTTTATAAGTTTAATTATTTGCGGAACAGCTCTCGGGCGCGTCGACATTACTCCCTACCTGTTTTGAAGCAAGATCTTGTCTGTTGACCCTGTTCAGTGGATAAGTGGACCGGCTCTTGTCAGAGCCACTGCGTGAAGTCTTTCGCTGAACAGGCGGTGATCCTGCTGACTGTCTCTCACTGTTGTTACAGGCGGTGACCCAACCCGTCACCTCCAATAAACAAGGCCTACGCACCGAATACAGAAAGTGGCACTATGGTGCATTCCGTTGCTTTATTCACATGTTTTCAATGGCATTAATACAATATTTAATGGAATTATGAGTAAAAACTTGACATGATTGGTTGCCATGATACATAAATATTGTTTGTCTGTACTTAAATAATATGTAATCTTTTAATATTGCTCATGTGTTTTTGAGTTATTTATAATAATGAGCCAAATGTAATTTTTTAAACAGAATAATACTTCGAGCAAAAACAGCAGAGGAAAACAAAGGTTTAAGAACACTGCCATAGAAAAACGCAATAATAGACCCTACGTGCATTCGATACCAACCGACAGAAGAAAACGCCAGTTTAGGAACACAGTTAAAGAAAAATACCACAACAAAGACATTCTCTCGATTCAAACCCTATGGGAAAACATTTTAAGAAAACAGTGAAAGAATTATAGTTCAACACGGACACTTCCTGGATGCTAACCCGATATCCAGACGGAACAACGGTTTAAGAACACGGGTATGTAACACCACAAAGAAACAAACACTAGCTGCAAAGGGTTTAAGATCAAAATAAAAGAATAACAAATGGACACTCCCTGGATTCTAACCCAACCTCAAGACGGAGCAACGGTTTAACACGGGGATGGAACACCACAAAGAAACGGACCCTGGATACAATCATTCCCAAACAATAGATAGAACCTGCAGTTTAAAAACACGGATACAGATAAATAATTCGAAACCTACCATCAGACGAAATCAACGCTTAAGAATACTGTGATAGAAAAACACTAAAAAAAAATTTACACTACCTGCATTCGAACCCAACAATCAGAGGAAAACATCAGTTAAAGAACAGGGTTAAAGTATAATACTAGACTATGGACATTCCTCCCATTCAAACCCAAACTCCCGACGGAACAATGGTATAAGAAAACAGTTAAAGAATAATACTACAACATGGACACTTCCTGGATTCTAAATAATTATCATGAATTACCGGCGATTCTTACTGGAGATTCTAATGTTAATTTTCGCTACCAAGAATCTCAACCGTCAGTTGATTTTTAAAAAGAAAAATTGGATCTAACTATGAATACTTCTCGACTTCAATCAACAACGCGTTTCGGCACAACGATAGATGCTGTATTTTCAAGAAAGTTAGCAAATTTAGAGAGTAAAATTTATGTTTCACAATATAGTTAACACAAACCTATAATTTCATACATAAAATATTATGATGACATTCAAGTTCCTATTTCCAATGAATAATATGAATGTAAGATTTATATAATCTTTGTAAAGCACATGAATAATAAATATAATTAAATTATAATATGATATTTGTTTTAAGTTAAAGTTTAATAATTTCAGTGATATTTATCGTAAACGTCAAAGAAGTTTTACTTCAATCGCGCGTAAAGATTACACGCACACTTTTTTTTTTTTACTCTTTCTTCGGGAAAATGAAAAGCTCCACGGTTAATGCAAGTTATTTTAAAAGGTTGTAAACAACGATAGGAAGTATCCGCATTTATGGTGGCTTTGAAGATAACTAAGACTGTTTCCCAGAAGTGCTTGTCGACGTCTAGCTACTCTTCATCGTTCTCCTTCCAACTGCTAAACATCTGTTTCATCTGTTCGTGTTTGAGCTGAAAGTTCACGTATTTGAGCCAAGCGCTGCTGCCGGTAATCATACGTTTCCACAGCTCATTTTTGAGCTACACATTCACACATTTACGCCTTTGATGCTCCTCAGCAGGTTCATCCTTTTTTTTTTTTTTTTTTTTTTTTTGCTTTTCAATCAGATCGTTAATATCCTGAGAGCTGGAATCCTCGATGTCACTCCTGAGAATAGCTAACTTATTGAAACAGGACGTCTTTCCTATCTGACTTGGTCTAACCAGTCGGAATTTTCTTATTGATTAGGTGAAAAGTCTCGACCTTCTTGGAACGGGATCTTTAGCTGAGTGAGTACATTTGGTTTCTTGTTTAGTCTCCATCTGATGTTCCCCTTTCTGAATGCCTCTGGATATGCCTGCTGAAGTTGGAAGAACGTTGTTTTCTAGGATGTTATTCAGAACTTATAGTGAAATAGATTTCATTAATAGATAAAATGCTTTTATTTGAAATGTATTATCAAAGGTGTAAAAAATGATGGGATATAGTATTATAATTTTAACATGAATGCCAATATTCCTTAAGATTGAAATTCTAAATTTCTCTGTTTCAATTGAAACATAAAATACTTCTTTTTCCTAATTCAAAGAAAATGATTCTTACATAAATAAATTCTATAACAGAAATTCAATCTTCTTACACAATATAGATGCTATAAAAGTAAAGGGGAAAAACTGTAACATAATTTTACTTACTTCAATTATTTTACTACTTCTTTTAATAAGCTTACTTCATGCCAAATTAAATAATTTATCTTTCATGCTTTAGAAAATATTAAGATGTTGTTGTTTTTTGACCCATAATTTCCCCATATGACCTTACTTCTCTACTCCGAAAAATATATTTGAATACAGGGAATAAATTTTTTTACCAACATGCTATAGAAACACAATCTTCATATATGGCTTACATATTTATATAAATCGTAAAAATAATGCATATTAAAAGATTAATAATTCCATATGTTAAAAATTGAATTTCTAAATTTTCCATTAAAAAGTTTTATTTAATTGACATGGTCGAAAAATATATTTTATGAAAGACCTCAAAACATTGAATCAAATGTTTTAAATTTCAACTCTGTGGGTCAAACAGTCTACGCGAAATTCCCGGCTTTTTTAAAATTTCAAAGCTTCATTATTCGGGTATAAATGTTTCAAAATATCAGTTAATTTCTATTTTTATCTAATATGGTAGTACTACATACAAAAAATGTCAATATCTAAAGACAAAAATGGGTTGACCATTTTACGTGGAATTATGCGCTTGACTTTCAGTGTTATTATGGATACCGAGCTTCTACGGATTGGACACAAGAGAAGTCAAAACATTTTTATTGATGTAACTGAAACAATTGATTGGTATCATTTCAAAAATACTGCTTACTAAATTAAATGTCTTATTTTGTTTTTCCTTTTTCTTATTTTCTTCCACTGAAAGGAAATTTATTTATTTATTTTATGAAAGAAGTAACTCAATTCAAATTTAATTTTAGAAAAGCATGGAATCCCAGCCAAAGAAAACCGATGAAGACACGACCGGCTGCTGTAGAAGGTATGATTAAATATATACATATAGGTAAAGGAAATTTAAAAAAATATATAACATATTGCAATGACTGTATGTATATGTGCATGCACATATTTGTGCCTGTATATGAGTCTTATAAGGAGCTATTTATGATTAACTACTGGCTTTTTCTGTCTTAAACACTAACTCTTCCGGAAAAGCTTTTGCTTGAACTATTGCAGCTGTGCTAGCCGTTTGGCTCATATATCAATTGCACATACCGAATTTCCTTTCTTTTAGCAGGCATTCCTTACGTAAGGTGTTTATAATGTTTTTGTATAAGCAAAATTTATGTATTTCTCATGGCATTGTTTCGCGAGTTCCGCCGCAAACTCTTTACACCAACCTTTTAGATCACCTATGGTTAACCTCCGGCCCACTGGCCGGATGTGGTCCGTCACGGCTTTTGATCCGGCCTCCAGGGAACATATCAAAACACCGTATAAACCCATATAAAACACTAAAAATCCCAAATAAATACCAATTGCACAGCCCTAGACTTCACTAACATCCTGAAGTTAATCTAACCCTAACATCCTGGCCCGCGACCTCGCTAACACCCTAAAGCTTGGCCTGTGACTTTTCAAAAATTGCCCTCACGAGCCATATTTAGTCGATAAGAATCAATATGTTGCATGTGAATGAATTAGAGGTAAAATACGGAACTTCTACACGATAAGCTGCATAACTCAAAACGTGTACATGGAATTCCTTAAAATTAGGATCTGATAGCACATTATTTTTTATCATTTTATCATCTAACGGCAGCAGTAGGGAAGAAAGGAAAGTTCTGCCCAGGGGGTACCATGTTAAAAGTGGGGTACGCATGAGGTACCTGGGTCGAGAGAGAGAGAGAGGGGGGCGTGGTCGGACCGGATGTGGGGAGCGGATGCTAAGACCGGATGTTCGAAGGGTTGATAAGAATTTTTTTCCCTTTTTTTCAGATAAGGGGACTTGAAATTTTTTCAGACTTTAAGATATTTTTGAAATAAGGAGACTTGTAATTTTTTCAGACCTTAACAAACTTTACAAATAAGGATACTTGTAATTTTTTTTCAGATTGTGACATATTTTTGAAATAAGGGGACTTGGAAAAATTTTCAGACTGTGATGCATTCTCTCATGAAAAATAAGAGACTTTGACATAATTTTAAATAAGCTATATGAATTAAACCTGAAATAAAAAATATTATTATAAAATGAGGACCCACCAGCCGCCCGGTAGAACGTCTACCGCCTCATTTCAAATAAAAATTCTTACTGTGCCTTTCCCCATCACGCTAGCCTCGCATGAATGGAGACAGGGCGTAGCACAGAGGATGCGTTGTTGTTTTTGTTTCTTTAAATAATAATTAACTATGTGGAGCAAAGAAATGAACAACATCCCCAGGAGGCCTACGAACTTTAATTTTAAGTTAAATAAGTAATTTTACAACAAATATTTTTTTAACCAAGAGTAATTTATTTTTATTATTATTTTTTAACCAACAGTTTTAATTTTAAGTTAAATAATTTTACAACAAATATTTTTTTAAATTAATTTTACAACAAATATTTTTTTAATCAAGAGTTAATTTATTTTTTATTTATTTTTACCAAGTTTTAATTTTAAGTTAAATAATTTTACAGCAAATTTTTTTTAATTAATTTTACAACAAATATTTTTTTTAATCAAGAGTTAATTTATTTTTTAAACCAAGTTTTAATTTTAAGTTATATAATTTTACAACAAATTTTTTTTAATCAAATGTTTTTAATTTATCAAGAAAAAAAATTTAATCAAGTGTTTTAATTTTTTGTATACCGTATTTTTGTTAAGTAGCCGTTTAACACTAAAGTAGGATTTAGGATACCCATATATTTTCTACAAATTTCTTCTACTGTTAGGCAAGTGAGAAAATTATACCATAGAAAGATTTTACAAATAATGATTTGGATATAGTCTTATTTTCTATCGCGAGAAAACCACTTTAGCCATATATCCCCCAAAACTCAAGTTTTGATATACGAAATGTGTGAATACGCGTTAGATCCCCTTAGAAAGTCCTCCTACCAAGGCACCCCTCATCCTAGGCAGATACCTCCGCGTGCAGGTTTGCCTTAAAACACAAACAAACAAAGTATTTATCTAAACATTTTTTCTTACCCACACATTTCTGATAGATTTTAGACAGCGATTATACTAGTTTATATTTTCTATAGATCAATTAGAGAAAAAATTACATTTTTAGTAATCCTACAAAATATTTTTTTACTGTATATCCCAAGTAGTATAACTTGATTTATAGAATTTCAATACGATACGAGTTAGATTATTTATGTGCAACACTCATTTCACTTTGACTATGAAAGCATAATTTTATACATGCATTAATATTTTTAGAGGTATGCACTTAGCATATTTTATAGAAAGGTGAGCATAACTAGCACAAACTTTTAGACTAGATAGTACTATTGTTAGAAAGTTGAACTATTGGAAATAAAAATTGAAGATCCGTTTTAGCACAGTTTTATACTGCATGTACATAAATATCTTTCAATACTTAGATAGTTTAAATCACAAATCATTACTTAAACTAAAAAATACAAGGTTTTTACTTACGTGAAGGGACATCGTGCTAAATCTTCGAGTCTCTGGACAAAGTACCAACATCTATACGGCTAGCAAGACCGGAACATAGAGTAATGATTTAAAATACATTATCCCTAATTCCCGGTCCAACTAGCACATTTTCATTAATTTTTGTCTTCATATGCTGAAATAGGTATATTATTTTGACACTAAAAACAAAACACATTTGAAGATATTAAACGCTTTAAAAGTAATTTTTTTTTCTTATAACAATTTACCAGATTCACAATACTATTTTATGTAGGATAAAATTAGTTAGCAAGCGAAAATTTAATCTTAGTTAGAATTTACTGAAATACAAATACCATGCATGCCTTATTTTCTATTAGGAGAAAGCCCTCAAACCCCAGTTTTTGTATACAAACTGCATAAAGTACTTCTACCGATAATGCCTATTGCTATTAATTACACTGGATTACCCACTTAAAATTTTGCAAAACACCAAAATACAGAAAAACATGCATTAACAATAACAAAAAAATCACACTTAAAAGTACAACACATCAAAAGTGCAACTATAAGAACCACATAATTATTTTCAATTAGAATTACAGTATCAACTTATATGTAACTAAAATAATAGAAAATATTACACTTACCCTGTACTTGTACACGCGAGAGGCGAAAATAATAAAAATATTCGCAAATATATCCACAGCATAAGTAGAACACGTGCACGCCATATCCCTAGTACAGCTGATAAGAAATTTAGAGATAAGAAAGTGCCTTGAGGCTCTACAGAGCCGGTACAATAAGAGTTGGCCAGTTTGCCGATAAGATAAAACCAGGGAGGGTGCTAGGGGAATACCGAATTGTGGGGACACGTGTTTCATTCTACGTTCAAAAATGGGGACTTGTGGATTAAGATCATGTTAGATTAAAGCCATTTCAATAAAAATCTATCCTTTTTGTAAACATGGGCATTATATCCTAAATTGAAATATCAAAGTTAAGCTACAACGATTAATATATTTTACGTAGTTTAGGAAAATAATGAATCATTAAATTAATTTCTGTGAAACAATTAGCAAAGATCATTGTACTAAAGCAAATTATTTTTGTTAAGTTTTGATAAATAACAGTAATAAATTATAGGCATTGCAGATGAATGAGTATTCACGTATAAAATAGGTATTAAAATTATTGTTTAAAACAATTTTTAGAATAATAAACTAAAATTTTTATTTAATAAAGTCATAAACTAAAATTATTAATTAAAACTTGTTAATAAATTAAACATATCAAAATTTTTACACTCAACTTTTTTATAGACTTAAATTTTACATAGACATCCTTTTAATAAATGCATAAACTAAACTTATTGTTTAAAACATTTTTTTACAATAATAAACTAAAATTTTTATTTAATAAATTCATAAACTAAACAATTTTTACAATAATAAACTAAAATTTTTTTAATAAAGTCATAAACTGAAATTATTAATGAAAACCTGTTAATAAATTAAACTGATTACTCTAAGAGATAGCTAATCACAACATATATCAGAAAAAATATAAGCAATTATAATACCTGAAAAATACCGGACAACACTCTTGTTACATGCGGACAAAACCTCTGTTTGCACGGCTAAAGAATTCTTAGGTGCCCGTAGCAGGAGACCTTACCTACGCCCAACCTACAAACTCTACAAATTTAACGGCAACTGGTTTTCTCTTATCAGGTATCACAGATCAGATAAGAGATAAGGAAGTGACATGCGCAGAAGACACGTGATAGTGACGTGTGCAAATCTGTGTTGATTTAATATCCGCTAGGTTGGTTGGCAGGATGTGTGATGAAGATCACATATCTAATTTAATAATCATTTACTTTGGCTTTCTTTAATGTAATCTATCCAAAATTCAAGAATTTTAAATCACTTCTGTTTTCATTTTCCTGTCATTTCGTCTTTTAAATCTGTATATTTACTTTTCCTGTATGCACTATTCTTTTTGTTCTGCGTCTCTTCAGACCGGTGTGCTAAAAATAGATTACATTGCGTCCGTTTGCAAAATCAACGGCCTTTTTGAGTTTCCTCTTGGCATCCTGCTGGCGTAAGTTATTTAGTTGTTCCCCTGCGACGACTTTAAAATTATTTGCTCGCGATTACGTCATTGTAATTTTATTGGATTAACTTTTAGGGTTGCTCTGGAATTGGCGTTATTGATATCAGCCAAGTGTTTGTTCTCGCCAATGTGTAATTCTGTGCTGGGTAATTTTTAAATCATTCCACCTTAATTTCACTGTCCATATAGGACGTATTTTTATTTTCGCTGAGCCACCACCGCCGTTATAATAATGTTTCAATAGTATATGTTTAATAAAATAGTTTTTCAGTATTTAACGTCTTTTTATTTTATTGCAACATAAGTGCATCGAACCTGGATTATCATGTATCACAACGCAGTCTTTAAATTTAAATCAGCCCAACCAAATAATAACCTTTCTTTACATAAATTGGTGCCTACCCAGGCACATAAGTTGCATTTATTCTGGTGGTGGCTTAGCAACTAGCTCGATCAAGACACTTCTTCACTCCAGTCCGTCTGCTTGCATTGTGCATGCACATTCCGGCCCCGGCAATGCTATTTATTCTAGTGATGTGACTTTCGTTTTATGGAACATGTGTGATGTATTACTCTAGTGATGTGACTTTCGTTTTTACGGAACACGGAGCTCCTTGATGGACTGGCTATTCATCAATGATGAGTTTTCGAACGTCCTCTCAATTCATATAGGGATTATCGATGATCTTACTACACAACACCCTCCGACGAATTGTAGGTGAGTTCTACCAAAGCACATACTGCTTACCTCCGTAATACCGCTTTGAGTTCTACACGTTCCTATGACTATTTGGAGACTATTGTGTCGGCGTATGGAGTATGTTTCTGTTTTCCTGTATGAAGTATGTTATGTTTTCCTGCCTTGCTTTACGCCTGAAACTTAAAATTAATGCTGAACTGTGCGAAAAACCTTCCGATCACCGCAAATTTGGAACTTTGATTCAGGATGTCTGCAGTCTACAGTAGTTTTTTTCGTGCGTCGCTAGGTATGCCATTAACTGAACTTGGCGAAGACTGTTTTTTTTTTTCCCTCCTGTGATGGCAATTGGTTTTGTTTTTAAATGTGCGCGCCCCTGATACACCGACACCTCATACTATGCTTTGTAATGCAGTTTGAACTGGTAATGTAATGGACATTATATTTTAAGTGTGACTAATGAAAAGTTTTTGCTAAATTGTTATTTACTGAATAACTGAAGTTTTATTCTTGGGAAATTTGGTAAGTCATTAATAAGTGCAGTTCTTCTATTAATACTATAATAATAATAATAATAATCATGTTCATATTGTCTTTGCATCCATTTTTTTGTGTGCAAATAGCACATGCTAAGAGTAGTTTTTTTAGACATAACGTGTCAAAGAAAATATTTAATATGCTGAATTTTTTTCTTTTATTATTTTACTGCTTCTAAGGAGTTATAAAAAAAATAATTATTATTGTTTTTCAACCATGTTTATAAATTAGTTTAAATCTAAATTACTCCTTTTATATAGTATATATGACATTAATATTTTACTGTTTAATACAATTGTTGGATTGCAATTCACACACATTTAATTATTTTAATACACTTCTTAATTTTTTTCTTCTTTATGCACTGGGTTTCGTTCACTCACGATAAATATCATTATTACTCATTGCTTTATATGTTTACTTTTGTGTACAGACTTTTTTGTGTGTTTAATTTTCTATTTGCTTACATATTCATTCTTGTGATTTTAAATTATGTTTCCGCTTTTGCTCACATTGTATTTTACATTTTTGTGTTCATTTTTCAGCCTCTATGAGGTACACATACATCATTATTTTTTCTTTACTCTTTATTTTGATAATCATGACAGTCTTCAATTACATATCTTTTCACCCTCTTCCATTACTTAAGTCCATGGCAAGGCCTTTCCAAAGCACAGACTTTTTTCATACACTGACACACTGCATTTTTGCATATTAAAGTCCATGGCACAACATGCATATGCTTTCAGTTTTTTTTTCTTACCTCACAATATACTGTTTCTATTTTTATCGTATATTTTTACACATTTTTTTTTCTTTGAACATGCTATTATTTACAGTCCTCATGTTGACTGATTTTTTACACATTATTTGTTGTAAATACTTTTTAAAGAGTACTTTATGTTTTTGTGTTTCACTCCATTTTTGGCCTTTTTTAATACAATTTTACATGTTTACCATAAGTTGTACTGTTAACATATTTTTTACATTTTTTAGATACACTGTTTTATTGTTTTCTTTCCTGCCATTGATATGCCTCTGTTTAATACATGCATTCTTTGGAAGAGTATAGTGGTATTCATTTGATTACCTTTTTTTTCTTTTCCATAAATACACAATATCATACATTGTTTGTTGTACTTCAAATAAGATTCTTACTTGAATAGTCACTGATCTTTGAAGTCTGTGTTTGTCCACAATTACACTCCTTTTTCATGTTGTTGTTTTTATTTACATTGCTTACACTTACTGACTCTCAACCTTTTCACATACTTGATTTTTTTTTTCATCACACTTGTGTTTATGTCTTATATGTTCACACTCACAAACATGTTCACACTGATGTTCTGCTCATTGAGTTCATTGTGCTGGTCCTTCCACATTTTGCTACACACAAAATTTTTGAATATTTGTTACATTTTTTCTCCAACATTTTCACTATGGTGTACAGTAGTGCATTTCAAAAATATTTTAAACACATTGTACATGTTTTGTCACTCTTTTGTGTTCACATACACAAACATAACATTTTATTTTGAAATTTTTTCTATACTATGAGATATTTAAATCTCTTCTGTACCTTACTATAAATTAATACAACTTTAAGGTATCAAGTACTCACTGAGTTATAAAAAAAAAAATTACATTGATTTACATTTTCAGAGTGCTTATAGTTAATTTATTATTTGAATTATGTTTATTCTTATCTTAGTGATTATTTTGTGAAATATTGTTTGTTTAGTTAGGTTCGTAATAAAATATATATGTAGCGATCAGATTAACTCAAGACTTTAATAAGTGAAACTTTAATGGTATATAATTTCAGAGTATTAGTAATATTGTATTGTTTTATAATTGCATTTTAGTGTATTTTTATTTGTACTTTTGTGTGCTATTCTTTCCCAATTTTGTCACTTTTGAAAATCTTAGTGTGTTAGTAAGTGACACAACAACATTCCTTTCTTGAACAAAAAAAAAAAAAAAAAAAAAAAAAAAATCATTAATTTTGTTATTTTTACCGTATGACCACAATTGCCTTCAATTTTCTTTTTAAGCTTTAACTAATATTTTACGTACTTGTTACCAACTTTAAACCTACATTTTCAAGACTTGCTAGACTTGCTGAGACTTGCTAGACTTGCAAGACTTGCAGAGTTAACTAATTTCATTCTTTTATAACTTAATTTTTTTCTATTACCTCCACATAATTAATAACTTGTTTATTTGACATTCTCGGATATATAGCTGTGTGCATGTGTTGAATGCTTGTTTCCTTGTTTGTGTGGTACCCACATGCTTGGAGGTATAATTGCTTTTGTGTACTGCCTGGCTGGTCCAGCAGTTTTCACTTGTGTATTTGGATTCCATGCTGTGTCTGTCAATATATCATTTCTTCAATAATGCTCTTAAAACTTAACACTTATTAAATGATGACTTCTAAAGTAAATAATTACACAGTCATAAAATAATAATTAATAATAAAATTAAATGATTCATTTAGTATTATCTCTAACTTGAAAATTTAAAATAAATAAATACATATGTGAGTGTCCAATAACACTTAAACCTTTTACTGAGATCCTTTTTTAATTGTACTTAGATTGATGTTCGTTGATGGTATTGTACAGATTGATATTCAATGTCCTTGTTTTTTTTTTTCATTGTCATTTTGTGCAAGTATAATTTTTTCAATTGAATGTGCTTATTGTTCTTATGATATACAGATATGTATGTCAAGATACTGTTACGTCATGTACTATTTACAACATTATTACAATTCTGATGGTACAGAACTGTATGAAAAATTACCATCAAACAAACAAAATTTTTTTAGTATCATATTATAATTTGAATGTATTGTTTTATTTTGTCAATTGAGTGAAGTATTTTTGATGCATAATTCTGACATTTGAAGGCCTTATTGATATATATATGCAAACCATTCAACAGCGCTGGTTTATAATTATAATTTTGAGTACTCACTGCAAGTTTAAGCAGTATATCTTTGATGTGCACATGATCTTGAGATGCTCAATTAAAGAGAAAAGGGTGTGCTGAAATGCCCCTTATTTAAAAAAAGGGTATGCTAAAATGCCCCTTGTTTGAAAGAAAGGATGAGCTTAAAATGCCCCTTTGTATTGTGAGCTAAATGCTCCCTTTTTATTTTGTCGACATTTACTTTGTATTGCTAGCAGTTATTTTTATTGTGTCATGACATTTTTTTTTCTTCTCTAAACATTTATTAGGTGGTGGTCAGCAGTAATTTTGCAATTGTATAATTTTGTCTGAATATGTTTATGATTTTTTAATTGTTTAAGCCAGCCAAACAGAGCATTTAATTAAAATTTTTTAAAGACATTAATTGTAACTAATAAAAAAAATTTTCTTCAAAATTTTTTTTCCTGGTTGAGGGGAGTATATATGTGATGAAGATCACATATCTAATTTAAAAATCATTTACTTTGGCTTTCTTTAATGTAATCTATCAAAAATTCAAGAATTCTAAATCACTTCTGTTTTTCATTTTACAGCCATTTCGGTTTTTAAATCTGTATTTTCGCTTTTCCTGTATGCACTATTATTTTTGTTCTTAATTGTTTCGTCTCTCCAGACCGGTGTGCTAAAAATAGATTACATTGCGTCCGTTTGCAAAATCAACGGCCTTTTTGAGTTTCTTCTTGGCATCCTGCTGGCGTAAGTTATTTAGTTGTTCCCCTGCGACGACTTTAAAATTATTTGCTCGCGATTACGTCATTGTAATTTTATTGGATTAACTGTTAGGGTTGCTCTGGAATTGGCGCTATTGATATCAGCCAAGTTATTGTTCTCGCCAATGTGTAATTCTGTGCTGGCGTAATTTTTAAATCATTCCACCTTAATTTCACTGTCCATATAGGACGTATTTTTTATTTTCGCTGAGCCACCACCGCCGTTATAATAATGTTTCAATAGTATATGTTTAATAAAATAGTTTTTCAGTATTTAACGTCTTTTTATTTTATTGCAACATAAGTGCATCGAACCTGGATTATCATGTATCACAACGCAGTCAGTAATTTTAAAACAGCCCAACTAATTAACCTTCTTTACAGGATGTACATTGAGTGGCAACTCTCAGAACAGGCTAATACAAGTTAGATGATGTAATATCTACAGGGTTGAGGAAGGTAGAGGGCGCTTGGGTAATCACGTGATTTTTTTTTTTTTTTTTTAAAGAACCAGTAAAGACATTTTAGTTAGATAAAATGGCCAGGTGTGTGTTGCGAGACTCCCTTTGCACTGTGTGTGCCTATACTTAAGACGTGTGTTTTAATTGATTTTTCGCCGAGTTTCAAAAATGTCTTTGCTTGAATCGATCGAAAATAACTTTAACATTGAATACACTCCCGAGTTTTATACTCAAAGTGATGCTGATGTGTTGCTGCAAGAAATAATACAATTGCCTTTAGATGTAAAGCCTCTACAAAGTGTTGAAAAGGAAATTTCCCCCGAGGTTTGTACTGAAAGTGATGTTGATGTGCTAAAGCAAGAATTGTTTCAGTTACCCCTGCAAAGTAGTGAAAAGAAAATTTCCTCGACCCGTAAAGTAAATGCTTTTGCATTTACTTTACGGGTCGAGGAATAACTGTAATTGATGACTGTAATTGATGAAGGAATCAATTACAGTTTACCTGGAGCAACAGTCACTGTTTACTCTTGGATACCCATTTTGCAAAAAATACGTGAAGATCTACAGAAAGTGACAAATTATGAATTTAATATGGTACAAGTGAACTTTGGCTCTGAAGAACAACCTAAAATTGAAGACGGTAACTACGAAGATTTTAATCTGGACCTATCATCAGGTGTATGCATTCTAAGTTTTGGATCTAAACGAACTTTGGATTTTAAACCAGCGAACTGTGAAACCACTACCATTAAATTAGAACATGGTTCAATGTGTAAGATATATCCCCCAACCAAGAAACTTTTAACGCATGGTATTCCTTCTGAACCTTATGTGACAGACCCGCACATTAACATAACATTTGCCAAAATGTACATTTATGAGCCTTCCCCGAAAAGGGCAAAGTTGGACGATTGGACGGACGATCTTTACCATAGCTTATATGCTTCTGTTAATAGTACATGGCACTTGGAAAGACTTATCTACGTTTCACTTCACGATGAAAGAACTGACTTGAAGATCCATATTAGACAATTTATTCAGAACGCCCAATTAGACTATATACCAACCGGTCAGGGAGTCGTGATGAACCCTTCCACATGGGTCGAATTTATTGTAAAACTATTAGATTTTAATATAGGTCATAACAATAGCTCTTTTATTTGTAATAATCAATTATCTGTATTTAATGACGATGGAAAATGTATCTTACAACAAATTTACAAAACCGGAGATTCATTTACGTTAAATCCAATTTCCTTAACACTTTTAAATGATCAAGTATTAAAACTTTGTAAAATGAGAAATGAAATATTGGAGTGTATTCTAAAAACGCTATATACGACGACCCTGCCTCATTTAATTTTAAAATTAAAGCCACAAAAATGTAACCGTGAACCCCATTGTAATTATGATGAGGCGAAACAACAATTAATGGATATAGTACATCAGGAAATTTTTAAAAACATAGGCCGGGTTCAGGATCATTCTTCGCAAAGGATACATGCCTGTTCGAATAGAACACATGTTGATGAGCGAGAGGGTCTTATAAGTAGTAAAGCATGGTTTGCGGTTGACATGCCATATATTGCAAGAGAGATATGCAAGAACAAATGTACTTGTTATTATGACGGAGAATTTTTTTCAAACATTTTAATTGAAGACTATATGAAGTATCTTCAAAATGAGCTATTTAATACATTTTTTCAACCGTTTTCATATTTTGCTAATTCCAAGGATGACAAAACATGTGTAATTATGTGATGTTATTGGTGTATAACTAGTATTGCAATTGTAAAAAAATTTATTAAAACCATTGTGATTATGTAGAAAAGGTATGCTTGCTTCTACAACAGTAAGATTTTACTCACTTGTGCATGCTTAGTTATAGAATACTCATTGAAAAGTTATTATTTTCTTAATTGTGTAAATAGTTTGTGTAATTTAAAATATATTTTTGTAAATAAATAAGTCTAAATACGAAAACTTTTCTGTGTTTTCTTTATGTGTACGTGTGTGTTGATTACTTGGAAAATAAAAATCTATAAAATTTTACTGCAGCAAAAAGGGGTAAACGTAGACATGTTTTAAAATTCTAGTGTTATACTTATCTTTTTTATACACTACAAGGTAAAAAGTTACAAATTTAGCAAAATTTATTGAAGCATGTATTACGGATCATGAATCTAACTACACAGAAATAAAATGTTCTGATTAAAATCATAAACTTAAGTGTGATAGGTAAAACTGCGTTACCTGAGAATTCACAACATTACTATTTTTTATAAAATGAACTTAGCTAAAAAAGTTAGTTTCCATAATTTTATAACTTAATCGATTTTACAGGTTTTTCAAAAATAAAGTTAAGTGAGATAAAGAAACTTAGTATTTTTAAATAAAGATTTTTTAGGTGTTCTTTAATGTAAAGATCTTACCATATTTTACTTGAAGTAACAGAATATTTTAAATCAGACACTTTAAATCAGACACTATGTTTTTAAAACATTAGAGTATTAACTTAGCATATTTTTATAATTTTTATTAAGTAATGGGCTTGAATATTTTTATGAGAAATATCCACTAAGTGCACGTTACACATTTTAGTGATTGAGATGGTTATGCTTACAAATTTTAAATAAATATGCTCTTACTTTTATACATGTTACTTGTTCTCATAAGTTATGAAATTATTTCTCGAAAGGAACTTAGCTAATAGAACTTTGTAAATTTCGTAGAAGTAGTATGCTTAACATGTTTTTGATAAAATGGATTTAAATATGGTACAGAAATGATCAGCTATTTTAGCATAGATGTATAAACTTATCTTTATGTAAACCTTAACTAATTAAAAGTAATATAATTTATGTCTGTACAAAGTGAGGTACTTAGACTATTTTTCAGAATTATCAAGTAAAGGGTTTTACAAAATACTTAGTAAACTGCATTAATAGATTGTAAGTTGTAATTTTTTCTTTTAGAAGTTTTGCACATTGGTATATTTTATGTTCTGATAAGTCGTTGAATATGTTCTTGAAATAAACTAACATATCTGTACTTTGAAAATTTTATTGAAGTGTTGAACTTTGGTATTTTTAGAATGTTACGAACTTGATACATTTTTTCTGAAGTGCTAGATATGTGAAATTGGCTTTTTAGAAACATTGAATTATTCAACTTAGTACATTTCAGTTACTCTTTCAAGATAACGGACTTAGTATTTTTTACAAATAGCAAGCTAGTAACTTGCTAAACGTTTCTTTTTAGTAGTTACAACTTTGATAATTTTTAAGAACGGTATTTAAAAATATTTGCAAGAAGCACGTTTAGCAAGTTACTAGCTTGCTATTTGTAAAAAATACTAAGTCCGTTATCTTGAAAGAGTAACTGAAATGTACTAAGTTGAATAATTCAATGTTTCTAAAAAGCCAATTTCACATATCTAGCACTTCAGAAAAAATGTATCAAGTTCGTAACATTCTAAAAATACCAAAGTTCAACACTTCAATAAAATTTTCAAAGTACAGATATGTTAGTTTATTTCAAGAACATATTCATCGACTTATCAGAACATAAAATATACCAATGTGCAAAACTTCTAAAAGAAAAAATTACAACTTACAATCTATTAATGCAGTTTACTAAGTATTTTGTAAAATCCTTTACTTGATAATTCTGAAAAATAGTCTAAGTACCTCACTTTGTACAGACATAAATTATATTACTTTTAATTAGTTAAGGTTTACATAAAGATAAGTTTATACATCTATGCTAAAATAGCTGATCATTTCTGTACCACATTTAAATCCATTTTATCAAAAACATGTTAAGCATACTACTTCTACGAAATTTACAAAGTTCTATTAGCTAAGTTCCTTTCGAGAAATAATTTCATAACTTATGAGAACAAGTAACATGTATAAAAGTAAGAGCATATTTATTTAAAATTTGTAAGCATAACCATCTCAATCACTAAAATGTGTAACGTGCACTTAGTGGATATTTCTCATAAAAATATTCAAGCCCATTACTTAATAAAAATTATAAAAATATGCTAAGTTAATACTCTAATGTTTTAAAAACATAGTGTCTGATTTAAAATATTCTGTTACTTCAAGTAAAATATGGTAAGATCTTTACATTAAAGAACACCTAAAAAATCTTTATTTAAAAATACTAAGTTTCTTTATCTCACTTAACTTTATTTTTGAAAAACCTGTAAAATCGATTAAGTTATAAAATTATGGAAACTAACTTTTTTAGCTAAGTTCATTTTATAAAAAATAGTAATGTTGTGAATTCTCAGGTAACGCAGTTTTACCTATCACACTTAAGTTTATGATTTTAATCAGAACATTTTATTTCTGTGTAGTTAGATTCATGATCCGTAATACATGCTTCAATAAATTTTGCTAAATTTGTAACTTTTTACCTTGTAGTGTATAAAAAAGATAAGTATAACACTAGAATTTTAAAACATGTCTACGTTTACCACTTTTTGCTGCAGTAAAATTTTATAGATTTTTATTTTCCAAGTAATCAACACACACGTACACATAAAGAAAACACAGAAAAGTTTTCGTATTTAGACTTATTTATTTACAAAAATATATTTTAAATTACACAAACTATTTACACAATTAAGAAAATAATAACTTTTCAATGAGTATTCTATAACTAAGCATGCACAAGTGAGTAAAATCTTACTGTTGTAGAAGCAAGCATACCTTTTCTACATAATCACAATGGTTTTAATATATTTTTTTACAGTTGCAATACTAGTTATACACCAATAACATCACATAATTACACATGTTTTGTCATCCTTGGAATTAGCAAAATATGAAAACGGTTGAAAAAATGTATTAAATAGCTCATTTTGAAAATACTTCATATAGTCTTCAATTAAAATGTTTGAAAAAAATTCTCCGTCATAATGACAAGTACATTTGTTCTTGCATATCTCTCTTGCAATATATGGCATGTCAACCGCAAACCATGCTTTACTACTTATAAGACCCTCTCGCTCATCAACATGTGTTCTATTCGAACAAGTATGTATCCTTTGCGAAGGATGATCCTGAACCCGGCCTATTTTTTTAAAAATTTCCTGATGTACTATATCCATTAGTTGTTGTTTAGCCTCATCATAATTGCAATGGGGTTCACTGTTACATTTTTGCGGCTTTAATTTTAAAATTAAATGAGGTAGGGTCGTCGTATATAGCGTTTTTAAAATGCATTCCAATATTTCATTTCTCATTTCGCAAAGTTTTTTTACTTGATCATTTAAAAGTATTAAGGAAATTGGATTTAACGTGAATGAATCTCCGGTTTTGTAAATTTGTTGTAAGATACATTTTCCATCGTCATTAAATACAGATAATTGATTATTACAAATAAAAGAGCTATTGTTATGACCTATATTAAAATCTAATAGTTTTACAATAAATTCGACCCATGTGGAAGGGTTCATCACGACTCCCTGACCGGTTGGTATATAGTCTAATTGGGCGTTCTGAATAAATTGTCTAATATGGATCTTCAAGTCAGTTCTTTCATCGTGAAGTGAAACGTAGATAAGTCTTTCCAAGTGCCATGTACTATTAACAGAAGCATATAAGCTATGGTAAAGATCGTCCGTCCAATCGTCCAACTTTGCCCTTTTCGGGGAAGGCTCATAAATGTACATTTTGGCAAATGTTATGTTAATGTGCGGGTCTGTCACATAAGGTTCAGAAGGAATACCATGCGTTAAAAGTTTCTTGGTTGGGGGATATATCTTACACATTGAACCATGTTCTAATTTAATGGTAGTGGTTTCACAGTTCGCTGGTTTAAAATCCAAAGTTCGTTTAGATCCAAAACTTAGAATGCATACACCTGATGATAGGTCCAGATTAAAATCTTCGTAGTTACCGTCTTCAATTTTAGGTTGTTCTTCAGAGCCAAAGTTCACTTGTACCATATTAAATTCATAATTTGTCACTTTCTGTAGATCTTCACGTATTTTTTGCAAAATGGGTATCCAAGAGTAAACAGTGACTGTTGCTCCAGGTAAACTGTAATTGATTCCTTCATCAGCAAAAGCAATTACTTTACGGGTCGAGGAAATTTTCTTTTCACTACTTTGCAGGGGTAACTGAAACAATTCTTGCTTTAGCACATCAACATCACTTTCAGTACAAAACTCGGGGGAAATTTCCTTTTCAACACTTTGTAGAGGCTTTACATCTAAAGGCAATTGTATTATTTCTTGCAGCAACACATCAGCATCACTTTGAGTATAAAACTCGGGAGTGTATTCAATGTTAAAGTTATTTTCGATCGATTCAAGCAAAGACATTTTTGAAACTCGGCGAAAAATCAATTAAAACACACGTCTTAAGTATAGGCACACACAGTGCAAAGGGAGTCTCGCAACACACACCTGGCCATTTTATCTAACTAAAATGTCTTTACTGGTTCTTTAAAAAAAAAAAAAATCACGTGATTACCCAAGCGCCCTCTACCTTCCTCAACCCTGTAGATATTACATCATCTAACTTGTATTAGCCTATTCTGAGAGTTGCCACTCAATGTACATCCTGCCAACGAACCTAGCGGATATTAAATCAACACAGATTTGCACACGTCACTATCACGTGTCTTCTGCGCATGTCACTTCCTTATCTCTTATCTGATCTGTGATACCTGATAAGAGAAAACCAGTTGCCGTTAAATTTGTAGAGTTTGTAGGTTGGGCGTAGGTAAGGTCTCCTGCTACGGGCACCTAAGAATTCTTTAGCCGTGCAAACAGATGTTTTGTCCGCATGTAACAAGAGTGTTGTCCGGTATTTTTCAGGTATTATAATTGCTTATATTTTTTCTGATATATGTTGTGATTAGCTATCTTTTAGAGTAATCAGTTTAATTTATTAACAGGTTTTCATTAATAATTTCAGTTTATGACTTTATTAAAAAAATTTTAGTTTATTATTGTAAAAATTGTTTTAGTTTATGAATTTATTAATAAAAATTTTAGTTTATTATTGTAAAAAAATGTTTAACATAAGTTTAGTTTATGCATTTATTAAAAGGATGTCTATGTAAAATTTAAGTCTATAAAAAAGTTGAGTGTAAAAATTTTGATATGTTTAATTTATTAACAAGTTTTAATTAATAATTTTAGTTTATGACTTTATTAAATAAAAATTTTAGTTTATTATTCTAAAAATTGTTTTAAACAATAATTTTAATACCTATTTTATACGTGAATACTCATTCATCTGCAATGCCTATAATTTATTACTGTTATTTATCAAAACTTAACAAAAATAATTTGCTTTAGTACAATGATCTTTGCTAATTGTTTCACAGAAATTAATTTAATGATTCATTATTTTCCTAAACTACGTAAAATATATTAATCGTTGTAGCTTAACTTTGATATTTCAATTTAGGATATAATGCCCATGTTTACAAAAAGGATAGATTTTTATTGAAATGGCTTTAATCTAACATGATCTTAATCCATAAGTCCCCATTTTTGAACGTAGAATGAAACACGTGTCCCCACAATTCGGTATTCCCCTAGCACCCTCCCTGGTTTTATCTTATCGGCAAACTGGCCAACTCTTATTGTACCGGCTCTGTAGAGCCTCAAGGCACTTTCTTATCTCTAAATTTCTTATCAGCTGTACTAGGGATATGGCGTGCACGTGGTTTTACTTATGCTGTGGATATATTTGCGAATATTTTTATTATTTTCGCCTCTCGCGTGTACAAGTACAGGGTAAGTGTAATATTTTCTATTATTTTAGTTACATATAAGTTGATACTGTAATTCTAATTGAAAATAATTATGTGGTTCTTATAGTTGCACTTTTGATGTGTTGTACTTTTAAGTGTGATTTTTTTGTTATTGTTAATGCATGTTTTTCTGTATTTTGGTGTTTTGCAAAATTTTAAGTGGGTAATCCAGTGTAATTAATAGCAATAGGCATTATCGGTAGAAGTACTTTATGCAGTTTGTATACAAAAACTGGGTTTTGAGGGCTTTCTCCTAATAGAAAATAAGGCATGCATGGTATTTGTATTTCAGTAAATTCTAACTAAGATTAAATTTTCGCTTGCTAACTAATTTTATCCTACATAAAATAGTATTGTGAATCTGGTAAATTGTTATAAGAAAAAAAAAATTACTTTTAAAGCGTTTAATATCTTCAAATGTGTTTTGTTTTTAGTGTCAAAATAATATACCTATTTCAGCATATGAAGACAAAAATTAATGAAAATGTGCTAGTTGGACCGGGAATTAGGGATAATGTATTTTAAATCATTACTCTATGTTCCGGTCTTGCTAGCCGTATAGATGTTGGTACTTTGTCCAGAGACTCGAAGATTTAGCACGATGTCCCTTCACGTAAGTAAAAACCTTGTATTTTTTAGTTTAAGTAATGATTTGTGATTTAAACTATCTAAGTATTGAAAGATATTTATGTACATGCAGTATAAAACTGTGCTAAAACGGATCTTCAATTTTTATTTCCAATAGTTCAACTTTCTAACAATAGTACTATCTAGTCTAAAAGTTTGTGCTAGTTATGCTCACCTTTCTATAAAATATGCTAAGTGCATACCTCTAAAAATATTAATGCATGTATAAAATTATGCTTTCATAGTCAAACTGAAATGAGTGTTGCACATAAATAATCTAACTCGTATCGTATTGAAATTCTATAAATCAAGTTACTACTACTTGGGATATACAGTAAAAAAATATTTTGTAGGATTACTAAAAATGTAATTTTTTCTCTAATTGATCTATAGAAAATATAAACTAGTATAATCGCTGTCTAAAATCTATCAGAAATGTGTGGGTAAGAAAAAATGTTTAGATAAATACTTTGTTTGTTTGTGTTTTAAGGCAAACCTGCACGCGGAGGTATCTGCCTAGGATGAGGGGTGCCTTGGTAGGAGGACTTTCTAAGGGGATCTAACGCGTATTCATGCATTTCATATACGAAAACTTGAGTTTTGGGGGGTATATGGCTAAAGTGGTTTTCTCGCGATAGAAAATAAGACTATATCCAAATCATTATTTGTAAAATCTTTCTATGGTATAATTTTCTCACTTGCCTAACAGTAGAAGAAATTTGTATAAAATATATGGGTATCCTAAATCCTACTTTAGTGTTAAACGGCTACTTAACAAAAATACGGTATACAAAAAATTAAAACACTTGATTAAATTTTTTTTCTTGATAAATTAAAAACATTTGATTAAAAAAAATTTGTTGTAAAATTATATAACTTAAAATTAAAACTTGGTTTAAAAAATAAATTAACTCTTGATTAAAAAAAATATTTGTTGTAAAATTAATTAAAAAAAATTTGCTGTAAAATTATTTAACTTAAAATTAAAACTTGGTAAAAATAAATAAAAAATAAATTAACTCTTGATTAAAAAAATATTTGTTGTAAAATTAATTTAAAAAAATATTTGTTGTAAAATTATTTAACTTAAAATTAAAACTGTTGGTTAAAAAATAATAATAAAAATAAATTACTCTTGGTTAAAAAAATATTTGTTGTAAAATTACTTATTTAACTTAAAATTAAAGTTCGTAGGCCTCCTGGGGATGTTGTTCATTTCTTTGTTCCACATAGTTAATTATTATTTAAAGAAACAAAAACAACAACGCATCCTCTGTGCTACGCCCTGTCTCCATTCATGCGAGGCTAGCGTGACGTGGAAAAGCATAGTAAAAATTTTTATTTGAAATGAGGCGGTAGACGAGTTCTACCGGGCGGCTGGTGGGTCCTCATTTTATAATAATATTTTTTATTTCAGGTTTAATTCATAAAGTATAGCTTATTTAAAATTATGTCAAAGTCTCTTATTTTGATACTAAATGTTAAAGTCTGAAAAAATTACAAGTCCCCTTATTTGAGAAAATATCTTAAAGTCTGAAAAAATTTCAAGTCCCCTTATCTGAAAAAAAAGGAAAAAAATTCTTATCAACCCTTCGAACATCCGGTCAACTTCCTCTCCCCACATCCGGTCCGACCACGCCCCCCTTCCCCGCTCAACCTAGGGAACGCACCTCTACGATGCACCTCACTTTTAACATGGCACCGCATGGGCAGAACCCCCATTTATCTACTACTGGCAGCGCATCCACCTTGAATTTTGAAAAAATGGTGATTTTCGCAATTTTTCTAATAAATGGAAAATATCAAAGATGTCTAGAAGTAAGTAGCTGTGGTAATATTTTAGTAGAATAAAGTACAACAAAGATAAATATATTACTTAATTAGTAGCTTATCAAACTTAAAAAACAATTGAGAATTTCTATTGAAGCAGAAGTTTTTTTTTTTTTTTTTTTTTTTTGAAAAGTCAGTTTGTAATGAAATATAATACTTTACTAAACGTTAGTTTCTTTTGGTAATTTGAAATAAGATTTGCTTGAAAACTGGCTGACTAGCGAAGGCCGTGAAAGAAGTGTAGTCCCTATAAATGTACCTCTAGAATTAAAACCGATGACTTTATGTAGCGCCTCGGTTACTAGCTTGGGAGTGACATCGGAAGCTATCAAAGTTCCACTCAGCCGCTGTTCCACCTGACTGGACCTTACACCAGAGTCTATTGATTGGTAAATACTCACAGCAAAGGTGGTAATGAAAGTGTAGTCATGTTCCAATGAATCACTTCGATGTAGTCTAAAGCTTGGAAATCGATTTTGGGTGTTTGAAAACTCCTGATTTATTTTCTTGTAGAATCTAAGTTTCTAGCCATTATAATTCTTCTGAAACATAATTCTCTTACATGATCCTTTTTTTTAATAGACTATCATACACGGGGCTGTGCGCGTGCACAGCCAGCTGCGTCAAAAAAGGGGTCTCTAGATCTGTGGCACGCGATGAACATTCCGATCGTCCGCCTTCTTGCTGGTAGTTAAGACGAGCGATGGCAACAGCTGCCCTTTTTTCAGCATTGGGAAAGGGTTGCGCCTCAAAGGGTTAAAAGTTTCCAGTCAATTTCTGGTCTCTCACAAGCAATACTTTCAAAGTTCACCTCTGGAAGTTTTTCGCATTGACTCAGCTGTGTGCCGATCGGACAAATAAATTATTTTGGTCCAGCCGTCTCACCGTCTAAACACTTAAACAAATGCCGGAATGGCAGTTCATTAACCCTCTCGTCACCCTGAACCTCATAGGAGGCTCCTACTTCAAATAGCAATATTTAGAGAGAAAACAGTTGAATTTAGTATTTTTTTTCTTTCAGTGATATCAATATCATTCATTCATGAAAATAAACACTCAAATACTGGTGTTATAAAATAAAATAAATAAAAACTTTGTGAAAAAAACACACATAAAAGGTTACTTCAAGGCGTAACGATCGTTTCGATCGAAAATTCGTTCGGTCTTCTTCAGACAAACCCATCCGTCAAACAGAGCAGAGGGAACTGAAAAAGATAAGAAAAAGATCTTTTTCAGTTCCCTCTGCTCTGTTTGACGGAAGGGTTTGTCTGAAGAAGACCGAACGAATTTTCGGTCGAAACGATCGTTACGCCTTGAAGTAACCTTTTATGTGTGTTTTTTTCACAAAGTTTTTATTTATTTTATCATTCATTTATGTAGAAAGTATATGAGGCTCTTCACTAGATGCATAAATCGTGCCTAGATTGCAGTACTAGTCCATTTAGACCATTTTTTACAGTTTTCGCTGCATTGTTTCAGGAGAAAAATTAAGAAAATATGGACGCTGCTTTTTTACCGTTTTGTTTCATTTTAAGGTAAGTATAGTATTTTTTCTTATTCCTCAACCTTTACCTAATAGGTGCATCCTTTTAAAGTAATTTTAGCATAACAAAATGCTTCGAAAATGCAGAAATTAATATTAGAAAAATCTAATATTAATCGACATTAGAAAAAAAAATAATTTTGCATGATTTATAATAGTATTTCAGATGCATTCAATGCTAGACAGATTTTTTTTTTCTGATTTTTCATAATTCGGTGACGAGAGGGTTAAAATGTAATAGATACACACTCCGTTGTAGACGCGGCTGATAGAGTACATTTTAAATGGGTCAAATTAAGGATTTTAAAATTCTTTATTTTATTCACATTATTTTAAAGCTTTTTAAACACACTAATTTTATCTTTTACATTTATTCATAAAAAAATAAATAAAAACTAATATTTTTCAATGCTAGTTTTTATTCATTTTTTCAAATATTTAAGTGCGACGAGCTACTGCCACATATCATATGTTATACTATATATAATGTTACGAATTTTCGTGGCAACCCGCTGCTCTGGGGCTTAAAATGGTTTGAAATTCGTATTCTACGCTTCAAATACATAAATTTTGCTTTTTGTTGCATCAAAATCGGCCAATTAGAACCGGAGATATGGAGGTTACGGTTTGCCATTGTTTTTCAATGGAGGTTCTAGAAAACTCGAGAAAAATTGGTCCTAGAGCTTAGATCACTAGTCTTAGATCACAAGTCCTAGAGCTTCACTTTTGGGGACTTATTTTTGGCGCCCAATTTGGCGGTATTTCGCCAAAAGTCGCCAAGCTTGGCGACTTTTTGGTCATTTGGCGCGATTTTCCCAGTGGGGCCTGGAAGTTGTTTTTCCTGCATTAAAAACGCATAATAACCTAACATTTCTCTTCTATGACATAATCAAAATTCACGCTTTATGTAGAATCCTCGAGAAATTGACTTCTGGAAGCTGCTCGCAGCTTCTGCCTCGGATATATATAGAACCGCGCATTGCCCCGAAAGTTGAGTGCGAGTTGAACGCTCAATGTGTGAAGAGCTGTCAGTGAGAGTACGCTTGCTTTGTGATAGAAGCTGTGTTTCGCGCTGTTTGTGAAGCTTTGAATTTAAGTGCTGTGTGTACATTTTTCATCGCTGAGTCTTGAGAGACTGTTAGTGTTATTTCTCGTATATTTTCACTGAATTTTTGCCTGTGAAAGTGACTTATTTTGTGTGAGAAATACAGCATTTGTGAGAGCTTCTGACCTAAGCGGATTGTTAAAAGCACGTTACTGCTAGATTGTGCTTATGTGAATTGTGTACAGCTGATTGTTCTACGAAGTTCTAGAAGCAATAAAGTTTGTGTTCCATCCTGACAAGTGACTTTTTACTTGAACTTTTTACACCAACTGGACTTCAGAACGACGAACCCCAAGAGTAGCAGAGTAATTCCGCAACATTTGGTGTCAGAATCGGGGTTCTAAAGCAAGGCTTTGATTTTCCAGTTTATGGTTTTGACTAGACGAAAAATGGAAGAACAACTTCAAAAGCTCATGAATATGATGCAGAAAATGAAATCCGGACAAGACGAGATGAAAGCCGGACAAGAACAGATGAAGGCGGATTTAGAAAAGAAAATTGAAGCCGGACAGACCGATTTAGAAAAGAAAATTGAAGCTGGACAAGAAGGAATGAAATTGGGATTGGAGAAAATGGAGACTACTTTGGGAAAATTAGAGAAATTCGAAAAGAGTGTGCAGGAAAATCAAGAGATAATGGAGAAAAGAATGTCGCTCATAGAATAAACTCAAACGAAATATGAATAAAGAATTGAAGGAAATGTTAAAGAATTGCAGCAAGATATTTGCAGAATGCAGAAAGAATTCAAGAATAAAATTGAGGAGAAACTAGACTGGAAAGAAAATACAGTTTCGAAAATACATGAAGAATGTGAAGCTAAAATTGAAGAGAAATTGGACTCTCTCGTAAAGCTCGGAAAGTTACCTGAAAACATCAGGTTATCTTCACACCGCCCAGCAGTGCCGGATTAAGACAGCCCGGGGCCCGTAGCAAATGTTACCAAGGGCCCCCCTGCTCAGTGACGCACCCATATATATATATATATATGTTTTGTTTTTTTGTTTTTTTTTTTAGGGGGAAGAGTTCACCTTCACATTAAAGTAGTAGAGCTAAATTAAATGAGAAAATAAATAATGCTAATTATATTACAATTTATGTTTAGTGCTAATTAATGGTGTTACAAATGCTAATTAGATGTAAAGAAAACGAAAAGGTCCCACGTGTTATATTCGCGAGAGGTTTATCCCAGTCCTTCCTCCACCTTGGGTGTGCTAATCTGTAGGTTTTGTGCGATAATAAAATAAAACAGAACTTTTACGAATTTCCTTGATTCAAAATGAACAAATTTGAGTTGGCACTAGACCAATCAATTTCTCCAAGTAAATTGGTGTGCGGAAAAAATGCCCGTCAAAATAAAGTTGGGGGGGGGTGGCTAAATACATAGTGAGACTGGCGATGTTTAAAGTTATTTATTCGTACAACTCAGGTTTTTTTAATGAATGTTAATGTTCATGGATATATATTTAGAATTTCTAACACTTCCCACCTTTCCCATATGCAAGCATATAACTAGACAAGTTTACACACATAAAATAATAATTGTTTCTGTAAAATTTTTAGAACCTTCGAAATCAATATGTATTTTAAATTGTGCCTTTAAACACTATTTTTTCCTCTATAAAAATGCATGCTTGTAAAATTATTTCATTATCTGGACGGTATTTACTAATAATAGGTTACATATTTTTAACTTCTCTTAATTTATTTAATGGGTTAATTCATAAGAAATCGAACTGGGGATAGATGGATCTAGCACAATAATACCTCCGCCATTCAAAATATACTGCATGCACGGAAGGCATTTAAACTGTACATGCTTGTACAGGGGGGCTGTTACTTCCACATACCACTTGAAATACTTCTAAAGGTCATTTCGTTAGTGTTCTACAAGCATATGTGCATTACTTTCAACTTATCCTTGTTAAAATGATATAAAATATTTTGTTCAAAAAAATCTTTATAAGAGGATTGTATCTTTTCTAAATAGAATAATCTATATAATAAATAATAAAAGATTCGGATAAAACATTCATTATCGTATTACGTTCAAATGTTTTTGCAAGACATAATAATCCTAAGTGTGACAAGTAATTTGTGAGTTTCTTTGTGGATCAAGAGTATCCGAAAATTCTTTTTGTTTTCAGTTTGCCTGGGGTTATGGCTTCTAGGATACCCCGACGGTCTTGTCTTTGTGCGAAGATCCTCTCGGTTCTAATTATTTTATTTGAACGAACGTACTGGCATTCGCGCTCTTGACCTGTGGTTTCGACCGGCCAAAAATCAATTCTTTTAACGTGGTTAATTTCCGAGATTAATAAGATAATTTATCGTAATAGTGGATTCCCCAACTATAAAAAAATGACTTACATTCTGTATATTATTATTGTTTCAAAAAATAATTCGCCTTTGTTTAAATATTGTAAAATGTAAAAGAAATAATTAAGTAAAAACAAAGCAAGCCAACTACCAAAAGCCAAGGATGGTTTACACCCTAGTACACTTTCGAATTTCGCCAAAGCCACCCGCCTTACTCTAAAACAAAAGAACTTTGGGGGTTTCCCAACATCCGTTTAAAATACCATCCTCATATTTACTGCAAAACAAAATAACTTTATGTGCAATATTTAAATAAAAATTATTGTTTCGTGGGGGAGTATTATTGATTATGGGGCGCGTTTTTCCTACAATATTAATCCTATGGATCTCAGCTCTCGGGGAAATGCAGAAGGTCAACTCGCGTTCCAGAGAACATCTTCAGAAATAGCCACAAATATTTCCGTTCTATTGAGTCATTTTGAAAAGTTTGATTACAACTTCATTAAAAAAGTTATTCGACTTGTTACTGAAATGATCGGGAAAGATAGACTACAGCCTAATGAATAATCCGGCCCACTGACGGATTAATACAATTTTGTGGGTGAAGGCTTGGATGGAAGATTCACATACATATATATAAATTTTATGGAAGTAAGTTGGGATTATTTACATTAATTTCATTTTTCTCAGGAGGGGCAGTCGCCTCCTCCGACCCCCTCCCTTTAATCCGCCCTTGATCAGACCCTGAGTCTGTTCTTTTGTTTCGGCACTTAGTTTTCTTTCTATATTTTGTTTATTTCTGGAATCCTTCTTCAAATAAAGAAAAAAATGTAACATTATTGGAAAGGACTCCATTTTCTAAAGGCCATAGGTGGGTGGTGCAAGGATCTGGATAACCCCTCCTCCGTTTGTCCAAGTTTCGCTTTTAGTCAACGAAAAGATAATGATACAGCCTTTCTTTCTGTCTTTCTTTTATTTCCGCCCTTTTGGATGCTCCCTGAAATTTTTTTCTCAGAACTGTGTTTTTTGTTCCACAGTATTGTTAAATATACTCTTGTGTGTGTCTTATTGCTGACTTTAAAATACTCATTCAGTTTCGCCTAGGTAATGAGTTGACTAAATAATGCAGGCATGCAACAGCCACATTAAATATATTAATGACTATGTCATTTTATCTCTCACCCCCTTTTGAAAATGTGACATAAAAATGAGACACGAAAATGCGTTACGAAAACGCGACATAAAAGTAAGAATAAATGTCCGCTGAAAATGTTAGTATGTGTTACGTAAACCACCGATTTCTGTAAGCTCCGTAAGGTTGCATTTATTTGATAAAATGATTGTTTAAAAATTTCATCCGTTTATTTAAATACTATTAGTTCACAACAGATTTAATCTATTGTTACAATATTTACTAAGCTGTAGAATGTGCATCACATGTATTTTTCTATCAATAGGTTACAATCCTAAAAATTTCAACATAGGGTTACCAGGTGAAATACACGATAGATGAGAGATAAAACGACATAGTCCATAAATATCGTTTTAATATGGCAATCATGAAACTAAAAAATTAGGGGGGTTCAGGGGTTCAACTCATTACCTAGGCGTCTCCCATTGACGAGGTTCGAACAGCCGAGTTATACATATATTCTTTCAATGAGTTGTCTACAACTGATTTACAGTTCCACTATATGGAGCTACAGAAATTGTCTTATCCAAAAAAAGAAAAAGAAAAAAAGAAAAAAAAGAAAGAAAGAAAAAAAGAATTACAAGATTTATCTGTTGCCTTAAAAAATAAAGAAAGATAAATCATGCCAAGCTCAGAGATTATAAAACACTTTCCAATACAAAAAAAAAATTGCGACAAATCTGCGATGTATTTTAGTTAAAACTGGCGAGATTTCGTAGATAAAAAAATGTTGTATTATCACTATAAATGCAATTTTATGAGACCCTGTAAAAGACCTTTAATTATTTTTAGCGTTTAACTGAAGAATATAAAAATTATATACTCATTGTCTTGTGCTAGAAATGTATTAGTGTCTCTCAAATGCCACAGACTGCAATGTATGGGAATTTTTTGAGTGCTCCTGTAGAACTATTAATAATACGGACGTTATTCTCAATGGAGAGCATCATTTTGAGAGCCTTGGTAATATATATGCCAACTTTGTTTTCTTTCAAAAATCGAATATCTCTGAAATATGTTTTCAAGAATGACTGTTGATTCAGTCATTCCTGTATCAACAGATTTTTAGACTGTGCTATACATTGGATTTTTTTCTCCTGTAAAAGAACTATAAATGCTACATACACCATTTTCAATATGGTACATGGTACTGTACATAGAAAAAACATAAATTTCGCACAAATCGATCTATATCCACAGCAGTTAGAACACTGGATGGGTGGACATCAGAGCATACAAATAACCGAAATCATAAGGAACTCAAACTTGCTGGTAGGTTAAAAATGTATAAATAATCCTTTTATACAACATAATGGTATCGGACGAGCACAGAGAGCGAGAAATTTATTCTTTTAAGGGTTAACAGTCTCAAATTAATTTTCCAAGCGCTAAAGAATCAAAGTTTGCAATTTTGTTTCGTGTAAATCCGTTAACCCGTTTCGGGTTCTAATGCATTAACAGATTTTCGTCGGTCGGAGACCCCCTCCTACTCCTAGGCAAATAGCCCTTAACAAAACACAGTACAATAAATCAGTTAATTACAGTGCGAGTAACGAATTTTCAAAATTCCCAAAGAAATCGTCATTGCTTAATATAATCACATTAGACATTTTTCGAGGTACTTACATATTATCCCGGCGATCCGCCAAGACGAGCAACTTTTTCGCCAAGATAAATGCCGGACACATGAAATTATTGATGGTTCGGAATGCTATTGGCGACAGTTTGCCAGCAAATTTGAGGAAAAAATAGTTTGGCGTTAATGACCGCCGGGATAATACGTAAATACCTTTTACGATTTATCGTAAAATAATAAAAATATCCCCGAGTTCGGTTCATTTTTCAAAGCATTTTTTTCGCACCCTATTTGGCAATTTATAGCAAAAGTCGCCAACATTGCCGGCTTTTGGCGCAAATTTTGAAGGAGGCACACGATCGTCGTCGGATTATTAGCTAATCATATTGTAGGATAGTATTATATGCTTAAAATAGATGCCTGTCTCTAAACTGCCATTGACCGTATAGTATTGAAATTATGAGTGCTCCCGTGTAGAAAAACTTTTAACTATACAGACACTATTTTCGATGCAAGCTTCATTTTGTAATCCTTAATAACATCCAATTTTGTTTCATTTCGAAGAGCAGAGTATCTCTAAAACTAGAAGCCTTTTGTGGAGGCAATTATACAACGGGAGCAAGAAAAAACAGTTTAAGGAAATTTGTCTTTCATTCAATATATTTAATTTTCATCCACCTAAAATAAATAAGCTCATATTCAATTTTTATTACATACCCAAATCGAATTTCATGCTCATCTGGAAACGCGCGGAATCTTTTCGCAGTCGAAAGCTTTCGTTTTGTATACATAAACATTCGCATATCCAGCAGACGATTTATTTGTGGGGAAAAAAATAATAATAAACTGTGTAATCGGGAGAAATTATTTTAAACGTATTGGAATCCCCCAATTGTATGACGTGATTTTCATTTAAAATAGGTCATTTTGTCACGCAAATGATCCACTTTTTTTGACTCTCGGAAACGAAATGGTGCTGAAAATAGCGAAAAATCGCTTAAAAATGAGGGAACGGTTGGATTTTCAGATTTTCAAAATTGACAGATTGTTATCTATATTTTTTTACAAAGTTGTGAAAATTTTCAAGCGGATTGTACAAACGATGTAGAAGTTGTTAGGCTTTTTGTCCTTGACATTGTAATCTTTTTGCAGTCATTGAGGAAAAAGTTTTATCTTGAAGTCAGGGTTCAGCGCAACTACAAGGGTTGATCAAATGAAAAGGTACGAAACGTCGCAACAACCTAACCGTTATCATATTTGTCCATGCAGCTATGAGAGCACGTAGCGAGACATCTAGGAATGCGATTGGAGCCTTTTGTGTGGATAGGAACATGCGGGGGCCCCGCAGGAGAGAGCAGAACTCCCAAATGACGCGGCAGTGTGTGTGAGGACAGGATGGCGTTCACATTGCAAAATTCGACGATTTAGGGGCAACGAGGCGTTATCCGATTCCTGACAGCGGAAGGTGTTAAACCGACTACTATTCATCGCAGGATGAGGACCGTATACTGGGAAGTCTGTGTGTCCCACAAGTCAATGAGAAAATGGAATGTCCGTTTTCGCCAAGGAACTGGCCAAGTTCAAGTGGGAGACGTTGGACCATCCGCCCTACAGTCCGGACATGTCGCCCTGCGATTTCCATGTGTTGGGTCCACTGAAGAAACCACCTGAAAGGGAAGCACTTCAACTCGGACGATGTACTGGGTCTCGTCACGGCCACATGAATTCTGGGAACAAGGAATCCTGCGGCTTGTTCATCAGTGGGATTGTTGTGCTCAGTCCTATGGTGTGTATTTTGAATAAAGTCTACATTTGTACCCACCATGTCGTTTCGTACCTTTTCATTTGATCACCCCTTGTAGTTAGTAGGATGATACGCTTTAAAGAATAACGTCCCATAGAGCGCAATGTATTGGGACTATTTTCAGTGCTCCTGTAGAAAAAATCTATAAATGCTACATAGATCCTTTACAATAGGGTACATGGTACTGCAGAAGAATAACATATATAAATTTCGTAGAAATCTATGCCTATTGACGCGAGTTATATCAAGGACGGACAGACAGACAAATCGAAATCTTAAAAACTTTTCTAACTTGTTGGAAAGTGTCAAAAAAGCTAGATCTTGAAGGGGAAAGACGAAAACTTTCAAGGTAAAGGCGCGGGGCCCCCAAAAGCGCGGGGCCCGTAGCATTTGCTACATTTGCTATATTGTTAATCCGGCACTGCCGCCCAGCAGTGAAACTTACTACCTATGACGGAAAGACTCCCTGGGAAGCCTACAAGACCCAATTTTTAATCGTCGCCAAAGCCAATGGTTGGAGCGAGTCCGAGAAAGCAAACCAACTGGTCGCTTCCCTTAGCGGAGATGCAATTAACGTATTGCAAACTATTGGAGCGACGAAGATAGGAGATTTTGACGCCCTCGCAAGTGCCTTGGAGATGAAATTCGGAGAGAAGTGCCAGAAAGAATATAGTAGAATACAACTTAAGTCAAGGATGCAAAGACCTGGCGAGACCCTCCATGAGCTGGCTTCCGACAT